>JADMNL010000023.1:507156666-507778333 GCA_016271365.2 Neoceratodus forsteri | reverse complement strand
ACTTAATGTGGTTGCTTGGCCTTAAGTTCCTATCCCCTGTTTGGCTTGCTTCTTTTATTATTGGATCCATGCAGTATTGCACTTATAGTTCTAATTGATGGGGAAGGGGCAGAAATGGGGATTTTCAAAACATTCAAATAATGTAGCCAGTAAATTCTTTTGAGGAGTAACAACATATGCATTGTAGTTTGGGCATGCCAGTGTGCCATTTTCGCTGTGCACATCACTCCAATAATGTAATATATTGGTTAATAAACATATGGCTCTGGCCATTATCCCCCTGACTGGTGTGGTGTGTGTTTGTCTAGGAGAAAAAGTGTTACGGGGCACAACAGGACAAAAACAACAAAAGTAAATACAAAACTGTCATGAAAAAATATTCAAAATATTGCCGTTAAATGTTTTTTACCAATACATTAATATTATAACATCATTTTTAAAATTCTGAATATCCGTACAGAACAAAACTAATATAAGTGACACTTACTGTAAGTAAAATTGAACTATAGCAATAATAAAGAGCTGTGCAGTGACTATGTGACTAAATTTCTAAGCCCATTACAAATTATACTGAAAATCTGAAGAAATGATCAATGTGTACTTACGTATGCAGCAGATATTTGTATCATCAATAACATAAACACTTTAAATTCATGTTGAATTGTTTCCAGCATTATGTACAACACATAAATGTATTTTCAAAAAGCAAGAAAACAATATATAATGTAAAGCTATACTAAATGCAACAGCTGAGATGCTACTGTGTAGAACAGTACTTCTCACACATCACATCCTGGGTGTTCCCTCACAATACCAACCCATTTTATAATGAATTTGCTTACAGCAGCGTACCTATAAAACATCACATTATGTCCTAATTAAAAATGTTATTTATTTATTTGAAATTTTGGTGACCAGGTAGGCCCACTGAGACCATTACAGTCCCTTTTTCAGGAGTGACCCAGGATTAATTACAGGCTACAGAAGAATAAACAGCAGGAACAACTCAAGGTAAATAGAGTAATACAGACATTACAATCAGGACATGTTGTATGATTCACAGGCAGGTTAGGTACAATTGAAGATTATCACGAGGAATAAAACAGTTTCACAAAAATGACAGGCACATATTGTTCATTGAAATGGAACAGTTTCACAAAAATTACAGTTACAAATGGCTCATCAAAAGGTACACCCACTGAGGACATCCTCTCCCACCTTACCACGCTACAGTCCCTGGCTAAAGGTGGGGAATGCCATGCCACTGGGGACTATAATGCCAACTGGCTAGGAGCTGACAAAATCCACTTGAAAACTAAAATAAAAGCTCTAAACCTCAAGCAACTCATAAACAAGCCCGCCAGACTCAACCATAAGTCTAAAAACCACACCCTTTTGGACTAGGCCCTCACTACGCACCCACATAGAATCCTTGAAGCAGGGCTACTTCCTGACTCCATTAGTGATCACCACATAATATACCTGATCAGGAAGGTTCACAGCTTCCCCCCCCAAAGACATTATGCACCAGGTCGTACAACTCCCTGGACCTAAATTCTCTCCTAGCTGACCTAAGAAGGGTGAACTGGTCCTGTATCACCGAGGCCTCTTCCATTGACGTTGCCTATAACGCATTTCAATCCAGCTTCCTAAAAATATGGGACAAGCATGCTCCTCTGTGTACCAAAAGAGTTAGAGGTGCACATCTCCCCTGGATCACAGCTGACATAATCAGGAAATGCCATTCCAGGGACCTTGCCTGGAAAGCCTAAAAGAAATTGGGCTCACAGGCCTCCCTTACTACTTACTGAGCCCTAAGAAATGCTTGCACAAATACCATACACCAAGCAAAAAAGTCCTACTTCCTATCTACCTTCACTACTAAATTTAATCATCACATGGACTTTTGGAAATCCCTCAAATCCCTGCTATCTCCCCCAACCCAACCACCCCCCCCACACTACTTGTAAATGGCTCCATCATCTCTGACCCAAGCTATGTTGCCGAAGCTTTCAACACTCATTTCTCCAGCTGTAGAGACAAATTTCTATGCTCCCTCTGGAGCATGCATACCCCAGCCCACCTTCCGCCCCTCTTCCCCTAGCACTCACCCCCCAGCCTCTCCTTTCTTTTTCCAACCAGTCTCCCCCCTAGAAGTCCTCCACTCCCTATGTGCACTTAACCAGAACAAAGGTAAATGCCCATCATCCCTGGATGCTAAGATGCTATTCCTATCAGCCCCTGCCATAGCCTCCCCCCTAGCAGCACTTCTCAACCTCTCCTTCTCACTGGGTAAGGTACCAATGTCTTGGAAAATGGCCACTGTCATACCCCTCCCTAAAGGTGGTGACCCCTCATTCCCAAGCAACTACAGACCTATTTCCCTCCTCCCTATTCTGGCAAAACTTCAGGAGCAACTTGTCCTGTCCCAACTCACTCAGTACCTGGACTCCTCCTCCTCCTTTTTCACTCCCTTCCAGTCTGGCTTCCGCAAAGCCCATTCTACCATCACCTCCCTACTGCGTGTCACCGGGGACATCCTCACTGGCATAGACAATGGTCACATCGCTATGGCCATTTTTATAGATCTAGCCAAGGCGTTCGATACCGTCTCACATTCCCTACTCATCTCCAAACTCTCTGATGCAAGGATAGCTCACCTAGCTATAGAATGGCTCCAAGATTACCTAGCGGGTATGATGCAAGCAGTCTAGACTGACCACTCACACTTCTAACCCTCTTCCAGTCACTTCAGGTGTTCCCCAAGGGTCTGTCCTTGGACCAATACTTTTCTCTATATTTCTAAATGGCCTCCCTGCTGCATGCCCCCACTCATCCATCCAAATGTATGCCGACGATACTGTTCTGTATGCTTCTGGTCCCTCAACTAGCAGTGTGGCATCTCTCCTTCAGGAGGATTTCTCAGCCGTCTAACACTGGTTCATGTCAAATGAGCTATCTCTTAGCCCAACAAAGACTGTGTTGCTTACATTTGGCTCCCAACAAAGACTCTCCCACCAAACACCCTGTCCCCCGTTCATTACCCTCCAAGGGGCACATCTTGAACAATGCACTAGCTATAGATATCTGGGCATCTGGCTTGACCAATACCTAGATTTCGCCTCCCACATTGACTCCCTGCATAAGAGACTGCTCCCTAAAACTGGGGTCACTCTTCTGTAACAAAACCTGCCTCCCCAAGGAAATGAGGCTCGCCATAGTCCAAAAAATGATACTCCCAGTTCTGGATTACAGTGACATAGTATATTCTGTTGCCTCTGCATCTACCTTGTCAAGTCTAGACACCCTTTTCCACTCCTTCTGCTGCTTCATCCTCGACTCCCCACCATCCACCCACCACTGTATGTTATACAGCTCCCTAGCCCTGCCATCTTTCCATGACTGGATACTAATAAACTGTGCTAGGCTTGCTGCTAAATTCTGGACTCACTCCCTCCCTCCCTACCTTGAATCTTCCTTATCTCAACAACCTCCCCCTGAGTACTTCTTAAGAGGTGCCTACTCCAGACTTCTACACGTCCCACTAATGCGCACTTCCAAAGGCCAGTCAGCTTTCAAATTTAGGATCCCCCGGTTATGGAATACCCTTCCAGCCCCCATCAGACATGCACAAATTCCCGGTCAATGCACCAGACTACTCCAGACACACTTCTCCTCCAGCTGCTTATGCTAATTTGCAGTTAGCCCTCTACTAAGTAATCATAATTTGGTCAGGAGTACTCCTGGAAAGCGTTGTGTATTCTGTCTGTAATTTCTTTCCTGCTTGTAATTCATGCTCAAAAAACTGTATTATTCTGTGTTTGAAATCATATACAATGTTCTCTATTTTCATTTCTGTATTTTAAATGTTCTTCTATATATCATGTACTGGGCTAGGCCCCCAGGTCGCATCTGGAATCGAGCATGTTGCTCAGTATGCCTTCCTGGTAAATCTTGTAAATAAATAAATAAATAAATAAATAAAGGTCCCAATATGGGAGTAAAGGCATGCCAGGTGGCTGATAGTAGCTACAGAGGTAGCCCTATGGAGTGTTCTGATCTTCAGTGGTAGCATGCACAGAGGCTTAGCCCCAACAGGTAGGTATTGAGGCCTTTTTTAAAGCCACCAAGGGAGCTGCAGTCTTGGAGATTATTATCAAGGCCATTCCAGAGGGATGGAATGTAAGCCATGAAAGACCGAAGACTTTGACATGTCCGGACTCTGGGGACATGGAGGAGTTGCTGATCAGAAGACCTTAAGGTTCTTTCAGGCTATTTAAGCTAAACAACATGAACTATATTCCTCTTAGCAATATTCAGCAAATACTGTTCAGTTAGCTTACTTTAAACAGACCATCTAATTTTCTAAATTATTTAATTATTACATTTCTCTAGTTAACATGTTATGCATCCTCATGCAAAAGAACTTGCCATCAGATCCCTTCCCATACCTGATACAATTTTTTTATAAAGTTCCATCCCTGTGGAACTTCCATAAGCAGGCATTTTCTGACCTATGACTCTGTAATACTCAAAATGTCACTCTGAATATGAATGAAAACTGTTTTTCAAAATCACTTGTTAATATTTTAGACTCCCCACCAAACTCAAAATAAGCCAGTACTCAACTAATAGCCTTGTTACAAGAACTTGATCAGTACTTTTATTTTTACCCCAGTTAGCCACTAAAATATAAAACAATACATTTGAAAACTTACTACACTGACATAAATAAAACATATACCAACACTTTACAAATGCATCAACATTTAAACTAGTACGTATTTTTTCTTCAATAATTCCTGTACTGAAATAAGAATGCACCAGGTGATGTGTCGGCAAATTAGTGTTGCAGGAAAGTCCATCAACAGCTTTGTTGTCGATGAGACTTGGTGGAACCAATTGACACAAACATAAATGATACAATAAAGTAAACAAATGTCAATCTTCTTACTTCAGTACAGGAATTATTGAAGAAAAAATTATTCTTTGCATTCACATGTAAACAAAATGCATATCAATAACTCAACAGAATTATCAGATAAATAATATATTATACATTTCATGTCAAATTAGCAACTGTAGCAAACAAACCTTGTTACTGACCAGTATTGTTAGTACATAGATTTTTTTTTTCATGATACTAATTCTTTTCAGGTCTACAGTGTTAGTTCTAGGATAATTGTGATGGCCAACTTTTTTCTTGTGAAAAAAAATAAATGTAAACATTTATAAAATATTCATATTTTGGTGGAACTAGAAAATGTTACTACGAAACAAAAAGTGGAAGATGTCTGGAATCCTTATTGTATTATTTATTATTTATTGTGGACCGACTGTACAGTCCCTTTGCTCTCTTTGACTATATGTGTGACAAATCTGTTGTTTCAACTTACTGTACCCTAATTTTAATTGTATTATGTATGTGTGATTAACTGTTGCATTGGCTCTGTAACCTATTTTATCAATATTATGTATCCAGCATTCATATATGTATTTTGCACCTGTTATGGCAATTGTGTATGTATCCTTTATCCACATGCACCCCCCTCCCCTGAGACGTACCATGGGGTGAGCAATTTTGATTGCTCAGTGTACTTTTCTGTTGAAATGTTTAAATTTATAGTCAAAAAAGGTAGGGTCACATTTTTTTCCTAATATAATTGAACTGCTGCTTCAATCCACTAAACTTTAAAATTAAAGAACACAATACCACAAATTTTGGAAGGTTTTTATGCTCTGGAACCCGAACTTCGCTTTCTCTCCCAAATGCCCACATTGTGGAAACTGTACTGCATAACAGGACTGAATTCTTAGTGTCCCAGTTAGGTTAAAAAAATGACGCCCCTTGGTCAGGACAAATATAATGCAGGGTGACAGTTTTTTAAAGACTTACTTAGACAGTAGATCCCTACTGAACTGTACAGTAGTACCCTTTTTCCTCCCTTTTTAACTGTTGGATGGACTGTAGCACTGAGAGATTAGGTGACACAGAGAATGAATAAGTGGCTCTGGTTATATCAGAACCTGAATATCATTCATTTATTATGTTCACTTGCGCGCATGCGCAAGGGACGTCTTGGGAGAATAGGACACTTTGGAGTGTGCCTCCTGCAATCCTCTGCTCCATTGAGCAGGCATGGCTGATCCTGCACCATTTGATGTGGTGCTGTGTGTGACGGCGGTGCTTCTCTTCAAGAAAACCACATTGTCATACCTTTACCTTCATCGCTCAAATCTTTGCTGCCATGCTTGAGGCCCACCCCAGCGTGGCAAATGTCCCGTGTCATCTGCCGATGAGGGTGCCAATCCCCCGTCAGCTCCACAGCCCCCCCAGCCATCCTTCTGCCACGCTGGGAGCCCTCCCCAGCATGGCAAACAAACCGCATTGTCTGCTGACGGGGGTGCCCAATCCCCCGTCGACTCCACAGCCCCCCAGCCATCCTTCTGCCATGCCATGCTGGGTGCCCACCCCAGTGTGGCAAACATCCCACGTCGTCTTTTTTTACAAACCTGTAAATTGAAAATGGTCCCCAGCACTCTCCCAGCCCCCCTCCCACAACCCATACCCACCCTGTGCACCTGCCTCCCCACCCCTCACCCATACTTACCTCCGGAGCTCAGCGCAATGATCATCGGTGGACCAGGAACACGTCTGCACTCTTCAAAGCCGACCGTGAACTGAGGAAATGCCGGTAAGTGTATAATGGGCTAGATAGGGGGTTTTCAACTTTATTGCATATCTCAGGCATTTTTTGGAATTTTTGCACCAAATTTTCAACATGTGGTTTTTGGGACCCCTTCTCATGACTGATGTCACTGTCAAGGTGTTATTCAGGTCTGAAGGGTGATTTCACAGTCACTGCGTGAAATCACCCTTCAGGCCAGAATAACACCATGACAGTGACATCATTCATGAGAAGGGGTCCCAAAACCCCCATGTTGAAATTTGGTGCAAAAATTCCAAAACATGACTGTTTTACGAGCGTGCATTGCGCAGTTCCTATGCAGGCTCGTAAGTTCACGAACTTTCAATATTTTCACTCCAGATTTTCAACATTACCATTTTACCACACCTCCTTATGAGCAGTACAGCTGTCATTTTACATCCTGCCTAAAACATGTTTCCGCCCATGTAGCGCACAATGGCACAGTCGGTGTGCGAAATCAATGTATGGGACACATTAAGAAAATCACAGTGACACTGTTCATTAGCAGAGGTCTCAAAATGGCTATGTTGAAAATTTGGTGAAAATTTTCTAAAAATGACTGTTTTACGAGCGTGCATTGCGCAGTTCCTATGCACGCTCATAGGTTTGCGAATTTTCAATATTTCCACTACAGATTTTCAACACTGTCATTTGACCACACCTTCTTATGAGTAGTACAGCTGTCATTTTTCACATCTCACCCAAAATGTGCTTCCGCCCATGTAGCGCACAATGGCGCAGTTGGTGTGCGAAATCAATGTATGGGACACATTAAGAAAATCACAGTGACACTGTTCATGAGCAGAGGTCTTAAAATGGCTATGTTGAAAATTTGGTGAAAAAAATCCCAAAAATGATTGTTTTACGTGCGTGCGTTGCTCAATTCCTATGCACACTTGTAAGTTTGCGAATTTGCAATATTTTCACTCCAGATTTTCAACATTGCCATTTTACCACACCTCCTCATGAGCAGTACAGCTGTCATTTTTCACATCCTGCCCAAAATGTGTTTCTGCCCATGTAGCGCACAATGGCGCAGTCGGTGTGCGAACTCAATGTATGGGACACATTAAGAAAATCACAGTGACTCTGTTCATGAGCAGAGGTCTTAAAATGGTTGTGGTGAAAATGTGGTGAAAAAATTTCTAAAAATGACTGTTTTACGAGTCTGCGTTGCGCAGTTCCTATGCACGCTCATAAGTTCGCGAATTTTCAATATTTTTGCTCCAAATTTTCAACATTGCCATTTTACCACACCTCCTTATGAGCAGTATAGCTGTCACTTTTCACATCCTGCCCAAAATGTGTTTCCACCCATGTAGCGCACAATGGCGCAGTCGGTGTGTGAAATCAATGTATGGGACACATTAAGAAAATCACAGTGACACTGTTCATTAGCAGAGGTCTCAAAATGGCTATGTTGAAAATTTGGTGAAAAAATTTCTAAAAATGACTGTTTTACGAGCATGCGTTGCGCAGTTCCTACGCACGCTCGTAAGTTTGCGAATTTTCAATATTTTCACTCCATATTTTCAACATTGCCATTTTACCACACCTCCTTATGAGCAGTACAGCTTTCATTTTTCACATCCTGCCCAAAATGTGTTTCTGTCCATGTACGCACAATGACGCAGTCGGTGTACGAAATCAATGTATGGGACACATTAAGAAAATCACAGTGACACTGTTCACTAGTTGAGGTCTTAAAATGGCTATGTTGAAAATTTGGTGAAAAAATTCCTAAAAATGACTGTTTTACGAGCGTGCGTTGCGCAGTTCCTATGCATGCTCGTAAGTTCATGAATTTTCAATATTTTCACTCCAGATTTTCAACATTGCCATTTTACCACACCTCCTTATGAGCAGTACAGCTGTCATTTTTCACATCCTGACCAAAACGTGTTTCCGCTCATGTAGCACACAATGGTGCAGTCGGTGTGCGAAATCAATGTATGGGACACATTAAGAAAATCACAGTGACACTGTTCACTAGTAGAGGTCTTAAAATGGCTATGTTGAAAATTTGGTGAAAAAATTCCTAAAAATGACTGTTTTACGAGCGTGCATTGCGCAGTTCCTATGCACGCTCGTAAGTTCATGAATTTTCAATATTTTCACTCCAGATTTTCAACATTGCCATTTTACCACACCTCCTTATGAGCAGTACAGCTGTCATTTTTCACATCCTGCCCAAAACGTGTTTCCGCCCAAGTAGCGCACAACTGGCGCAGTCGGTGTGCAAAATCAAGTATGGGACACATTAAGAAAATCAGAGTGACACTGTTCACTAGCAGAGGTCCTAAAATGGCTATGTTGAAAATTTGGTGAAAAAATTCCTAAAATTGACTGTTTTACGAGCGTGCGTTGCACAGTTCCTACGCACGCTGGTAAGTTTGCGAATTTTCAATATTTACACTCCAATGACTTCCAGATACCTAAACAGCACACAGAAGCAAGCAACATTCGGCATTGACAAATGCTTGCACTTCTTTGTCACTGATTTTTTTAAGCCATGTCCAAGTGCCAAATACCACTGCAAATACCTGCAAGCGAACGGTCAGCGTTGACAAATGCTTGTTTATTTAGCATTTGCACCAAACAGGTGTCTGCTTAATAGCTCTACAATCTAGCCATTAGGCTCAATGGTCTGAATATTATAAATATATGAATGTGGTGTAAGTATTAAGACATGACAGAGTACTGGGTGTCTGGGGTTTGTGTATGCCCAAGTGTCTAGTGAGGCTTGAGACACTTGCAGTGATTGTCTTTAGCAGCTGGAAGTGTAATAACTTCCAACAACCAATGACCTTGAGTATTTTATTGCACTTATAAAATAGGTGAACTGAGAAATATATATTTTTTAAAAGCCAACTTTTTTACTGGGAAGAATGTTATTCTTTAAAGTAACTAGTAAAAAGTAATCCCTTCCCACCTGTCAATCATCTAACTCACCATACATTCAATAGATGGAATGTTTGTTTATCATAGAATACAGGAGTTAAAACTTTTTCAACATTTCTTCTGGCAAAATATTCACTCTCTCCAAAATTAAATAATGCATTATATGGAGGCAATGTCTCTGTTTTATCTTTAGCAAGGTAAGCAACAGAGCATGCCCTGGCAAACTGGTAAGGAAAGGACAGGGATTTGTAATAGTCACCAAAGAAACAACAGGAATTGTAAGTATGAATTGTACTTCACTTTTTTGCATTTGTTTATGTATGAAACAGATAGAATGCCAATCCACATATAAAACCTGTAGTGTTACCTATATACTAAAAACTCCATACTCACACATGCAGTCGGTGCACCCACTGTTAATCACTCACAAACTTAACGCATTCAGGTAACTTGCTGGACTTCTTTTCTCATGGTGCTTAAAATACATTTCTTCAGTCACCATATTTAAAGTGGATCCGGTCAAGAGTACATGTGAATAAAAGCGTGTTAAAAATGGGCCCATGCACCAGCCGGGAAAGTTCATGGCAGCTTGAATTAGTAGCCCAGTCCACCCCACCATGCATTTCTCTGAAAAAAAAAACATGTTTCAAGTAACCTTTCATCTGTGATCTTGAATTTTTTTTGTTACTGGAGCACTCAGTCTAACGAGCTACCAAAGTGGTGGTCTGTACTCCAAGGGGAAAGCTTAAATAAGAAGGGAAAGGAAAACAGCAGATTCTGCTGCCACATGCTCACCTGACAATGACCAGGCTTCAGCAAACAGCCACATTGGCTCTCTGCAGATGCATCAGAATATACTGAACTTAAAGAAATTAAAACCTTTAAAACTTCACTGGCTATGTTGGAGGACAGGGTCCAGGAACTTCATCATCGCACCATGGATGCCAAAACATATCTCTCATATATTGATGAAAAATACTCAGGCTATGAAACCCGCATACAGGAGCTGCAAAGACTGGTACAGCTTCTCTGGACCCAAGCTGATGAAGCAGAAAACCGAAGCTGGAGAAACAACCTCCACTTTATGGGATTTCCAAAAGGAGCTGAGAGGCAAAACCCTGCAAAATTTCCCCAGGCCTAACTACCTAGAATACTAAAGTACTAGTGGTGACCCACCCTGAAGGTGGAGCAGGCACACTAAACGCTGGCACCACTGCCCAAGGAGGGTATCAGGCTCAGAACTATTATCACTAAACTGCTGAGATATCCCAAAAAAGAATGGATCCTAAACCTCACCAGGGAGCAATGACAATTAATGTGGCAAGGGCACAGAGTTTATATTTTTAATAACTATTCCACTGAACTGGCACAAAATAAGAAAGCCTACACAGAGGTTAGAAAAATTCTCCAAGATATGCAGGTCTAATACCGCCTCATATATACAGCTAAACTGCAAATCCTGAGAAACAGGATCATAACAATAATACCCGACAGGAATTGAGCACTATAGAATACCGGACTGCCCAGGGGCGTAATGAGGCCACGCCACAGGCGGAGGGCCTTATAGCCCTGGGCGTCCGGTATTCTAATAAAGCCCACCCCACGGGTATTATTGCACTTAGAAAATAGGCTGTCACTGGCAATTGTATTTAAGATATAGAAATTAGTAAGAAATTACTAAAAAAATAACAGATATGCTTTTCTGGGATTTCTTTATGGAAAAATAGTCCCTGCACTGGCAATTGCCAGTAGAGGACAATGCAATCTTTCAGACTTGGTTCAGTGCAGTCCCCCCACACACACACACACTCACCCCACTTACTGTTGTTAGGTGCTACTTCTGTGGACATGGTATATCTACACAGTGCTCTGTTTTGATGTGTTTTTTGAAGGTCGGTATTTTCTAGTGTGGTATCTGTGGTGATGGTAAGTCACCTTGTCTTACATGCTGCCTTTAAGTGAGCCATGGCAAAAGTGACAGTAGCATGAGATTAGCGCTGTGACAAACAGGTGGCAGTGTCTGTGCCAGCGGTTTTGTTTGTGTGTGTGAGGGGGGTGAAACAAATATCTGTCAGATGATTTTACATTTGTTATCTGGTGCTTGTGGGGGTAGCTAGAATCGTCACATCTGTCAGGTGAAAGGAACAGCTAGGGGAGCCATTTGTTCGGTAGCCACGAATTGCTCAGCGCCTGTTACGTGAAGCAGATCAGCACCAGTTATGTGAAGCAGATCTAAATAACGGCTTCCCTTTCCTTTGCTTCATTGTTTTTTCGTTTGTTGTGTAGCTTTATGAGAGAGACTGAGCAGGGTGTCAGGGGTCTGGCCAGCTGCCAACTCGCTCACTAAGTGAGACAAAAACATGGTGGGCATTTCAAATTTTCACGGGTGCTTTCAACCAATTACAAAGCAGGCTGGGCACCACTGTACAATGGTATGTAGTGAAGTGGCACTTGGACTGGGACTCATTTTTAGCTGGGCATCTATTGAAAAATAGATGCCCAGGTTTGAGGTGCTCTTAGCCAATCAGGAGACAGACTATATTCTTGCCATTTTCTAAAATACATTTGAGACCCCCTAAGAAGCATTGGAATATATTGCTAGGCATTGGCCAAAAAAAGACTCCAACACACAAAATGCCACCCCACACCAAATGCCACAGGACCACCAGAAACCACAAGGTCAGCTGCCTCAAGGACTACCCAAAAGATATGCTGTCCTTGCTGACGATGATCCGGTGGGTAATATGGACTGGAAAACCTCCAAATCCAAAAGGAAACAAGGGGGGAAAAACCAGCAGGCAGAGCATCCAAAGGCAAATGAATTGACACCCAGAAACAGTAGCAGAGCTTCGTCTTCAACAGGTTCCAAAGGGCTGTGTGAACCAGCACCAAATAGACAAGGGCAAGAATCAACCTTGAACCCCAAGATGTATCAACCAGCAAAAGAAGCCGACACCATGCCACAAGCAGTAGTCGTTGAAGGGACACTACAGAAAGAAATCCTTGAGTCCTGTGTGGATGCAATGAGTCAGATCTTACCGGATAGCACAGAAATTGAGCCAGAGAAAATTGAGCATAGCAAGATCTGGAGAACCCCACCCAACTGAAGCCCATCCCACAAGGGTAGGAAGAGACCTGAAGACATCACCTGAACTTGGACTGTGCTCCTAGTTATACCTGCGGTTTGCAGGACAGGAGTCTCTAGTAAAAGTGAAATCATCTGTTTCTCTTAAGACCCAAATGCTAGGCAGCATTCAGTCAAACTGTGAGTACTGGGACACTGGTAATTCTAATCCCTCTGCTCCCCCCATTCACCCAGTCCTTTAGCTATACCCCATTTTCTTATGACCAGTGCCATGAACCCACGTACGTACAGTATGTATGTTCCTCCCTCCCCCCATCCCTCTCCCCTTTATTACCTGGTGTAACATTTGTTTGCACTCTTCCTTTTTCAGTCTCTTCTTGGTAAAGTGTATCTATAGTAATGTAACTAATGTGAGGGGTTGGGTAGGAGATCACAGTATTTAGGGTACACTGCAAGCCCAGAGGTATAGGCATATCTTCATCTTAACTGGGTCCCCATATCCTATACTGGTCAGGATGAGGTATGAGACCAAGGGACACCCAGACTAGCATTAACACCATGTCCACTAACCCTTGGAAGGGGAGACATTAGAATTAAACTTTGAGCTGAACAAGGGCTCCTAAACAGTCCGAGCCACCCACAGGGTGAACCTCCTTTCCCTGGGAGAATTGGATGTGGCATTTCGCAATGACAGGCCCACAAGTAATGGGGACCAAGCTAGTCAGTGCAGAATGCTCCCCAGCACCCTTTTACTCCAACTCTAAGTAGCAAATGCTAGACTTGCCATGACAGGGAGGTGAGAAGACAAAATAAACAAGCATTTGTCAATGCCGAATGTTGTTTTGCTGGCATTGGCATTGGTAGTGCAGGAGTTAGAGAGATGCGTAATAGGAATGGCAGTGAAGTATTGGCCTGATGCCAACCCCACCCCCACCCTGCAGAGACTGACAGACATTGGGGTGTGCCTTTGGGTTTTTGGCGATAACGCTCATGCCATTTCACCTCACCCTACCCTGCAGACACTGACAAGTTTTGCGGTGCGCCTTGGGGTCTTTGGGCCTTACACTTACCCCATTCCACAAGGAAATATGCTGAAATGGGAGCAGTATAAGAGAATGGGGTGAACTTTGGGGACAAAGAGTCCAAGGCACACCTCAGTGCCTGTCACTGGCTGCAGGGTGGGGGTGGGGTGGAATGGCATGAGCATTTCAGCTGACAATCCCAAGTCACACCCCCTGATGCCTGTCAGTCTCTGGGGTATTATGGTTGAAAACTCTAATGCTCTGGATGTTTGTTGGTATTTTCACTCCAAATTTTCAACATGGGCTTTTTGTGACCCCACCTTATGAACAGTGGTACTATCAGTTTTTTAGCCGAAAGGTGATTTTGCACAGTGACTGCGCCATTTGGTGCCACAGGTGTGAAAACACGTTTTGGGCAGGATGGGAAAAATGACAGCTGCATTGTTCATGAGGAGGTGTAAAAAAATGGCAATCTTGAAAATCTGGAGTGAAAATATGAAAAATTGGTGAAGTCTTGAGCGTGTGTAGAAACTGACCAACACATACCCATAATGCAATTATTTTGGGGATTTGTTTAACCAGATTTTCAACATATGCATTTTGGGGCCTCCGCTCATGAACAGTGGCACTGTGATTTTGTTAATCTGTCCCAAAAATTGATTTCACACAGCGACCATGCCATTGTGCGCCAGATGTGCAAAAACACATTTTGGGCAGGATGTGATAATGACAATGGTACAATTCATAAGGAGGTGTGAAAAAATGGCAAAATTGAAAATCTGGAGTGAAAACATTAAAAATTGTCAACGTTATGAGCGTGTGTGGAAACTGCGCAATGCACACTCATAATACAGTTATTTTTTGCAATTGTTTCACCAAATTTGCAACATGGGCTTTTTGGGACCCCATCTCATGAACAGTGGCACTGTCATTTCATTAATCCATCCTGAAAGGTGATTTCAAGCGGTGACCATGAAACCACCTTTCAGGACTGAATAATGAGATGACAGTGCATGTGTTCATGGGGTGGGGTGCCAAGAACCTCATGTTGAAAATTTGGAGCCAAAATCCAAAAAAATGTCTGAGATATCCACTAGTTGACCCCCCATTGATACCATTATACAGCTTACTGGCATTTCTTAATTTTGCAGTTCATCTTTGAAGAGTCCAGAAGTGTTCTTGTTCCACTGAAGATTGCAGTGCTGGACCTCTGGAGGTAAGTATGGTGTGGGAGGGTGGGGAGGCAAGGTGCACAGAGGGTGGGTGCAAGTTGAGGGAGGGGGCACCGTGGACAATGAGGGACCATTTTCTTTTTTTCATGTAAAAAAAAAACAGTGCTGGACATCGTGGTGCCAACGGGGTTGGCTTTGTTTGCATGGCGGAACACTGGAGTGGGCCCCCAGTGTGTCACACAATGTGGGGGGGTGGGGACAAAACCAGATCCGAGATTGCAGTGTCAACACGGTTGGTTTTGTGTGAATGGAGGCAAACTGGAGTGGGCTCCCAGTGTGCCACACAATGTGTTGGGGTGGGAGACATGCTGACACGGGGATTGCACCCCCCATGTTGGCTTTGTTTGGGGATTGTGTGGGCTGCTGCCATGTTTACTGAAATGTTTCACCAGGAAAGGCATGAATGGGAGGTGTGTTATCTCTCCCGCTGCATGACAAGCTTGTCTCTGATTGCAGCAGCACATTTCTTTCAAATTGGTGGCACTTTACATAATTCTTGCATCAGCGCTAGCATGCTGGCTAATTGGGGAATGAGGGATGCACCTACTAAAGCATGCCTTGCATTCGCCAACACTGACACACCTCTCATTTTGCTGTTGCTACCACAAGATGTTGCATGCTCATGTGCAAGACAACATACAAAATGACAATGTAAAATACTGATTCCCCTATCCACAATTCAGCTCAGATGTAACTCACAGAGAGTGGGGGAGGCTGGAGCAGACCACACAGCTTGGGCCCAGTTGCTTAGCAACCAAGGGAAAACAGCTGCTAGCTAGGCTCTCCATGTTCCCAAACTGACACATTGTAGGCTATAACTCGAGCTAGGTGGCTGAAGTACTGTCACCTCCTCAACGGTCTTTGTGAAGCATCGATAAGCAAAAGGCTCAGTTAACAAATCTTCACTTGCCTCTCTTGAATGACAAGCCCAATCCTGAGCCCCCCATGGGGTTCACTGCCTAGTGAAAGGACCACTCTTGTGGATATCAGGGGTTGGTAAATTCCCCCCTTTCCCACGCACTTTTCTCCTTTCTTCCAGACTAGCCCTGAGGACAGTTAGCACAAGCATATATGTGCAGCTTCCATAAACCTCACAGCTACTCTACATCCCACTACCCCTACTTGCTTTTAAATTGTGTCATAACCTGCTAACAAGAAGCTCCCAATTGGGCCCCAGATAAGGACATGAGCATCAGGCTTAACTTTCCTGGGTTCCCTCTGAATGTTAAGCACAAGAGTAAGGGGGAAATACAGGAATCTTACACATAGGGGGTGCTGCTAAGTAAGCCCTGAGTTGCAACTTGTGAGGGTGGAACCTAAAGGCTAAGACAACTGACGGCCAACTCCTCCCCCCCTCACCTCTTTAACCCCATATAGTAAAAGTAAGTCAGAGCTGCAACAGAATTCTCACCAGAGTACCCTCCTTCTTGCTATTTACCATTTAGACACCCTCAAGTCCCTCCCAAAACGAGAGTGGGAGAGGAGCGGGTGTCAGTGATCTTCCCCTATATATTGCCCCTCACCCCTCCACCCGAGATCATAGCACAAATGTGTTACCTGGAATGGCTTTGGACAGACTCTTTCACCATACCAGATGCCTCCTTTTCTTTTCTTTCCCGCTTTAATTCCCAATGCTCCATCCCCATCCCAACAACTTACCTATAAGTGTATATTATGCTCCACTGGAAGTTTTCAGACAATTGGTGGATGGACCTCGCAGGGTTAGAGGTCACTGGCTCTGGCATGCCAATGATTAATGTGGGCTGCATCGGGGTCTACCACACCACACAGATTATCCAATTAACTACCAGAAAGAGAATTTCAGGTTTTGAATTTATGTGCATCATTTTTGTTCAGATGTTGTTTCAAATGCAAAAAGTTATTGGTTACTCACCTACTGTTATCATGAAGGCACAACAGTATATTGTTAACAGGAGGAAGCTCATCCTCAAATCTGAGCCAGTGTTAGGTACTGGACTAAGACAAATTAGACTGCAGTATTTACTGGTCTATTCCTGGATGGTACCGACCACCACGTGAGCTACACGTGGTGGGTCACCTAATACATACAATATACACCCAGAGATAGGCTGACCTTAGAACAGGTATCTTTTCAGTCTCACTGTCTACAAGGATATGCTGAGAGACTCCAAGGCCTGATTGCTTGTTCCTGGCAGTGTGTAACAACCCATCTGCTCATTGACCTGAAAGTTGACCCTACAGATTATAACCTTAGTCAAAATTGTACACTCCGGTATTAAATGGGTGTCATGGAATGTAAAAGGAATCAAATCCCCGATTAAGTGAAGGAAGCTCCTGGACTACCTAAAGAAAGAAGGAGCGGGAATCACTTTCATACAGGAAAACCTCTGGGGAGACCCAAAATCTTAAACAAGGACAGGCTTCACAGAAATATGGGTCAACTTTTAACTCAAAAAGCAGGGGGGTAGTGATCTTATTACGTAAAAGGAGTGCCCTTCCAAGCAAAGTTTGTTCAGCAGAATTTTCAAAGCCAAAGTGCAAGAAGAATGCTCCACATTGGCACTTGGGCTTTGGAAATTCTGATGAACGAATTTCCACCCTACATCACCTCCCTGTTTCATAAATCTCACAACTGTTATTCCCCTTGTGAAAATAACTATATCCTACTAAATTTGACCAAAACATGCACACTTCTTGGCAGAGCTGTGATTAGCTATACCATCCTGGCTTCCTGGAACAAATTACAATCCTCTTTCAAGTTCACAGAACTGGTAACCATAAACTCCTTTAAATCCTTACTCAACAAGAGCTTCAAGGAAACCTGTCACTGCCACAGTGGTTAGGATCATTTGCTCTGACTGATGCAATATTCAGCACTTATCACCTCAACTCTCTTCGTCTCTCCCACAGTTTACCCTCCTCGACTAAGCCCACCCCAACCCCAGCCATCTTCATTCTCTCCCAGAGTACCCAAGTCAGCTGTCTTATATCTCTCTCACAGTCTACCCTCCTTGATTAAGCCAACAGTAAGCACTTCACACACACACACACACACACACACACACACAAGCTCTCCCTCCCCTCCTCAGCATCCAGCCCCTATGACTTCCCATTACAGTACTTAAATGTATCTCTAGTATGCATTCATTGGTTAATGTTATCCCCCCATTCTGAACTGCCCAAACAGCTCATGGTTTCATCCTCTTGTCTCACCATGGTATCTTGATGTTACCTGTATTCTATTGTTTGACTGTATATACCCCTTGCATTTCCAAAGTACTCTCTGATATTGTTGTCCTTTTATTATTAAAATTTGTATGTCAAAATATCATACTGAAATTACCTGTCTCTTGTTTATGTATTTATTTCAATTCATTGTACTATCTTGATGTATTGCATTGCCCTACCAGGACTTCCTTGTAAATGAGTGTGCTCAATGGGTTTTCTTGCAAATAAACTTGAACTTGAACAACATCTTTCCTGACCCTAAAGGAAGATTTGTCATAGTGCAGGGAGACCTCACAGGGCAGGATGTCACCCTCTGTAATGCATATGAAGCAAATGACCCTGACGCTGCCTTTTACAGAAGACTATCCCAATCCCTTCAGGAAGCCCACAGAGAACAGTTGATAGTGGGGGGTGGGGCATGAACACCACAATGGATGATCTCCTGGACAGGAGCAAGCTTCCAAAGGGACCACCAACCCATGCTTTAGAAGAGCTCAACACCCTAGCACAGGAACTCAATTCAGTGGATATATGGAGGCTGCTCTATCCCACTGGAAGGAACTACTCCTATTATCCCCCCCTGCCCCAAATACACTAAAGACTAGATGTGTGGCTAACCCTGGGGGCCTGGACTGCACATATAATAGATGCTTGCATTGGTTCCATTGGGCCATGCGCCGCTGTCTTTCACCTGTTTGCCCTCTACAGCAACTCATGTCAGTAGTGGCAAATGGAAGTTCAACATGACTACACTTAACAACATGTAATTCTGTAACAAGTTCATGGAGGAGATCAGGAAATCTCTGACTCTGAATAAGTCTGGGAACACTTGCACCACTAACAGGTGGGACTCCCTTAATGCCTACATAAGGGGAAGATGCATTAACTATACCTCCTACATGCGGAAGCAGAAGAGGAAAAATTGACGGACAGTGAAAAGAAATTGGAGGCCCTAGAGAAGCAACTGTCCAGTTCCCAAACACCATCCAAATGCCTAAGGGAGGAAGTCATGGGCCTCCAATACACAATAAACATGTACCTGCATCCAAAAGCTGAGTATGCACTTTTCTACCTGAAGCAGAACTTTTGAGAATCCAGGAAAAAAACGGGACACCTCCTGGCCTCCCAACTTTATAAATGGCAGGAATGCTCCAGGATACTAGCAGTTAAGAAGAAAAATGGGACACTTACCAGAGAAGAATAGGAGATTAACACAGAATTTCTCTTTAATTGTTTGCTATACTCCTCAGAGGTTCAACCATCAAATGTAGCCATACAGGCCTTCCTGGATAAACATGAGCTTCCAAAGCTAAGCCAGGGGAAACTAGAATGGCTAGATAGTCCCATGGAGCAAGGAGAAATAGAACAGATCCTAAAATTCACCAATGGAGGCAAAGCACAAGGGGGAGATGGGCTAACAGTGGAATTTCATAAGGTTTCTCAAGACATTCTTCTGCCTCCCCTAATTGAGGCACTGGATGAGGCAACCATCATAGGAACCCTCCTAGCCTCTGTGAGAAGTGCACAATTTTTTCTTCTACCCAAGCCAGGGAAGGACCCCACAATGTGCAGTAGCTTTAGGCCAGTCTCCCTGATAAATGCAGATTGCAAGCTGTGGGTGAAAGCAATGGAACCAGGTTGGAAAATCTCATTGTTGAGCTAGTAGACAGAGATCAGATAGGTTTCACCCTGAGATGCAAGGTGATGGACATCACCAGACAGCTGGTAAACCTTCTGTGGAAAACAAAGAAGGCTTTCCCTCCGGTTGCACTCTTCTCATTGGATGCTGAAAAGGCATTCAATAGAATGGAGTGGAAATATCTCATGGCCACTTTCACTGCCTTCAGCATTGGTCCTAGTTTTAGTTGTTGGGTCAAGGTGCTATACTCGGGTGCCTTGGCTGAGGTCAGTATCAATGGGCGGGCATCTGCACCATTTAAGCTTCACAAAGCACCCGACAGGTTTGCCCTCTATCCTTCTACTGTTCATACTGGCCCTGGAACCCCTTTTACAAACCATCCATGCGGGCATTAAAGGGGTGGAAATGGGGGGAAAACACAAGGCAATGGCCTATGTTGATGACATCCTGCTTCTACTCACAGACCCAGCCGAGTCTATCCCAAACTTCCTTACCTTGATCAAAGTATATAGCACATTGTCTGGATACAAGCTAAACATAGCAACATCCCAGTTTCTAACCTCTGACCCTATTGCTACAACATTACCAAATTACCCCTGGGGACTAACACAGGTCACCCAGGGCCTCACATACTTGGCGATCTCCATTCACTGGAACTTCCCACAGCTAGGGAAAGGCAATCTAATTCCCTGCTAGAAGAGAGAGACAGAAGGATATCAAGAGATGGGAGCCATTACACCTCGACTACTGGGGAAAAGCGCATGCTTTTAAGATGATGGCCACCCCCAAAACTCCAATATGGGTTGGATAATCTACCTCTACACAT
This sequence comes from Neoceratodus forsteri, assembly GCA_016271365.2. Classification (NCBI taxonomy): domain Eukaryota; kingdom Metazoa; phylum Chordata; order Ceratodontiformes; family Ceratodontidae; genus Neoceratodus; species Neoceratodus forsteri. The sequence continues at coordinate 507,757,708 of JADMNL010000023.1, read as the reverse complement.
AAAGTCAAAACTTCTAAGGCTACTACAATTCAATGACAAAGCCTTTTTCTGGGGGACATGCCCAACTGTATAACTTGGACCAAGCTCAGAGGCTACATCCAATAGGGGGGACTTAAACTGCCTGATTTTCAGTACCGCATTAAGGCACATACCATATTGCAGATGGCAAGGTCTGCTTCATGGGCTAAGGACTCCCCACCCTTACAAAGGGCAGCAAAGAAACAACTTTGGGAATTTTCTTTTTAACATAACCCGTGTTATAAGTACAATAACCCACTTCAGGGTATGAGGTTATAGGGATTTAATGCACACCCCAGGTGCTGTTAGTGCACTTGGCCTGTGGTCTCATGCCTCACAATGCACCTGGGGTGTGCATTAAATCCCTATAACCCCATATCCTGCCATCAGTGATTGCTTATATACAAGTAAATGAAACAAGAGCATGTAATTTGTTCCATAGTCTAAGTTGCACTGCTATCTCTAACTAACTGTCCATGAACTGACATTTTTTGAGGTTCTGCAACACCTGTTCTATGACATGTACATCTTCTCTTCACCACAAGACAACACTGTAAATAAGGTGTTTCATCTCACTGTTCTTTTGCAACTTTTTTGGCTCAAGTCAAATTGTTTTAATCCTGAACCTTGCACACAGAAAGGAACTTGTAGAAACAGAAAACATGAAGGCTTATAGTATATGTATCTCCAACTGCAAAATGTTCTAGAAAAGGTATGGAAATGTTGAAAAGGTATTCGTACCTTGTCAGTCAATTCAGAAATATTTAGGTTTTTGTTGATTTAAAGTACAAAACTGTTTAAAATTTCATGTTTACCTATTAACTATAGACACCCAAAAGAAATCCTGCTTAAACAAATTCTAAAACCACAGATACTACAGCACTTCTCCCCAATATTTATTGATGAAGACAGTTGCACTAAAAACAGGATCTTTCCTTATTAATAGTTCATCTCCTCCAGTTGCTTATTTCACACCTGTGGTCATTACACTCTGCTTGTGATGCCATAGTCATTCCCTTGGAAACAGATAGTGATGTCACAACAGAGGATTATGACTTCAAGTGGAAAATAAGCTATAGATGCATATAAACAGTAAGGGATAAAGATCCTATATTTGTGCAGATGTACACAGTAATAAATAATGGGGAAATGAATATATAGATGATAATGTATATGACACACAAGAGGAAGTGTGTTTTAATATTGTGGTTTTCAAATTTTCCGAAATGCATACAAAGCTCCTTAACATTCCATGGTTCTGTTTGGCTTGATCATCTTAGCCTGAAGTTGCCCATCAATAAACCTATTGCACTCCGGTGGTAGCCCTTGCAGTGGGCTTGCTTTATTGATGGTAAATAATTACTTTGAAAAACAACTTAGAGTGATAGACTTACATATAAGTTAACAACATGTGCTGTGTTAGTCACCCCTTGTGACTTTTACTACATTTATAAATATGCCCCACATATAGGCCAACTCCCAAAATCAGTGCTCCAGAACAACTCCATAGCACCACTCTACAATTATAACATCACACAGCAAGGCTCTCCACTAAATACCCCCAGTCCACAACCACAGCACTAATTGGAGATATCTGTTGTGTGCCATTCCCAATTTTCACTCTGTGTAATCAACTCTTTCAACATGATGTAGCATTGACTGCTCTGAAGAGGAATGTGGTCAATGATGGCTGCTGTGTCAAGGTGTCCAGAACAGCTGCCAGTATGTGCATTTGTCTCAATGTGTGTGTGTGTGTGTGTGTGTTAGTGATGGGTTACACTAGTGGTCTAGTAAAGCCACCAATTGAAAGCATGCAGACAAAGGTAATCATTCAGGCAGAGGTGCTGAATGAGTACTTCAGCATTGTCTTCATGAAGGAAAAGGACCGATCAATGCTATAGGGAAGATTGGGATAAACATGGGGGGAGATGAGACATAAAAGGTAGTCAATGTGAACAGGGTCTTTGAAGGTCTCAGGACCCTAAGGGTGGACATGGCATCTAACCTGGATGGCATACACTTGAGGGTCCTAAGAGAACTGATGGAGGTACTGGCAGACCTGTTTAATACCTAACTGGTGACATTGTGCATGCCTTTGGACTGGAGAATGGCACATATGGTGCCACTCCAGAAGAGTGGGTCAGAGATGAACCTAGGACTACAGGAAAGTCAGCCTAACCACCATCATAGGTAAATAAATGGAGACCATCATAAAAGAAAGGCTGGCAATCTTTCTGCAGGTTAATGATCTCCAAGACACTAGGCAGTATGGGTCTGTCTTATCTCCTGTTAGATGAATATGATAGACTTCTTTGACTGGTCACTAGGTCAGCTGACAAAGGTCAGGCAGTGGATGTCCTATACCTGCACTTCAGTAAAGCCTCAACTTTGCTCCACATGGAAGGCTACTCAGCAAGCTGGGTAACCTGGAAGTTGGGGATGGGTATGCTGTGGGGGTGGGTAAGAAGCTGGTTGCAAGTTACAAGATAGAAACCAGATGGTGATGGGTGGGGGGAATTATCCAAGTCCAGGCCAGTGCACAGCATGGTCCCATAGGGCACATACTTGGATCTCTGCTTTTCAACGTCTTTACTGGGGACATAGTAGAGAAGGTCAGTAGTAATAGCTGCCTATTTTCAGATGATACTAAGCTCTATGGGAGGGTGGAAACAAATGAGGGGAGACAGGAGCTCAGGGAGGACCTGGCCAACCTAGAGAGGTGGTCTAGTATCAGGCAGTTGTGGTTCAAGGCCAAGAAATTCAAGGTCCTGTACCTGGAGGCAATGAACCAGAAGTAGGTACTATCTGATGGGGGAGCAGGTGTCCAACACAGAGGAAGAAAAGAATCTGAGGCGATAGTTAGGGGTGACATGAATGACTCTGCGTAGTGCCAGAAAGTGGCAGCCAAAGCAAATAAAATGCTGGGATGCATGACCAGAGGAATCACCTCCAGGAAGAAAGCGGCCATTCTGCCCATGTACAGGCAATTGGTGAGGCCACACCTGGAGTACTGTGTGCAGTACTGGCACCCTTATTTGAAGATGGACATCCAACTGCTGGATGGGGCCCAGCAAAGGGGAACCATAATAACCCATGGGCCATATGATGAGAGGTTGAGGGAGCTAAATATGTACTCCATGCAGGACTGAAGGGAGAGGAAGGATATAACAGAGCCCTTTAAGTACCTAAAAGATATAAACAAGCTGGAGTGGAGGGCACCTTCAGTTAAAAAAAACAGGAAATACAAAGGGGCACAATCTGAAACTTGTCGGGGGTAGATTTAAAAGGGAAATGAGGAGGCTGTTTTTCATGGAGAGGGTGGTGTCAACATGGAATGAGCTACCAGATGAGGTGATACTCTTGAACACATTGGAAAGTTTTAAAAGGGTGAGACAATGTTAAAAGATGGTTGCTATGGAATGGAGGATGGGTAGGGGGAGTGAGGGAGGGGGAGAATAAAGAGGGGAGGCAGGGGGATGGGGGCAGCTCCAGTAAAATAGATTGGGCTGCTCACTCAAGCAGACTAGATAGACCACTGTGGCCTACTTCTGTTGGCACAATTTAGTAAGTTCATATATTTTGACAGTCATAGAAGCTACAAAACCTTACATACAAGTCAAGTTGTCCTTTTCTTTGTCTATTTATGGTTCTAAAAATGTGTCTTATACATGAATATTTATGGTAAGTACTCTTAGTAATAATGCATCGCTATTTATGTAACTGCTTCATACCACAGATATACTGTCTAACACCCCTGTGAACACAATCCAAGAGAAAAGGAAGCTGAAATGGGATATTATCCCAGTTTTTCATATACTCAAGGGTATTAGATACGTTGTATCTGGTGTGTTCCAGCAGGATGCAGGAATATACACAGAAGCTCAGAGGTGTAAAATACAGAGGTAACATTATCAAGCATTTCTGTCAGAGAGGAGTGAGCCAATGGGATAGCCAGCAGAGGCAGAAGATAGGAAGACAGTAATGATCTTCAGGGTAAGCCTGGACACCCTTCTGTTTACCAAATGAATTTCAGGGTACTCTAGGCAGTAGAGTGGGTGAGTTGTCTCTATAAATCAGCACACTGTACATTATTTGCACAGAATGCTTGTTAATCCCTGCTAATCAAGTGTGTATGTGTGGAGGGAGAGGGCTAATGGACCTAGAGTTATCTACTAATCAGGGCACCCAGTTCTCCATGACACTTAACTCCTGAGTTCCGTGGCTTGGCTTCTAAGCTTCTGCAGCAGACTTGTTTCATATCTACAGAATTAATAATTCATTTCTGAGGCAAAATGAAGTCCTCCCATTGGATGAAATATGATGTGATGTCATTGATGACATCAAATGCTAAGCATAGGGGAGGGCCTCAGGATAAACAAGTAGGGTGCAGAACCTGGGCACTATAAAAAAAAAAACTTCTTATTTTAATGTAACTTTTTTTTTGTTAATAACATTTTTATTTTCAGTATGAAACAGAACCATATTACAACCATACAAGTGCATTTACAATAACATAAATATACATTTAATTTGTAGATTCCTATATATAATCTATAATCTAATATTGTATAAAATATGATGACAACATCTTTTCAAAATAAGATTGTTTTAAAGATGCTCTCAAATTTAACAGGCTTAAGAAAGATAATTGATCAGAATGAGGTCATTAAAATATTTAATAGATCATCTCTTTCCTATAAGGAGAGAGAAAGAAAACAAAAAAGACAACACTAACACATCTAGTCCATAAAATACCTAACAGACAGTTGTCAAATAAGAAAAAAGGTTGAAAATGGTTACTTCAGACCAAATGTCAAAACTGAATACATCATGAATTTTGTCTAACCTTTAAAAGAACATTCTCCACTGTTCAACTTTTGGAAGAAGATGTTGCAGTGAGTAGAATTCTAAGTAGAAAAAAAGAAGAAAATTGTGTAAGGGATGATAGCTGTTTCAGAAGGAATGACATAGAGAGAGAGAGAGGAGTCAAATGCTATAAAGAAAGAATGACAGATAGAGGAAATATAAAAGAAGGGAACTATGTGATGGAGGAAAGTTAATCAAATAAGTCACATTTTCTTGTGTGAAGTAACATTAAGAAAGTAATAAAACTTGGACAAATCTTAGTTTGTGAGTGTGTTTAGTAAAGAACCCCAATATTTCTCAAATGTTTTATTGTCATTTCTTATCTCTCTGGTTAGTTTTTTTTTTTTTTTGCATTTGAGGGCTTCTGTTTTTTCATATTTCCATTTTGATAGAATGAGGGCTTTTGGGTCTGTCCATTGCTTTAGGATGCAATTTTAGCTACTACCTGGATTATCACTAGGTTGTAGATTTACTCTTTGGATAAATGAGGAATAGCAAACAATTGTCTTGTAATGCAAGTTTTAAGATGCATTAGACAAGAAATAGAGGGAACTCTAAACATGAGTTGCTTTATTTGCCCCCTAAAAAGTTAATTTCTGGGCAATCTCAGAACATAAGTATGAATGGAATTAGGATTAGGGCTTCCACATTTAGGACAATTTCCTTCCTTTGTAATCTTCATATTAAAGGTATGTTTTGGGGGAAAGTATCAATTGGTGATACACTTGCTTCTTATTGTATAATCATGTGATTATCCATCCAAACAATTCTTAACAGGAAAGCCCACATCTTATTCCAGTTCCACAGGAAAGCGTCATTGCTAATTATTGGACACCATCATAAAATAGCTTCTTCTGCATTTTCCCTAAACTATGAAATTAAAAAGTTGTATAGAGACGAGATACAGCAGTAGATTTACTTTTAATAACTAATAAAAAAGTTGTGTATTGTTGTTACTTTGTGGAATTGGATATTCTGTATTGAGATGGTCTTTTATTATACATAGCAAGAGTTCACTGCTTTCTTTACTCTCTTCATGCAGGCTAAATTCTATTTCCAATGTATTAATGCTTTTAGACCATTGAAGACATAAATATCTTTGACCTTAGAGATACCGATATCCCTTAAGAGACTAAACTTTTGTATTCTTTTAATTAAGGAGAAATTCGGACTCCCCCCAAAGAGGTTGTTATGTAGATTTCTGTTATTCTAAATTAAGAATTGCTTTTACTTGGGAAATTATTTTAACTGAATCTGAAATGACTGAATTAATGCTAGTAGTGGGTTTAGCAAAGAACAATGCTTCTAAATTAATATTACTGGTTTCCATGAGATCTGTTTCAGTTTGCAACCATTTAGGGGAATATTCATATTGTCTAGAGTGCACTTATTCCAAAAAGAAATTTGCTGGAGTTTGATACTGTAGCAAGATAATATAACCTGAAGTATGGTGCTTTGAGGCCATCTTGTTCTTTTAACCTAGTATGTTTATAATAGGCCTGTCTCTTTTTTTGTGAGCCCATATACATTTTTTGATTTTGTTTTATGCATCAACAAACCTGGTCTTGCACTGCATCCTTTATACTAGTAAAGTATTTCAGGACTGTCATTGTGCCAGACTGGCCTCCCTGAACAAGCATTTATGTGTGGGCACTAATCCTTTCTGGAGTTGAGTCCTTTAGGGACTTGCTAATCTGAAGGTGGACAAAGCAATTGGGCCAGATGGGGTGCATATGTGGGTATTGAGGGAGCTCAGGGAAATACTGGCTGCACCTCTGACAGTTCTATTTAACAGCTCACTCGAAATAGGAGTGGTTCTGGAGGAGGATGGGTGTACTCCCACTAAATGGAAGTGGTAGCAGGGAGGAGGCTGGTGATTACAGGCCAGTCAGCCTGACATCAGTGGTGGGAAAGTTAATCTAATCACTAAAGAAGGAAAGGATTGTGGACTATCTTGAATCCAGTGGGTTAAAAGACCCAAGGTAAAATGGTCTCATGGAAGGGTGGGGAGTGGGGCTAGTCATGTCAAATGAATCTCATAGATTTCTTTGACTGGGGTGACAAAGGATTTAAAGTAGTAACCACAGACATTGCCAGCTATTTCAAGATATTTCACGGAATTTCTAGAGTTTCTCTCTGCTGCCCCTACTGTGGAAATGGAGAAAGCATGAGATTTTACTGGAAATATCACAGACATTTCAGGAAATAGCTGGCAGTGTCTGTGGCTGCTACTGTAAATCAGGGTGGAGTGGTAAACATGACCTACCTAGATTTCAGTAAGGCTTTTGACACTGTTGCACATAGAGGACTAGCAAGCAAGCTGTGTAGTTTAGGAGTGGATCCAAATTTGGTAAGCTGGATAAGAAATTGGCTAGGGGATAGGTGACAGAGGCTGGTGGCAAACAGTTACTATGAGGAAGGGAGGGTGAGCAGTGGAGTGCCTCAGAGATCAGTTCTGGGTCCAGAATTATTTAATACCTTTATAAGTGACATTGCAGAGGAGCTGGAAGGGAAGATCTGCCTCTTTGTGGATGACACCAAAATCTGCAATAAGGCTGGATAAAAAGCTGAAAAGCAAGATGGCAACTGGTGTGGGTCTGTCAGAACATCATGCAGCATGAGGTGTTTTATTTCTGTTTCATTTCTTTGCCTTTTCTTTTTATAGTTACTTTAAGTTAAGTTTTAATCAGGGCCCCTGGTGTTCTGCGGCAGAATTTTCTGATTTCTGCGGCATGATTTATTCATTTCTCTGGCAGAATGCAGTCCTGTCATTGGCTAACTATGATGTGATGTCATCGATGACATCATATGCTGAGCATAGAGAAGGGGCTTCAGGATAAACGAGGTGGGAAAGAAAGCCTAACAGTATGGAAAAACAGTATGTTTATATGAAAATTCACCAAAAACAATGAATTCTGCGGCACTATATATATTCTGCGGCATGATGCAAATTCTGCTGCAAATTCCTCAACCGCAGAACCGCAGAATTCCAGGGGCCTTGGTTTTAATTAAGTATGACCAGTGAGGTAGATTAGTTAGGTCCTCTGCATTTTTTGGATGTTTTTAGTCTGCTTGCCAGAGTGTCCTTGTTTGGCTGCAGTGACTTATTTATGTCCCGAAGTAGTTTGTTCACCAGACTGTTAGTGGTTTTTATCACTAACATTTTTCACTTCTCATTTGTCTCATGGGTTTCACTTTCTAGCAAGCAAGTGGGATTGTTATACTTGGTGTTATTTTGCATTTTACCCCAGGAGTACTTTTCTGTTTCAAAATTACAAGTATTTGCCTGTTTTTGGTACTGGAGGATTCTCGGTTCTGGATTACCTGCTGACAGAGTTCTGAAAGTGGTTCACAGCACTGTTGACTGTACCCTTGGGTGAGGAGACTTGGAAGGAGAGTCAGAGAGGAGTCTAATCTATCTTCTGTACTCCTGGTCCCTGCTGAATGAGCTTACAGTTCTGGAGGTCAGCAGCTGACTTTTCCTGATGCCCTATTGCCTTGTCCAGGAACAGCGGTCTGAGCTAGATTTGTTCTCTAGGGCAGCAGCAGGGGACTTTCATCAGAGGGCATAGTACTCCTACTTGCTGTGGTGGACTAACCTGGGAGTGGTTATTGGAGGCTGACTTCACTTCTGGGGGCTCTAGTCCTCAGGCAGCCTGGAGGGAGTGACTGTGACCTTAATCAGGATATGGGGTTCCAGGTGTGCTGAGGTACCAAGGTTCAGAAAAGCTGCTTGGAGACTTTTTGGTTGAACTGCAGCAACTGTCTTTTTTGGGCTGCAGTGCTGGGGATGGTTGTTTGCAATGGGCAACTTTTTGGAAGGGCACTGAGGGACACTGGCTGGAGGGCAGCATGACCACGAAAGCCTGTGGGGATCCTTGGGACAGGTGTCAGCTGGCCTGTGTTTCTGGGAATCCCAATCCCTGGGGTTGTTTACTTCAAGCTTCCATTCATCAGGGGCAGCTTTTGTGGTGGTATGCAAGACAGAGAGCTGGGTATCATCTAGCACTGGTGGTAACTACAACTGAAGATTTTCTTCATGACCCAAAAGATACTGTAGTTGAAATAACTAGAAAGTTTTAATGATACGATTGGGGAGGTGGTGAGAGAGCCTCTAAAGCTATCATTTTTCTTTTTGGACAGTTCTGTATTAGATGTTGCAGTGTGAGTGCAGCAGTCTGGACATATACATGTCACTGGTTGGGTGGGGCGTGAGAGACCCATCCTTTCCTAACTCAAAGTTGGAGCTCTGGCATGCTTTGTTTTATTCTGGATACTGTGTTTAATTTTTGGATTTGGACTTTATTTTACTTCAAGTTACTGTTTTCTTTCTGGGGGGTTGTGGGTATTGATTGCTGGGTGTATGCGAATTCACTTTTGTTTTGTTGGTTTTGTATTAGTTTTTTGTTCTTTTTGTGATTGTTGTTTTGATTGCTGCATTTATATCTGTGTAGATACTGTACGTGCTGGCAGAGATCTCTCCCAGCCAGGTGCTACTCACCCTCCAAGCTCCAGGGCCTCCATCCCTTTAACTGTCCACCATTGCCCACAGAGGTTTATGGGCTTTGTTGGGCTCTGGGGATAGTGAGGAGGAGATGTAGAGGGGCTCTGGACCCAGACGGAGAGTGAAGCTGGGTGGGAGGATTGAGATTGTGGGAACCAGAAGACATCCTGAGGTGAAATGGGTCCTTCTTGCCTGGTTCCCATACCCAGGGGTTCCACTGTGGGTGGGCTGATGACAAGGTCAGCCTCTGTGTCCCATCCTACTCAAGTAGTGTTGTGCAATGCCAGGTCAATTAAAAACAAGATGGAAGTCATTGCTGATCTTATTGGGTCATCTGACCTGGCGTGCATCACTGAGACCTTGCTGGATGAAAATTCTGGCCCAGTTCTTGAGTCAGCTATTCCAGCTGGGTTCTTGGTGATACATCACCCGAGGATGGATCATAAGGGCAGGGGCGTTGACATTTGTTTTAAAATGGAATTGGGCCTTGTAGATTTGAAAGCTGGGGAGACCAGTTCCTTCGAATGTATCATTGGCACAGGTGTGGGGTGCAGGATTCTTCTCATCTACCATCCACCCAGGGGCAAGAAGCAATTTCTACAGGAAGTCACAGACTTCATCACTGACATGGTTTTGGAGTCCCCCAGATGGATGGTTCTGGGGAACTTTAATGCCTGGGTCAATGAAGAACTCTCACAATTTGGACAGAACGTCCTCCAACTTATGAGTTTGTTGGGCTTCTCTCAGGTTATTTCCTCTGTGACCCACAAACATAGTCATTCATTAGCCCTAGTCTTCCTACAGGGTATGGAGACCTCTGACATGGTGGTGGAGCATGCTGGATAGTCTGACCATCACTCTATAAAGTTAATGTTCCAGGCTACCTCTATAGGCCTGCCCCTACAGAGATGGTCCAGTATTGTCAGCCTGGAACAGATCGTCTTCTTCTAAATTTGAATAACTATGTACTCTTTTTTTCCATCCACTGGCATGCACATGGATATCATTGGCTGCCAACACTGTGGGACGCTCTTCAATGGTCACGTCACCTGAAGGCAGGGCCACTGTCCCATATGCATGGAGATATGTCACCTCAGGGCTCAGCTGCAGGAGACATGAGGTGAGATCAGCATCCTGCATAACCACCTACAGGGAAACATTTCTTTTAGTAGTGCACCTCCACATTGCCAACACCAAAGCAGCACACCTCTCCCCCCACCCCCGGAGAACGACCAGGTCTGGGGGATGGCAATTGGTTGCAGGAAAAGGAGGCAGAGCTCAGGCATCTCTTCCAAACCAACAAAGCTTTCTAAACACAACAAACAGGTACACACCTCTTGCGTCCCTACCATCCAGAATGATGGAGGATGTCTCGAGCTAAAGGAATGCCAAATGCAACACAATAGTAAAACAACATCATAAACAAAACCTCAACAGGAAAAAAAATCATAATCATAGGGGACTCCATGATTCGCTGTGTGGACCCCCACCTGAGACAAAACAAATGTGCATATGTGCAGGTCAGATGTCTCTCAGGAGCATCTGCTTGGAGGAACACTGACTGAATTGTCAACATAGTTAAAAAGGAAGAGGGCTCAAACATCCTGGTCCACCTAGGGACCAATGACCTTGCTAGCCAGTTGGTCGAGGAAGTTAAGGAGCACACTGTGTAGCTCAGCAAGAAACTGGTTTCATTTTTGTCCAGCATTGCATTCTCTGAGATTCTGCCTGTTTGGGAAATGGGGAAGAACAGGCAGAAAATCAGAATGAAAGAGATAAGTAAGCACAACGCATGGCTCATGGACTGGTGCTACACAAAAGGGCATCACTTCATTGGAAATTGGGGCAACTTCTGGGAAAGGGAGTTCTTCAAATTCAATGGCCTCCACCTGACTAAAGAGGGAGTCAGAACACTGGGCCAGAAATCTGAAGTCCATGTAGGACATTTAAACTAGTGGGAGGGGAGATGATGGTAGCTCTAGAAGAAGCACACATAGAGTCTGCTGTCTCTCCTCCTTCTGCTAGCACCAAATTTACAAACTCCAGAATAGCAAAAGCAGATAGCCAGGAACATAAAACCCTTTCCAACTCTGGCACTGACCATCACAATGGAAAGGGAGGAACCATAAACAGGGAAAACTACAAAGGGATGAACAACAAGATCAAGGGAGGCATGACAAACAAAGCAACACAGCAAGAGTGGTCAGCACTATGCCTCAATGCACGCAGTATGGCTAACAAGATGACTGACCTCACTGCCTCAATAGCTGAGGCAGGACTAGACTGGGTGTCCGTGACCAAACATGGTTCACAAATAATCATGATTGGGAAGTGACTATCCCAGGGTACAACTTATTTAGGAGAGATAGGACTGGGGAAAAAGGGAGGGGGTAGCTATTTATGTTAAGGATACCATCAATGGTACAGAAATGCAGCAGGCACTGGGGGAAATAGAGGATCTATTTATCACAATAGGGGCCGGAAGCCAGAAACCCATTCAGGTAGGAATAATCTACAGATCTCTAAATCAGGAGGAAGCCAGGGATAAGGAAATCCTGGAAACCATCCTCCAAATGTCAGGCAAATGGGACATAGTGCTGGTGGGGAATTTCAATCTACCGACATAGATTGGAATACCCCACAGTGGCATTACAGAAGTGCAGAGAATTCCTAGACACACTACAGGAAGCATGCCTAAGTCAACTAGTGACATCACACACAAGGGGGAACGTGGTACTAGATCTGATATTCAGAAATAGTGACAGGGTTACAGGTGTTGAAGTAGTAAACCACCTGGGCAACAGTGATAATAACACAGTATGGTTCAGGGTAAAAAGGACTGTAGATTCCACACACTCCAAACTGAAGGTCCTTGACTTCAGGAGGGCAGACTTCACCAACATGAAGGCCTCCTTAAGAGACAACCTTAGTACTGTAACTCAACAGAAGGGAGCATTTTGGAATATTGGACAAGGCTGAAGGATGCAATAACCATGGTCACATCACAGTGTGCGTGTCAGGTTAGTAAGAACAAAACGAGGAAAAACCTACTGTGTTTTCCAAGGAGGTGGCAACCATGGTGAGAGAAAAATGCATAGCCTTCAGAAAGTACAAGAGTCAGAGAACAAGGTGGACAAAACAGAATATAAATGGAATCTACAAGAGGCAGGGAAAGTGATAAGAAATGCAAAGGCTCAGACAGAGGTTAGGATAGCTCAGGAAGTAAAAAAGGGTAAAAAAACCTTCTACAGGTACATACATGAAAAAAGGAAGACCAAAGAGGGTATTGTTAGAATCACAAAAAAAGACAGACAAACCACAGAGCAAGACGGGGAGAAAGTAGAGGCACTGAATGAGTACTTCTGCTCAGTCTTCACACAGGAAGCAGATGGTAATGGATAAACAATAGGGCATAAAGAAGTGTCTGACTGAAGGAATAGACACAGGTCCCTTTCACAGACGAAAGGGTCCTGGAGGAAATAGACAAGTTAAATGTAGATAAAGCTATGGGGCCAGATGTTATACACCCGAGAATACTAAAAGAACTAGGGAGGGAACTGACAGCCCCCTTAGCAGTGCTCTTTAGCAAATCATTAAGGAGCGGGGAGGTCCTGGAGGATTGGAAGAGTGCAACAGTACTACCACTCCACTACAGTGGAAGCAAGGAACAGCCAGGTAATTACTGTCCAGTTAGTCTAACGTCAGTTGTGGGAAAACTGATGGAGTCCCTGCTGAATGAAAGAATCATAGCTTTTTTTGGAGCAAACTGGTCAGCTCGACAAAAATCAACACGGTTTCATGTCAGGGAAGTCCTGCCAGACAAACCTGGTTGATTTTTTTCAATTGGGTCACCAAAACAGTGGATCAGGGTGGGGCAGTGGATGTGATTTACCTGGACTTCAGCAAAGCTTTTGACTCCGTTCTGCACAGGAGACTAGTCAAAAAACTGGAGAACATGGGATATGGGCCTCAGGTTACAAACTGGGTCAGAAACTGGTTACACAAGTACAATATTCCAGATTCTCAGTCATTCAGGGTTTGTCAATTGAAGCATTTGTTAATCACGGTTTTTGGCAAAGTCCCTCCCCGCCCAACAAATTTTGCTTCAATACCTGAACTTTCTTCTCTTCTCGAATCCCCAGGGGTTATCTCTACGATATATCAGGTATTGTATCAATGGCGGTTTGGGAGTGGTAACGGTCCCACTAGTTTTTGGATCCCATTTTTCCCTCAGTCCACTTTCAATTGGTTGGCTCTTTGGATGTTCTGTCATAAATATGTGTCCCAAGATAGATTACGCCTCATGTAATATTTTATATTTTGCATAACATGTACTACACGCCAGTCAAACTGGCAAAATGGGGCCTTCTCGATACTAATAGGTGCACTAGATGCTCCCAGGATACTGGGACACTTTTTCATATATTCTGCTCATGCCCCAAGATAGCTTCGTTATGGGATTTAATTAAACCCCCCCGAATCCCTTATTGGGTTTACAGGATTGCTTTACTCCGGATATTTGCCTTTTGTGAGATTTTTCTTCTATTAAGGTTAAAATTCGGAGATTTCATATATTTATGATAGCACTCTCGGTTAAAAAAATTATTCTCAGGCATTGGAAAGATGGGATTTGTCCAACATATCAGGAATGGACACATGAAATCCTTGCTAATCTTCACACAGAAAAAGCCATAGCAAGCCTCCAAAATAGGATACAAAAGTATAAAAATATATGGGATCCCTGTCACACTTTAATTATCACCGCTAGGACTTAGCGTGTAACTGGTTTACCTGCTATCTTATTAAGTATTTGATTATTATGGATAGCTAGTTACTACAACACTTGAAGGGACTGCTGTGCTGGGGGTGTAGGGGGTTGGGGCAGTGTTGGATTGTACTACTAACTGTCTGTTCATATTTGTATCACTGCCTCCTGTATTGTGGAAATTTTGTGAATGAAGTGTGAATTGAAAAAAAAAGAAACTGGTTACACAGGAGAACTCAGAGAGTATTAGTAAATGGCACTCTGTCTGTGGAGGGGAGGGTGACTAGCAGGGTCATGCAGCGCTCATTTGATCCTCTTCAACATATTCATCAGCGACATTGCAGATGAACTGGAGAAAAAGGTATGCCTGTTTGCAGATGACACCAAAATCGGCAACAGGGTAGACTCAACAGAGGGACAGCAAAGCATGGAAGCTGATCTCCAAAAACTGGGGGAGTGGTCCAAGACCTGGCAATAGAAATTCAATGCCAAAAAATGTAAGGTCATGCACCTGGGAAAGCGTAATCCAGGGAAACTGTACTCAGTGGGAGGGGAGCAGCTGGTGGCTACCAGGCAGGAGTGAGACCTAGGGGCTATCATATCAGATGACCTCAAGGTCAGTAGAAAATGTAAAAAGGCAGCACTGAAGGCTAGTGGTATCCTGGGATGCACAGTGGGATGTCAGTGGCTCAGTAGGTAGCATACTCGACTCTGAGGCCGGGAGATCAGAGGGCTGTGGGTTCAGTTTCCACCTCTGGCATTTGGGTTAATATCCCAGTACTGACACTGTAGTGCAGCACGGTAGAGGTGCTGCACTTCTGAGGTGCCATCTTTCAGATGAGACGTTAAACCAAGGTCTCTTCTGCCTGGATTGTTGGCAGTTCAGGTGGATATTAAAGATGTCATGGCACTTATCGAAAAGAGTAGGGAAAACTTTTATTAGAAATAAAACTAAAGACAAAACAACAGGAAAAAACAGAAAAAGAACAAAAAAATTGGTACGATAGTCTAAATAACTCTGAAAGAAAATACAGCATTAAATTCATACATAAAAAATACAGCCTTAGAGTGAAGTATAAAAAAACAAAAAAAGAAAAGGAAATCAGGTCCAAAGGCAAAAATCAATAAAAACATTGTAGCCTTCAAGTAATAGGAGCATCATAGTCTGTAATTCAAGACAATCCCCTCCACTTAGCCAACAATAGAGCATCTTGCAGGGATTGATGCTCAGAAGCACAAATCAATCTCAGGTCTTTGGTAATGTGTCCTACTAATTCCAGATGTGAAGACTGTTTTTGTTGCAAGGTGAATAAACACCGAGCCAACCAAATGTGCCATTTACACACAGTAAATATAACTTCCAAAGTTTCCCCATCCCAACTTTGCCATGGACCAGATATCTCTCCATACATTAAATTATCAAGAGAAACAAAAGCAAAAACTGGGATTTGACATGTGGTGGCCAGAAAATTCCAAAATCCAAGTATAAAAGAACAATGAAAAAAAAGTTGATCCACGGTTTCGAGCATTGAAAAGCAGCCCGGTCTACTGCAATACCTCTCACTCAGCTGTTTATGCATATGATTACTTTTCACATTCAGTTTATCATGACAACTAAGCCAGTGCATATCCCACATCTGGGTGGGAATCCTTGGATTCTGCAAAAATTGTAAAACACGTGTCCGTTTATCAGCGGGACAATGATCAAACATAACAGGAACATGACAAATAGTATCTAATAACATAAAATACAAGCATTTCCTTTGATCAGAAATAATCCCAGAAGTAGGTACCTTCCATTGTCATAATCTAGCAAAAGTATCTTTCCAGTACAGAGGGACGGTAGGTGTTTGTTTAACCACTCTCAAAGTGCCTCCCTCCCATAATCTAAACCAAAACTGAATTGTGTCAAACACCCAAGGCTCCCAACCCCTATTAGAAAGAATGAAAAGTGGGCAAGATTAGCCATAAAATAAATGCTATTAAAGAAGAATAAAGGGTGCATCATGTTCAACCCTCCTTGAACAATAGGAAGGTATAATTTATTACATTGTATGGCGTTAAGCCTATTGCCCCATACCACCTGAAAAAAAAATACTTAGTAATCTCATCTCCCCAACCCTTGGGGTTGGAAAAATATAACTCAGAAATAAAAATATTGGCACCAAATAGGTTTTAATCAGATACACCCTCTTTTTCTTCTCCATTTTCCATTTGTTCCAGTCAGATACCTTCTGCTGTGTTATATCAAGCTTCATAGTCCAGTTGTATATGTCTGGACACTACATACCAAAATAAATACCCAAAATCCAAACTGAATCAATCCAAATTGTATACCCCCTAAAGACAGCAAGGCCGGGATATCCAGCCCTAACCTAAAACCTTTACACTTTTGGAAGTTTAAACTAGCGCCAACCACTGCTCCAGATTCGGAGCAAAAGTGTAAAGCTGCCAGCATAGAATCAGGAATTTGCAACAGTAAACACATGTCATCTGCATAGGCTACAACCAGACAAACACTTATCGTAGGAGAAAGTACTGTTGGTAGAATGCCAGGAGAGGACTGTAAGAGTCTCAGAAAGGGGTCCAAAAAAACTACATACAATATAGGACTCTGGGCAACCTTATCGTGCCCCACTCTTAATTCCAATCAAAGGGCCATGCCAACCATTTACCAGGGGAAAAACAGTGGCTGTCTAATAAAGTAGCAGAAGCCAGTGGATAAATTCAAGAGGTATCTGAAATTTCTCCAAAACCAACCACAAAAATTCATGCTGTACTGCATTAAAGGTCTGTTTCTGATCTAAAGACAATACGTAACCATGTACCAAATTTAAGAAACTTTTATCAAAACTTTCTCTGAGCACCAATAAATTATCTTGAATAGAACATCCCAGGACACAGGATGTTTGACTAACTGAAATCAGGTCCTCAGCTACAGACAGCAAACATTTAGCCAAAATCTTAGAGAGTGACTTAAAATCAGTATTCAGTAAACAGATCGGCCACAATTACTCATCAGTGCCTGCAGGTCACCCGATTTAAACAAATAAAGCAGAGAACCCATATTAAAAGATAAAGGCAAAGAGGTACCAAGTAAAAGACTGTTATATACCTGGGTCAGTTCATCCCTCGAATCTTGGGCAACAAATTTATAAATTTCCAAAGGCAAACCATCAGGGCCAGGGGCTGTATTCGATTTTAAAAACCGAATAGCGTCCATGGCCTCCGAGGGAACAAAATCAGATATCAGATGGGAACCATTCTGTAAAGAAAGCATAGGGAAATCAATCTGAGAGAGGATAATCTTAGCCTTCGCAAGGTTAAAGAGCAAAGGTGCAAATTTACTTTCAGTATATTCGGCAACAATTGATATTAGTGCATATTGAGTCTGAACAGTCTGACCTACAGAACTGTACAGAGAGGACATGTCTTTATGGCTGACATGGGAATTACAGGCCTCAAAGGGGCATACCGAGGCCAAAGAACCTTTAGTACCAAATTGTTGCTGGTGATGTATTGCATTTGCTCATTCGGAATGAAATTTTTGCAAATGGGTCTTGAAATACTGGATCTGGGAGGTATAGTCAAAGCCTGTCATAAGAGACAGGGTAAATAGTCTCTGCAGGCGAGTCCATAAGGATAAGTAATTCTTGTATCAAGACATGCAGACAGTCTTACTGTACTGTTTCAAGAAATAAACCAGATCATACTTAGTGTCCAACCACCATTGTACAGCATCATCGTATAATAAAAATAATGATTTCCTGGCCACCACAAAATCCCACAGAAGCAAAGTAAAGTCAGCATCTAATAGAACAGAAATATTCATCTTCCAGGTGCCAGGGCCCCTCCAGATATCATTAACCTCACCAAGAGTAAGAGATACCATCCCATGATCAGAGAACTCAGCCATTTGAACCACCATGATCCGAATAGATAAAAAGGAGGAAATGAAAAAAAAAATTGATCCGTGTAGCCAAATTACCCTTATAAAAAGTTGGTGTATGTAAGCCAGTATGAAAACAATAAGAGTCGATTAGATTAGCCATTTTAATCTAAAAGGCTAAAAAAATAGAATTGGAATACAGTTTAGTAGACTTAGAAGTATGTGTTCTGTCATGAAACGATAAACCACAATTAAAATCACCATCAAAAATAACGAACTGTGAGGTATGTAAGAAAGGTTGAATAGTTTTAAACAGCTCAACCCAGAGGGCCTTAGTTTGAGGGGCATAACAGTTAATAAGATGGTAAAAATGATTATGGAACTGGACATCTAGAATAAGAACACGGCCAGGGACCAAATCATACAGTTTAATTAACTGCATCTCTGAGGATCGAAACAGAATACCCACTCCAGAAGCAATTTCTTGACCAATAGACCAAAATGAGGGGCCCAGGTGCCAGGCCCTAGTGGCTTGCATAACTTCAGGCAGAGTATGAAAACGAACACCCTGCAAAAAAACAGTACCTGAAACAGAAAACATTAAATAGGAGAAAACCAAATCAAGTTTTGCAGAATTCTTAATACTATTCTCATTAAGGGAATGAAAAGTGTGCCCAGTAGACAGCATCAGCAAACCAGGAAAAAGAGAAAAAGAAAACCCATAATCTCCCTCATTTCAGTCTCCCTTTGCGGTAGGCAGAACCCTTATGTTTAGTTTTAGCCTTACACTTTTCAGTGTGCTCAATCAGGGCTTCAGTATCAGTGGAATGATCTGGCATGGAAGATGGCAGGGAGGAAGAATCAGAGTCTTCTGAAGAGCCCCCTATAGACTGCAGAAGATTAAATTTATTGGAGAGGAGAGAGCCCTCGAGGTAGGCCTAGAGTCTAATAATTTCTTGCTACGAGTCACCTGGGCAATAACCGGGGCTGAGCCGGGTTGGTAAGGTGGGGGGGTGGTCCCATTATCCCCAAGTCCAGAGGAACTGTAGGCAAAGGATGTTGGCGTGAGAGGGTTACAATATCTGAAACAACCAGACTATCAGGAGATTGTTCCACAAAAAGGCCAGTCTTGGATGTAAAATCATCAGCCAGAGGTTGAGCAACATTCTCAACAGGTAAAGAAGGCATAGATGCTTCAGAAACCATAGAACAGGATGTCAAAGGCACACCACTTGCGGTCTGATCCACTTGAACAGCAGGTTCTACAACATCGCCCCCCTCAGGAATGACCGAGCCATCCTCACTGTGCACATCCATCTGTTCCTTTTGGGCAAAAATGATTTTCTTTTGTGCCAAAGTAATATAAAGATGCAGAACAAAATGGTTATATTAAATGCACGCTGAAAATAGAAAATAGAGTTAAAAATCTACGTTTCGACCTTAGGTCTTCTTCAGGAAATATCTAAAAGAGAAAAAAAAAACAAGTTAGTGTAGAGGAGAGGTAAAATGAGAGAGAGATATATGTGGAGAAAGAAGAAGGGGGAGGCTAAGGGAGAAGAAGTGATAAATGGTAAGGTTAGAGAGAATCTGTGAAACAAAAAGTGATGATGGGAAAGATAAAACATAATGGGAGAGAAAGAGCTGGGGAAGTTCCCAGGTAGAGACTGATTAACAGGGCCTTTGTAAGAAGGCTGAAAGGTGACAAATGTGTGTGAGAAGGAGACAGAAAAGGAGACATATGGTGAAAATGAAAAATAAATCAGTACAAAAACAAATTGACTTTAGGGAAAAAGGGGAGGCCGAAAGATGTTAGTGAAAAATAAGTCTATCATTTAAACCAGAGGGCTGCTGGGAGCCAAGGCGGATGATCAGCTTGGCTTCCATGTTTTTTCTATGGTTAGGATTCCGGAAGCCCTGCTGAAGGACACAAACAGAAAGGTCATTGACATTGTGGTCCCTGGAGATAAAGTGGGATACAATGGGTTTAGCAGTTTCACCAT
Source organism: Neoceratodus forsteri (assembly GCA_016271365.2). Taxonomy (NCBI): domain Eukaryota; kingdom Metazoa; phylum Chordata; order Ceratodontiformes; family Ceratodontidae; genus Neoceratodus; species Neoceratodus forsteri. The sequence goes on along the minus strand of JADMNL010000023.1, from coordinate 507,737,666 downwards.
TCCTGACCGCTCTATAATGTTCCCTGAAATGGTCAGCAAGACGCCTACCAGTTTCTCCGATGTAAATAGCTGAACACCTCCTGCAAAGAATACAGTACACTACATTAGTGGAGGTGCATGCATGCAAGTTTTCTGCAACTGAGATACATGCTTTATTACGTGTCCTTATTAGGACTGAGATACATGCTTTATTACGTGTCTTTATTAGGAAGCCCTGCTGAAGGACACAAACAGAAAGGTCATTGACATTGTGGTCCCTGGAGATAAAGTGGGATACAATGGGTTTAGCAGTTTCACCATTCCTGACCGCTCTGTAATGTTCCCTGAAACGGTCAGCAAGACGCCTACCAGTTTCTCCGATGTAAATAACTGAACACCTCCTGCAAAATACAGTACACTACATTGGTGGGTGCGTACATGCACCCAATGTAGTGTACTGTATTCTTTGCAGGAGATGTTCAGCTATTTACATCGGAGAAACTGTGGGCTCCTTGTTGACCGCTTCTGGAACATTACAGAGGCGGCTCAGAATGGTGGAACTGCTAAACCCATTGTATCCCACTTTATCTCCAGGGACCACAATGTCAATGACCTTTCTGTTTGTGTCCTTCAGCAGGGCTTCCGGAATCCTAACCATAGAAAAACATGGAGCAGCTGATCATCCGCTTGGCTCCCAGCAGCCCTCTGGTTTAAATGATAGACTTATTTTCCACTAACATCTTTCAGCTTCCACTTTTTTCCTAAAGTCAATTTGTTTTTGTACTGATTTATTTTTCATTTCACCATATGTCTCCTTTTCTGTCTCCTTCTCACACATTTGTCACCTTTCAGCCTTCTTACAAGGCCCTGTTAATCAGTCTCTACCTAGAACTTCCCCAGCTCTTTCTCTCCCATTATGTTTTATCTTTCCCATCATCACCTTTTGTTTCACAGATTCTCTCTTAACCTTACCATTTATCACTTCTTCTCCCTTAGCCTCCCCCTTCTTCTTTCTCCACATATATATCTCTCTCATTTTACCTCTCCTCTACACTAACTTGTTTTTTTTTTTTCTTTTAGATGTTTCCTGAAGAAGACCTAAGGTCGAAATGTAGATTTTTAACTCTATTTTCTATTTTCAGCGTGCATTTAATATAACCATTTTGTTTTGCTTTTAGACCACATGCTGACGCAGCGCTTTGTCTTTGTTTTTTTACAATAAAGATGCAGATCCGCACCATCAGCCAGATTCGGGATATTATGAGCGGCCCATCTACACGATTGGAAATTATGGCCCAGCACATCACATAAGTTGCAGTGTTCTTGTTTTACACAGTGAAAACCAGAATGGCCCAAATCTCCACAGACTGTGCACTTAATCTGGTCACAGGCACTACTCAATGAGAGACTGACCCGCACCGATAGCATGCTTTGGGCTGTCCTGAATAAAAAAAATGACTCCCCTGTCCCGTCCCCAAAAAAAGCTGTTGGGAAGATGTGCTATACCAGAATCTGTCATTTTGAGCATAACTCGGACCCTCAAACTCCCAGTCCATAAGTGCTCAGAATCAAATATAGCCTCAGGTTCCGAGAGAACAGTACTTCTAGCCTTAAGCCAATGAGTCAAATCAGACATGCTGACCCCCTCACTATGGAACAGAACAGTAACCGTTTTCTGGGTGGGTCGTGACAAGGGTAGAACCGAGAAAGGGGCCCATAAGGGGGATTTCTGGACCTGCTGATATTTTAACCAATAACGTTCTAGGCCCTGTTGGGTCTTAAAACTGATATCAAAGGTGGATTCCCCTGAGACACGTAATAAAGCATGTATCTCAGTTGCAAAAAACTTTAAAGATTCCTTGAGTAAAGTCTGAGCCACAAAAATCCTATCAGGGGCTTCAGTCATACCCCCAATATAACGCAGCCGCACTGCATTGTGTTGTTTGGCAGGCAGCATTGGGCCTCATGGAGGGGGTCTTTTTGAAGTGAGAGACTGAGAGGCCACTGCTGAAAAAGACACCTTAGAATCCAAAAAAGGAGTTGGGGCTGTCTCCAAAGGAGCTGTCATTGAATCCTGTGCAGCACCATGTAACACCAGTACCGGGTTCTGGGTCACAAGCAATTTATCCGGCAGCTGCAATGGTGAAGATGTGATCCCCAACTGGTGAACTGCCGAGACCGTGATTCTTACAGGCGATACAGTCTGGGGGACCCGGATAGGAGAAGCTCCCGAAACCCACTGACTGCTTGAGGAACCACGCTCCCATCCCACAGCTAGCAAAGCCTGTTCCACAGATCAGGCAGAAGTAGTGGCCGTATCTTGGGCTAAAGTCACTGCTTCATCCCATGAAAGAGCTGGTTTTGAAGTCTCCAGGGAAGCCACCAGTAATGCAGCTGAAAGGGGTGGAACAATAGAAGGATCCAACCGAGATCGAGGAGTCTCAGGTAAAATGTTGCCAGATGGCGCACACGCAGGAGACAAATCAAACTGTGACCCAGAGCAAGCTGAAACCACACCAGGTAAATTCCCCAGGGCACTAACATGATGATCCAATGCGAGTGGTACAGAAGGCGAAACCGACAAGTCCTGGGTTGGGAGAAGGACCTCCCGAAACTCCATTTCTCCAGGCAATGACGCAGGCTGTGCAGACATCGGTTGAGGAAGTAAGCCTGCCAAAAGTGCTTGGCGAGCCACCTGATGCCGCTGCTCTTCCTGGAGTAGTAAAGCCAGCCTCTCAGGGCTCAAAGTTTTCATATGCGGAGTATCTCCATCGGTCTCTGGAAAAAAAAGTGTTGGGTCAATAGCGACATGATCACGACCTACTAACACAACATTCATCTTCAAACGATCCACAAGTATGTCACCAGAACCCTCCATGGGAATTTTGTTAAAGAAATCCATCGAGGTGGCCACAACACTAGTATCCATGGTCACTGAAACATGTTCCATACCCTGTTCCACTTCCAGCTCCATGCCCTGCTCCTGCATAGCGTCCGCCATCTCAGATTCAAGAACCAGGATATCAGGTTCCCCTACCTGTGAGTAGGGGAACTTCCCTGGTCTCCTGGCCAAATTTCCCTCATTCACTAAAAAAAAACCACCAACAGCTTAATCTTGTTCAATTTCAGTTACTTACCATCTGTATCCCCCACCCACCCCCGGTCGCCACTGAAAAAGGGACTTCTAGGCCTAGTGGGCTTACTGGGTCAACAACAACAGGGAGGCACATCACGAGTAGAAGGCATGAAGTAATCATGCCTCTATATCGGTCCCTGGTCAGGCCTCACCTGGAGTACTGTGTCCAATTCTGGAGGTCACACCTCAGGAAGGCATACCTCTCAACCTTTCTCCACCAAAAAGTGTGACACGATGTGTGACAAATGAGCAAAATGTGTGACATATTGTCTAACATGGCACTGGAAGCTCAGAACACTATAGCTATCAGTGCAGTAATGTTCATAATGTTTTTGTATAACTAAGCATAATAGATTATTATGAATTTCTGCTTTAAAGTCTCAGTGGAGAATATGGAATATCACCTTCTCCATGATGGACAGAGGATTTCTGAGAGGTAAAATGAGTGATGTACCTCATAATGTGTGACAGTTGAGAGGTATGCAGGAAGGACATAGATATACTGGAGACGGTACAGAGAAGAGCAACAAAGATAGTGCAGGGCTTGCATCAGAAACTGTACGAGGCAAGACTGGATGACCTCAAATTATACTCCCTAGAACAAGGCAGAAATCATGGGGACATGACAGAAACATTCACATACCTTAAAGACAACAACAGGGTGCACGTGCAGAACCTCTTTGAGGTAAAGGACTACAGCAGGACTAGAGGGCACAACCTTCGGCTTAAGGGAGGAAAGTTCAGAAGCAATACGAGGAAATTCTTCTTCACAGAGCACATTGTGGAACCATGGAATAGCCTGTCGGAGAGGGCGGTGGGAGTCAACACAGTGGGGGAATTCAAGCAGGCATGAGACAGACACTGTGGGATACGCAAGCAGGCAGCTAAGTAGTGGAGTAGGATGTCAAGGGCAGACTTGATGGATTGTATGGTCCCCATCTGCTGACAACTTCTATGTTTATGTTTACCACCCTTTTAAGGGTTTTGACCACAGATGGTCTGGTAGTGGTGCTGGACCTATCAGGTCTTCAGAGTGCAAGCTTGGATCCAGACAGTCTGGTACTGGCCTATAATATGGCCGTGACTGAGGCTCTGGATTCCATATCTCCTGTCTGGGTTCAACCCCTCACAGTTTGGCTTTGGTCTCCTTATTTTGATGGGACCTTGGGGGAGTTGAGGAGAGAGGGGCAAAGGATGGAACAGCACTGATGGAAATAGGGGCCTTGATGCCAACAGGCTTAGATTGATGGTACATTACAAAGACTATCAATCAGCTATCTCCCATAAGAAGGCAGAGTTCCTGTCTGGGAAGATCACTGCTACAGAAAATCGACCAGCTCAGCTCTTCTGAACTGTGGACAGACTGTGCAATCCAGCCTGTCTGCAGTTTTGGAGAGTGTTGTCACAGGAGAAATGTGATGATTTGCTCAATTCTTCACAGATAAGGTTGCTGACATCAAGACCAAGATCCATACAACCCATTCTAACAGGGGTGGTCATAATCGGTGGAAGGTTGCAGTGCCTCAGTTTGTCTGGTCTGACTTTGCCAGGTTGGAGATCATGGATCTTGTGAGTATGTGGCAGACCTGCTGTAGTTTTGACCCAGGCCCAACGTGCCTCTTGGTGGGATGTGTTGAGGTCATTGGCTGTTCCTTGCTGAGACTGTCTAGAGTTTATTAGAGACAGATGTGTTTTTGGACACTGAAGGAGGTGGTGATTACACCTCTCCTTAAGAAACCTTGTCTAGACCCAGACTGTCTCATTAACTACAGGCCGATCTCTACCCTCCCTTTGTGGGAAAGTTTATTGAGAAGGTGGTCATGCAGCAGTTGGAGGATCACCTTACCATCGACGATATCTATGATTCTCTTCAGCCAGATTTTGGAAGAGGCATAGTACCGAGATGGCTCTAGTTCAAGTAGTCAATGATCTCCTGAGAGTGAGAGATCGGAAGAGCCGGTCCATCTTGGTTCTTCTTGATCTCTTTCTGTAGCATTTGACACCATGGACTATGGTGTGTTATTGGAACACCTGCCGCTGATCTGTGGACTGTCTGATGCAGTCCTCAGATGGTTCCAGTCTTTCCTCATAGGCAGGTCTCAGAGAATGGTGTCAGGGGTTTATTCCTCTGGCTCCTTCTCCTTGCCTTGTGGGGAGCTGCAGAGCTCCGTTTTTATACTCATGCTGTTTGCAGAGTATATGCTGCTGTTGGGAGACATTGTAAGGTGGTATGGGCTGAGTTTTCACTGCTATGCAGATGATACTCAGCTATACATGTCCATTGTGCCTGAGCATGAATATGCTGTATCGATCTTTAACAGCTGCCTCTCTGAGATCCTGGATTGGATGAGTTCCAGCTGGCTGAAGTTGAATCTGGATAACACTGAGGTTTTGATAGTGTCTCTGAGTCATTGAGTAGAGGGGCTTTTGGCTGGGCAGCCTTCTGGGCTTCATCTTTGTGGCAGCTAGCTGATGGTCTCTGAACAGGTGCGATATTTGGGCATTATCTTTGATGACGGATTGACGCTTAAATCTCAGGTGTCATCTGTCATTAAGTCCTCTTTTTTTACCGTCTGAGGAATATCACCCAGATTAAGCACCTGATTCCACCTGATGACCTCCCAACATTAGTTTACACCCTTCTGACCACCCACCTTGACTATTGCAACTCCCTGTACCTAGTTCTACTGGGGGTTGATATCTGCTGCTTGCAGCTGGTGCACAGCACGGCTGCCAGGTTGCTGACTGGTCTTTTTCAATCTAGCCATGTCACACCTGTGCTGTGTGCTCTGCAGTGGCTGCCTATTCAGTGGTGGATCACCTTCAAGATCAGCTTGCTGACCTATAAAGCCCTACATGGACGGGGACCACGCTATCCGCAAGAGCTTCTGTGTTCCTACTGCCTCTTCTGCCCACTCCTCTCTACCGATGTGGGATTCCTAGAGGTTCCCAGGGTTCATTTGAAGACCTCTGGGGCCCAAGCATTTGTATTTGTGGCCCCGACCCTGGGGAACTCTCTACCTCATCCGATAAGGGAGTGCCTGACCTTGGAGAGTTTTAAATCCACACTGAAAACTCATCTTTTTAATTGTGCTGTTTTCTTTTTTATTTTGTATGAATTATCTGATGGTGTTTGTATTTTATCTTTTTATGATTATCTTATCCACTTTTATATTTTTGTATAAGAGCTCTTGATATTTTATGAATAGTGCTTTATAAATAAACCTGGGTGATTGATTGACACTCTGGGGGAGTGGGGATACAGGATGATAGTATCTTTCAGAAAAGAAGATGTTCTAGAACAAGGGGACATGACATGGGGCTGGAAGGGGGAAGACTAAGAGATAACATGAGGAAGTATTTCTTCACAGAAAGGATGGTGGATGCTTGGAACAGCCTCCCAGCCGAGGTGGTGGGGGCAAATTCAGTAGGAGAATTCAAAAAAGCGTGGGACAAGCATAGGGAACTATAGCCATAGGAAAAAGGGGGTAAAGCTGGAGATTCAGTAGGGTCTGCAGTTGTTGCAGTAGGTAGGGAAAATAGGCAGACTGGGTAGGCCTGGAGGTCCTTTCCTGCCATTGGATTCTATGTTTCTATGTGCTTGATCTTGGTGCCAGTCTTCTGTTACTGTGCGTATTTTGAACTAGACCCAAATCTGAGTGGAGCTGCTTTGCTCTGCTCTGTCCTGATCCTGGTCTTTTAGCCTTTTTTTGTATAAAAACTTAATTTTTACTTTATAAATGAGGGTTGCGTGCATGGTGCCTAGCAATATAGACGCCTGAATACTATACTTCTACCTTTTCTTATACATCCAAATCCAGTCATCCACTCAGACACAACAGAATCTCACCAAATGTAGTTCATGAGTAGAAGGGACATAGGCTACCAGCTACGATTGGTATTTTTTGTTGTGGATTAATTGTTATAGTTTTTATTTTAATTATAATGTGGTTTTTCAAATGTCAACAGCACTATCTACCATCTGTCCGGGGGCTATGAATCCCAAAAAAGAAAAATCAACCCCAAATCTTCTGCAAACATTTACTGAAATGTTCAAAGAAATTTAAAATTAAATTTCAGCCCTCGTGAACTCATTTGATAAACTGAAGATAGATGATAAGGATGCTCATAGTAAGACTGAAGCAGCTGAGACACCCATTTCATGGTCAGAAGACAAAGGGATTAAGTCACAAATGTGTCAGGATTGCTGCAAAACTCGGGTGCATCGAACATGTAGCACACGGGGCTTTCGGCAATCCCTGGCCAGCAAATGGGATTCTCGATCTCGTGTGCCAATTGTCAGAAGTTAGACCAGCTTTTTTGCTGGGTTTACTTTGCAGCAATCTTGAGACCTTTTTACAGGGTTGGTGCCAAATATTTGGTGCAAGCTGCTGCACAGTGGGAAAAGAGTCTCAAATGCACCCAATCTTCTTGAATCAGGTGTAAGTTGCCACAGTGTGTTTGGCACAGCTGTGGCAAAACAGGTTTGGCACACAGCTTGACCCAAGCCCTGCATCAGCCTTTGTGAATTGAGCCCACAGTCTTCAAACTGAAGAAGCAAGTAAACAAGCAGGCCAAAGCTATCAAATATCTCCTCAACAAGGCGGATGACCTAGAGAACAGGGGAGGTACAACAATTTATGAATTTTAGGCATCCCTGAAGATGCTGAAGGGAGTGATGTGTGGATTTCTACAAAAAAAGGTCTCCCTGAGCTCTACAATTTAAACCTGCTGCACCCTTTCAAATTGAGAAAACACACAGAACCCTAAGCAACAGTCGGTTTGAGGCCTATTATGACTTGTTTTTGTATATATATTAGAGGCAAAAAACTCTGTTTAATGCATTAGTTAGGGTTGTTCCAGAGCGACAAAAGTGAGGAAATTCACTGTTAGGGTTGAAAACCCCTCCCACCCCGCCCAGCATTAGGTGCATTGGGATCAGCCAGCCCTAACTCTCACCCCATGACATGTGTAAAGCAGGAAGTATAGGAGAATGGGGTGAGAGTTAGGACCCACGATCCCAATGCAGACCCCAATGCCGGTTAGGGGTGGTGGGTCCAAGGGGGTTTTCAACCCAACAGCAAATTACCTCACTTTGTCGCTGTGGAACAACCCCTAACTAATGCATTAAATGGAGCTTTTTGCCTCTAATTTCCTTCTTTTTTGAGAATGATAATGAGAAATAGTGAATAAGGTAGTAGAGAGCGCTGGGGCCCTTTTGGGCCTGGCGCCTCCCCGCCACATGATGTCTTCTGGCATACTAACAGGGACAGCAATGCAAACAGAAATGCTAACAGTGGCACATGGTAACACAAGTGCGAATGAGAACAGAAAGGGTAACGCACATGGTGGCGTGAGCGAGAACGCCCGCCACGTGATGTTGACACGGACATGAGCCTGCAAACAGAAATGTCAATGGGCATGGCGACGAAAGTGAAACAGAAAGATAAACAGTACTGTAGACAGAAATGGCAAAAATAACAGAAATGCAAGCGCAAATGAAACTGCAGCGATAAGCATATGGTGGCGCAGAGTGCCAACTGTAAGAGAAATGGGTACGGAACTGCAAGCGGAAAGGCAACAGTAACAGTAATGTAAGCGCACAGGCTGGTTTTCCCAAAACCTGCATAGAGAAAGACAGTGAGTACAAAATAATGTATGCATAATAATGAGTATCGCGCAGAAAATGAGAACTTGAATACTAAATACATTATATCTCAGGAACCGTCGACATAGAAAAAAAATTAAAAGTCATATTATTTACAACTGTCCTGGCTAATTTGGTACTTAGCCCCATCAAGGGGCTAAGAATTTTTCCGACGAAAAGTCCGTATCTCACACCGTTTCCGAGATACGGGCCCTGAAAGGCGCTGCGAACGCCGTAATGTTATCCTATGGGAAAATAAGAAAAGTTTGGAGTGCCATAACTTTGCCTCCCTGTAATGTTTTTTCACCAAACCACTGAAAGGCACATCTGTGGGCTGTTGGCTGTCTTTCCTTCAAATTTCAGGAAAAAAGACTAAACTGTTATTTTGCAGCAGGGATCCAAAGGATTTCTGTAATGCGTCGGGCGCCGTAATGTTATCCTAAGGGAAAAACCGTCAACTTTGGAGTGCGGTAACTTTGCACCATGTAATATTTTTTCACCAAACCACTGAAAGGCACATCTGTGGGCTGTTGGCTGTCTTCCCTCCAAATTTCAGGAAAAAAGACCAAACCGTTATTTTGCAGCAGGGTGCCAAAGGATTTCTGTAATGCGTTGGGCGCCGTAATGTTATCCTGTGGGAAAAACTGTCAACTTTGGAGTGCCGTAACTTTTCCACCATGTAATATTTTTTCAATACAACACTGAAAAGCACATCTGTGAGATGTCGGCTCCGTTCCTTCCAAATTTCAGCCCAAAACTCCCAACGGTTCTTTTGCAGCGCAGTGCCAAAGAATCACTGTCACTTTCCCACAGATGACTACTATGTCAATTTGAAAGCTTTAACAGAGTTTGACACTTCGTGAGCACGAAAAGTAATTTGCAAAGTACTTTTCCAGAAATTTGAAAAACATATTTCTGGGTGTTTTACCACAAAAATAAAGACATGGCAAGCATCCTCAGGGTCCGACTAGGTGAATACAAAAGAATTAGGTTGCTAAAGGTCCCAAATTTAAATGCCAACCATTTCTCTGATCACCAACTGAAAACAAAATGTCCGATTCTGAAAGTAACAGGCCATTTCTGAAGGTAAAATGCATTTGCGACACTGTCGAACTTTTTTAACTTTTCCCATTGACTTATAAAGGAAACTGTTTTTGAATAACTTTTGAACCGTTTAATATTTTTATGAAATCTTCAAAAGGCACATCAGGGACCCCGGCCACACATTCCCTGAAGATTTTGGGCCGGTCGCGCAAACCGTACGACCTGTAGGCACGACCGTAGAATTCCAAAAAAAGCGTAAACACGTGCACAGATCACGCTTAATAACTCTGCAGCTGTATATCCTACCAGTACAGAACTTGGCAGATCCCAAGGGCTATGGTTCTTGATCATGTATTCCAAATTTCAGGTGAATCCATCAAATGGTTGCAAAGTTATTAAGGTGCAAAGTTTTGGGGTTTAACATAGAAATGGCTCCTCAAACCCTAACTATAGTGGCACTACCGTGCCACTATAATATATATATATATATATATATATATATATATATATATATATATATATTTACAGAAGACAAATTTATACTGAGCCTAGTAAGACAAACAAGCATTTGTCAATGCTGAATGTTGATTCTTTGCTCTGTTGAGCTCGCTCACTCCCCCTCTCTCACTAGCTTGTTCTGGTTCTCCTGGCGCTGCAGGCTGCCCTTTTGTACTGGGCTCCTGTGTGTGTTGGCGCCATTTTCAGCCCACAAAGAAAACCGCAGCTGTCCCGACAGTGCTCCATTGAGGTCACTCACTCCCCCTCTGTCATGTGCTCATTCTGTTTCTTCTGGAGCTGCAGGCTGTTCTTTTGTACTAGGCTCCTGCCTCTGTTGGTGCCTTTTTCTGCCCACAAAGAAATCTGCAGCAATCCTGACACAGGTCTGTTGAGCCTGCTCACTCCCTCTCTCTCACTCACTCATTCCATTTCTGCCGGCGCTGCAGGCTGGCTTTTTGTACTAGGCTCCTGCCTGCATTGACGCCTTTTTCTGCCAACAAAGAAATCTGCATCAGTCAAGATAGAGCTCCATTGTGCTCACTCACTCCCCCCTTTCTCACTCCCTCACTCATTCTGTTTGTCCCGCAGCTGCAGGCTGCCCTTTTGTACTGGGCCTCTGCCTACATTGCTGCCTTTTTCTGTCCACAAAGAAATCAGCAGCAGTCCCAACAGAGATCCGTTGAACTCACTCACTCCCCCTCCCTAACCCACACCTTCTATTTCTCCCGGCGCTGCAGGCTGCCCTTTTGTACTGGGCTCCTGCCTGTCTTGGTGCCTTTCTTTGCCCAGAAAGAAATCTGCAGCAGTCCTGACAAAGCTCAGTTGAGCTCGGTCACTCCCCCTCTCTCACTCGCTCAATCCTAATCTGTCCCAAACACTGATTTCAGAAAATTACTATGATATTCTGTGCTGGAAATGCAAAAACACATTTCGGCCAGGATGTGAAAAATGATAGCTGCTCCGTTCATAAGGAGGTGTGAAAAAATGCCAGTGTTGAAAACCTGGCGTGAAAATATTACTAATTTGTGAAGTTACAAGGGTATGTAGAAACTGCACAACCCACACTTGTGACAGTCATTTTACGGAGTTTCATCACAAAATTTTCAACATAGGCGTTTTAGGACATCTGCTGGTGAACAGTGTCACTATGATTTTTGTAATGCGTCCCAAACACTGATTTACCACAGTGTCCTCGTTATTCTGCACCAGACGTGTGAAAACACATTTTGGCCAAGATGTAAAAAATGACAGCTGTGCTGTTCATAAGGACGTGCAGAAAAATGGCAATGTTGAAAATCTGGAGTGAAAATATTGCAAACTTGCTAAGTTATGAGTGTGCATGAAACCTGCCAACGTATGCTCGTAACACACTCATTTTATGGACTTTCATCACAAAATTTTCAACATGGGCATTTTAGAACCTCTGCTCATGATCAGTGTCACTGTGATTTTCTTAATGTGTCCTGAACACTGATTTCCGACAGCGACCGTGCTGTTCTGCGCCGGAAATGCGAAAACACATTTCGGCAAGGATGTGAAAAATGTAAGCTGTACTGTTCATAAGGAGATGCATAAAAATGGCAATGTTGAAAATCTGGAGTTAAAATATTGCAACTCAGAGAAGTTACAAGCATGTGTAGCAACTGCGCAATGCTCGCTCGTAAAATAGTAATTTTTTTAATTTTTCCCACCAAATTTGCAACATAGGCTTTTTGAGAGCCCTCCTCATGAACACTGACACTGTTGTTTCGTTAATCAGTAACGAAAGGTGATTCTGCACAGTGACCGCAAAATTACCTTTCAGGGCTGAATAACGCCATGACAGTGGCTGAATTCATGAAGACGGGTCCCAAAATCCCCATTTTGAAAATCTGGTGTGAAAATTCCACAAATTGCCTGAGATATGCATCAAAGTTGACAAAAAAGATTTATGCCATTATATGGCTTACCAGCATTTCCTCAGTTCGCGGTCAGTTTTGAAGAGTGCAGATGTGTTTCCGGTCCACCAAAGATCATCAGGCTGGGCTCCAGAGGTAAGTGTCAGGTGAGGGGGGGTTTGGGGAGGCAGAGTGCACAGAGAGTGGGCGCGGGCTGGGGAAGGGCTGCTGGACTTGACGAGGGACTGTTTTTTGCTTTACAGGTAAAATAAAAAAGGCATCGTGGGCCTTTTTTTTTTACAGGGGCATTTCTGGACATTTGGTATGCTGGGGTGGGCTCCCAGTGTGCCAACCTACTGTTTTGTGAGGCAGAGCGACTGTAGCCAATGGGGGATTGGGCACCCCCGTTGACATATACAGGGGGCGCAATAGCCAAGGGGGATTGGTCTCCCCCTCACCACACACCTAGGTTTTCTCATGAGGGGGATATGATGCCAATGGGGAGTGGGCTCCCCCATCAGCAAATCAAATGGGAAGGGGGAGATAATGCCAATGGGGAGTGGGCTCCCCTATCGGCAACCTGGAGGTGCGCTGGGGACTGTAGCTGATAGGGATTGGGGCACTCATTGGCAAACAACTACTGTTGGGGAGGCACATGCTGCCGAGGGGGATTGGGCACCCCCTCTGCACTGAGGGCTCACTGATATTGTTTGTGAACACGGCGGCAAGCTGCCGTGTTCACTTACAATATCACAGTACCAAGGTTCCGCCCAGCAAAGATGGGTTGCTCCTTCATTGCAGTGCAATGGCTTATGCTGCAATGACATGGCGGCCCCTGATTGCAGCGGCTGAAACCTTACAAGGTTGTGACACGCTGGCTGAACTAGTGTCAGCAGCAGCATGCCATCCCATTGGGAAAAGCGGGCCAAGCCTCCAAAGGCTGTGGAGGCATTGGCCACAACAGTGCCACGCCTCCACAATCTGCTTCTGCAGCAAGCTGCTGCGATATGTTTCTTGTGCACGCACACAATCAACATAAAAAGGAAGCTTATCTGGCAAGGGAGAGATGTCCTCATCTTTTAAGATCATTTAAATGAAATAGTCAAAAGGAGAAAAGAGTATACCCCTGTTGGAAACAAACTGAAAAAGCTAGACATCCACTATTTCATCAAGTACCCTGCTACAATACTTGGTATTACCCATAATGGAAAGACAGAACAATTTCTCTCTCTAAAATCAGCTATGGACTTTTTTGAGCATAATCTACAATTAGAAAAAGTCTGATGCCTCTAACAATGCTGAAGTGCTATCTGCCCGCCCTCCTTAGTACACGTACTCTGCTCAAAGAAACAGGAAAAATTTGCTTACATTGACAACAGCTTTTCAAATGGCTCAAATCTTACTGACATTGCCTTGCCTGTTGCTGGGCTGGTCATAAAGGAAACTACCTAACGAGAGGGAGGTCAAAAATAAAATAGGATCTAAAACAGCCCAACAGACAGCAGCACAAAAGCCCATTTGAGATAGGAAGAAAAGGAACCAAAAGGTTGGAATGTGATTTTGATGAGTCCACAGAAAGAGACTGCTCCCAACAAGAGGAAGAAACTGATTTATAGTGTGAAGCTAACCCATAAAGTGACACAGCAGTGAATTTGTTGAAGGAACAGGAGATACTGAATCTCCTACTTGGGAATAATGCTGCTGTCTTGCACAGGGCAACTCCTTTTTGATAACAGTGAGGTAACGGTGGAAGTGCTTGGAGGAAGGTGGAGTGGAATCTGTAACAAAGCCTTTCTAGTCTAAATATGTGTGACTAGTTTTGCTTTAAATGTAATAGCCTTCCTTGATCAGTCCACCCAGCAAATGGTCCACTCTGTCCACCCTGATCCCTAAGTCAGTGTATATGCAGAATGCAGCTATTAAAATGTAATAATTAGGTTAGAAGCAGCCTGACCCATAGGCACAGATCAGGGGTAACAGGGAACTGTTTCAGCTGACTCTGCCCCTTAGGGGAATGTAAATGGCAGGAATATTTTTTTCTTGTAACTTGCTGAGGAGTTCAGTAGCACTGGCAGTAGCACTAGTTATAATACTATGCTATTGTTATTGTGGGATGGACAGACAAGACAGGCTCTTTATTTCTAGTTCTATTACCTAATTTTTTTTTCCAGTTATTTCTCAGTTTGTTGGGGATGCAGCTCCTTTCCACACTTGCCTCCCCATTCAGACATCGACCCTCTCAGGAAAACAGTAACAGCAACCATTCCTGCCCCATGGATATAGGAGCACTTTTTCATAAGCTTATTAATGGATGGCTGAGGTCATTCATACAGAACAATTTATGAAATAATCTGGCTTACTCAAGACATTTCAGGATATTTTCATTCTAACTGACCTTTTATTATCTACACATACTATGAACATGGAATATTTCTATGTCATGAGTTTAATTTAATTAGCAAATCTCCAATGACCAGATAATAGGGATTATCAAAGTTTATCTTAAACACATACAGGTTTGCTAGATTGTAACCAGATTTCATCATGAACTACACATTCAGCTAGACTTACAGCTGGAGACTTGCTATGAGACTTATAGAATTCATTTCTATGAATATGAAAGTGTGTTATTTTTTTATCCTAACATATTTTGTTTTTGTTTTTAGTAGCTGCAGTTGTCAAATTGCAATTTACTCAATACAGATCAATAATTAAACATACATAGGCTAACCTATTAGTGATACCAGTATTCTTTTTTGCAGTTAATCTATTTATGGGGTCCTGCACAGCCCTAGACCCTCCACTGACTTCCCCAGCCCTGTCACAGTGTCCAGGCACTGAACTTGCCCCAGTCTTCCCCATGGTTTACCATCCATGGCAGAGTGTTGACAGTGTATCCCCACCACCAATGGCAAAATAGATCTGGAATATGTCCCTCCAAAGCTCACCCCTCATGAGGGGGACTGGCGACAGCAGGAGGGTACCTTCCAACATTTACGGATCTGGTACAGGGGAGGGGTCCTGCAGTCTGCTGAAGGGTCTGCAGACAGTCAGCAACATCCAGGCTGCAACTGACTGATTTTACACATATACTAACAGAGGAGCAGATGTGCAATGTCATCCAGATGCACCACACACATTACCATGTATGGGACATTGATGAACACCAACCCACCAAATTCCAGTATACCATCATTGGGTGCTGATCCCCAAGACTCCATTGGGGGACAGACAAGTGCCAGGATCCACAAACCTCCCATCCCAGAGGAGGAGAGCCATCCCCCAGATGCTCATTCCTCCTCTTCCCAGCCAGCCACCAGTGACTCAAGTCTGTCACTAAACCTGGGTCACTGCCATGGTGAAAGTTGAGGAACAATGGTACCTTTGCCCTCCACGCCACCTTGCCGGCAGTGAGACCAGTATTTACTATCTAATTTGTAGTTTTCATCTACTTAATTTTCTTATTAGCCTATATTTTGCCATATGGCATTCTTAGTTACTATTTAGGATGGACTTTGTTCATTCTATAAGAGGCACTATTTTGCTCTACAAATGAAGTCAATTCAGTAGTGTAGCAAATTCCCAGAGGGCCTGGGTGCAAGGGTATTTTATAGGGCCCCCCTGGTTTTGAATAGACCTTAACATTATGATTTGGGCCCCTCAAACCTCATGGGCCCGGGTGCAACTGCACCCCCTGCACCCTTGTAGCTATGTCCCTGAGTCAATTGGAAGAGGCTCTTATTTACAAGTTTTAGTATACTTTGAAATATGCTATACTTATGTATTTAGAGCTTATTTTGATTATTTGCAAATTTCTTACAATTTTGATAGTGCACGCAGAGGTCACACACATTACTGTAATGTATTTACTATAGTGAATGCAAAGGTTAGTTATAGGTTTCTCTCTCGAAGAGTTAGATTGGCTTGCCACTACTACAAATTTACACCGACATTAACATTGCAGTTAGCTAGTAAATTCATGGAATGTAAATGGCCTCTCGGCTCCTATCAGGAGAGCAAGAGTTATTTAGTTTGCTCAAAATTTCAAAACAGATACAGTTTTCATACAGGAAATATACCTTATTAAGGAAAAGGCAGATAAACTATGCAAAGGTTGAGTAAGGGAAGTTCATCACAGTTGTTACAACAGTAAAAAAGAGGGGGGTGGCCATATTGATTGGGAAAAAATCACATTTTAGTGAAAAAACATCATATTTTATAACTAAAAATGTTAGAAGATATTTAGAAAGTAGATGGATTTTGATAGAAGGTACAATTCATGGTAGGTGGATTGCTTTATGTAACATATACATCCCTTCAGAAACTGCTGTGATTTATTTTGCCACTAAGCCAAATCCAAAACTCAAAACTGATAGTAGCTGAGGATTTTAATGTGGCACTAGAAGCTGAGTTATACCAGATCTCTCTAACACCAAGGGTAAAACAAGAGCCTTAATCCTGAAAATGTATAAGGAAGTTGGCATGATAGATGTGTGGAGGTCATTAAATACCACTAATAGGGACTATACTTTTTATTCAGCACTTTATAACTTGTACTCAAGAACTGATTATGTACTAATTTCTAAAACTCTTTCAGGCACATTAGGTAGTGTGAAAATATACAATACCATCATTTCAGATCATGCAGCAGTTTCAGTAGAAATAACAATCGGTCCAGTGAGGGAAGATTCTCCAAGATGGCATCTTAACTCTTCCTTATCCAAAGATACTAAATTCATTGAATGGGTTAAATATGAAACAAAAGAATACTTTATGCACAATTGCATTCAGGCATCTCAAAATTTGCCATTTGGGAGGCATTCAAATGTTACTTGAGAGGATGGATTAGTTGGTACACTTCAAATCTTAAGAGGAAGAAAGATGATGCTTTGGCTTCTCAGAAGGAACTAGAAGGGCAAGGATCAGATCGGTTAAAGTACAGTCGCTTCTTGTTGTTTTTACATTGTTTCTTGTGGATTCTACTTGGTAGAAGGTTATTTCTTTCCTTTCTTACTACTTCTAAGGGGCTAACAGGGTATTGTTTTGGGGCTGTTGGAATTCTGAAAACTGTTTTGGTGGCTATAAGTGGCTCATTTGTTTGATGTTTCACTGTGTAACAGGCTGCAATTGTAGAGGCCTATTTCTTCTGATTTAAAACCTATTTGGTGTGATTTAACTGGGGCTGTTTCTTTGAATCAGAGACCTATATCTTCTAATTTCAAGCTTACTTTGATGTGTTGTTGGTGAAGCTGTTTGAATTGGAGACCTGTTTCTTTTGGTAGCAAACATATATTGGGGGCTTTTAGTAGAATTATGATTCATTTTTGCTGGCTTCACTAGCTGCAAAGGTTAGTGCATAGTGGGGGAAGGGTGCTAATGGTCTGACTAGGGGCCTCAGCTACCTGATTGTTTCTGGAAGACTTAGGTTGGTCCCACACACCCCTGGTCCATGATTTCCTTTATACCAGGGGTTTTGAAATCACTTCCTCAAACAGGCAAAGGATATGCACCTGTCATAGCAGAAGCAGACATCTAGGATAGGAACAGCAGTGAGTGAAGAGGTGACTGCTATCTCAGTGGAAGGGAAGTAACTGCAAATCTAGGAGCTTTCATTGTTACCTCTTTGCATTGCTATTGCATTGTGGAAAGGAGGGGTAGGAGTTTGAAGAAGGTTGTGCAATAGCTACTTAAAGTCTCTTTTTGAGTGTGGATAGGAAGGTTAGGAATTTAAAAAGCAGTTGTTCAATCTATCTAAACATGTACAACAAAGGGGGTAAGGGAAATTAAGAAAATAATGTTTTGCACTGATAGAGTGGGGAGAGGGGAGACTTGGGGGAGTGTTTGGTATGCTGCATCTGGAAGGGTGGGGGTCGCTGGTGGGCAACGACCGCAAAGGGAAGGGTGGTAGGCTGCAACAACTGCGGTGCACCATTCTTTGGAAAAATTGCCTGGAGAATTGGAGGATGTTTAGTGTGCAACCACATAGAGAAATTTAGAAAGGAGATTGAGGATCTGCAGGAGGAACTAAGACAGGCAAGGCAGACTGGGGGTGGGTTTAGCCCAATACTGGAGGGAGGAAGAATGGGAGATGAGGGAGGGTGATTTAAGTCAACAGTTGTGAGGAGAGGGTCAGAAGAAGGTAAGCAGGGACAAGGGGGCCCAGGCTAGGAAGAATGATTGCCAGGGAAACCAGGTCAGGAGACAAAAGACAAATGGAAGGAGGAGATAGGACTTGTGAGGGGAGGCAAAGAAGTGGCAAAAGTAATGGAGTAGAAAGGAGAGAACAGATTACTATGAAGAGAGAGGGAGCGGGCATTTGTGAAGGGTCTTCAGAAAATAGTTTTGTACTTCTAGAGAGGAAGAAGGTGGAGGAGGGAAATGAAATTAGAGGAGTAATTGATAAATGTCTGGACCAAACCGGAACAGGGGAAGGTCTGCAGGGAGAATTGCAACAGGGGCAAAAGGGGGAAATAATGTGCAGGAGGAAGAAGAGGATCCAGAAATTAGAGAGGGAGATAAATGGAAGCAAGCAGGGAGTAACAGTCGTGGAATCTTACTGCTGGGGACTCAATACTAAGAGGAGTCAGGTGGGGTAGCAAGGGGGAGAGGCATAGTCGCATTTGGGTGAAGGCCATGTAAGGAATGACAGCGGAAAGGGTGGGACAGTCTGTTCTGAAATATGCTAGAAGGGGTAGGGTCAAGCCTTATTTAATTATACATCTTGGGACGAACAACCTGGCTAACAAGACAGTAGATATAGTCCAGAGGAGGTTTGAGGAACTAGGACAATTATGTGAGGGGGCAGGAAGATCAGTAATTTTTTTCAGAGATACTTCCAGTGCAAAGGCAAGCACAACAAGAAAGCTGAGAATAGAGGAATGTAACAGATGGCTAAGGACCTGGTGTTGTGCTAAAGGGTATAGCCTATTGGGGGTGGGGAGGGACCTGGGAGGACAGGAGTCTCTATGCCAAGGGCAGACTACACGTGAGTGAGGAGGGAAAGAAAGTGCTGAAACAGAGGATGGAGGAGTACATAGAGGAAGTAGTGAATTTAAACTAGTAGTGGGGGGGTGGTAATTGGGCAAGAGCCATGCAGAGACCACAGGTTGGGAAACCATATGAGCTTATCCCCCATAACAGTGACAAAGGACAAATGGCAAGTACTATTGGTGATGCTAGTAAAGGAGGGCAGGATGGGAGGGGTGAAGAGGGTGGAAGGTGGTTACCCTTAATGCTAGGAGCCTTGGGAGGAAAACTGCAGAGTTACAGGTGCTCAGGGCAGAGGGAGAGGTGGATGTTGCAGCCATCACAGAAACATGGGCCACCCAATACAATGACTGGGACCTGTCTGTACCAGGGTACAGGTTATTTTGTAGGGACAGGGTGATGGGGAAAGGAGGGGGTGTGGCACTATATGTGAATGAAGGACTGAAGTGTGTAAGGGAGGGAGGAAGGGGAGGAGAATAGTACGGAGTCACTTTGGATGCAAATCCAGGATTCCAAGAATAGGATTCTTAGAATGGGAGTGGTGTACAGGCCACCATCACAGATGGAGGAGTTAGACAGGAAACTAGCGGGACAGATCGGGAGGACCTGCAAGAAGGGTAGTGTGGTGATTGTGGGGGACTTCAACATGCCAGGAGTGGACTTGAGTACCCCAACAACCAGGAACAGAAGGGAGCAGGTACTGCTGGATGCCTTCCAGGACAGCTTCCTGCTGCAATGGTCAGTGAACCAACCAGGTTAGGGAATACCTTTGACCTTATGCTGGTAAATGGGGACTTTGTGAAGAGAACTTACAGTGGAGGAACCGCTGTCAGGGAGTGACCACCACTCAGTATGGCTCACATTGGATATGGGCGAGGAAGGAGTGGAATCTGGCACAAGAGTGCCGGACTTCAGGAGGGCCAACTTTGGGAGGATTGGGGAAGTGGTAAAAGTGTACCTGGCCAGAATTCAATCTAGTATGGACACTAACCAGAGGTGGGTGCTCATAAAGCTGGGCATAGTGGAGGCAACCAAAACCTGCTGCAAAGCCCAGAGCAAGAAGGCTAGGGCTAAGAAACTGAGCTGGTTGAGCAAGGAGGTCCTGAAAAAGGTAAGGAGGAAAAGAGCTCTGCAATGTTGGGGGAAGTTATTTCAATGTTTGAAGGATAGGTATGGATATTAGTGCTAAAACGCATAATATTCGCTTCTAATTATTGGAACGATATCGACCCTAGTTCGGTACACTATTTGGGTGAATCCTCTCCTCCATGGTACCTCCTTTTGAAGACTTAGTCATACTACTTATAATTAGGTCTTACTTTGTTTGTTTTCCGAGGTTACATGTAGATTGCATTCATTACATAGGTGAGTCAGCCACTGGGATAGCTGCCAGGGGTGGGGGTTTTAGGGGCCTTGTTTCATTTTGTTATTGTTCCTTTTTCTATTTATTGTTTCATGGTATCCCTGTATTATGTACTTGTATGACATATTTGTTATGCTTGATATATTTCAATAAAGCTTGGTTATTTGCAAAACAAAAAAAAAAAAGGAGGAAAAGAGCTGCCTTTAGGAAGTACAAGAAAACAGGGAGAGGGGAGGACAGGGAGGAGTACTTGATGGAATCGAAGGAGGTGACAAGGGCAGTAAGGGGAGCCAAGGCATCTATGGAACTCAGGCTGGCACAAGGCATTAAGAAGGGGGAAAAGGACTTTTAGGTACATCAGGGAGAAAAGGAGCTGTAGGGAGGAAAGGAGCTGTAAGGACCACATAGTAATGATTAGGAAGGAGGGGGATTGGGTGGAAGCAGGGTGTGATAAGGCAGAAGCACTAAATGAGTGCTTCTGCTCAGTATTTACTAAAGAGAAGAGGGGGGTGACACCCAAGGGGGGAAAAATGGCAGAAACAGGGGAGGAGGGGGCGACAGATGGGGAAATCATGGAGGGCAGAGTTTGGGAGTGTTTGAAGGCACTGAGGGTGGATAAGGCACCAGGCCCAGATGGCATCCACCCCAGGGTACTGAAGGAGTTGGCAGAGGTCCTTGCAGGACCTTTGGCAGACCTATTTAATGCCTCATTACATTTGGGGTGTGTACCTCAGGAATGGTGGATGGCTCATGTGGTGCCCCTTCACAAGAGTGGCCCCAAGGATGAACCGGGAAACGACAGACCAGTGAGCCTCACATCCATCATGGGTAAGCTAATGGAGACTATCCTGAAGGAGAGGCTAGTGGCCCTCCTAGAGGCCAAAGGACTACAGGACAGCAGACAGCATGGCTTCATAAGGGGCAGATCCTGCCAAACCAACCTGGTGGAGTTCTATGACTGGGTAACTAGGCAACTGGACAGGGGCCATGCAGTGGATGTCCTGTATCTGGACTTTAGTAAGGCATTTGACTTGGTGCCGCATGGAAGGCTGGGAAGTAAATTAGTAGGCACAGGGGCAGGTGCAAAGCTGATGAGACGGGTAGGGAACTGGCTTCAGGGAAGGCAACAGAGGGTGGTGGTGGGAGGGGAGCTCTCACACCCAGGGGTAGTGATGAGCTGTGTTCCACAGGGCTCGGTTTTGGGACCAGTGTTGTTTGGGATATTCATTGCAGACATATCATTGGACATCAAGAGCAAGATCAGTCTGTTTGCTGATGATACCAAGGTAGGAGCAGTGGTGGATGACCTAGGGGGATGGCAGGGGTTGCAGGATGATCTGACAAAACTTGAAACCTGGTCAGACACCTGGCAACTGGGGTTTAATGCCAAAAAGTGCAAGGTGCTGCATTTTGGGATGAAGAACCCAAGGAGGAATTACCAGCTGGGAGGAGTGCAACTAGCCCAGACAGAGGAGGAGAAGGATCTGGGGGTGCTCATTACAGGGTCAATGAACAACTTGGCACAATGTAGGAAGGCAGCTGCAAAGGCCAACAAAATGCTGGGTTTGTATTGCAAGGGGTATATCCTCGAGGAGGGAGGAGGTGATTCTGCCACTGTATAGGTCATTAGTTAGACCACCTGAGTACTGTGTGCAGTACTGGCACCGTATCTGAAGAGGGACATTAAGTTACTGGAGGGTGCAGTGCAGGTGACAAAGATGATCAAGGGGCTGGGGACTTATCATACGAGAGGAGGCTGAGGGAGTTGAACATGTACTCACTGGAGGAGAGGAGGACGGGGACATGATTGAAACCTTTAAGTACATGAAAGGAATAAAAGACAGGTACAGAGGGGCTGTTCAAAGTAAGGGAGGGAGGGACGCCAGGGGCCATGATATGAGACTGGAGGGAGGAAGGTTCAGGAGGGAGATGAGGAGACACTTTTTTACAGAGAGGGTGGTGGCTGGGTGGAATGTGTTACCTGCAGAAGTGGTATCCAGTAGAACAGTTGACTTGTTCAAAAGGGGATGGGACAGGACAAGGGGGAGGGTCAATGAAGGGGAAGGGTGGAAGGGAGGGCAGCTGCAGAATAAGGGGTGCTAGCTGCACATTTGAGCAGACTTGATAGACCTCTAGGCTTTTATCTGCTGGCAAATTTTGTATGTTCGTATGATGAATTTAAAAAGTTAGAATTAGGCAAACTCCTTAAATGTCATAAAAAAGAAAATAATCTTGACAAAGAATCATTATGCAAGTTAATTAAACTTAAAAATTAAATAACCAGGAGAGAAAGTGTAAAGATAGAATATGCAATACATAAAACAAAGCAAAAATACTGGGAAGCAGGAGAAAAACTTTGAAAATTTTTAGTACATAGACTTAAAAAATACAAAGCAAGACTCTGATAGCAGCCTGTAAGGTAAAAATGGGATATTACAGAGATCTACAAAATAAATTAATAAGATTTTTGAAAAGCACTACACAAAACTGTATAGCCCACAGTTACAAACTTCAGAGCCCACAATAATTACAAATGTCAGAGAAAGACATTTATAGCTGTTTAGATAGCGTGCATATCAAAACACTAACAAAAGAACAGAGTGAACTCCTTGATAAATCCATTGGTGAGAAAGAGGTTCTTGAGCAAATGGAAAGACTCCAGGTCCAGATGGGTTACTCAATGAATTATACAAACATCTGACTCCTTTAATTAACAAACACATAATAAACAAGCTTAATGAATCTTACACAAAAGGGCAATTTACAGCTACATTAAAAGAAGCTCTGGTAATATTAATTTTGAAAAAGGGCAAAAATGCAGAGGAATGCCACTTATAGGCTGAATACCTGATAAACTCAGACTAACATTTTAGCTAACACCTTAACCCATGTAATAATTTACTTAGTCCCTGAAATCATTGGAAAATATCAAGCAAATTTTATTAATGGTCAGATAACATCTGCAGACCCCTTTCATTCTTGTCAACATCCAAACTATACAGAAAATTGTCAGTTATAGTCTTAACGGATTCTGAAAAATCCTTGAATTCTATAGAATAGCATATCTTAGTGCAACACTGGGAAAATCTGACTTCCCCACTTCATAAGTTAGACGGGTCACCACCCTAAATGCAGAGTCATCAGTAGCTGTACTGACAAATGGCTACAGGTCAAATGATTTTAGACTGGATAGGGGCACTCCCCAAGGATGCTTCTGCTCATGGAACCTTTTCCTGCTTGCATTGGAACCACTTCTATCAAAAATCATATTAGATGCCAAAAAAGGGGGTGTAAACATCAAAGGGAAATTGTGTAAGTTACTCAGCTACATGGACAATATACTAATGACAAATACAAAATCCTAGAAGTCCATTGCTAAACTTGATGGAGGTCATGGCCACATTCCAGAAGATTTCTGGTCTGAAAATAAATTGGATGAATTTGGATCTTACCCCTCTTAATGCCAGCACAACAAAAGAACAATGTAATCTAAATTAATCTAAACAATGTAAACCTTAAATGGAATTACCAATGCATCACCTACCAAGGAATCACGATTCCCCATGACTATACTAAAATGCCCAAATTCAATTATGGAACCCTTATTAGAACAAATGGTAACTGAACTGGATAAACAGAACAACCTTAATATATCATTATGAGGTAGAATTGAGTCCATAAATCTCATAATGGCCTCTAAGATTATTTATACTAAAAATAACTTGCAAAAAATAAAATAGAAAAGTATTAGTTTTATAAAATGAATAACACATTACTTCCATATACTTTAAAGGATACTCAGAACAACATTTTCAGGAAGTTATTATCACATTAATACCAAAACCTGAGAAAAAAACCCTTTGCCCAGAAAGTTATCGTCCCATCTCACTCTTAAACTTGGATATTAAGATCCTTGCAAAAATTCTTGCAAATAGGTTATGTGCCCTTATGAATCTCTTAATTAGTCCTGAACAAATTGGTTTTATGGTAGGCAGAAACTCCAGTGATCATATCCATTGATTACAACACCTGCTCTCCTGTACTAACACCTCGGACACTCCGGCTTGCCTGATTTCCTTAGATGCCAAAAAAGCATTAAACCGAGTGTCCTGGGACTTTCTATTTTTAGTCTTGCACAAGGTGGGCCTTCCCTCCACTTTTATTTCTTGGGTCCAACTCCTCTATAATGCCCCTACTGCCTGTGTCTGGTGCAATCAGTTTCTATCTGAACCTCTCTCCCTACACCGGGGCACCAGACAAGGCTTTCCCCTTTCCCCTTTACTTTTTAATATTTACCTAGAACCATTTATCTGGAAACTAATTGCTTCTCCAGTACTCCAAGGCATACAAGTTTGTCCTACTCATCATCTTATTTCTGCCTATGCAGATGATTTACTGCTGCACTTGGAAAACCCAGTCATTGGGGTGCCTGCCCTACTGAAATAAATTAAGTTATTTTTCAAAGTTTCATTCTACAAAATCAACCCTTCCAAAACAATAGTCTTCCCAATGAATAGGAAAGCTTTACCATCTGATATTGAAGGAATGGATTTGATCTGGGAATCCAAATCCTTAACATATTTAGGTTTAAAGATTTACAGAGATATTCCCTCAATAATCAAAGGCAACCTAGCTGTTCTAATGGGGACACTTAAGAAAGATTTGGCAAGATGGGGCACTCTCCCCATCTCCTTGTGGGGTAGAATATCCACAATTAAAATGAACATACTGCCACGTAGTCTCTACCCCCTAAATATGCTTGGTGTTTTTCTCCCAAAGTGTTGGTTCCAAAAACTACATACCCTAATTAACCAATACATTTGGAAAGGGAAGAGAGTTTGCAGAGCTTATTTCAAACTCACCGCACTAAAGCTCCAAGGTGGCCTATCACTTCCCTCATTTTTCACATACTACTGTGCAGCACACATAACTGAAGTAGTACACTGGATCTTGCCACACAACCAAGGAAGCATTAACCCCCCCAAACCCCTTTGGGTGGACATTGAACGTTTTCTGGCAGAAACTCACCAATGCTCCTTACCTGCTCTCATATATTCCCCTCCTTGGCAGATTCCCAAACCTCTTAAGAGTTCACCAATGGGCTGGTCCCTTAAAGTGCTATTTCAATTACAGAAGCACTGGAATTTACACTGGTATAAATCATTTCAACAACCTCTCATTAACAATTTTAATCTTCAAATTGACCACGTACCCATCTCACCTGCCTTCTGGTCCCCCTTAAAAAATATAAAATTGAAAGACCTAGCTCCAGAAGGCAAGGCTATTCCCTTTGTACAATTCTGCCAAAGCCTTAACATACACAATGCAAACCCTTTTAAATATTGGCAGATTTGACAAGTGATCCAGTCATTTCTAGGGCAAAATCCTCAAGCCTCTCTCTCTCTGAAATTGACCTTCAGCCCTTACTATTGAAAGCCATTCAACCGCATGCAATATCCAGGGTATATAGGAAATTGCAAGTCCTTGAAAAAAGTCTTCCTAAATGTATATGATATTACTGGGTGAATAAGCTATCTCTACCCCCTGAAGTATCTTTCTGGCATCATATTTGGCACAATATGTGCAAATTTATCAAACAAGACAGGCTCCATCTGGTGCAATTTAACATTTTGCATAATTTACATTTTTCACTTGAGAGACTTCATAAAATGGGTGGGCTTTCATCTCCCCAGTGTCAAAGATGTAAATACTCCCTGGGTGATCTTTTCCATATGATTAGGTCCTGTCCCAAAGTATCAACCTTTTATAATAATATCCAAAACTCTATGGACCCATTACTGGGCCTACAAGATTTATTTACCTGCAAAAAATGTCTGCTTAATGATTTCCCTTTGGGAACCATTAAAATTAGGAAAGCCCCCATGGCCCTTGTTTCAGCAGTGGCCAAACTCATCATCATGAGACACTGGAGAGATGACTCCCTACCGCCTGTGATAGAATGGCACAGAGAAGCTCTAATAGCCCTACAACTTGAAAAACATATAGCTATGTTAACTAACAGAGACCAGACTTACATAGACAAATTGGGCTCTCTGGAGGCCCTGCTGGTAGCTTGGACGTCATAGAAAAGTGCAAATATATTTTATATTCAAGGATACGGTGGTGATGCAAAGACATTTCTATACCTAGTATGGCACAGGGTAATTGTGGGAGGGATAAATGAGAGGGTGGGGATGGGGAATATAATAATAATTGGTTTTATATCAAGATTGGATAGAGGATTGATACCTGAATGTGCTGCATTATTGACATGCAACATCACCTCAATATTAACCTGGTACTCATGTGTACATTATATGGTTGCTAAACCTCAGTAAAGTATATTAAATGAAAACAACATATCTAAAGTCCCTCTGCAGTGCCTAAAATTTGTATTTTATTAGATTTCTATGGCTCCTTTTAACCCCCCGCCATTCTAATCACTTAAATTCCCTCTGCTGTGCCTAAACTTGTGTGCTCTGTTCAGTTCTATCTCTGTCTCACTCTCTCCCCACCCGCCACTCAACAGATTCAAAGTCCTTTGTCTGCAAGGTCAAGATCGGCGCCTTAGCCAGACCCCAGACTTATTCTTTCTGCTCTCCCCTTCCCTTTTTCACTAATCCTGCTCTCCCTCTCCCCTTTCTCCCACTTACACCCTGCTGCATTGTTCTGTGTCCCCAACCCCCTGCTGATGCTCCCTTACTTGTGACTAACCCAGCTTCCTGTTTATTCCTCAGGTCCACTCATGTGGGTGATACCCCTGCCATAGCTGCCTGAACCAGCGGTGAGGACCCTGCTGTCTGCACCCCAGGTAAACCGCTGTCAGGGAATAGAATTTGCCCACTGTTGCTACCATTCATGCTGAGTGGGGCATGTCACTGGCAAGGCCATCTCGCTGCACTTTTGCAATTGGCCCATTCTCGGAGCACTGCCTGTGGCACATCTTTTCAAACTGAAGTATATGGAAGCCATTCAACTCCCGAGAGTATAATCTCTCCCAGGAGTGTAATTTGTCCCACCTGCCCACCCCAGCCCCGGCCGCATTTAAATAGCCCTCCTCCCCCACCTGACAGCTGCACTCTAAGCCACTCCCTTGGCATTCCAGCCCCCCCTTAAAGACATCACCTCTGTTTTCCTCATCTGTGCTTCATTCTGCATTGCACTTTACCTGACAGTTTAGTCTACTCCATTTTCTGTCCATCTGAGCTTCCTCCCCAGCTCCTCTATATAGTCCTATTAATCATAAAATTTCTCTTCTATATAGTCCCATTTTCACAAAGCTCCTCGGTAATCCCTAGTCTTTTAGCTAAAATATCCTGTACTTTCTTTCAATCTGGTGTGTTGTGCATCTACATTTTCACAAAGTTCCTTGGCAACCACTTGTCTCACCTAAAATATCCTATACTTTAATTATTTTGTTGCACTGTGCATTTTCCTTTCCTATACTGCACTGTGTTTACTGGTGTATAACTTCTTCTCCCCCGCTTCTTCTATTACATTCTATTTTGCCCTGGGTGTACAACTTGTTTTGGCATAAATACTGCTTGTTGCACTTGCACTTTCAAGTCTCCTCACCAAAACATTCCTTCAGTCCTCGGCTCTATAGCCCCTGGCTGGCCTCAAGCCTAGTCTTGCTGACAGCCACCCAAGAACATTGTTAAGGCACCGCCTACCCACTGACATGCAGTACTCTCGAGACGGAGCCCTTAGCCTACCTTCTCCTCCTTTGCTGAGTCCTTCATCTATCCTTGGAGCCTAACATGGTCTCACCGAAATTTGCAATCTGCCAGGACTCCACTACATGTCAGGAACCAATTCTGGTAGCATCAGCTTTTCAATTATTGCCTTCTAAAGGCAGTAATCTGCATACTAGCAGAATATGTCATATCCCTTACTGCCCAACACATCTCAAGCAGATACCCCTCTTCCTCTCTGCTAGGGTAGTGATATTTACTATGACCACTCTTCACTGCCCCTCCAATGCTTGTTCTACTGCCCTTGGCAATACCCACTTTAAGCAATCCAGCAACACCTTCCTGAGATTCATGTAAAATGGCTTAGGAAATTGCTAATCCTGTTGTTACTCTGTGCAGGCAGTGTGGAATTAAACCCACACCCTCCCATCTGCTGGCTGCTCAAGGGGAGCTCTCACAGCTAAAAGGGTTGAGCTTCCTGCATAGTAATTTATGTAGCTTAGTCAACAAAAATTACCAGGTACAGGCCTGGGTGTTACACACTATACCTGATGTAGTAATGTTCTTGGAAACATGGCTTAGAAACCACGTATCTGACAAAACAATCAAAATCCCTGGCTACAACCTATACAGTTGTGATAGGTTGACTAGAGGTGGTGGTGTTGCCATATATTTTAATGGCAAATTCCTAACTACCGACATTGTCCGCACATCATTGCCCAAAGAATTTGAGTGTCTTGCCCTCAAGTTAACACTATCGCCTACAGTAGCCCTATTGGTAGCTGCATGCTATAGGCCACCTGCTGCTGGTCTCAGTCTACTGTCGCACCTTCATTCCCTCCTGGAAAATGCAAATACTGAATGCGTCATTATGGGGGACCTAAATCTCAACTGGAATGATGCCTGTGCCAATAGGCTTAAGGGTTTCTGTGATGAGCATGAGTTAACTTAGATCACCCCTGAGGTCACTCAACATAATAAAAAAACCCTAGTCGTAGTTCCTTATTGGACCTTATGCTCTTCAATAAGTCACATAACATCTCCCACACAGGGGTCTTCCATAATGATCTGAGTGACCACTGCACTGTTGCCTGCATCAGGTGTTCCCCACATCACCCTTTCACCTCTACCTTCAAATTAAAGTGCAGTCTAAAACACTTCTGCCTCCCTGCCTTCCTGACAGATCTTAGGAATATCATGTGGCAGGATTTCTATCTCACACCTTCTGTGACTGAAGCCTTCTGCATCTTTCAGGATCTGTTAACAAGGGTAATAAACAAACATGCTCACCTAAGAAAGGTCAAATCCAGAAAACGGGCACCTGACTGGTTCAGCCTGTCCCTCAAAAGGGCTTTGCAGTCCAGAGACACCCTATGGAAAAGGGCAAGAAAGTCACAGTCTGATACAGATTGGCTCTCCTTTTGGGTAGCCAGGAACACCTGCACTAAACTAGTCAGGGCCAAAAAATCACGGTTCTTTCAGTCCACCATTGAGGAAGGCAAAAATTGCTCTGCCAAGTTCAGGCAAATCCTGAAAGAGGTTGAAGGACACTCCCCTGCCACCCCAATTCCGGCCAAAATTTTTGTGAACAATAATTCTTATGCAGACAGGTGTGAGATCCTCGATCAACTCAATAATCATTTTGCTTCTGCAGGCCTTGCATTCAATGCCTCTTCTGTCAGTAAACTGTGTGCCCATGTGCCACTAGCATAGGTACTAGACCTGCCCCTGTCCCTGGTACTGGCTGCCCTCCCTTCAACTTCCTGCCAGTATCCCTTAAGCAGGTGGAGGACCTTCTCCTTTCCTTGGATATCAAAAAGAGTGCTGGTGCAGATTCGTTAGAACCTTTCTTTCTAAAAGCAGGGTTCTATTATCTAACAACACTAATCACTTACCTATTTAATTGCATGCGTATGCAATGGGAACCACCCCCAGCTGGAAAATTGCACATATTGTCCCCTTGCTCAAGTTGGGAGACCCCGCAGACCTGAACAATTACAGGCCAATCTCTATTCTTTCTGTACTCTCCAAGCTATTAGAAAAAATTGTCAAGTCACAACTGAGGGAGCACTTGGATTATGACAACATCCTCAAACCAGCCCAATCAGGGTTTAGACTGAAGCATAGCACCGAGTCGGCTCTAGCCAAAGTGTCTAATGATTGGTTAAAAGCCTTGGACAGCAGACAGCACACCTATGCTCTCTTCCTTGATCTCAGCAAAGCATTTGACAGGGTTGATCACTCCATTCTGCTTGATTCTCTGGGTAATATTGACCTAACCCCTGCCACATTAAAATGGTTCCATTGTTACCTCACAAATAGAAAACAACAAATTAAAACACAAGGGGAACTGTTCCCACTTAAATTTCTGCCCTGAGGAGTGCTGCAAGGTTCCATCCTGGGGCCCATCATCTTTGCATTCTACATAAACCACATTGACTCTGGCATCCTAACAGGAAATGTTCATCTTTTTCTAGATGACACAGTCCTTTATACAACCAACCCCTCATTAGATATTGCTTATAAGAAGCTACAGTAAGACTTTATCACCCTCCAATATAATCTGTTGAACCATAAGTTTTTGCTCATTGCAAAAAAAAAAAAAGCCATGATTTTCTCCCCGCACCCCCCTCAGAATATGGGGACATCTTGCCCCCCCCCCAGATTACCACCCCCCCTTGGTGAACCCTTGAAAATAGTGGATAAATTCAAATATCTGGGAGTCTGGTTGGGTAACAAACTCAGTTTCAGTGCACATCTGTGTGAGTTAACAAAAAAATTAAGACAGCACCTTGGCATATTCTTCTGCATAAGACATCTTCTCACTCTTAAAGCCAGGAAGCAGCTAGTTCAAACAACCTTTCTACCCCTGCTTGATTACGCAGATTGTCTATATAGCCACTGCCCCCAGTATGCACTTCAGAAGCTTGATACACTCTACCACCTAGCCTTGAGATTTATACTCAATATGCCATTCCAGACTCATCACTGCCTGTTGTACCAGACAATTGGTTGGCCATCCTTCCTTCTGAGGAGGCAAACAAATGCCCTTATGTGGCTCTCCAGCGTGCTCTCCAACAAAAACCCACCCTACATTTGTAATCTGTTTGAACGGTCAACAGGCATATATAGCCTACAGAATTCATCCTTTGTCCTCCTCAAGGTACCATGAACAAGGACTCATCCTGGTGCAGATGCCATCAGCTCCTTCCTACCACCACTTTGGAATAATTCACAAAAAGTTCTTAAACTCTCCCAGCTGCCCAGCCCTTATGTATTCAAACAATTGCTTTTTAGATGCCTGAAAATTGTATGCAACTGTTTCCGGTAATCATTGATACACAATTTGAATATATCCTTAGTTTATGGATACTCCTGGCCTCCTTATTCCCCCTGTTGACTGGCAGCCCCTTAGGGTAACTACCACTCCCCTAGCTCCCTCCCCCTTCCCTCCCTGTGGCAACCCCTCTGGGGACTCTAATGTAGCAGGGGTACCCCTCTTTCCCCTTATGTGTTTCTATCCCCCTTCCCACTGTATCCTATGTGCTGCTGCCATCCTCTCATGCCTCGCTCTTTTATTGTCCCCAAACATCCTTTGATGAAGTATCTATACGTATATCATATATCATATTATCCTGTAATGTTATGACTACACTATTTTCCTGTATGCTATGTCTTTACATATTGTCATAAATTGTAAATGGAAATTGTTCTGTGTGCCCAGGACCATCTTACAAATGAGTTTGCTAAATGATGTAACTACCTGGTTAAATAAAGTTTGATTGATTTGATTTGATTTGATTGATACACACTTATTCACTTTTACACAATGGCACAAAACAACTAATCAATAGATGAGTATAGTGAAGTATGACACTATTAGAAGGGTCATCTCTGGTACATCTTAGGTTCTCACACTAAGTCCACAAGTCCTGCATCCTGATCTTCAATCTGTCTTTGTATTTAAACGTTATGAAATGTGCCATAAAAGTCCTGCAAGCTCACTGGTTGGAACACATCACATGGTGATAACCTTATGAAATGGGCCATAAAAATCCTGTAAGCTCATTGGCTGAAACACATCACATGGTGACTGATTATTTTATGACAGACACACATCTCACCTGAACTACTACAGCCTTCTATAATGTGGTGGGCTTCAAACATGCATGGGACAGAAACAAAGGAATAATAGAGATAGGAAGAAAAAGCTAAAGCCAATGACCAGATAGGGTCACTGAACACTTCGTTAGGCAGCTGAAATGGGCAGACTGGAAGGGCCTAGTGGTCCTTATTTGCTGTGTGTGCAGTCATAAGAGAGTAATGTACTTACTGTGTAGTTCTATCACTCGACTATGCCTTGTGCCTATGAACCACCCAAGGCATGTTTTTGTTCCTTTTAAACTGTACAGCCTGACATGTATTATCCCTTTTCAATACAGGTCTATACAGTAAAGATGTACAGTATGCCTTCTTTGTAAGTCAGATGACAACCAGTAACAATTAGTTGTAAAATTATATACTCTTTCACATTAATACAGAGATACAAAACAATAATATGAATAACATAAAAGTACATTGAAGTCAAGGGACACTAAAAGAAAGGCTGTCCCTGTTTAATGTAATTCCAGGAAACTAAGAATAGTGCTCAACAATTCACTTTTAACACTAAGTAGTCTTGCACTGGACTATTCTATACCTGGCTATGGAGTAAACACTTTATCAATTGCAAAGTTTTCTTTAGAACCTTCTTTTAGAATCAGTCTTGTTATGTATATTAATGAGTAAATATAAATAACGAGTTTATAGGCTTGAATAATGCATGCATGATTTACACATAATCATCAACTCGGGGGAAGAACTTATGAAAGTACTTCCTGCACTTATGGAAAATTAAATAGGAAAATGTGCATAATGATTGTGTGCTTGATGCAATGTTTATGAGAATTTATGTGTAAAAATCTAGAAATGTGAATAAAAGATGCATGCTATTTGCATAATGTGCATGTGTGTGTGTGTGCGTGTATATATATACAAATGCCATGTAAAGTAACTATTGTACATGCACAACATTTAAAGAGTTAGTACTGCCAAAAATAATAGGCAGAACATTGTATTCATTTTTAAATGTAATCAGTAAGTTTTTCTTAAGTAGTTTTCTTTTTCAATTTGTTCATGAAAAGTTTGTCTACCTGCTAGTGTTAGCTGTGGTGTAAAGAGCAGTACTTTACCTAGAAACTGACATATCTAATTCTATTCTGCTTCATACCCCATCAGCATTCTGACCTTACTTATTGTGACATCATGAGTGACCAGACTTACAGTAGGTGTTTGGCTCTTCTTGGTCAGTTTTGATGTCACAGATGGTGAGGGCATTGGGCTAACGATGTATAAAGAGTAATAGTACTAGCTCTGTCAGCTTCCAGGTAGAGGACTGCTCCACACATCACCCAAAACATTGGCAGGTAGAAAATATCCTAATTTGCAAAAGGGAAAAGAAATTAAGACTTCAGTTATTTATTTATTGGAGAAATCAGACACAACCCTTAAGCACATGTGTTCATTTCCAAAGGTTCCGTGTCAATGAGTTACAGAGGCAACATCAGCACACTTGAAGCATCATTGAATAATACAGGATAACACAAAGTTAAATTCAAGTACATACAGGGTATCACAATTTTAAATTCAGGTACAATCACATTATGTAATTTAGAATGCAAAAGGGCAGGACGGAATAACAACAGTAAGTCAGGGCTGGGGTACAAAGAAGTGTAGCATAAGTAAAAGACAAAGAACCTCTGTGCGCAAACACTGAGGCAAGGGTTACCCCCAAAGGGCATTTGGCTGGGAAGCCAAGTTTCAAGAAAATACAAAATCACACATGCCCACACAATGCAAAGCATCATGGGCTGCATATGCAAATCACCACAGAATGTTATGCTGGTCCAACTTTAAGCAGAATTGCATGGTGCCTAAAGGCCTAGCATAAGTAAGTTGATCAGGACAAAGTAGACTGCGAATATAAGCAGTAATAGCTCATTACTTCTGAATAATAATGTTAATTTCAGACAGTGCACTAACACATTACTGTTTTATTCCTTGTTATTTTGGCTAGCACAAATTAATTTCATGTTCAAATATTTAAAGCATGACTGCCTAATTTAAGAATTGATACATGAAGACTGAATGCAACCAGATCAGCCCCCCACCCACTGCATAGCCGCATTTCTTTTTCTTTTCTTTTTTTTAGCATGGTGAGATTTATTTCTGCTAGTTACAAGTGTGAACGTGATCAGTTTCCATGCATAAGAAAAACATGACTGCTGACTTTAGGCCCACCAATTTTGCCTCTCACTTGTTCATGCTTCTGTTAGAAGCTATTGCAGGAAATACTGCTTGGTCAAGGGTTAGCCCCCATATTTTAACTGGGAATGGAGATTATTCAATTTCAGTTTTTTGACTAGTTTAAAGAAATCTGATCATGCACAAATATAATGCAAAATGCAAAAATGCAATGGAGGAGGTCAGCTCAAAATATGACCCAATGAACCCATTTTCATCTGCATGGCTACTATGAGATTAATTCTATTCCAAGTTTCTAGTTTTAATCAATGTTTATAGCTGTTACAGTACTGAGTCTTAAACAGCAGATGTGTGGATTAGAAGTGGGTGAAGTGACCAAAATCTACTACATGGAGCAATTCACATATTAAGGTGGAATCTGCAGAGTAATCCACAATGCGAAGCAGAGTACTTCGCCTTCTAATTATGATCATGAAGTCCATTGAAAGCAATGACTTTGTGATACTCTGCCTTTCCCCAAACACTTCTGCACCAATTTTAATGTGTAGTACATTGATTTCAATGTACTTCACATTACTATGCCTTGTTTGTGAGCTCTAAGGAGAATTTTGCAGTGATTCATGGGATTGCAGGTCACATGGGCTTTAGATTGTTCTGCACAGCCTCAGTTCTGTATAGTGTGTAGCTGGAGACAGTTTTCTCTCAGAGCTCTGAGATTCAAACCCTCTAAAAACCCAGTCAAAAAGCTTTTTTGAGCCATTATTTTTGCTCAAAATTTAGTACATCGATTGCAGAAAACCCTCCTGTGCTCATATCAAGTCTTTATTGTTCTTGTGTGGATTTTGAATGTTAATTTAAAATATTCAGTCTGTATACTGACAGACACTGTTGAAGTGTGCTTGGGGGGAGGGGCGTATCTGTGGTGGAGGTAGATTAACTGGGAGAAAGACAGTCTTTCCAACTGTTTTGGTTATATTTTTGTTGTATAACTTTGTTCATGTACACACAGTAATATTTTCAGTAATTTTTGACTTTTTTTGCTGATTGTTGTGGTGCAGTGCATAATTTCAGTTTGTTCAGGTTATATTACTAAAGTTTTCAATTTGCTTCACATTACCTGTAGTGTGTGTGTGAGTGTGTGTGCAATGCATGCCATCAAGTCAGACACATTCTATTGTGCCACACGGTAATTGCAGCACTGTGAACCTGTTATCTGTCTACATTATTTTGTACTGCTTTGTGGTATCTTGGTAGTGGACTGTTACCGCAGTGCACTAACCCCCCCAACCTGCAAAAGGTATAATTCATTTTTCCAGTTTTGGATTTGTGTGACCACTGGTTAAGGTGTTTTTGTACCTGTGCAGCTGCATCTCTTTATAGTGCGCAATCTGCGTCTGTGCATTTGCATCTGTTTAGTGCTCAATCTGCATCTGTAAGCCACAGTTGTTTTTTGGCTTCCCGTCCACCTCAAATTTCAGTAATCTCAGTTTGTTGTGAATTTTCTGTGTAATCCCAAAAAATGCCTGCAAAGAGACATGCATGCAAAGATGCTTCTGGTCATGGCACTGCTGCCAGTGGCAATAGTGGCCATGGGTGTGGTAGTACGCAGCAGAACTGCATGACATTTAAATAGCAGGCATTTTCTCACTTGGAATCTTCTGGAATTCTCTTCTTAATTGCACACTAGTGCAGCAGCACCCTTACAGAAATAATTATATGAAATGTTTTCATGCTGCACACATAAAACTACCGAAATGATATGCATGCTGCAAGTATGATTTAAATGTTAAATTGGAACCGATTGCATGCATTTGGCATGCATGCAGCAAGCAAGTGTGGATATCATGATTTTTATTTTAAATTAGGAAAGACTGCATGCATGTAGCATGAGTGCAAAAAAGGAAGTGGTCACCGATAACTGTACACATTGAAGTTAGGTGACTTGCTTGATCACACCATACACAAGAGGGAGTTGATGAGATTCAAACCCAGGTCTTCATGCCTCCAAGGCTTCTGTCTTGCAGTTCAGTGCCTTTAACCACCCTTACAGAAATAGAGGTGTGCTGTGTACATGCAGAATGCATTCCACGTGCTTAATTGTGCAATGTTTGCATTCAGTTTGCATACACAAAGTGAACCTAAGTGAACCAAGTCTAAAAAGCAAATCAGGTTTGTATGCTGCAAGCTTGACATGTGCGCACCAGGGAAGCTGCTGTGAACATCATCGAAAAATGACATCAGGTTTCCATGTTGCATGCTTGACAGGAGTGCAGCAGTTAAGCTGGTGTGAACATCATTTAAACACCACACACAGTTCACATGCTGCATGTTTGCCATGTGTGCAGTAGCTAAGCTGGTGCAAATCCCATCTAAAATACACATCAGTTTCTATTTCTTCTACTACTGCTAGCAATTCGAGTCATTAAAATACATTTTTATTTGGATTCCCATAAAAATTATGTAAACTCATTAATTCTGATCTTTTTGCAAGTTGTTTAATGGCTTTTGATTTTTATCATTAAATTGCCACTAATTTGTTAAGTATTGTTTGCTTACTGCATTAAATGCTTTAGGTGCCTCACATATGGTAAGCATGCAGCATCTGAACCTGATGTGATGTTTAAATGATGTTCACAACAGCTTAACTGCTGCACTCATGTCAAGCATGCAACATGCGAACCTGATGTCATTTTTATGTTGATTGCACGCATGCACAAGAAACATATTGCGGTTGCTTTCTCCAGAAGCAGGTTGTGGAGGCACAGCACTGTTGTGGTCAATGCCTCCACAGCCTGAAAAGGCTTGGCCCACTTCCCCCAATGCCATGGCATGCTGCTGCTGACACTAGTTCAGCCAGCGTGCCACAACTTTCTAACGTTTTAGCTGCTGCAATCAGGGGTCGCCTCATCATTGCAGCGTCAGCCATTCTCTGCAATGAGGGAGCATCCTGTCATTGCAGGGCAGAACTTTGGAAGCACTGATACTGTTTGTGAACAGGGCGGCAGCTTGCCGCCCTGTTCACAAACAATATTAACTCCCCAAGGCGCCCAATCCTCAGCAGCATGTGCCCCCCACGCAGCTTGTTTGCCAATGGGGACCCCATTCCCCATTGGCTTCAGTGCCATGCCATTTATGTTGCCGACGGGGGGAGCCCACTCCCTGTCGGTATTATGTAACTCTCCCCCTCATGTTGTCTGCTGACGGGGTGCCCAATCCCCATCAGCATAATGTAACATGGACCCCTTTTCTTGTGTGCCGAAGGAAGTGTCCAACCCCCATCAGCTACAGCTGCCCCCCCAAAACAGAAGACTCCGTTGGCATGCTGGGAGCCCACCCCAGCATGCCACATTATCTGTAAAATTAAAAACTGTCCCATGATGTCATTTCTTTTCTTTTTTACCCATAAACAAGGAAATGGCCCCTCAGCGGTCTCTCTGCCCCTCTCCTGCAACCCACACCCATGTACTGTGTACCCTGCCTCTCCACACCCCCATCACCCCATACTTACCTTTGGAATGTGGTGCGACGATCTTTGGTGGACCGGGAACACTTCTGCACTCTTCAAAGCCAACCGCAAACTGAGGAAATGCCGGTAAGCTGTATAATGGAATAAATAGGGTTTTTTCAACTTTGATGCATATCTCAGGCATTTCTTTGGAATTTTGGCACCAAATTTTCAACATGGGGCTTTTGGTACCCCTCCTCATGAATTCTGCCACTGTCATGGTGCTAATCAGTCCCGAAAGGTAATTTTGCGGTCATTGCGTGGAATCACCTATTGGGACTGATTAACAAAATGGCAGTGCCACTGTTCATGAGGTGGGCTCACAAAAAGCCTATGTTGCAAATTTGATGGAAAAAATCCAAAAAATGACTGTTTTATGAACGTGTGTTGCATAGTTGCTAAGCACGCTCATAACTTTGTGAATTTGCAATATTTCACCCCAGATTTTCAACACTGGCATTTTTTCACACCTCCTTGTGAACAGTACAGCTGTCATTTTTCACACCCTGGCTGAAATGTGTTTTCGCACTTCTGGCACAGAATAGTGTAGTCACTCTGGGAAATCAGTGTTCAGGACAGATAACGAAAATGATAGTGACACTGTTCATTAGCAGAGGTCTTAAAATGCCTATGTTGAAAATTTAGTGACAAAAGTCCATAAAATGAGTGTGTTACGAATGTGCATTGCTCAGTTTCCATGCTCGCTCGTAACTACAATATCTCACTCCAGATTTTCAGCATTGCCATTTTGCCACACCTCCTTATGAACAGTGCAGCTGTAATTTTTCACATCCTGGCCGAAATGTGTTTTTGCTCTTCCAGCGCACAATAGCGCGGTCACTGTGGGGAATCAATGTTCGGGACATAGTAAGAAAACCACACTAACACTGTTAATGAGCAGAGGTCCTAAAATGCCTATGTTGAAAATTTTTTGATGAAACTCCATAAAATGACTATGTTATGAGCGTGTGTTGTGCAGGTTCCATGCACCCTTGTAAGTTTGCAAATTAGTAATATTTTCATGCCAGATTTTCAACACTGGCATTTGTTCACACCTCCTTATGAACAGTACAGCTGTCATTTTTCACATCCTAGCCAAAATGTGTTTCCGTGCTTTTGACGCAGAATACCACAGTCACTGTCGGAAATCAGTGTTTGGGACAGATTAGCATCGAGCGATTGGGGGAGTGACCAAGCTCAACTGCTGCAGATTTCTTTGTGGGCAGGAAAAGGTGATGACGCAGGCAGGAGCCCAGTACAAAAGGGCAGCCTGTAGTGCCAGGAGACACAGAATGAGCGAGTGAGGGAGGGGGAGTGAGTGAGCTCAACTGAGCTCTGTTGGGACTGCTGTGGATTTCTTTGTGGGCAGAAAAAGGCAGCAATGCATGCAGGGGCTGAGTGAAAAAGGGTAGCCTGCAGCGGTGGAAGAAACAGAACGAGTGAGTGAGCTCAATGGAGCTCTATCGTGACTGCTGCAGATTTCTTTGTGGGCGGAAAAGGGTGGCAACACAGGCAGGATCCCAGTACAGAAGGGCAGCCTGCAGCACCAGCAGAAAGAGAACGAGTGAGCGAGACGGGGGAGTGAGTGAGGCCAATGGAGCTCTGTCGTGACTGCTGCAGATTTCATTGTGGGCAGAAAATTATGCCGACAGAGGCAGGAGCCCAGTACAAAAGGGCAGCCTGCAGCGGAAGAAGAAATTGAATGAGCGAGTGAGACAGAGGGAGTGAGTGACCTCAATGGAGCTCTGTCAGAACTGCTGCGGATTTCTTTGTGGGCAGGAAAAGGTGTCAATGCAGGCAGGAGCCCAGCACAAAAGAGCAGCCTGCACCGTGGGGAGAAACAGAATGAGTGAGAGAGGGTGAGCAAGTGAGCTCAACGGAGGTCTATTGTGACTGCTGCGGATTTCTTTGTGGGCAGGAAAAGGCGGCAATGCAGGTAGGAGCCCAGTAAAAAAGGCCAGCCTGCAGCGCCGGCAGAAACAGAACGAGTGAGTGAGAGAGGGGGAGTGAGCCAGCTCAATGGAGCTGTGTCAGGACTGCTGAAGATGTCTTTGTGGGCAGAAAAAGCCTCCAATGCATTCAGGAACCCAGTACAAAAGGGCAGCCTGCAGCAGCGGGGGACCCAGAATCAGTGAGTGATGGAGGGGGAGTGAGTGAGCTCAACGGAGGTCTATCATGACTGCTGCGGATTTCTTTGTGGGCAGAAAAAGGTGCCAATGCAGGCAGGAGCCCAGTACAAAAGGCCAGTCTGCAGTGCCGACAGAAAAGGAATGATCGAGTGAGAGGGGGAGTGAGCTACCTCAACGGACCTGTGTCAGGACTGTTGCAGATTTCTTTGTGGACAGAAAAAGCCACCAACATAGGCAGGAGCCGAGTACAAAAGTGCAGCCTGCAGCGCCACCAGAAACAGAATGAGTGAGTGAGAGAAGGGGAGTGACCCACCTCA
This sequence comes from Neoceratodus forsteri, assembly GCA_016271365.2. Classification (NCBI taxonomy): domain Eukaryota; kingdom Metazoa; phylum Chordata; order Ceratodontiformes; family Ceratodontidae; genus Neoceratodus; species Neoceratodus forsteri. The sequence goes on along the minus strand of JADMNL010000023.1, from coordinate 507,697,187 downwards.
ACAGAGCTCTGTCGGGACAGCTGCAGATTTCTTTGTGGGCAGCAAAACATACCAATGCTGGCAGAAGCCCAGTACAAAGAGCAGCTTGCAGCACCAGGAGAAACTGAATGAGTGAGTGAGACAGGCGGAGAGAGTAACCTCAACGGAGCTCTGTTGAGACAGCTGCAGATTTCTTTGTGGGAAGAAAAAGGTGACAACGCAGGCAGAAGCCCAGTACAAAAGGGAATTCAGCAGCGCTGGGAGAAACACAACAAGCGATTCAGAGAGGGGGAGTAAGCAAGCTCAACAGACCTCTATCATGACTGCCGCACATTGCTTTGTGGGCAGAAAAAGGTGGCAATACAGGCAGGAGCCCAGTACAAAATGCCAGCCTGCAGCACTAGCAGAAATGGAATGAGCGAGAGAGGAGGAGTGAGCTAGCTCAACGGATCTGTGTCAGGACTGCTGCAGATTTCTTCGTGGGCAGAAGAAGCTGCCAACAGAGGCAGGAGCCCAGTACAAAAGGGCAACCTCCAGCACCAGCAGAAATAGAATGAGCGAGTGAGAGAAGGGGAGTGACCCACCTCAGCAGAGCTCTGTCGGGACAACTGCAGATTTCTTTGTGGGCAGATAAATGTGCCATCGCAGGCAGGAGCCAAGTACAAAAGAGCAGCCTGCTGCACTGGGAGAAACAGAACGAGTGAGTGATACAGGGCCAGTGAGCGAGCTCAATTGACCAACACAATCAACATTCGGCATTGACAAATGCTTGTTAGAAGATGTTCTCACCAGCTTACCTGCTGCGCACTTGTCAAACTTGCAGCATACGAAACTGATTTGCTTTTTAGACCTGGTTTGCTTAGGTTCACTTTGTGTATGTGAGCCACATGCAAACATTGCACAATTAAGCATATGGCATGCATTCTGCATGTACACAGCACACCCATATTTTTGTAAGGGCAGCTTTACTTTGCAGCATGTCAGCATTTCTTTAATGGGGTCACTACTTGGCATTAGTAGTTGGCAGGAGGAGACATCAACACGAACAGACTTATGTTTCAATGCTCACACAAAAGATGTTCATTTTCTATTGTCCCGGATTCCCACCTTTTCCCTCACAAAAAGACAGAGACCATTGTTTGCTGTTGTGCTCAGATTGGCAATTAATTTATTTATATTCATAATCCAATATTCCATTTTCAATTTCCTTTTTATCATATTTCCAGAAATTTCATTTATTTCCATCCACATATCAATCTCTGATTATCCCTCCCACAGGTGAAAACCTGGGTGCCTTCTGCTTCTCCTTTTCTGCTAGGTAACGGTGAAAACCGAGACCGCTTTCTTCTTCCTCTTCTTGTGTTATTCCTTTTTTCTTCCCCCCTCCCCTCCTCCCCCCCCTTTTTCCCCACTAGCCAGTCTCCAGCTTGTGTTGAATGGCTGGCTTCCCCCATACTTAGGGTATCACTCTCCCTTACCTCAGGGATGATCCTTTCCTTTTTTTTTTTTTTATATTCCAGTTTTTGCATGTTTCCTCCATGCTTCTATGAAGCCCATTGTTTCTGTATTGAACATGTCTATGGCTAGATCCGACAGGTGCACACCGTCTGACCTGTAGAAGTCCTCCACCCATTCTTCTACCTCCCCCAGTATCACCTGTCCCCCCATCTGCCTTATCAATGTCCCCACCCTTCTATTCATCTTTCTTCTGGCACTCTCCACTGTTCTGTGGCTATGCTCCTGCCTCCATACCCCTTCTTGGTATCATATCTGACCAGGCGAGGCACACCTGAGGCCATCACTGTCATATTGCCACTGGATCCCTTTTTATCTGTAAGTATGTGTCTACCCATGGTCTGCCCGCCAGGTCGTTGCCCCCTAGATGTATAATAATTACGTCTGGACTGGGACAACGTCCCTTGAGTTACTTCAAGGTGGGAAGCAGCTGTGCCCATCTCATCCCACATATGCCATGCCAGACCAACCTACACTCTCTCACATCCTGGTACAGCTGCTTTCCCCCAGCCTTCTTTTCTACTCTCTTTCCAGACCAATAAATACAGGAATGGCCACAGATCCAGACTTCCGTGCTCCTCCCTCTACCTATGGGGTTCAAGGAAAATTAATTATTTTACACATACTCTTAGTGTCATCACTGTATTATCCCCCCATTTCTTTCCCCTTTGGCCCTCCCCCTAACTTTTCCCTTTTGGCCCCCCTGACCTGAAATTCCCACTAGGAGTACCACCTTCAACATTTTTTTTTTTTAACTTCAGTGCTCTATGTATCTCTTATAACTGGCTGACCGCCAGCGCCCTTTTTCCAAAATGTCCTTCACAGGTTCCCCCATTGCTGCCCACTGTGAGGCAGCCCCAATCCGTAGAGAATGGGATGAGTAATTAGCTGGGTCCTCCCCCATGAATTGCATGCCCTTTTTAAGCACTGCTGTGACTTGATAGCTGGTGACCCTTTTCCTGTCACCATGCACAAATAACTTTCCCGTCCTGGTCCCCTGCTCTGCAGCGAAAGCATACAGAGCCTGCACTAGGCATATTGCAACCTCTGCTTGCCCCTTCAGTGTCACTATGCAACCTTGTCCTCTTTGGTCTGTTTTTGACCTCCTGATCTTGATCCGTATCTCTTTCACCCACCCAGCTTACATCGTCCCATTCCAAGCCTCCTTCCTTGTCTTCTTTCCCATGGCCTACCACCTCACTCACTCTCATAGCCCCTGCAAACATTATCACATAAACTGTGTGAAATAACTGGGCCTCGACCTTTGATCTGCTATTACCAGGAGCACCTCCTTTAGCCTTATTAGCCACTGCTCCCCTATTGGCCTCCTATTATCTCCTGGCCCACGTTTCAACCTGCCCCATCCCTGCATCATTCTCCTGATGAACAATGATTTTGTCAGGTCCTTCCACCCCTTTAGGCTGCAGATAACACTAATCCCTGCCAGATAAACCCCCATTGTGGTGTGGGCAGTCCCTTTCTGCCACTGTTCCACGGTGAACATTCCCAACTGTTCCTCTGTCAGTGGCCCACTTACCTCGATCAGGTGCTCAGCTCAGAATGTTTGAAACACACACCAGGCCTCATCGTAAGCTCTCAGAGTCCGAGGTGCCCATGAGCTGCGAAACAACAGTTCTGCTCCTTCTTGCCAACATCCCAGATGTTCATTGGTATGGGTGTTTTTTGTTCCTCTGCTGCTGGTGCCAGCCTCTGGAAATGGTCCAGCTGCAGATGGGAAAGGCTGTCAGCCAGGGTATTGTGTACCCCTTCTATATGTTTTGCTCTGAATGACATGTTCAGCTCCAAAGCCCTTAAAACTAAATGTCATAATACTTTCATGACCATCTCTGACCTGGCTCCCCTGTTGTTTAGGACCTCTACCACTGATCTGTTGTCACACCAGAAGGCCACTTTCTGATCCTGTAGTTCCTCCCATCATACCAGGAAACATGCCCATATGGGCATGATTTCCAGCAATGTTATATCTCTCTTATTTTCCCATCCTTTACCCAGCTATCAGGCCATGGTTCTGCGAACCACCTGCCCCTAAGGTAACCCCCCATGCCAGACCCCCCAGCTGCATCTGTGTAGAGATCAAGGTGTGTGTTGTACACCCACTCTTCTTGCCAGAATGAACAGCCGTTATATTCCTTCAGGAATTCCTCCCATATCCCAAAATCTTCTATGACACCTCTTGTCAGGTCCACCCAGTGATGCAGTCTGGTGACCCCTGCTGTAGCCCTAGCTAACCTCTGTGTGACTGCCTTCCCCGGTCCAATGGCCCTGCAGGCAAAGTTCAGGTGCCCCAATACTTGCTGAACTTGTTTCAGCTGTACCCTTCTCCTGCTGGTGTGTAACTGAATCAATTCCTTCAGTTTCCTCACTTTATTGTCTGGCAGCTTGAATATCTCTTTTGGTACATTTATCTCAGTCCCCAGAAATTCCATCACCCTGCTGGGCCCTTCTGTTTTTTCCGGTGCCAGTGGCACCCCTAGTTCCCTGCATAATTCCTGAAACTTACCCAGCGTATTCTGTGTCTCCCTTTTTCTCCTTCCAATGAAAAAGAAGTCATCTAGATAATGAATGACCGTTCTATAACCCGTCCTTTCCTGGAATATCCATTACAAACACGTGCTGAAAGCTTTGAATGTCACGCAAGCTATGGAACATCCCATTGGCATGGCTTTGTCAAAATAATACTGCTCCCCAATTTTAAAACCCAATAGATCCCAGTCTTCTCTCCTAACTGATAGCAGTCTGAAGGCGGACTCAGTATCTGTCTTTGCCATCCATGCATCCTCAGTAGCCCGGATTATCCGAACTGCATCCTCCAGTGTCGCATATGTCACCCTACTGTGTTCCTCCCCGATGAAGTCATTCACTGAATCCCCTTCTGGATAAGACAGGTGGTGAATCACCCTGTACTCTCCTTCTTGCTTCTTGGGTACCAAACCCAATGGTGAGATCCGCATATCTCGCAGAGGAGGGGTGTTGAATGGCCCTCTACCCTCCCTGCTGCCTTTTCTTTCTCTATCTTCTGTCTCAACATTTCTTCCTTTCCTTTAACGGATCCCAGGTTGCCCACCTCTCTCGCTTGCCTGGGCCCCTCACACTGTAGTGAAAACCCCATCCTAAAACCTTGTACAATCATCTCCTGTACTGCTCTGTTCGGATATCTGTCCAAACAGGTTGTCCATGCCTCTAAATTGATGGGGATTCTAGCTACCCTGAAATGCTCCTTGTCTATCCCCACTTTTCTGCTCCCCAGCCCCCCTCCCGTCTTGTGCAGGGTTCTTTTGATCAGTGATTCTGACCCCCCCACTCGTGTTCCCTCTACCCCTCCAGCCCTTATTCCATGTCTGCCCTTTAAACTCCTGTTCTTCCTGAAATTACTGTTGACCTGACACTTGTCCCCCATGTCCCTCTGCCCCTTGGGTCCATGCCATCCTGCATCTGCTTGCTGGGTGTCCTCCACTACATTTTGAGCAAGCGTGGTGAAAACAACATTGGGGCCATGAGCAAAAAGCCCTGTTGTAACTGCTTTGTGTCCCATCTCACATCCCCGAATGTTGCCATTCTCTGTCGAAAGAATTTGTCATAATATAGCCACCTCACCCCGCCTTTTGCCTTTGCCCTCCTTATTATCAAGGAATACGTGATGAGCGGGATACCCAGCTCCAGCCTTTTCTCCAAGACAATGGCTGAGAAAGTGGTAAAACCTACAAACCATCCATCCCAGGTCTTTTCCTTCGTGAACTTGTCCTCCTCCTTTTTTCCCAAATGCACTATTGCCACTGCCATTTCACTCCTACCTATGTTCTCGGCCTCTTCATACTTTGCTGCCGCTTCCCAGCTCACCAAAGTGAATATATACACATACTCCCCTTTCCATATTTTCTCTTTTGTGGCCAGTTGGACATGCTCTCCTATCCTCATCCTGGGTGCACCTATCTCCCTTGTTCCTTTCCCTTCTTTTTATGCACTCCCTTTATTACTTTTTGGCACCTCTTTTTCCATCCTAATCTCCACCAGAGCTGATTCCATCTGCCCTAACCCTCCTCTCCCCAGTGCTGATACAATTTGACCTATGTATTCCTTTATATTATCTCCCACTGCGCTGGGTGCGTTACCAGTAACCTTGTCCGGGCCGTGCTGCCTGGCATCTTCCAACTGCCCCCTTTTCTCTCCTTGTGGCTGAGGAGGAGGGTGAACTACTATGGTTTGTGGAGGGAAAACCACGTTCTGGGGGTCTGGCCCGGGCTCACCAGGGAAGATCCCACATTGATCGGGGGGGAGGTACTGGTGTTCCCGAGTCTATAGGCAGCAGAGGTACTGGATCAGCCACCCTTGGGGGTTCCACCTCAAGCAGTGGCACCCTAGTGGGGCTACGTGGCCCTTTGGCTGGTCATTTCCCTCTGCCCCCTTTCTCCGGGCTCACTTTACTTTTCTCCCTGGGTCTCCCTGGTTCCTCCCCTTCCACCAGCTCCCACATTCGGTTGACCTTTTCTGCCAATTCGATTATGGTCCTGTAGGCATCCTCCTTTGATGGCTTGCTTTTCTTTGGGGCCATTTCCTTCAGTTTTCCCTGTGAAGACAACTATAGGAAGAGAATAAGAGTCATTATATGCCTGCATTACCATATTTTCTTTTGCCCCCCCTTTCTCCTCTTTTTTTTTTTTTTTGCACTCTCGTGCCCTTTTGGCTTTTCCTTTCATTCCTGCGTGTCTCCTTTTCTTTGTATCTTTTTCGCTTCCGATGTCTCTTTTTTTTTTTTGATCGTCACGCTGCGTGTGACGTCACGCCAAGGGTCGCTATAGCCTGCTTAGCTCCTCCTTGTATTGGGCCTCCCTCTATTGGCCCTTTTTTTTTTTGGAAAAAAAACCCCAAAACTATGCCCTTATGTCTAAAAAACCCTTGCTTCTTTCACCCCCCCCGAAAACGCTTGCCTCACGGCCTACACCATTTTTTGCAGCCTTGTGCTGCTACCTGCTCCATTTGCTCTTTGGGTCCCTCAGAAATTTATCCTTTTTGTTGCCCCCCTCATGAGGCCCCATGCCACCAAATTACCCTGCTTGTTGTTGCCCCACATCACCCGCGGGTCGCTATAGCGAAAATCAGTCCCTCCCTTTACTGGGCCTCCCCCCATTGGCCCTTTTGTGGAGAAAACTCCCCCAAAAACCTCATGGCTAAGAAGGCCTCGCCCCTAACCCCCTTCTGAAAATGCTTGCCTCATGGTCTACCCGTGGCATGCTCCATCGTGCCCTCATGGCAGCATGCATCAGCCCCCCACACAAACCCTCCTGTTTGTGGCCTCTTTCCCATTCCGGTCTTCCCCCCATGCTTTGTAACCATGTTTCACCAGCCAAAACATCCCCTTCATATTATCCCAGTGCCAGGCCCAACATTTTTTTTTTTTTTATTATCCCCAGTTCTTTCCAGCCATGTGCTGCTCCCTGTTCCACTCACTTTTGGCCCATTACAGACTTTTGCCCATTTTCCCCGTCTCCCTCGCGAGACCCCTCACCATCAAAAAACCCACAGCTTGCTGCCCCCAGGCCTTCCAGCCCTGTGCTTGCCGCTTCCTTCTCTCAAATAGCCTCTTAGCCTCCCATCAGGTCCCTCGCTGAGCCCACGCCAGCCCCAGACCCCATGCTATGCTGCCTCACAAGTTCAATGCGCTACCATGCAACATTCCAGCTTGCATAGCCCTGTCCTCCAGCCACACCCTCTCTGGGCCAATGCCAACCACCCTACCGCTCGTTGTCCCCTCAAAATCAGCCTTGTGCTGCAAACAACGCTCGTTTTCGGTGGAAATAGCCTTGCCCTGTAATCTTCTCCTTCGCTCAGTCACTGCTTGTAAAATGCCACCACTTATTACCCTACAATACTCTCAGCCATGTGCTACAACAAAACGCTCATTTCTCTCTGACAAAACCTGCTCTCCACCTGATTGCTACTCGACAATACTCCCAGCCATGAGCTACAAAAATGCTCATTTCTCTCTAAGGCTCGTTTCTCTCTGAAACATCTGCTCTCCACAGGATTGCTACCTGACCATACTCCCAGCCATGTGCCACAAAAATGCCAGTTTCTCTCTGAAAAAACCTGCTCTCCACAGGAGTGCTACTTCCAGGTCCTTTGTCCAACCTCTCCTCACCTAGCCTCAGGCACCGCTTGCTCCACTCGGTCTGCTTCTGGCCCTTCATTACTACCTGATATCTTGCCAAGCCATGCAATTAACCACAGAACCCACCTATACAAACAAATTATTTTGTTTTTGTTTTTTAAACAACTAGCAGCCATTTTAAAACATCTCTTTCCAGCATTATATGCATTTTTTTTAAAACACATCCAAACATCTTTATTCTCTTTTTTTTTTTATTTTTACCTGTTTTTATCCTGGTGCACAAACCTCCACCAACAGTTCTGCCAATCCAACGTGCTGCAGCTTCAGTAAATCAAAAACTCCAGCAAAAAGTGGCTGAGGCCCCCTTGTGCTGTCCCTTATGTACCTCCCTTCTCCCCTCCCTTTCCTGTTACCTGTCCATTGTTCTGGCCCTTAGCCCTTCCCCTTCCTTCCCCCCTCCCCTCCTGAGCACAACCATTCCATGACAGAGGGAAGGGGTGCACCAGGACAACCTGGTCTGCCCCTTAAAGGGCAAACTCCATTATTCTGGAATTCTCTTCTTACTTGTACACTACCAGTGCATCAGCACAGCAGAAGCAGCAGCAGCAGCAGTATGAATGGCATGTAAGCCTTTTTCTAATGGGACCAATAGTCGACATTTGTGGATAGAAGAAGGAAAGTAGGAAAATGAGCATACAGTAGGAGAAACCGATAAGGGTAGTAAAGCTCAAGAAAGGATAGCATAGATTTTTTTGTATCATCATTTTTATATACTTTTATTTTTTTTGTGTGTTTTTTTTTTGGGAGGGCATAGGTGTTAAAGAAAGACATGATGAAAGGAAAGAAGATAAAAGGGTACAGATACAGATACAGAACAGACTTTAACATTTGAACTGTGTACCATATTTACTCAGTGGCACCTCTATCACCATCTCCACCACAAAGATGGTCCCAGATTACTGTTAAAATTGCAGTTTTATGGTCCTGATTGTCACTGATCTTAGCAACAGTCTGCTGGACCTCCATCACCATGTATTGCAGCTCTACAATTTATTTCCTGATGCATTGACTCCTGCTACTCATTGCCTGCTGCAAGTGGTGCTGCTGCTTCTGCTACTGGCAGTGGTGTTGTTGAAGCAAGTACTGGTGGTGGTATTTTTACAGCAGGAGGAGGGCAACTGCATAGAAACATAGAAACATAGAATTTGATGGCAGTTAAGGACTGCTTGGCCCACCTAGTCTGCTCATTTCCCTACCTAATGGATAAGCTGCAGATCCTAGTTAACCAACAGCCTACTTCCTCCTACTCCCCACTAGAATTGCCTTATATCTGTCCCATGCATTCTTGAATTCCCCCACTGTTTTTGACTCTACAACCTCCTCAGGAAGACTGTTCACTGCATCTACAACCCTCTCTGTGAAGAAATACTTCCTCACCTTACCTCTGAGCCATCCCCCCTCCATCTTCAAATTGTGTCCCCTAGTTCTTGCACATCTCTTTTTCTGAAAGATGCTACCCTCTTGGACTTTGTTGATTCCCTTGAGGTATTTGAAAGTTTCTATCATGTCCCCCTCCTCCTCCTTTCCTCAAGACTATACATCTTAAGCTCCTTTAGTCTTTCTTCATATGCCTTCTGGTGCATACCCTGCACCATTTTGGTTGCCTTCCTCTGGACAGCCTCCACCCTCTCTATGTCTTTGCAGAGATGGGGTCTCCAGAACTGTTCACAGTACTCCAGATGTGGTCTTATCAACTGTCTGTACAGAGGGTCAACAACTTTCTGTGTTCTACTGGTGAGGCCTCTCCCTATACATCCCAGTATCCCCCCAGCCCTCCTTACTGCCTTCTCACATTGCTGGCCCACTTCTAGGTCATCTGATATGACTACCCCCAGGTCCCTTTCCATTTTTGTTATTGTCATTATCTCACCCCCCGTTGTGTACTCTTTCCTTGGGTTTTTGTTTCCTAGGTGCATTACTTTACACTTCTTTGTGTTGAATCTAAGCTGCCATACATTTGGCCATTCCTCCAACATTGCCAAGTCCCCTTTCAGCCTTTCCACCCTACCTTGTGTATCAACCCTGTTGTAGATCTTTGTGCCATCTGCAAAGAGACATACTTTCCCTTCCAGTCCCTCTGCAATGTCACTTATAAAGACATTAAAAAGGACCGGCCCCAGTACTTAACCCTGCGGTACCCCACTAGTAACCCCCCTTTCTTCATTGTGGACTCCATTTACTATTACCTGCTGTGTCCTGTTGTTCAGCCAGTGTTTTACCCAGGCTACCACCCTGGGACCCCACTCTCATGCTAGGTAACTTGTTTATTAATCTTTTGTGTGGGGCTGTGTCAAATACCTTGCTAAAGTCTAGATAGGCCATGTCCACATCCTCTCCCTGGTCTTCTACTTTGGTCACCCAGTCAAAAATATCAATTATATTTGTCAGACGTGAGTCTACCTTCCCATTGTGAATCCATGCATCCTTGGGTCCTGTGCCCCACTGGCCTCTAGGTACTCAACAATTCTTTCCTTCAAAAGTGATTCCATCATTTTCCCTAAAACTGAGGTCAGACTGACAGGTCTGTAGTTTCCTGACTCTGTATTGCTCCCACTTTTGTGAAGGGGAATCAAATCCACCCACCTCCAGGCCTCAGGTACCACACCATCCTCCCATGATTTATTAAAAAGGGTAGTCAGTGGTGTTACTAGTTCTTCCCTTAGTTCTTTTAGAATTCTGGGCTGAATCCCATCAGGCCCCATTACTGTATCCACCTTCAGTTTTAAGAGTTCTTTCAGAACCCTTTCTTCTGTGAAAGGACTAATATCAACCCCCATCCAGAGTGCTTCTATTGACTGGATTAGGTATCTCTCCCTGCTTTTCCATTGTGAATACTGAGCAGAAGTATTCATTCAGTATCCCTGCTTTTTCACTGTCACTCTCTGCCCAACCCCCTTCCTCTTGATTTAGCCTCAGTATCCCTGCCTTAGTCTTTCTTTGCTCCCTAATGTACCAATAAAAGGTTTCATCCCCCTTCTTAACTGAGTTGGATATCTTTTCCTCGGTTTGTGCCTTTGCTAATCTGACTGCTTTCCCCACTTCCTTCTGCTTTAACTGGTATAGTTCTCTATACTGCTCCTTTTGTGTTTCCTTATACTTTCTGAATGCTATCTTTTTCTCCCTTATCATCCCTGCCACTTCTTTTGAGAACCATAATGTTTTTTTCTTTCATTTTGATTTGTTTATTTGCTTCACCCAAAGGCTTGTTGCCTCTGTGATGGCGATTTTGATGTTTCCCCCATTGTTGCTCCGCCCCACCTTCTTGGCTGTTTGCTAGTGGTTTTCAGAGGCACTCCCCCATTTTGACAAAATCAGCCCTCCTGAAGTCCAGTACCTTCACTTCTGTGTGGCTTGACTCTACAGCTATGTTTATCATGAACCACACTGATTGGTGGTCGCTTGTTCCCAGATGGCTACCCACTTCAAGATCGAAGATCCAGTTTTTCGGCTTGATGCTGCTGTTTTTGCCTCCTGCCATTCTGCATGGTGGTGCTTGGCTAGGTGTGTCCACTGCTCACCGTTGCCAATACACCTGTCAATCCACCTCCTACAGACCACCTGGTGGCATATGGTGCACTTAGCCAAACTTTGATCACTGGGATCACAATGAAAATATGCCCACATAGTGGAGGTCTTCTTCCCAGGGCCCTGAGGCTGGCATTGCTTTAGCACAACTGGTGATCTCTCTTCTGCAACTTGTTTTGGTGGAGTTGATGGATCATGCTCTGGGCATGGAACCCCGGGGTGGCTGCTGCATGCTGCTGCTTCTGCTGTTGCTGCTCCACCAGCTGCAGCTGCTCTGTTCATCTTCCTGCTGCATCTCCACCTCCTTTGGTTGCTGGTGGACCTGCACCCCAAAAACTGCCCTATTCAGGATTACCACACATGAACCACCACATGTCCTTGGGCCATGACGTCTAGCCAGATGATCCATAACAGCCAGAGAAGAAAGGATCTGACTGACAAAGAAGAACAGAAAGAGAGAGACAGAGAGAGAGAGAGAGCGAGAGAGAGAGAGAGAGAGAGATTGGAGTACACAAGTTTAAAAAAAAACAGTGGTAGTACAGTTAGCAAAATACAGTAGGAAAAAGTAAAAAATAGATTGGTACTAAAATGTATGAAACTATGAGAACTATTCAATGAATTATATCTGTACTAGCGGCCTGCAGTCCTTCACACACCACAGCCTGACTCAGACTGACTCAACAAGTGGAAACAATCATTTCCTTTAAAGTGGTCATGTGAACTGCAGAGAGGCACACATGGGACCAAACAGCTGATTTACTGGCCACTTCACCTTGTGCACCAAAGTAAGGCAGCGTGAGCACATGAAGTCAAGGCAAAGTTGGGTGTAAAGAAGGAAAATTATGCAAAGTGTAAACTGACGCAAAAGTGGACTACTTTCTGTGCACTTTGTGTTCAAATTTAAACTTTGCTGCATCTCTAGTATGGATTAAAAATAACTTTATTTCGCATTCACTGGGGGTTCTGCCTGCAGTTGCCATGTAGATAAGTACCTTGAATGAGACAGCAGAAGAAACTCAACCAAAACAGATGCCAGTGGTAGAGGATTATAAATCCCACTGTACATAAACACCCATCAGAAGCATCTAGCTGAAAGAAGCAAAAATACTGAAAATATAAATTTTAAAGAATAGAAAAGAAATGAAAAAGTCAAATCAAATATCCAAAATGCAAGAGGAAAGGAGTATGCAATAGTTTAAACAATTACAGCCAATCACAATTATGCCAAACACAGTCAGTGGAGACACACACACACACACACACACACACACACAGCATGCATGCATGTACACACACATGCACACACAAACACACAAATGAATCACATGTAGCAAAACACAACAATGGGCCATTGGAGGCTAAATTTACTGCTGTTTCATGATGAGTCAGCACACCATGCCACAGAAACCACAGTAATGCTTCATGTTTCAGGCTGTCTTTCAAGCTGTACCCAGTGGATGTCCCGCTCTTGCTACATGTTATACCATCAAATCCTGGTCAGAGGTCTTTTAGTCCACTTCCAACACTCTTACTAATGAGCTTGTTTGTTTTATTTATTTAGTTAGTTATTTTTACAAACTAGCTTAGAAAGCAATTAACAGAATCCCAAATGAAATACTGGCCTACTGACCAAATTCAGAACAGTGAGCTAGTTGACCTTGCTCTTACCTGCATCATTGCTTATGATGATATCTTACCTGTACCTGTAGTAAATTTATTGTGTTGCATGTCCTGTAATGATTGTCCTACATTTCTTCCCCATGATCCCATGAAGGACCTTTTCATAAAAGAAATTCATACTGTACCTCAGGGATTACTTTTCCTAGTTAAATAACTAACCTTGTCTTTGAATTGGTTTTCAAGATTTGCCTCAGCAGCAGTGGAAGCTACTGTATATTACAGTAGCTTTATGTTTTCCTTCTTCACCACAGCTGCTCAACATAGAAACATTCAAAGGTGTTAACAAAAAAGAATCATAGTCCATTAGGTTTGTCCATTTTCCTACATGAGTGGTACCTATCTATCTTTGGTTTTCCCTTGGCCATATGCCCATTAGCAGATCAACCTCTCTGTTTTTACTCTCCACCCACTTTCTTGCCTTATTTTTCACCAAACCCTTAAAGAGGAGCTGTCCCATACTGTCTTCAAACCTGTCATATTTCGGCAATTCCACCTCCCTTGGCCAACATTTCCATCTAGCCATCATTCATTCCATGATGAAATACTTTCATATGCCCTTATTGTCTAGGGCTTCTTTCTTTTAGGTTTTTCACAGAGGTTATGGATTGTGAGTCTGATCAGGACAATTTTTGGATCTGTTAAATGGCACATTGCCATAGCTTTCTAAATGTATGGGATTTTAATATAGGTGATAAGTGAGTAAGACTAAACTGTTAGATGTATCATTAATTAATATTCAAATATTTAATATTGCTCTTTTTTTTTGTCCTCAGTACTCCTTCATGTTCATTTAATAGAGATAGAGCTATTTGTGTATGTTATACAAATGACCTATATGTGACAGGTCTCAAGTTCTGTACATGTATCTGATCCTGCAGTTCCTGAGGGTGGATATAATTGTTCTTTAATCTATCAAGAAAAAATATACAACAGTGACATGAAGGCATAGCGAACGGATTTTATCGGATTTAAAGAACTTTTAACAGTTATCTATTATTGTTGGCCATTGATTGTTTTTTTACATAATGTTTTCATTGTATAGTATTAGTGTGTTTTACAGTTTTTCTTGCATTTGTACTTTCACTTAATGTTTATGGGACACACTGAGTATATCAGCTAACTGTGAGCATCTCTGATGGTAGCTGGTCAAAACCATGTATCATTAACTGCGTATCAAATTAGAACCAACTCTGATTGGTTAATGACAGTATATAAGGTATGCCAGTGTTTGGGTAGGAGTTTCCTCTTGATAAAGGGACACATGCAGGTGCAAAATATTGAGGGTCAGCACCGCTCCTTCTTAGCACCTGTTATTTTTGCACCTTATGGACTGTATGGATTGGTATGTTTAATAACTATTTTTTCTCTTTGTTATAACTGGAGTATCGGTATTTTGTTGTACAAATCCACAGATCTGTATCTACAGAGGGTTAGTGCTGTGGTTTCTGCTGTTTCACTATTCCTTGTGTAGTACTGAATCTACCCCTCATTAATTATGTCTCCTAGTTGCTGATCCCACAATATGCATTAATAGCTTTTACCACTCTACCCTATTTTTCCCCCCAGATATTTAATGGTATCTATCAAGTCCTTTCTCTCTTCTGGACTCCTGTGAGTACATGTTCATATTGGACTGACAGTCCTATAATTAACCTACCAGTGTTGACCCTGTAGCAGCTTGGTAAAACACCTTTTACTTTCCAACAGGTTGTCTACTGTCCTTATCCGTTTTCAGGTGCAAGCTCCAGAACTAGACACTGTACTCCAGGTTTGGAGTCACCAGTCAACCATGGAGAGGCAACAGCACCTCTCAGTGAGCCCTCTCCTTATGCATCCCAGCATTCTGTTTGACTTCCCAAGTGCCTTGGTGCACTGGGCCACTGACTTGATGCTATCACTAATGATGACTCCCACATGCCTTTCTTCAGTGATTACTACCATTTATACGAACATATGAAATTTGCCAGCAGATAAAGGCCTAGAGGTCTATCAAGTCTGCTCGAATGTGCAGCTAGCACCCCTTATTCTGCAGCTGCCCCTCCCTTCCACCCTTCCCCTTCATTGACCCTCATTTATGATCTAAATTGCTTAGTTGAAATTGTTTAAGTCTGTGTGCTCATAGTTTTGCATATATTTTACAGCTTGTGGTGATTAGGGAGATAGGCCAGTAGTTGTTACAAAGTGTGGGATCTTTCCTGGGTTTCAGGATCAGGGTAATAAATGCTGTGCAGATAGATTGGGGCAATTCCCCATTGCGGTGCAAAGGCTTTCAATAGGATCTCTGTTATTTTATCTTGGAAGGCACTATAAAATTCTGCTGGTAAGCCATCCAGCCCCACAGCCTTACCCTTTTCCATGGAGCAGCTAATCATCTTCAACTCAGAATACTGGACAGGTTTATCCAGAAACTCTTCCTACTCCTGAAAAACAGAGCATTGGATACAGTTTGTTTTTCTCTGAGGCAATCTGCAACTTGCCTGCTAGGCCTGACTTGATAAATATCACCTTCAGTAGATATGGAGAGTGTCTAGTTTGCTCGTGGACAACCAGACCATATCTCCTATTCTAATAAGAGATTTGTAAATTGTACCCCTTCAACCGACTCCTCATGTTACACCAATATTGGTTTGTTCTTGTAATTCTCTGGTTTATATTTAGGAAATGTTATATACCACAGGTCTGTCATTCTATTGGAATCTCAAACCATTCACACAGTGGAGAAGTGGGGGTAGGCAGGGGCTGAGGGGGAGAAATGCCTCCTGGACTGCTAGGCTCACTTGGACCTCACCTTAATTGACAACTACCCCTGCTTGCATTTTTTTCCAGGTACATGAGCTGTAATTCTTTGCCACAGCCAACCTCTATAATGGCAAATTTAAGCTGCCATAGTTGGAACGTCAGGGGACTTAACTCCCTGATTAAATGCAAGCAGGCACTGACTCACCTTCAGAGACTCAGGTCCCAGCTGATCTTCCTGCAAGAGACTAAGCTTGCTGACCTGAAGTCTCAGAAGCTCAAAAGAGTGCAGGTGGGACTAGAAGTCCCCAACTCTGCTAGCTCCAAAAAAAGAGGAGTCTCCATATTAGTTAACAAAAACCTGCACTGGACCCTCAGCAAATTAACTACACATAGAAAACGTTGCTTAGTGCTTGTGCTGTTTGACATCCCTCCAAGCCCCCTAGTGGTAGGTAACATCTATGCTCCTAATGTGGAATCTCTGCCATTTTTTGATACACTAGCAATGCAGGTTACAGAGTTCTGTGACTCATAGCTCCCACTCCAAATATGGCATGATTTCAACCTGACCCTAGACCTTTTCCAGGACAGGAGTCATTTAAATCCAGAACCACAGTCTTGAACAACTCAAAATCTAAAGCTCTGGCTCTCTGATCAAGCTCTGGTTGATGTATGGCGACTCCATAACCCAACATTCTGCGAATACATGTACCATTCAGCAGTGTTTGGGATGTACAGCTGACTGGATATATGGCATACCTCTCAACAGCTGACCCCTATGGATACAGCAGTGACTATTAATCCATTGGTTATCTCAGATTGTGCCTGTCTCCAGCTTAATCTATTGCTTGGCTGCACAGCTCTCCAATCCCCCACCTGGAGAATGGAGCCTCCCCTGCTGCAAGATCTATAGTTTAAAACCTGGCTCAGAAGCATTGGAAGTATTCTATCACTTGAATGACAATGGATCCACATCTGTAGCTACATTGTAGGAGCCCTTTAAAGCCATGTTCTGGGGGCATATCATCGGCTATGCTGTACACTGTCATAAGCAAAGGGAGCAGGAGTTAACCCACTTAGAAAGTCAGCTAGCCCAGAAGGAAGCAGCATCTAAGGCAGACCCCAAAGCAGTCACCAAGTTGCAACTGCATAAGGACATATTACAAATTTGCCATGATATCAACACCCTTACTGCCAAGAAAGAAGAGCTGGCAATCCTCCACCTTAAACACTGTTACTGGGAAGGGGATGAAAAAAGTGGAAAGTTTTTAGCTTACTGCCTGAAGAACAACAGGCTGAGAGGCACATATCTTCCCTCCAGAATGCTGCAGGCAAGGTATGCATGAGCCCACCTGAATTAAATGAAGCAATGAAGGAGTTTTGTAGACAGCTATACTCCTCTGTGTCCACTCCAGACAATATCCAGCTATCCTTTTTCCTTTTGGTGCTTGGCTCCCTAAGCTTGATGCTGCTCAAACAGCTGTCCTGGACCTTCCCTTCACTCAGGAAAAAATAAGAGCAACCATAAAAGCACTTAAGCTGTGTAAGACCCCAGGGGGACGGCTTCCCCACTGAGCTATATCAGAACTTCACCCTTCAGATTTGTCCGGTTCTACAGCACCTCTACCCAGAGGGTGGCTTAGTTGAGACGTTTCCATCCATGATAGCTACAGCAGTGACCACTGTCCTCCCCAAATTGGGTGAGAACCATGTCCTTCCGACCAGTTATCACCCAATATCCAGCATGTATTTTATTTATTTTTATTTATTCTTTGGTAACTGGGTAAAGCCAATTAGGCACCAGTGCCTGTTTTCAGGGGTGACCTGGAAGCCCTGGGAAGTTAAATGACTTGCTGACAGTCACACAGTATACAAATGGAGGTTGTGGGACTCATACCCAGGTCTGCTGGATGTACCAAGATCATTCACAGCTCATTATTCTAACCTCTAGGCTATACTGTCAGTGTTCATAACAGTGGACAGCAAAATCTATGTAAATGTCCTGGCCACCAGTTTAGAAGCACTTCTACTCCAGTTGATCCATCCCTCCCAAGTGGGTTTTGTGTGGTGACAGCTCAGCTTAGATCACATTAGAATGTTGATAGACCTAATGCATGTTGCACATACTATCCCCTACAGTCGCAGCAGTAGCAACTGACTTTGAAAAAGCCTTTGACTGAATGGAGTGGGGTACCTATATGCTGTGCTAGCACATATCGACTTTGGACCCCCTTTCTTGTCAGCTATACAGGTGATATGTTCTGTACCCAAAGTACAGATTCTTACCAATACTACACGTTTGACCCAATTTCCCCTGGTCTGGGGCACTACACAAGGCTGCCCATATCTCCATTATTTATTTGTCCTTACAATCGATTCCTTGACTGAAGCAATCAGGGAATACCTAGGTACCAAATGCATGCAAGTGGGAAACACCCAGCATAAAGCCTTGGTCTATACTGACAATCTCCTGGTGCTACTGGTTGAGGCCCATGCCTCCATTAACTCACTGATGCAATCATTGCAGTCCTTTACATCTCTTTTGTGGCTCAAGATCAATCAAAACAAATCTGATATCCTCTCCCTGACTGCATTGTGTCAATCACCTGCCTTCTTAGCTCTTTATCTGTGCTAGGCCCCAGAATCCATCACAAATCTAGGCATAAAGATAACGCCCCACATCAGCAAGCTGTGTGATGTGAACTTGGTTGACACCACTTCTATCCAAGATGCAGACTGAACTGGATAGTTGGAAACCCCTCCTACTATCTATAACTGGCAAAACAGAGGCAATAAAGATGATTACAGCCAAAAATTATTTCATTTAATATCATATATCCCAACCTCTATATCTAATGGTTGATTGGTTGGTTGGTTGATTGATTGGATTGATTGAATAGATAAAATCCTTGGCCAGTTTATATAGTATGGCAACCAGCCAAGATATAGGAGAACAAAACTCAAATCACACTGGCGCAAGGAGGTTAAAACCTCTGATGGATCAAGGGCTAGTACTGGGTATTCAGATTAGCACAAATCACTAAACCATTCCATATTCTAGAACTATCTCCTCCTCTGTGGGCAACCATTGAGCCCCACTTGCTAGACGGATGTCCCCCTTCAGTTTGTCTGTACAGATCCCATAGAGTGGAGCAGCATCTGGACTGTGGAGTTTGGAAGTCCAAATCATTCACAACCTGACGTCTTCTTCCACTGTACCAACACCTTAGACTTCTTTCAGGGCCTTCATGCTAGATATGGCCTACACAAGTCTGACTTTTGGAGATATCTTTAACTGTACAATGCTGTGTCCTGGCAGCCGAAGCAGCTGCGAAAGGCCCACACTCTGGTGCAATTGCATTCCCTCTCCTTGTGGATTTCTGAGGCAACTTGGACAGCAGGTGCCATTCTACTCTCTAATATGAGAATGCATACCTGAGCAAACAACTCAGGCATTAAGGTTCTGGACTGCTGCCCTAGGCCAGGACATAGATGATGCTGCAGTACAACTCACAACATGATTAGAGACTCCTGTAGTTCAGGACCTCCTTGTAAATGAGCTTGCTCAATGGAGTTTTTTATAATGCCAATAGATGTGAATTGAAACTTGAAAAAAAAAGTACGCTTTTACAAAACAAGGTGCTGCACTGCTGGTATCACACACCGGCAGTGTTGCATGCTGCTCACCTCATCCCCATGGATCATTCCTGGGAGATGTGCTAAGCATCTGGGAGATCTCTTCCACATCCTGTGGTTGTGCCTAGCACTAAAAAAGTATTGGCTGGACATTTGCAATACCCTGGGAATGATCCTCAAAGCACATATCTCATTTATCACCTTGCCTCCTTCTCTTGGGATCAAGAAAAGAGGCTCTGCACTTATTGAAACACCAAAATGACCTGGTGGTACTCACCAGTATCGAAGCAAAACTGTTACAGATACATAGATGATGCACCCCAGAAATACCACACATGAACTAATTTATTTCATGTATGACCCAATTGGCCACCTACAAGCGCAGGTCTCACCTTATGACAGACACCTTCAAATGACACAACAGTTTGTCCCCCTTCAATGCCTGCCTTCACCATAAGGTGCAGGATGGGGCACAGCCACCCCATAAAACGTCCCCTCTCCCCAGAATAGTTATAGGATGAACTATACCAAGTAGAAAAACTCAGACCTTAGTGAGACCCTTAAACTCACTTTTCCACAAAGACCAGGATCTGCTCATGCATGTATGTCCTATGCAGGACTTACTCTATTCTTCTATATAGTTAATGTTTTTCTTTAGTTCTGTATTGTAGATATGATACTAAATACACAGGACCCTCACTATCCATTACAACTGCTTTGATAAATGAATGTTCTTAAAGTGCACTGTTGATTTATGTGGCCTACAAAATTTCAATGCATTGATTATATGCCCTGCTATTGTACTTATGCCTCTGAAGGCTAAAATTTGACTGTAAATTGCCCTGTATGTTCTATTGTAAAACACCAATAAAAAGTTTAACAATCATTACTGTACTTCAGTCTTGTCAGGGTTGAGCTTCAACCAACTTGATGACGTCCAGCCTTGGATCTCAGCCAAACACTTATTAAGAACACTGACCGCACCCCATGTCCCGGGTGCAAAAGACAGGTATAGCTGGGTGTCATCTGCATAACAGTGAAATCCTAGAGAATTCTGTCTAATGATCCCACCCAGAGGCAACATATACACTGCAAACAACATGGACAAGAGGACTGACCCCTGTGGAACACCACAGGGCAGTGACACTGGGCATGAGGAGAAATTTCCCAACACAGCCCAGTGTGTCCTGTCCCTGAAGTAGGACTCAAACCAGCAGACGGCTCAGCAAGTCATGAGCCCATCGCCTTCAGTCTCAAATGCTGAGGAGAATGAAAATTGACCATTCACCTCCATTTCTCGCCCAGCGGAGTTTATTATACACCCTCACAATGTGATTTCAGCACTATGCTTGGCCCAAAATCCTGAGTGGAGAGGCTCATAGATGTCAAAGATAATGGGGTGTGCCTCAAGCTGTGATGCAACCATATTATGTAACATAGAAACTTAGAATTGTTATAGCAGATAAGGACTGCTTTACACATCTGATCTGCCTATTTACCCTACCTATGGTAACACTGCAGAACCTACTTGATCTTTGGCTTTACCTTCTCAGTAACCTTGTCCAAAAAGGGCAGGTTACAGACTGAACGGTAACAGAAACATAGAAATTGATGACAGATAAGGACAGCTAGGCCCACCCAGTCTGCCCATTTACAGTACCTACTGCAAAAACCACAGACCCTACTTGATCTCCAGCTTTATCCTTTCCTATTGCTAGGGTTTCCCATGCCTATCCCATGCATTCTTAATTCCCCTACCAAATTTGCCCTCACCATCTCTGTTGGGGAGGCTGTTCCATGTGTCCACCACCCATTCTTTGAAGAAATACTTCCTCACATTACTCCTCAGTCTACCACCTTCCAGCCTCATGTCATGACCCCTTATTCTAGAACATCTCTTTTTCTGAAAGATGCTAACTTCCTGTGCCTTATTTATGCCCTTGAGATATTTAAAAGTCTCTGTCATATCCCCAGCTTTCTCTCTCTCTCTCTCTCTCTCTCTCTCTTTCTCTCTCCTCTACTCCAGAGTATACATATTGATGTCCTCCAGTGTCTCCTCATATGACTTTTGGAGTGGGCCCTGCACCATTTGTGTTGCCCTTCCCTGAACTGCCTCTACCCTGTCTATGTCCTTACAAAGATGCATTCCTCAAGAACTGGACACAGTACTCTAGTTATGATCTCACTAATGATTTGTACAGAGGTAGTACCACCTCCTTTCTTCTGCTGGTGATACCTCTCGCTATGCACCCTAGTACCCCACTGGCTCCACCCATAGCCTTGGCACATTGTATAGCCACCTTTAGGTTATCTGATATGGTTATCCTCAGATCCCTTTCCTGTTTGGTGGCTGTCAGTATCCACCCCCCACACAATCATGTAAGCCACCGCTAGGTTCCTGTGCCCCAAGTGCATGATTTTACACTTTTTTGCATTGAATCTTTGCTACCACACTCTTGACCATTCCTGTAGTTTACCTAGGTCCCTAATCATTTTTCAACCACTCCCTGAGTTTCCACCCTGATGCAGATCTTAGGGTCATCTGCAAAGAGGCATACCTTTCCTTCCAGTCCCTCCACAATGCCACTTATGAAGACATTGAATAGGACTGGCCCCAGAACTGATCCCTGTGGCATCCCGCTGGTCACCCTCTTTTCCTCTGATTGAGCTCCATTTACCACCGCCCTGTGTTTTATCCCTCAACTAATTTCTAACCCAGTTTGCCACCTTGGGACTCATTCCCAGGCTGCCTAGCATTTTTACTAGCCTCTTATGTGGAACGGTGTCAAAGGCCTTGCTAAAATCCAGGTGGGCTACATCCACTGCTCCCCCTGATACACGTCCCTGGTCACCTAGTCAAATATATCTTCAGATTTTTGTGACATGACCTTCCTGCTGTGACTCCATGCTGCCTCGGATCCTGTGCTCCACTGGATTCAAGATGTTCCACAGTTCTTTCTTTTACCAGTGATTCCATTATTTTCCCCACCATCAAGGTCCAGCTGACTGATCTATAGTTTCAGCTTCCTCCTGCTCCCACTGCTGTGTATAGGGACTACATCTGCTCTCCTCCAGTCTTCTGGAACCACTCCCATTTCCAGCAATTAATTGAACAGGGCTGACAGTGGTGCTGCCAGCATGGCCCTAAGCTCCTTTAATATTCTAAGATGTATTCCATCTGGTCCAATTGCCTTGTCTGCTTTCAGTTTTTCGAGTTCCTTTAAAACGCTCTCCTTCATAAATAGACTAGTGTCCATCTCCCTCCACTTATTGCTCCTGCCACTTAATCATGGTCCTTCCCCTTTCCCCTCTTCTGTGAATGCTGAGCAAAAATATTTGTTCAGGATTGCTGATTTTTCCAAGTCCCCTACAGAACACTCCCCTTCTTCCCGCTTAAGCCTTATAGTCCCACCCCTTGTCCTTCACTTTTCACTAATGTACCAATAAAATGGCTTTTCCCTTTTTTTACTGCCTAAACTATTTTTTTCCTCCATTTGCACCTTTGCACTCCTGACTGCCTTCCCTGCCTCCCACTGCTGATCCAGATATACTACCATGTCCTCCTCCTTCTGTGTTTCCTTATACTTCCTGAAAGCCAGCTTTTTTGCTCTTACCATCCTGGCATCTTCGTGAATCACAGCCAAAGATGACTTTTTCATTAGAGGCCTCGCCATTGTATCATTCAATGCAGCCAGAAAGAGACCCTTCATTAGAAAACACCAGAGAATTCCCATGAACACAGGGCCCAGTTGTCCGACTCAACTCACCAGTAATCAGGTTGGACCTGGATCTGGTTCACAACATGCTGGTTGCAGCTCCAGAATCACCCCACTCACCTCTTCCATCATCACTGGTCCAAACTCTCTCCATGACAGCTGAGTGTCCCTGTGGAGTGCAGGCTCAGCCCCGTTGGGAAAATAATAATAATCTTTACTAATAATCTTTATTTGTAAAGTTCCTTCCAAGCACCAAGGCACTGGACAGTAAATAAGCATATAAAAGCAGTGAAATACATAACAATGTAAACAGATAACAGAATAAATAATAAAGCTAAAATAATCATTCTGGGATGTCACAGTCCACTTGGGGAGATCCCACCTTGAATAGAGAACATCCTGTCTGAGAAGAGTTGAGCAAATTCCTCACATTTAGCAAGTGAAAAAAATTCTCTGTGCTTCAGACAGGTTGGATGAAATAACTTATCTACAGTCTGAAAGAGTTAAGCTGGTCGATTCCTCCCAGCAGCAATCTCTTTAGACAGAAAACCTGCTTTCATCTGGGTGATTGCCCTTTGGTGTACATCATTGTGAATAGTCAAAACCAGTCCGGCCTCCTCTGCCCTGCGTTCCTCCAATAATGCTCCAGCCTCCATCTCCTTGTGTTAATCTCCCTTAGCTCACTGCCATACCATGGTGAGCCATAGTGTGTGGCCAGGGGGCATGCACGGATAGAGGTGACCTGATCAAAGGCCACCATGGTTTCTTCTGACCCTGCTTTACATGCCACCATCATGCCCAAGATGTTCAGTACTGCCCAATGTCTTTCTGGCCAAAGCTGTCTCAAAGGACAGTACCATATTATCTGCACTAGTGTTGGACCAAAAGCGGGAACCCTGAAGAAGAATCTGAATGCACAATGATCTGACCAATTGACCAAATCAACTTTGAGCACCAGGAAAGATACCAAGTCCAAGGTGTGATCATGTTGGTGGGTTGCAGAATGAACTACTCGTGTGAGACCCAGGAATTCCATCACCCAAAGGGAATTTTGTCCAAGTGTGAGAGTTCATTGTCAATCCAGGCATTGAAGTCACCTGGAATTAACCATCTGGACAACTCCAACCACCTGTCAGCACCAAAGTCCACAGTTTTCTGAAGGAAATCTCCCCTATGCCTGGGGCCAGTACACAATAAGGATCCTACATCCTGCATCTGGACCCACACACACAGCCACACATTCAAATGATGAGGTATCTCCCAAGGGGTGCACAACCAAGTCCAGCTCAGTCCATGAATATCCTGGGTATAGAAACTAAACATGTCTGGCCTCTCTCTGTGTCCCAGATCAACCCAAGGCATCTTGTAGACATCACTGTCCTAATGGTGCTCTCTACATTAGCCATCTTTGAACACAACCTCCAGTCCCTCTGACTCCTTACAATCCCCACCTCCCTACCTTGGCGATATGCCACCACCAGTGAGGGGGGTCTCAAAAGGGGCACAGGTCCCATAGGAGGGACAAATAGTAGCTGAGCCCAGGGGTCTACACCCCAAAACTCATCCCTCCACTGCAAAGTACAACACCCAGTTTCCAATAACTTATCCACCTACAGCACCCCTTCATTTCCAACCACCACATCCCACAATTACCCACTGTCACAACTCAGACTAACACTACTTCCCCATACCCAACACTTCCACCCTAACCCTACACTCATACTAGTTTCTCACAACTAACACATCAAAATTCTATTCACTTATACCCCACATCCACACAAAATCACGTATATTATAATTTAAATGTTAAATAAACTAAACAATAAACATAGGAAACATGGTCATTTGCTGGTGCAACTATCATACACCAATTATAAAAGTCACACAATTTCTTAAGTCCATGTACATATGTTACAGTGCATCATCCCCACTCACTGCCACTGTGATGGGGTATATAACAATACCATGCAGAAAAGCTGAGCAAACCACAGCACAGGTACCCACAGGAGAGGCCCCAACAGAAGATTTTAGATTTTCAGTGAATCTTCTCTCACTAGACCTACACTGCCCAAAATATCAGCTCCAAATTAAGGGAGCAAACAGGAAAAAGTATGTTTAGCACTCTGAATAAGCATTTGCAGTCCACAAACCCACAGCAGTTCAGTGGGCCCCTTTTTTGAGAGGAGCCACTGCCCCCCTCCCAAGATGGTAGCAGATGGCACTTACCTCCAGCCTGCTCACCCACCATGTTTGTCAGGGAGTACTGGCAAATATAGCACAGTTGACCCAAAAGAGCTCCAGTCAGGTCTGTATCCATCACATATGACCTGTTGCAGGATCTGTCACACCCCAGTTGACTGCTGTTCAAATTACAGAGAAAGGGGTGCAGCAGCACACCTCCGCTTCTACTGTTCACCAGCTCCGTGAACACTGCATGTGCTAACCCTGAACACACTCCCACTTTGAAACCTCCCAATTAACCAAAATACTCATCTCCCTGAGTCCAGAAAGGAGACCAGGGAAAGGGGCAAAACTCTCCTAGGCACCAAACAAATACATGTAGGCCTCAGCAGCAAAGCAGCTTTCCACAGTCACTTGAACGAACTGCAGCAAGGCATCCATGGTACCTCAAGCAGATGTAGTAAGGTGTCTAAAGCAATAGAATGCCTGCCTTCAAAGTGCACCAGACTATGGCACTAAACTCAAAACAAGAAAACTATACTCCTAACCCTTGCATCACTTTAAATTCCTCTGTGCTGTACAAGAGGGCCCTACTTACCCTAACTAATTTCAAAATAAAAACAATAGAACACTGTGCTGAAAACACTAAAACACAGAAAATACTAGTTCTGCAGAAAACTAGCCCAATGAACTGCTCAGCCTGGGAGGCATCTCTCTATTAGTGTGCAACAAAGAAATTCCATTTAAATGATCAAATCCTTTAAACATCCGTATACACCATACTGAGTCTGTACCTAGATGGTTTTCCATTTGATTGCATTGATGACTGATCATTGAGGAGTGGACCTTTCCATCGGTTTCCAAGCCTTGAATATGTGTCTAGCAGCTGCCTTAAAGGGTTCTGTCATTGTTCTGACATTATTCTATGGATTCAAAAAAAAAAAAAAAAAAGAAAAACTGGAATCAAGCTGTGTGGCAAATTACCATCCAGTCACTCACTTGTCATTTATTTCTAAAACTCTGGAGTGTGTGAGCCTTAATAAAGATTACTTGCTGTCTCCATGAGGGCTGTCTGTGCTGCTCAGGTTTTTATCAAGGGTTGAAAGACTTAGTGTAGAGCTGTCTGTTATTGGAATCACCAATTATTATGATGGCTGACACTTGACATGATCATTTTTGTTGTTAATGGCTATTTTTCTGCTTTCAGTATTTTGTGGGTTTAGTTAGTTAGTTAGTTAGCTAGTTAGTTAGTTAGAAATTAGTGGCTGGGCAAGGCCCATTGAGCTACTGTTCATTTCAAGGTGTTTCTTAGGAGAAGGGTATGTGGACGGAGCACATCATATAGGGAAAGACAAAATAACAGTATGATTATAGTGCAAACAAATACGATTACCTGGAAGTGGAGAAAGCAAGTGCAAAACAGTATGGACCTAAAAGATGAACAACAACAATGTAAACCTGGTATATAATGCTAACTTATGTGATAAACAAGGTAAAATAACTAGAGTGATAGTGAATGGCCAGAGAAGGGTATGCAGCTCAGCAGCCCCTAAAAAGATTACTGGATGGCCAGAAAGGACCAAGGAGTAAGAACGGGGGGGAGTCAAGAGAGTTGTTTGGCTCTGTTGGAGTGAGCAGTGGAGCTGATGGGGTAGATTATTCCAGAAGGAGGGAAGGTGGAAGGAGAAAGCAGTTTGACTGCATAGTAGTTTTGTAGAAAGGGAGAACAAAAGATCATAAGTCAGCAGTTTCTAGCTGGTAGGTGGATTAGAGATGCAGCAAAATTAAATTCCGCTAGTGAAGTGGACGCGAAGTGGCCACTTCACATAGTCACTCCGCTATGTGGAGTGACCAATTGGAAAGGCTTACTTCAACTTGTAATTATTACTTCACATTGTTATTCTGCCTTAACGTGAAGTAAGGTGGAGTGGCAGCAATACTGGCTGCCCACCTATGCCCCCATACACACACAATCACCAGAACGAATGTGCATACCCAAAATGCTACTGTCTTGTGTCCAGAAAACTCCCCAGTGCTGACAAAGTGAAATGAGAGCACAACAAGAAATACAAAGTCTCCCAGAATTAATGGAGCACTCTGCCATGCGAGCAGTGGATGTGGTCACATCACACACAGACACCAGAATTAATGTGCATACCCAAAATGCTACTATCTTGTGTCCAGAAAATTCCCCAGTGCTGGCAAAGTGAAATGAGAGGGTAACAAAAAATGCAAAGTCTCCCAGAATTAATGGCACACTCAGTCATGCGAGCAGTGGCCACACACAGTCACCAGAATTAATTTGCATCCCCAAAATGTTACTGTCTTGCGTCCAGAAAATTCCCCAGTGCTGACAAAGTGAAATTAGAGCATAAAGAGGGGTTGTCCAATTGAAAGAGGCAGACCACATTGTCCCAAGTCCCAGACAGGAAGTAGTGGAGGCTCGGAGGGGTAAGCAGAGGGAAGGAGGAAATGAGGTCACCGAAGTGGGGGAGGGAAGGGGTGGGAGTGTCCTGGTGAGGTCATGGGGGAGTGAAGGAGAGAGAGTGGAAAAGGGAGTGGGCAGGCTGGGATTGGTGGGGCCGGATAAGGGGCCAGGCCAGAAGGGGCTTGAGAAGGGGCTGCACAGGAGCAGGAGGTCAGTTTTGCTCCAAAGAATTTCCCACCCACCCGCCCTATAGGAGGTAGCAGAAGGAGCACTGTGGTAGGTGGAACACAGTGTACCACTATGGTAGGTGGAGCACAGTGGTGGGGGGGGGCTACATTTGGGACAGCTGAAAATGGATGGCAGAAAACGGAAGAAGGAAAGGAAGAGTAGGACAGGGAGGAAGGGAGGAGTTTAAGAAAGGAAAACATGACTAAGGGCACTGGGTGACAGGATAGAAACAGGAGCATGGTGTATACGCTCGTACCCCTTGACAACAAAGAGGAAGCAACAGGGCCCACCCCCATGATGTACGTCCAGGGGACAAAAGGAAAGAAGAAAGAATAGGAGGGAGGAATAGAATAAGAAGGTGACTCATACACTGTGATTGATACAATGTATATATGTACAAATTTTATGAATATGGTTGAACTGTGTGTAAAGGACAATGAGAGTTATCATTTATTGTAATTATGGAAATTGGAGTATCAGTAAACTATTTGCCGAACTGAGCAACCACAAACATGCTTGTCATTGTCTTTATTGGAGGGGATCTGGGGACAACAAGAAATGCAAAGTCTCCCAGAATTAATGGTGTACTGCAAATGCCCAGACAGATTAAGATTGCGTTGCGCACTCAAGAGATGCAGAGTCAGGCGCAATGACTCAACAATACCTAACCAGTGCTCACAAGTCACAAAACCAAATCTGGAAAAGAATATTGTTTGCCGGTTGGGGGGGTAGTGTATGGCAATAACAGTCCACTACCAGTAAAGATACCACAAAGCAATATAAAACATTCATGCAGGTGCGGTGGACAGCAGGTTCACACTGTTGCAATTACTCTGGCAAAATAAAAGTTGTCTGATTTAATGGTACGCATCACACACACACTCACACACACACACTACAAGTATTGTGTAGCAAATTGAAAACCTTTAGCAATATAACCAAATGTTTTAAACAAACTGAAATTATACATTTCTGCATCACTAGAATCAGCAAAAAAATGTCAAGAATTACTGAAAATATTACTGTGTGTACATTAACACAGTTATACAAGAAAAATATAATCAAAACAGAAAGACTGCCTTTTTCTCCCAGTTAATCTACCTACATCACAGATATACACCCCTCCCCCAAAGCACACTTCACAGTACACAGACTGACTGTTCCAAATTAACATTCAAAATCCACACACAAACAATAAACACTCAATGATATGAGCGCAGGAGGGTTACATACAATCGATTCACTAAATTCTGAGCAAAGAAAATGGCTCAAAAAGTCTTTTTAACAGCTTTTAGAGGATTTGAATAGCAGAGCTCTGAAATGAAACTGTCTCCATCTTCCACTACACACACACTACACAGAACTGAGGCTGTGCAGAACAATCTACAGCCCATGTGACCTGCAATTGGATGAAGCACTGCAAATTTGCCTTGGAGCTCAATAACAAAGCGAAGTGATGCGAAGTACATTGATTTCAATGTACTTCTCCTTAAAATTGGTGGAGAAGTGGTGAAGGCGGAATAACACAAAGTCGTTGTTTTCAATGGACTTCACGTTCTTCATTATAACGCGAAGTACTCCACTTCATGTTGCGGAGCACTTCGTGGATTCCACGTTACTCCGTGAATCACTCCGAGGAGTGAATTTTGGCCACTTCGCCCATCTCTAAGGTGGATGGGAGAGAGGGAGGAGAAGAGCGAATAGGTATGGGGCAAGTGGGATGGAGGGAAATTAAAGAGAAAAGAGGAGTAAAATTAAATAGGCACCTAAACATAACTTGAGGGAGACAGAGGTAGAGTTAGTAGTAAAAGGGCAGAAGGTATAGAAAAGATGGTCCAGTCTAGCAAAAGAATTTAGGGCAGCAGTTATTGACCACAACTATGTAGTCAAACATTGAAATAATCATCTTAAAGGGGATCTCATAGCAGACAGAAATGGATAGGCAAGACTTGTTGCAAGAAATAGGCATCATGGTTGATCCAGCCACACACAAAATGAGAAACCTCTAATGAAGAATTCTTGCACACCTGAAATTGTGTTTTTTTCTTCACTGTTATACATTTGTTTTGTATATGTATATATATATATATTGCTAATATTCATCTTTGCAGTGTAACAACAGTCTGTTTTCACAAAACACAACTGCTTTATTATACTGCATTCATAAGTCAACAGAACTACAGTATGTACAGATATAAAACCAAAAATACAGATTTTGTCAGCAAAAAAGAACTGCTTGGCCCATACAGTCTGCCCAGATGGTCCCTGCCTAGTTTGTCTCTTACTGGTCTCCAGCGAATGCAGATTACTGCATATTTTGGCAAAGCTAATTTTCTAATCACTCTAACATAGGAATGGATATGTCATAACTGCAAATAGGCACATATAGACAACTGGGCAAGGTGTAGGAACTACCAAAGTTCTGAAACCTGTTTCAGCTAAAGGTAACACTTTGATAAAGAAAGTATATTCTGCAGTATTCAATAGTTAGCAAAACAATTCACCATATTGTTATTTTTTTTGGCAAACATGTTTTTGCTATATCCTTATATTCACCCTCCAATGTATTTTTTACTTTTCTCAGTTATCTTTAAAACAGCTGTTACAACTAATCCTGCAATTAATGGCATATTCATTAAATCTGTCTGTCAATCGCAATTTTCAAAAAATCATATTACTTTTTGAATGCACATACTAGAATCAGGCTGCGAGTGTAGTCAGATGGGCCTACCACATGTTTCTGATGGTAAACAGAACAAAACCAGACCAAAATATTTTTTTTTTAAGCGAGCATGGCAATGAAGCCAGAATAATAAAAAAAGCATTCAAAATCCCATATCTCAGTTCAGGAAACAAAGAAAATGAAAAAAATGTGTATATTACTGTTTGTGTTAGGAACAACATTATTGCTGATATGTAGACTAACAAATACTGCTGCATTAAGTGACTGTTTTAAAACCCTGAAAATCTCTTAAAGACAACCATCTTTCTCTGTCTTCCTTATTCTTACCATATACTGTATACTGCCACTGTCTTCAAGATTTGTGTATTGTAACAGTAAACGCCTATGGCATATTCATAAGGCAGAAAAAATGGGCAGGCTGGATGGGCCTTGCAGCTCTTATCTTCCATCAACTTCTATGTTTCTATGTTTCTACTGTATGCAACTGTATGTCCCCGAAGACCCTTTAAAAACACTAGGCATTACACTTAAGCAAAGCTGCCTTTGTGTATGAAACACTACCTAATTACACTTAATAAATAAATGGACATCTAAGTCTCAACTGCAAAATTGTTCTCTTGCAGATTTGGTGAATTGGGTATAGGCAGCCTTCATGTTTTAGTTCTTTGTATTCGGGGGGAAGCACCTGGTTGCCCACGTGGTTTTCAGAGAGAGTGGTTACGAATTTAAAACAAAACTAGACAAATTCTGTAGCTAGAATACAATCCTAGGGTACAATTCTAAAGGCTGCTGACCATTTAAGGACAATATTGTCCACTCTGCTCATATATGTACCTATGAACCCATTTACCATGCCACAGTCATGGCAGAACTTAAGCATGGCTGATAAGCAGTAAGACATGAGGGAGTGTGCATTGTGCTGAGATAACCACACTCCTAGGGGTGTAGTGAGGCAGACGGCCACAGGCTAAGTACCTTCAGCCCCTGGAAGTGTGGTTATCTCAGCACAGTGCACATCCCTGGAGTGTCTTATTGCACTTATAAAATTGGTCTTTATTTTTGAAATAGGCTTGATGATTATAATATATATACATATATTTTAAGATGTAAATGTTAAAATAAGTGTTTGTTTATTTACTTAAAATATTCCTTCCACCTACTGGAATTAGATTCCATTTACAAATTTTATTTAAGTCTTTTGACCCAAGGTAGATCCAGATTGTTAGTTCCCTGCCCTCCCCCACACACACAGAGAGCAAGCAATGAGTGTAATTAAATATAAATAAATGATTGCTGTTAAGGTTTGTGCTGCCAGTTTGGGAGCTTTCCTATTTTTATATATGCCAAGATTTGTTTATGTATTATGAGAGAGGAAGCACTGAGAGATACTGACAGTTGGTGTCAAGTATATAGTAAAAGCCATTTATTTTGGCTTTCCTCATTTTTTATTTGTCCATGGCAGGCTATATGATTTGAGGGAATTGGTGATTTGAGCGAGAGAGATAGACTATCATGCAGATGCTGTATTGAAAGCTGCTGAGCTCCTTTTAGGCGTTCATCATGTTTTGAATTATAGATCACAGGAGAATCCCCAACCAGTCACAGTGCTTCCTTCAGTTGCATGTGAGTTATTCTTATTACCATAAGAGTACATCACATACTGAGCCACTGTAATGGGCTTCTCACTGACTGCTTATGCTGTCAGCATTTTAAAAAAATGTTATTCAATAAAGACGTAGTAGCAGTACAAGATTATTGTTCGACATACATTAATGCTATTACAATATACACTTTGTGTAACATTTACCCCAGCCAAGAGCAGCATCTTGCAACCAGGACCCCCCTACTTGTTACTCAGACAAGGCAACAAACCACAAGTTGGAAGAAAATAGGTATCATCCCTGGCATTAGGGTAAATACCCAGCTCAGGCATCTAAGGGGATGGGGGGGGGGATTAGGGCACAAAATAACATTTCCATTTACCAGAGTCTGAGAAAGGGGAGCCAGGGCTATACTGTGTCTCCTATCTGGGGGGGCCCAAACATTTCACTCAGAGACTCAAAAATGGACTATCCACAACCATAAACTCTGGGATTGTATTGTATGAGTTTCTTTCTGACAAGATGGTAAAACAGAAGAGGGTGGTCCTCCAAGTTTATGACTGTTCAAGACAGATGGAAACATCTTTTTGCAGTATGCAGAAACATTTAATACTCAGACAGTGCTGTAAATCCCAGCTTGAATACTTTTTCCAAATTAACTTATCCATCCCTGTGCTTATGTATCTCTGGATTTCTGACAACTGCATATTTTTTGTGGGGGTTACCCCCCCCCACTAAAACTTCTATACTTAGTGCATATTTTATTGAAGTTACCACACACTAAAACTTGGAAAATACCTGACAAGATGGACCATTGTTAACATCTGCAGGAAAACTGCTTATCTCTTTTAATCAGTTAGATCCACTCTCAACCCATGAATGAGGTTCTGTCCACCCTGGCCAAAGTCAGACTCTGCCATTACTTCAGGAATCAAACTGGATTCTTCAACCCCACTGGGCTGCTAAAGACATCTTTACATTCAGCACATAATCAGCTCATTTTTGTGGTGAAAAGGGTTCTGAGTGCCTGTAATCTAGCCATCGTAGGGCACATACAGCACCAGACAACCCAAAGTCTGTTTTCAAATTAACCATGTACTCACGGTTTGGTATTCCCTTATTACAGGCATTTGAAAGAAACAATAAATTCCACATTTCTCTCACAAATCCATAGCTTTTGAAGAAAATACACATGTAGTCTCTTCCTCTGGGCAGCTTAGATAGTCTTTCAGTCCTTCAGGGGGTTGCCCCTAAGAATTACTGACTTCTGAGTCCCATTTCCACTTCTGAATAAAAACTTGAACCCACTGGGGCTCCACTGGATCAGGTCTCCACCACTTCCAGGCAAACAGTTGTTGACTACCAGACTAGGGTGAGAAAATAATGAACAGAGGTCCTTCACCCAGCCAGTGGAGGCTGGCGGACCCCTCTTGCCTTCTGCAGTTACAGAGAGCTCCTCTCCTTTAAACTCCAACTCAGAACTACCAAGGTTCTAAAAGCTTCGCTGCAGCTGAGCCAAAAGGGCTTATGCTACTGTGAGAGTTCCAAATGACATCACCTCATTCTCTGCCCAGCTTAACCAGGTAAACAATGGGGTAATGTATGGTAGAGAGTTTAAAACCCTCTGTTGCTGCCCAGAGACTTCCTAGTCTAAATACTGATGGGATTCTAGTAACCCCAGGGAGTGGGTGGTTACTTTTACAAAAATTACATAAATATACTTTAAAAGACATATTCAGTGAAGTCAGCAATCTATAATAATTTGGGGGGTCTGTTTGGAGGGCCTCTTATGGGTCAAAGAGTGTCATCTTTTACATCCTTAGGTCCACAGAACTGCTCAGTTTCTGTTCGCAGTCCTCTGGTCCTATGAACATGTGAGGAGACTCTCTTATATCCATTAGAGGCCCTCTAACTGGACCTATAAACTTATAAAAGACAGCAAAGATAGATGGTGCTATGATAGTGGGAAACAACACTAGAAGAGAAACCGATGTAGCGAGCGTCAGCTAGAAAACAGACAGATGTAACAAGCATCAGCTAGAAAGTGAAAGCTGCTCTGGTCACTGTGATCGTGTGATTCTCACTTTCGTGCAATAAAAAATTAGATTAAGGCATTTATAAAGCAACCATATCAAAATAGTATTTTAATATATAGGAGTATTGAGGGATTACTAAGTTATTAGCAAATCAGTACACAACAGCTCAGAGTGGCCCTCTAACAATATACAAGACTGATATTTTCTTGCAGCTTCTTCTTACACTAAATATATCTGGCATTACCAGTTGTTAGACTGTAAAGAACAGAGACGTTGGCAGTCAGTGACTTTGTTCACCATCTTGTTTTTTACCAAGAAACAATAGTTGGCATTTTTTTTTTTACAATGTTGTCTGTAGGATTGATTTGTGATAAGGTAAAATACCAAGATGGCTGTACATTATGCTGCATTAATGCATGATCAGGTGACTGGTTTTAGCCAATAAAACCCCTAGGATTGTTGGCCCATTTTATAATTATCAATAGATGGCACTGATCCACAATAGGTTCTGCACCCATGGAGAGGTGCTTCCACAGCCATGTGGTGTGCAGAGGTCCTGCTTCACACTTCTGGGGACTTTCACACATTCATGGTCCCTTCTGATTTCCCCTTCCACAACTGATCCCTTGCTACAGGTGCTGGTATGTGTACTGGCAGGAGGGGAGGGCACAGGAGCAGAGGTGGGCATGCACCTCATTTTCGACCTGTTTTCTGCTTTGCAGAGGGCCAGCTGTGGGGGCAAATGCTACGCAGTAGAAGATATGCACCCTACTTCGCATGGCCACTAGAAACCTCTAGACACCCTATCAGCATCTGGACCTCTGTTCTCCAACTCTTTGGCACTCCATGGAGGGCTGAGGGATGTTCCACCACTGGCTGGTGAAACTTTGACATTAATTACAATTCTGGTGGAGATATGGCAGTCTTCAGAGGACTGCCACATCCTGACAGCACCTGCTCTGTGTAGAGCAAGGGATCTTGTAGTTAGCTGACATGGCTTGTGATTGGATGCCTATGGTCAGACACAGCACCACCACTAGATCCTGCCCCGGTCCCTTTGCATGGCACTCCATGAATGGCTCCTTGGAGGGCTGCATATCATGCTGGCAGTTGCACCAGCTCCCATGGATGTGAGTCAAGGCTCCACAGATATGTGCATTTGGGGATCCTTTGAGGATCTGGCCCTTTGTCCAGAGATAAGAATCTTGACACTCCTATGGATCCTGCTGTCTCTTTAAAAAATATTAATTTAACAAAAGTAGCATTTTTAAATCTTACTCATGTTCTCCCATGCTGAGATGTTGACACACAGCTACAATTATGATTCGTGCCTTTGTTCTGAACAGATTGGATTACTATAATTCTGTTTTTATGGGTCTCCCACAGAGATTAATACTAAGGTACAGAACACAGCTGCTAGGGTACTCTGTCATAAAAAAAGAAATCCAGCCACATCACCTCAATTTTGGCAGCATTCAAATGGCTTCCAAATCAATGTTGCATTAATATCCATGTTATAATGGTTGTCTTTGATTGTTTGCTTGGAGAATCTCTGTCATGTTCCCTTCATAGTTCTGCTGAAAATAAATTGTGTATACTTTTTTAATAGCACAAATTGTGAATACTTAAAGGTCTTTTCCAACATCCAGGAAAACCTTTAAAATGATATCCAGCTATAATTAAGCAGATACATTCATTCTTTTTCTGCAACCAGCTCCCTTTATGCTAAATTACAGAGAATAATAGTGTGAAAACAGGACCATTTGCTACCAAGTCCTCATGCTTTAACCTCCAATAAAGTCACAATCGTGTGTTTGTGACAACACAGTCATTTCTACTGCCACACATTGAGAGGTCATAAACATAACACTGTGACTTCATTAGAGGCCTATGCAAGAGGAATAGATGAGGTCAGGGGCCACTTATCCTGTTTTCCAACACATGTTCTCAGTTATAAAGAATCAAAAGAGATATTCTCTTTATCATTTAATATACTGAATACATTCAATAGTTCAGTTCAGTCAGAGGTATTTCTAAACACTGGAGAGTAGCAGACATAGTCAAACTAGACAAGGGGCCAGACAACTGGGGAATTACAGATCTGTGACCCTCACCTCTGTAGTGGGAAAAGTGATAGATTCACTAATCAAAGAGGATCTTGTGGACTGCTTAGAGAGAAATGGTCTACAGGCTAGTAAACAGCTTGGGTTTGAGGCAAGGAGGTCTTGTCAGACCAGCCTGACAGTTTTCTTTGACTGGGTAACAAAGGTGGATAAGGGCCGTGTTGTGGATTTACATTACTTCAATTACAGCAAGGCTTTTCACTCAGTGCCACACTGAAGATTGCTGCAGAAGCTGCAGGACCTTAGTGCAGCTAGGGACATAGTTACATGGATAGGAAACTGGTTGAAGGAGAAATGGCAAAGGCAAGGCAAATTTTACTTTTATGGAACTCAATCCCGGTGGCGGTGGGCACCTTACAAAATGAATTATACAGACAGTACAGGGTAAGCATCAAACAAACATAATGCAAGTAACATTACTAAAGCATAATAATAACATTTCAGCAACAAAAGTAAGAACAACAGACTATATTATTAAACTATAGAAACCACAGAAAAAGCTCTGGCACTCACCACCTCAAAAACAATAAAAGAGCTAACACTTGGCTATAAAAATATGAACATTTATTGGAAAGCTATAAACTACATGCCTGATGCGTTTCGGACTATAGGTCCTTCCTCAGAGTACCTATAGTCTGAAATGCATGGTGAGTGCCAGAGCTTTTTCTGTGGTTTCTGATACTGTTTTTGCTTTAGGCACCTCCTTCCCAGTGCTGCCTCTTTATTATTAAACTATAGTCTATGAAAGCAAAAGGTCAGTGTATAGCAATTAAATAGCCACTACAGGGAAAACCTGAGAAAACAGGTAGGTCTTCAGCCCCCTTCTTAAAGACCTCAACTGTCCAGGCACCTCTGACACTAGCTAGGAATGAATTCCATAGGGTGGGACCAGTGACACTGACAGTGCGATCGCTGGAGGTTTTAAGCCTAACCCTAGGAATGTCAAGGAGCTCTCTAGTTGAGGATCGGAGGGAGTGGGTTGAGGTGGAAGATGAAAGGAGTTCAGTCAGATAACTAGGACCCAGTCCATATAGAACCTTACAGGTGAGGAAGCCCACCTTGAAGATGACCCTTTACCAGACCAGCCAGTGCAGAGCTCACAGTACAGGGGTCACATGACTGGACCTAGCCAGGCCAGTAAGTAACATAGTCACTGCATTCTGCACATGCTGCAGCCTGCAGATGATCCTTCCAGTGACCCTGAGGTATAAAGAGTTGCAGTAATCAAGCCTTGAAGTGACAAATTCATGTACTAGCACTGAGAGGTCTTTGGTTGGAACTAGATGCTTAATCCTGGCAATATTCCTCAGGTGGTAAAAAAACATCCTTGACAACAAAAGACACCTGGCTTCCAGGGTTAATCTGCTGTCAAGGATCATGCAAAGATTTTGCACTCTGGTGGAGGCCAGCAATGGAGTTGATCCCAGGAACAATTCTGTATCTGCTCCAGCTATGCTTCCATCACACCCTCGACCTGGTTCAGTTGTCAGTACCTCTATCTTATCTCGGTTCAGACACATTCAGCTGGAGGACATCCAGTCTTTGATCTCAGCAAGGTGGCTGTTAAGAACGTCCATGGTGAAATAGCAGGGGTTGGTGGTAAATGGTCAAATCAGAAAAGAGGGAAGTCGTGAGGATGGTGCTACAGAATCCATCCTGGGTCCTGTCCTCTTCAATATGTTCATCAGTGACACTGAAGAGCTCATTCAGGGAAAGTTGTGTCTCTTCACAGATCACACAAAGCTGTGTGTTAGGGTAGATAGTGATGAACAGATCAGGGAGATGCAGTCAGATCTACAAAGGCTAGAGCGGTGGTCTAAGGTTTGGCAATCAAAATTCAATTGCCAAGCAAAATGCAAGGTTATGCATCTAGGGAAAAAAAACAGGACAGAGTACTGGATGGGAGGGATTAAACTGAGCACTACAGCAGAGGGACGGGACCTCGAAGTCATCATTATTGACTCCCTCAAACAATCAAGCCAGTGTAACAAGGACTATAGTTAGGCTAATAAGAGTCTGGGGTGTATCAGAAGGGGTCCCACATGAAATGAAGTTCATCAGCTCATGAACTTGGATGAAAGTTCATGACTGGGTCATGAACATCCATCAAAGTTCACCAACTGTTCTTCAACTCAGTTCATTAACTGCTCATCAGCACAACATTCATGAAGTCACCGAACCTGTAAAGGACCATGATGAGCCAAGAAAAAATAAATTTTCATTCATAATTTGCATATCAAAATGCACTGTTTACACACTGTAATAGTTCTGAAGCCTCATAAAATCATAACTTCTGAAGTTTAGGAGTGGAAAATATTATTTTCTACAAGGCAATTAACTATTGGAGCACCCAAAAGGATTGTCTTTTAAACTCACCAGAATTTAATTTGGAGAGAGTCTGCTGATATAGCAATCAGACCTTTCTGATTATGAAAGAAAGTGATCAGTGATTCCATTTGAAGGATTACAGTGAAAACAACAGAACAAAGTAACATAAGGGAATTGAAAAATTCTGAAATGGTAAGAAAACCCATTCATGAAACATGTTGAATTTATTAAAACAGTTCAGTTGTATGACATACCATGGGATAACTTAGAATTCACCCTTAATGGGGTAAGGGAGGGGAGCGAACCTTTACAAATGCAATATGCCCCAGTAAATAAAATATCTAGACTTATTTATAGTACAAATTCTACTATGGAGACTTGGAAGGGAATCATCCATCTAAGAGAGCTGGAACCAGTGGGTCCCTATTTGAATTTATTAAATTTCGGAATCCAAACTCTTACTTTGGAACAAGAGGGTACTTTGGCTCAATGGAGACAAAAAGGTTTTAAGTTTACAGTATGTTCCAATTGGTGGATGCCAGGGGGGTCCTCTTATTTACTAAACTTCAAGGAACATACAGTCATCCACAATAACATTATTCAACTTATACAAGCTTAATAGAGGGTGTTGAAAGTAAAGGACCAGCCTTTAGTAGACTCTCAGATCCACCCCCTTTATTGCTTACTTTAGCCATGACCATTGGGAGAAGACAGTTGTGGTCCCACTTTGTGGGACTAATATATAGAGGTTTGAGGGAATTATCAAAAAATTCAACTTAGAGAATTCTAAATGCCTGGAATAAATAGCTTCCACTCCAGGTATCAAAGGAAGATTGGGAAAAGTATACTAAATTCTCAATAGCACTTTTGGGAGCCAACTACTGGCGAGAATTTGCCTGGAAAGTTAGAAATAGATTTTTCTGTACTCCGGCAAGACTGGTCAGGTTCTCATCAGGGACATTAAGCAATTGCTGGAGAGATTGTGGAGAAATATATGTGGATCGGTTCCATGTTTTTTGGGCATGCCCGCAGTTAGCAGGTTACTAGAGAGATATTTTAGAGGCATTAAAAGAATTGGTAGATGTGGAAGCAGTATTGACCCCTGAGCTAGTTCTACTCTCAATTCCACCATAGAATCTCCCAATACCCAGAGGATCACTGTTAATCACTTATATGCTGGAAGCTAAAAAAGCAATTACTAGAAACTGGGGGAAGAAGATGTCTCCAAACATACAGAATTGGCAGGGAATAAAGGAAGAAATATATGTACTAGAGAGATTAATAGCTAAAAGCACAGATAAATAGTCTGTATTTGAGCTTAAATGGAGGAAATGGATTCTATGTATTTCATCTTTAGATCCTACTTTTGTACCTTAGAAACATATCGACTCTGATGATGGTTTACATAAATGTCTTAGTGCTTATGATATGAATTGCTTTGTAAAATATGTAAGTAGTCCTGAGACCCTTGACAAATGTATTGTTACATATCTGACTGATGTAATTATGTACTGTCCTAAAAAATATAATAATAAATATATAATATAAAAAAAAAAAACAGTTCAGTTGTTACTGTTATTTGCTTGATAAGAAAACTAGAGTGTTAAATAGGCATGCCCCTGGTTTGTATATGGGGCAAAAATCATTTGAGATTATAGGGGCTAAACCAGGGTTGCCTGATGAATTAAATAACATTATGAAAGCAGCCGGTTAATGAAAAATATTAATGGACTTTTCCCATAAAAGTTCTGTGAAAGAGTTTCATAAACTTCCATGGAACTTTATGAACCTTTATGGTCATGAACTTTCATGAATGCAGGAGTACCTTTTAATGTTCATGCACAATTTCTAAACATTCATCAACAATTTGATGCATGCTTGATGAACATTCATGTATTGAATTCATGAACTGTTCATGAATAATTCATAAACAGTTCATAATCATTTCAATTGGGGTATTGTCATTTAGGAAGAGAAGGTACTATTACCTCTGTATAGGTCACTGATAAGGCTGCACCTGGAATACTGTGCTCAGTTCTGGAGTTGTCACCTAAGGAAGGACAGAGACAGGCTGAAGGTGGTGCAAAGTAGGGTGACCAAGATAATTCAGGACCAACAGGGTAGATCTTATGAGGATCTTCTCAAGACACTAAACATGTACTTGCTGGAAACAAGGTGAGTAAGGTGGGGTATGGTAGAGACCTTCAAGTTCCTAAAGGAAATAAGCAAGGTGAACTGCAGGGAGCTAATTAGCATGAGTATGGAGTCAAGAACACAAGGTGATGAGTGGAAACTGTCAAGGGAAGGTTTAAAGGGGAAGTGAGAAAGTGTTATATTCCATCATGGGTGGTGGAGCTGTGGAACAGTCTACTAGAGGAGGTGCTGTGCACCAATACCAAAAATGGTTTCAAGCATAGCTAGGACAGAGTGAAGGGTTTGGTGTTTGCTCAGTTTGGTAGCAGAAGGGAGTGAAGCAGGGCAGGAGACCAAGAGGGATAAAACCCTGCATGGCCGCTATGTCCTGGTGCAGATGTGGAACTCGTGGCAGACAAAATATGCCTGTGGTCTTTTATGCCATAATTGTCTATGTTTCTGTATTTCTATATATACAGTAAACTAATTAAATATTATCTGAACTGTACTTGATCATTATGAAACTGTTTTTGAATACTTGAAAACAGCTAGATGTTCTAGAATTTACACTAAGGATTCTCATAAGAGATACAAAAAACACAAGGAGTTCTGAAGTTCAAAAAGGATCTTATAAGCCACCAAACTTTCTGATATTTGCATTTGCCTTATCATAATTTCTAGAACCTTTAATTTTTGGGTGGTCTCCTTTTGCCCGACACCTCAACGGCAAAACACGGAAAATGACTGCTACAGCGACAGTCTCTGTAATGGTCCATTTCTGTGTTTCGCCTTCACCCAGTGTCCAGCCCCCTCCCCAGACCAATTCCGACCTGGAGTTGGAATCCTAAAGTCTGGGGGTGCAGAGGACAGAGCCCTCTGCATGGGAGCTGTAGAGGTACAGCCCACCACAGAAAACATTAAGTTAGGCGACATATACCTGCATTGGTATTGGTGCCATATGCGGGAGGTTGACAGATTTACTGTTGACCTCACTTGATGCTTCCTAATTTGTTGTAGATTTGAAGATCAGTACTTCATTGTAAACCATAGACACTGAATAACACTGACATGGGGATGTAAAACAAACCTGGCTTACTGCATCTTTTCTACATCCTAATGTTCATTCTGGGTCTTTTTACTATGCTGAATCTCTCATATATATAGAGTATAAACTAATTTGTAGAAAATGATCAAAACCTTCACAAAATGTGAAAAAGGTTCCAATAATATTCAATTTCAGAAAATGGTTCTGGAAGGATCTGCATTTATCTGAGCTGAGCACTCCATCCCTATGTTTCAAATTACTCTCCTACATTTGGGAGTTTCTATGTATTTACTTATATATTGATTGATTTATTTAATCATTGGGATGTATTGTCTGGGTTGGCTCAATGGCAAATTGTCCCTTTTTCAGGGGCAACATGGAGATAATTACAAACAGTAACAAAAAATACATGCAGGATCAAGTCACGGAAAACAGTTAAGGAATTACAGTATTGCACAAATGTGGAGAGCAGTATTGCATGAATCATAATACAAAAACAAGACCAGGATAATTACACTCTGAATTACATTACACAAGATGAAAACAGGGACAAGGATCAGGGTTACAGCATAAGAGTCTACACGACAGGCCACCCTAACACAAACCAACTTACACACATGGACCATGCAGTGCTATACAGTTAGGTATAAGAAGATGCTGACATAGTCAACATTTAAATAAGACTGCCCACAAGCAAGTGGCATTTGAGGGTATTTTTGTAAAAGGCTGCAGAAAAACAGTTAGCACATTCAGTGTAGGTTATTTCAG
Organism: Neoceratodus forsteri; assembly: GCA_016271365.2. Classification (NCBI taxonomy): domain Eukaryota; kingdom Metazoa; phylum Chordata; order Ceratodontiformes; family Ceratodontidae; genus Neoceratodus; species Neoceratodus forsteri. The sequence continues at coordinate 507,654,659 of JADMNL010000023.1, read as the reverse complement.
AAGGATTTTTTTTTATTTATTTATTGTCTTGGAATTACAACCTTTGAGCTAGCAGCTCTTTTACAAAGGTTGCATGTCAAGGGATGAAGACATTACAACAGGGAAAGAGAATTAGTACAAAAAACAGTCAGAATTACAAGAGGCTGGTAACTTAAAACATAATAAAACAGGATAAATACAATTGGTTCAGCATCAAGGATTGTGAAACATTCAACCAGGAAATTAAAATAAGTGCTTAATACAGTCCACTAATACAAGTGCTATACGCTTAAGCATGAAGGACATAAAACTTAATTATAGAGTGGAGAAGATGGGTAAGGGAGGGTAGTGACCAGAGTATAAACAGCCAGGAAATGGCATTATTGGATTGGAGGGGGGTGGAATAGCAGGGGCAAGGAGGGGGAAGTGGGAAAGTAGTCAGGGGAGGACTGAGAGTGGCCAGGATATGCACAGTTGAGCTGTAAAAGGTAATGTGCCCAGTGACTGGGATAGGATGGATAATAACAGGACGAAGGGGTGGGTATTAGTATATTAAGGTGCAAGCAGTGTTGTGGGATTGAGGAAAGAGGAGGATGGGGAGGAGAGGAGTAAGCTGGATAGAAGTTTAACAAAGGTCTTACGGGGGGGTAGTTGGGAGCAGAAAGCAACAATTTTTTTTTTCCTTAGCAAGGTGGGTGTGAACATTAGCAGGGAAAGCGGAGAGATAATTAGGAGAGGAGGCAAGGGGAGGAGAACAATAGGATATGTAAAAAGTGGAGGATGGGGAAACCAAGGTTGGGGGAATGGTGCAAGATAGAGGGGAGAATGTGCCGCGTGATGGGTAGGGTGGGGATGGAGAGGGGATGAAGGGGCTGGAGGGAGGAAAGAGGGGAGATTATTCCAAGCAGTCACATCTCCCTAATGTGTACAGGTGTTGTCTGAGTTCATTTTTAAACATAATGGCACTGAAATTGCAAAAGACCTGTCACCTGTACATGTTCTGGCCCTTAGGACCTCCAGCAGTGGGTATTTTGAGGGCCTTAATATACTTTTCTGGGTTTGAGCCTTGAGGATATCATGGAGACTTGGAGGGGTGCAGAATATTTGGATAGCTTGGAGGAAGGCTAGGCAGAACACTGGATAGTCTAATCTTGCCTCAAGGAGGGCAAGTTCAGAGCTGAGAGTACATCTCAGTGATATCCTCTGGGCAGTGCTCCTGTCACAAAACATGCCACTTTATGATATGACACCTTTAGCTCAGCACCATGGAAGGGTTAATGGAGTGGGGCACCATAAAGTAAGCCATGCAGTCATGTGCTAGATGCAGTGGCCAGCCGAGCTGTACTACTGAGGTATGTATGAAGTCTACACAGACGTCCAATCTTCTGATGAAGAGACTTTCTCACAGCCTCAACATGAGGTGTCATCATACAGTAAGCTCCTGGTCCAGATGCACCACAAAGTATTTCACAGAGTCAGTCAGTTCCAGCTGCATACCAGCCAGTGAGAATAGCTGGAGAAGGTACTGCTCTCTTTTCACTAGTGCCTGGTGCCAAAGAGCATGGCTTTTGCTTTTTTTTCGAGATTTAGGACAAGTTTATTGTCTAAGATCCATCCCTCCAATTTCCTGAAATCAGTGTGGAGGCCCAGGTTTATCTGGTTTACATCTGCCAAACTTCTATACAGTATGGCATTGTCTGCATACAGTTGCAGTTTGGCCCCCCAGAATTGTCAGGTATGTCATTTATAAATATTGAAATCAAGAATGGGCCCAGAAGGGAGTCTTGGGGAACTCCTGTAGTTATTTGCTTTAGGTCAGACACACTTCGCCTCAATTTCACTAGCTGCTTTCTATCTGTTAGGTAGAACCAGAACCATTTACATATAAGGTTCCCAAGCCCAAGATGTCTGAGTTTGGACAGCAAAAGTTCATGATTTCCAAGGTTGAACACCTTGGTTAGGTCAATGAATATGACTCCAGATTCTAGCCCATGGTCCATAGCCCCAAGTATATCTGAAGTGAGTTGGACAAGAGCAGTATCCATCCCATGGTTTTTCCTAAAACCATGCTGAACATCAGAAAGTGAGTAATAGAGTTCCAAGTAGTCCTGGAGCTAGTTGTACTCCAGCCTCTCTTGGATTTTTGCTAGATTGCTAAGAAGTGATATGACTCGATAACTTTCAACTACTGCAGGTCTTTAGCACCACCTTCACATATGGACACCACTATGCCTGTTATCCATCTATCAGGAAAGGAGCCCAGTAGTAGGAATTTATTAAATAGCTTCCTGAGAGGAATGGCAATAATAACTGCAGTTTTCTAGTATTTGTTTCTAGTTTATCAAAACCTGTGGACCCATATGTTCTAATCCTTCTTATTTGGGTAGGCATTTCCCACCTGGTGATTAAATGGAAGTGGAACTGAAAAGAGGGTAGATTTTAGTTTAGGGAATGGATTCAATTCTCAGTTTGAGAGGCTAAGTACGTGTCCAAATTAGTAAAAAAACTATTAAATGCATTAGCGGAAGCTATTGGTTCAGAGACAACATGTCCATCTGCTATGATCTCATGCACAGTAGCTTCAGAGCAGATCTACGATGCCGGTTTGACAGAAAATCTGTTGAGTGCCAACACAGTGATGACACTATGTTGACTGTAACTGTGGTCAGCATTTGTGCCATCAGAAATGTAATCTATTTTTTATGGGGAGCTGTGCCCCCACACCCTGCATGCAAGGGGCTCTGCCCTGCCCCCCATGTACTTTATTATTGTCAACTCCAGGTTGGAGCTGACTCAAGGAGGGGGCCAAACACCTGGGGAAGCTGTGCCGAGGTCCCGAACAGACTTTACAGCTATGTGTCATTGTTGTTGCTGTTGATGACTTCACTCTAAAGTATTTTCTGCGGTGGCAGCATACCCATCAGAGCACCCTTTCAAAAGACAATTGATCTGTTTCTAAAAAGATTTCTGGGTCTGGCAGATTCTTAGCTTGGAGATTCTTAATATACCTCTGTTTACCATTTTTAAGATCCTGCTTAGAGGAGTTTCTCAGCATCCTGTATTTGTGCCAGTCAGCTGTTAGCCCTGAGTGCTTGTACTGACCCTAGGCCTTGTCTCCATGTCCCATATGTTTCCATAGGTCACAATCCAGATATTTAGAGCAATTTCCTTTGACCCTACACTGTTTCAGGGGGCCATGCTTATTAAGGACTCTGGGAAAGTTGTTAACAATGTAGTACAGTACCAGTCAATACATGGCTGTTTTGTTATGGTACCCCAGTGTGTTTCAGCTAGCCTATTAAGAAAGGCAGTTTCCTCAAATCTTGAGAGGTCAAAAGCCATCAGAATCTTGGGGATGGGGTTGGAAAATTGTTTTTTCCAGATACAGAACACAGTGGAGTGGTTGCTGAGAGAAACTGAATTGCTGGGTGAACAATGGCGTTTAAGAAAGGATACCAAAGTTATGAGTGTGCTATGTAGAAATCAGTTTTCTAACTTCAACCATTCAGATTGGGGAGATACTTGTTGTTTTTTAACTTTATCATCATCAGTGTACTTTTCTGTCATTTTTTCAGGGGTGGCCAGTAATGAAACAGGGGCTGTAAAATGTAGGTTAATAGGGACCTCACCCCATATTTTAAACAAGTTGCTTTTATGTCTTCCGTTGGCTTTGGCTAGGGAAATGAAACTCAACCCAGGCACCTTATTATCTCCAGTTGGAGACTTAGTAGATGGGGAGGTGGAATGCATGGTTGTAAAGGATTAATGCTTGCACACTTGAATACTCGAAGTATACAAGCTCATTTTACTGAGTAGGAAGCTTGAATTTCAACTGAGGGTCACGATATAATTGGTTTAAGTGAAACATGGCTGAAGCCACAAGTGAGTGATGAACAGCTACACATAAGTGGGTACAGGATGGACAAAATTGGTTAGGGAAGAAGAAAGGGGAGATTTTTTTTTATATATGTAACCCCCTTGTTACCCAGAGTTACTAGAATCCCAGTAAGACCTAGTGGTAGGCAGGGAAGGCAGCTTGTGAAACTCCAGTTAAATGGATTTCACACTGCCTCACTCTGTTCTCAGTCTCAGCTGAGACGGAGGATGACATCACCATAGAACTATCGCAGCTGCATGAACCACAATGGAATCTGCAGCAGGGAGTTGGAGTAGAATGTTGGGAGGTTTGAACAGTAGTCTGTAGGTCAGTTGGAGTTTGGAGTGTGCTGAGAAAGGAGCACAGCAGCTCTGTGTTAGGCTCTTGGAGCCTCAGCCCTGACATAGGGCTACATTTAGAAAAAAGGTGTGTGTTTCCACCTAAAGAGAGACACAGAAGATAGCTTTAAAGTGGTGGAGACCGCTGAATTCGGGTCTCAGTGTCCCATCCCTCAGGGGATGGGGCAGAAAAGGTTGTCCTGCATATTCCAGGGGCAACCCCTTGGTTTGCTGCTAGTGAAGAAGCTGCCTTATTTGGTCCAAGAGTTTTGGGAAACAAGAAGAGTTCGTGATTCGCCTGTGGGGCACCTGCAACCGGAGGGTGAGTTTCTTCTCTTTCTAAAGGGCCCATGTTTTCACCCTGGGACTTGTGTGATAGTGGGGATTGGACTACTGAAGTAGTGGGAGGCCTAGAGTAATAGGCTTAGCCAAAAGTAAAACTATGTTCAAGTCCAGCACATATGGGAAGTCAAGACATGTAGAGGAGATGTGACATACGTCTACCCAGTAATCTACATTGCCAAGCTTTCAGAAAAGAGTTGTTTAATTTCCAAATAAATGACCTCTACGGATTTGCTCTGTGGATTTCTACTTTGCCTCATGCACTTGGCCAGTGATGAGGGAAGTACCCAGATGTGGGACTGGAAGGAAAATTCCCTCTAGGAGTCGAAGGCTCTAAGGTGGTTTGGGGAGCCACCAATTCAATAACTGGTTCATTTCCCAAAATGGACCACGGATCAAGTAGCCCGCGGGGGAGCCGGGCCCATGGGGAAAACCCAAGTAGCGTACAAGTCGGGCTGTGTACCCAAAGCTGCGTGCAAGTCCGGGCTGTGTGCCTGGTGGGTTCAGAGCCTGAGGGATGGAAATGTGAAGAAGTGTTCTGTTGTCTCTAATCTGTATTACCAGGAATGTAGCCCCATGGGGGTCCGTCTATGCTTTGTTTGTTCAGCTTGGATGTGAATAAAAGCCACACTGTAGAATCCCATTCCTGGTTTTCGACATTACAGTTATTGCTTCTGGTGTTCGGATTTACTTGGGTGCTCCTGTGCAGAGTAGCCAAACCTAGGCCCCCTGTGCCGAGTAACCTAATCCTCCCTGAACCCAGTCCCCACCAGGTACTGCTGTCAGCTTCAACAGCATGCCACCTGTCATTTTGCAAAAAGGTAGGGGTCCGGGGGTTACATATATTAAAGACAAGGTTTTAGTACAGGAGGTTAAAAAGGGACCTTTATTGATCAAATTGATTATATAACAATAAAGCTGATATTTGGAGGTTTAGAAGGTAAACATTTATATACTACTTGTTCTTATCAACCACCAAACTGCATGGACAATGAGCTTACATTTTTCCAGTATCTGGTCTCACTCCATGATGTTGGGAGAGAAAATGTAAAGGTGGGAGACCAGAACCTGGACTAGGCAAGCCAGGGGAAAGCAGAATATAAAAACAGACTGGCTACATATGGACTCAGTTAATTAGTGACTAGTCCAATGCACTTAAATTACAAATCAGGGAAACATACAACAATAGATTGGTTGATCTCAAATCGACCTGACAAGTTATTGAAATGGGAGGTATTATCAGACTCAGTTTCGATCACTGCCCTTTGGTGTGTATAAGAAAACACAAGAAAGAAAAGATTCTCTTGATTCTGACTAAGAGGACAAGTGTTGGTAAGCTGGAAAAGAACAAATTTAAACTCACTTTAGGTAAAGTAGATCAAAAGAAAATAGAACAATTTGACCATCCAGATATGGCAGCAGATTGGTTAACTAGGACTTTAGTAACATTAATAGAACAGAACACATGAAAAATAAATCAACGAGTTAAGGGAACATATTTGCCTTGGCTTAATAAAGATTTCAGACAACAAATGAAATTACTGGATAAAATGAAAAAACTTTATTTGAAAACGGGAGACTAAACACCTCACCGAATATAAACAAAGATGAAATCAGATAAAGAAAGAACTAATGCAGGCCAAATCAAAGTATTTTCAGATGCAACAACTAAAAAATCTATAAAATCCATGTCAATTCTGGTCCTCATTTAAAAGTATCTGTAACCCAAAGGAAAGTTCTGAGATAAATTGTGCGGTTGAAGGTGACTTAGTTAAAACAGAAGAGAAGGAAATAGCTGAGTTTATTAATAGGTTTTTAATAAGCCAGACTGGAGAAGATCTAGGTAATAACACAAATGTTTCAGAAATTCCTCATCAGCAGGAAACACAAGGTGTAGGAAAGATGGGTTATGACTTTAAGTTTATCCCTATCCTTCAAAATGTTGTGTTGAGTCTTCTATTGACATTAGATGAAAAGAAAGGCGACAGATCTGACTTGCTTCCTCCAAAAATACTGAAACTTGTGGCAACAGAGATTTCTAGTCCTATAACATATTTGTTTAACTTGTCCATCTCTAAGGGCATAGTGCCCATGATATGGAAGGAATCTATAATAGTACAAATTTTCAAATCTGGGGACAGGACAAATATCATTGTTACCCACATTAGGAAAATTATAGGAGAAATGTGTTTATAAACAATTGGTTTTTCATTTAGATTCAAAGGGACTATTGGCTGAACAACATCACGGATTTAGATGGGGTCATGGCACATCGACGACTCTGGTTGGGTTGGTGACCACCGTGCTTGATGCTTATGATTGGGGGATGATGATGGGTGTGGTGTTTGTCGACCTGACCAGGGCCTTTAACATTGCCAATTATGGAATATTACTAAGGAAACTTCACTTCCATGGAATAACAGGCATTGGTCTGGAGTGGTTTTGGAGTTACTTAGGTGGCAGAGTGCAAAAGGTTAGGATAGGAAACTCTTTTTTGGAATCTCTGCAGATGAGGTCGGGTGTTCTGCAAGGATCAGTGTTTGGACCTTTGTTGTTTTCTGTTTTCATGAATGACCTGCCAAAGGCACTCATGGAAACAGAATGCATACAGTATGCAGATGACACAGTCTTTTTCACCTCTGGCTAGTCAATTACTGAGAAATAAAGGTCATTACAGGGAGACTACAACAAACTTACAAAGTGGATAACTCAAAACAAACTGAGGTTGAATGAGAAGAAAACAAATGTGGTATTATTTGGTACATCTCAAAGGTTGGCCCGTGCTGGAGAAGACCTGTCTATTAGTGGAACTGAAGGAGTAGAAATTCTAAGAGTAGTCGGTTAAATATTTAGGCATCAGTTTATGCTTATTAATGTTTATGGGGCAACTGGGGAGTATAGGTAACAAGATTCACCAGAAGTTAGGCTTCTTATACAGGAACATTAATGCTTTGACAGATGAGGCCCACATGATTATAGCAAAACGAATACGGTTACCAACATTGGATTATGGGGCAGTACTCTTTGTAAATCAGGATAAGTCATTTGTTAAAAGATATCAATTTATTCAAAACAATATCTGTAGATTTGGGTTGAGAGCCCCAACACAGATGTACCACTGCAGTGCTCTCAGATCTACAGGGATCCCCATATTTTACAGGATTTATGGGTTGAAAACAGGATACGGGAAGGGAAAATGTAATTTGTTGATATTTACTGGGAAACTGAGCCCATAGGTCATTAGATAAAATATTTCATGCTAAATGGTATAGCTTTCCTCTGAAGGCATCATTTTCTCTTTGACAGCAAGGGCTGCGTCTGCTTTCCAAACATAACAGATAAGAGCCTGTCAAGTACTGACTAAACTGCATTTTGGCTGCAGTATAGTAAGTGTGTGTGTGTGCGTGAGTGTGTGTGGTTGGGAGGAGGGGTAGAGAAACAGCCGAACTCTAGGCAAGGGAGACCTCATCTAATGAATTAAGTCCTGACAAACCAGGAAAGTGAGAAATGAATCTGTATAATTATCAGATTCCCAAATAAAAGTTAGTTAAAACAACTGAGAAAGAAATTTGTAGGGGGACAACAGTTGAGTATTTTTTGTGTTTTGGACCTCCAACTCTAGGCTGTGGAAGATAAATGTATTGTTTGTCGTCGGAATGAACAATCTAAACAGTAAGAAGGTCTGAACAGCAATATTTTAATTTACTAGTAATGTAATCTTGCATAATTTCTATAAATAAATTTGAGATCTGATAATAATGTAGCTAGGGTATGTGTTAACTTGCTTTATTCTCTCACAACATGATATATAATGTGCTAGTTTTGAGAATGAAAGAAATCATGCCATTTATTAGGAGGAAAATGAATGGCCTGGATTTTCAAACTGCACCCGGAAGGGGCGCAAGTGGCTACTCCACGCAACTGAATTGCGCCAGAGCAAAAAAGTGATATATTCAAACAAGATGCACAATCACGCATCCCATCTGAATATATCAAAAGATGTGATCTGTGCAAATGCTGGTCACCAAGGCTGCACTAGCACATCCCCCTAGTGAATCTGAATATCTGGAATGGGGATGCACCAGGTGCACATTTCTGATATTCAGACTGTGACATGCAAATGAGGCCATTAGCCATGCAAGGTGCAAATGGGACCATTTGCATGTCATTATGGCCCCATATGCATGTCTGGGACAGGGATGCACCTGGCAGAATGTGCCGGGCACCCTGCACAGTCCATAAGGAAACCCCACATCTCCCTGGAAGTCTAGTGGCCCTCCTCCCAGCCTGATCACGAGAGCACACATATAACCCCACATCTCCCTGGTAGTCTAGTGGTTCTCTCCCTTCCATGAAATATGTCCGATGAATAATCATTTTTCAAATCACCTTGGTCGTCTAGTGGCCCCTTCCCTTCCTCAAACCATGTTCAATGAAGAATCCTTATTTGAATCACCCTGGTAGTCTAGTGATCCCCATTCCTTCCCTGAACCATGTCTGATGAATAATCCTTTTTTGAATCACCCTGGTGGTCTAGTGGTACCCCCCAGCCTTGATCGTAACTTGTATTTCAATCCCAAGCCCTCCATGGTTGTCCTGTGGACCCCCCACCCACTGAGACACCAACACCTGACCTCTCTTCCCCTGTCCCAGCATGGCCAGTGTAGCCAGTGAGAAGCAAAACCCAGCTGCATACTTCCGTGGCTACCTGCCGACTGTGTTGTCACTGAATGACAGATTACAGTAAGTACTGCAATACCATTGGTTGACACTGCTGACCAATGGGCTTGCAGTGTGTACTGTAAGCTTTCATTCACAACTTTGTATCATTCACAAAGTTATGAATGAAAGCTTACAGTACGCACTGCAAGCCCACTGGTCGACAGTGTCTATGAATGGTATTGCAGTACTTATTGAAAGCTGTCATTCAGTGACAGTGCAGTCAGTGGGCAGCTGTTTAGGTGTGTGGGTGGGTTTTGCTGTCCACTGGCTAAACTGGCCATGCTGGGACAGGGGAAGCAGGGTGGAGTGTGAGTGACTCAGTCAGTGTTTGTCCACAGGACTACCAGAGAGGGCTTGGGATTGACATACATGTTCTGATTGGGGCTGGAAGAGGGTTACCACTAGACCACCAGGGTGATTAAAATAAGGATTATTCATTGGACGTGGTTCAGGGAAGGGGGGGCCACTAGACTATCAGGGTGATTCTAAAAAGTATTATTCATCAGACGTGGTTTGGGGAAGGGAGGGGGCCACTAGACTGTGAGGGAGATATGGGGTTATATGTGTATTTTTATGATCAGGGCTTGAGGAGGCTTGGAGGGGTAGCTACCCAGTGGCTAGGCTGCTGTTTTGTGCTGTGCAATACAGCAGCCTGCCAGTGGGTGGCTGTGACTTAGGCATGGTTTTACCATGCCTATCTTTGTGCAGCACATCTCCAAAATGCGCAGTCAGCGTCGCTGCATATCTCAGTTGAATATGGAGATGTGTCGCATATGCATGGGGAACACCCCCTTCAGATGCTCCGCATATATTATTTTTGCACTGTGGCACATCCAGACTTGTGGGGTGCATCATCCCCATTTGAATATAGCCCAGGGCACATTTTGGAGATGCACCAGTGTAATTCAATTGTACCGGGCACATCTCCTTTGAATATCTGGACCATTTTATTATGTATATATATTTGGAGGTTTCGTGTAGGCTTGATATTATTCCTGAAATGTTAGAGATCTTCCTGCAGCACTTGCAAGATACTGGTGTATAACTATACCATTTGTAAAAGGTCCTGATCAAACAACTGGAAACAGAAGACTGTTTTTATGTCACTTTATAATATGATGCACTGAGTGTGTATTTACTGAGTTGCTGGGTCAGGGCCTTGAAGAAAATAATAATATTTATGTAACTCATTCAAGATTCCACCAGGTGTTCAGAAAAAAGTCTGTGAGAATTTGTCTGAAAACTAACAAATGAAAGATGCAAAAAAATAGCATTTGTGAATATACTGTATATGGTGAAGTTTGGCTCATTCACCTCCTCCCTCAAAGACCACCTCTTCCAATCCACCACCTATGTCTGCCCCTGTGGGTAACCCCCCTCAATGTCCAACAACCCTTGAGGTACCTTAGAATGTATAAGTATCTGCATATTGGCTCTGTTGTTGTATGCTCTGTATTTTTTTTTCTATTCTAGATGATCTTGTCATATACAGTGTTCCAACTGGAAATGCCATAACATTTTGCAAATATTATTTTTACCTTTTCCTCTGTATTATCAAATTTTTGTACCACTGGACGTTTGTGAAAATGGGCATTTTTGCCTACATACCTTCCAGTAAAAAAATAAAATTGAATTGAATGGAAATTTCTTTTATTTATGTGCAATACATTTGTTTAGAGGCATGACTGGTATCTTTTGAATGACTGGCCGATTTGTGATCATTAATTTTGAGTATAGTTAATGAAATAATGAGTGTGCTATTTGTTATTCCATATACTCCCCCATTATGCCTTATGCATATCATGTAAATCCAAATCATTCCAAGGCCAACTTGACATATAATATTAATACCTAACAGCAATTCAGAGCTGGTTTCCTGATAAAAGGCTGTCAACATATTAAATAAAGAACAAAGTCATAAATAAGGAACCATTGGTTTATGGAAAAATCTACAGGGAGGATTTATACAAGGATTTGATTCTGCCTGTACAGGGAAAATACAGGAAAGCTGAGGGTTTGTTACAGGGAAATGGTTATTTGGATCTGGGAGCACTGCCACTGTCTTCTGTATGACAAGATGAATATTTTGCCTCCTTCTCAACATATTGATTATTTGGCTGCCACTTTTGCTTTCTCTGTTTACAAAAACTCCACACCACACACCACATAGCTTACATAATAAATGTATTCAGTCTAATAGTTCATACCTAACCAGAAATCAGTCAGATATCCTTTTTTTTACTTACCCTTGATAAAACTGGATACATGTAATCACTCCTTCTCCCAGTATGCTCCACCATATTTAAATAGGTTGTCTACTATAGTTAAAACTGCAAAGAATGTTAAGCAATTCAAACATTTGCTCCTTGAATACTGTAACAAAAATACCAAATGCAATTGTCTTGTCTAATGTATGTTGATACATTTTACTCTGTATATGTAGTCAATTGATACCTGTATGTCTGTACATTGGGATGTATTTTATTGTCAGGCATGACTGAAAAAGGGCTGGCCCTAGTTACCTCCCAGATAAAAATAAAAGCAAACAAACAAACAAATAGTGGCATCCCCCAGGATGAAACACAATTCTGCAGTATTTTGCATCACTCTGCAGAATGCTGCAGCAGACTTACTGAATAATGCAATGTAATTCCAATGGCAATTAGTCCCTTTTGTCATTCAGGAAAATGTGGTACTGCTGTGGAGGGTTGTGGGATAACAGATGGACCAGACACTGAACTTCAAGTTCAACACACAATCTCTGTGTGATGTTTATTCAAGATACAGAAAATAAGTTTCAGCAACGGTATATTCCTTCTTCAGTACATCAGTTTGCAGCAACAGACTATGAATATCCTTTCTCTGCACTTAGTCAGCACCTACTGACACCGATCTCTGATCTAAACATTTTTTGTGAAAACCCTTCATCCCTATGTGGGCCTTGTTTGCTTAGGTAGTGAGGGCTCAAAAAAAAAAAAAAAACAAGCTATAGACAAAGAATCTCAATGCAGAATCACTGAAAAAAGGTTACCCCAAAGGGCACTGGCAACAAATCAAGTTTCAAAGAAATACAGCATCATACATACTTCTATAATGCAAAGCATTGTGGGATATATGCAAATCACCATGACATTTCAGACCTGTTCAATTTACAGCAATTTACATGTATTTTAAATGGCACAACTAACTTAATTTCTATAATAGTCACCTAGTACTTTTTACCATGACCAAAAACACTTAGGCACAGATATTCAAATGGCGCTAGGCTGTGGCACAAGCTTGGGCGCAGCTCAACTTGGCTGCACAGGGGTGTGGACTGGACAATATTCAACGGAGCTGCACCATGGCTCAGCAGCATTGAATATCGCACCCTGGCCACCCTCAGTGTGCATGGTGCAGTGTCACTGCACCAGTGCAAGTGGCCAGAGTGGAGCATGGGGATGCAAGTTCCATTGTGCCATGCACAGCAACTGTGATGTTCAAAACTTGACATGCAAATGGCACCATAATGTATGCAAGGCACAAATAGGGCCATTTTCATGTCATTATGGCCCCATTTGCATGCAGTTGCGCCGATCCCCGATGACTTGTGCCTGGCGCCCTGCCAGGCAGCAGCCGTCAGGGACTGACGCCCCCTGCAGCCGGCAATGTGCACTGCAGCCTGATTGTGGGCATTTGTATAAAGAATAGAACTATGTCCAATATCCCTGGTGGTCCAGTGGACCACTGTTTGCCCGATCATGGGTATCTGTATAAAGAAATGAATAATTCTGTCCAATATCCCTGGTGGTCCAGTGGACCACTATCTGCCCAATTGCGGGTATCTGTAAAACAGACATAAATGTCAATATCTCTAGTGGTCCAGTGGACGCTATCTGCCCGATCCACGGGCATCTGTAAAAGACAAATGTCAATATCCCTGGTGGTATAGTGGTACCCTCTCCCCACCCGCCCACTGAGCCCCACCACCCGCTCCTCAGTCAGCTGGCAGGTGGCGGCACCCACCGCCTGCTGCCCGCCACCGCCGACTGACACCGTCCAGTGGCTGTACGCCCATTGGTCCACAGCATGAGCCAATGGGTGTGCAGCCTATACTTACTACACATTCCAGATATGTGAATGGGATCATTCACATATCTAGAATGTGTAGTACGGCATGGTTGCATGCCCATTGGCTCACGCCAGGACCAATGGGCGTATCAGCCCCACCGATGGTGTCAGTTGGCGGCGCGGGCGGCAGGTGAGTGGGTGCTGCCACCCACCGCTGGACCGGGGAGCGGGCAATGGGGCCCAGTGGGTGGTGGGGAGGGGGTACCACTAGACCACCAGGGATACTGGACATATTTTTTTTTTTACAAATGGCCGCAATTTGGCAGATAGTGGTCCACCGGACCACTAGGGATATTGGACATTTATGTCTTTTTTTACAGATGCCCATGATCAGGCAGATAGCAGTCCACTGCACCATCAGGGATATTGGACAGAATTATTCATTTTTTTATACAGATGCCCACGATCAGGCGGACAGCGGTCCACTGGACCACCAGGGATATTGGACAATCTTTTTTTTACAAATGCCCATGATCGGGCCGGGGGGGTGCCACCAGGTGCAGCCGGAGCTCGGGTGGCCACCAACAGATGGCAACTGCCGTGTTGCACCCTGCAACGTGGCAGCTCACCTGTGGGTGGCCATCAGTTGTTCCTTTTAATTTTTGGATCAACTTTGTCCTGGCACAGGTAGGGGTTGCACATGCATGGATCTGCACATCCTGGGCTGAATATCAGGCTGTGCAGGATATGCATGGGCACGCCCCCCCACCTGCACCTGCATACATTACTGATGTGCTCTGGCACATCAGGATTTGTGCCGTGCACTTTTCCCTTTTGAATATTGCGCCGGGGCGCATCAGTGGGTTGCGCATGGCACAACACTGTTGCACCATGCGCAATGCTTTTAAATATCTGGGCCTTAGTGCCATGGTATTTTCAACATTTACAGGTTTCATAAACATAAGGTATATACATCAAGGTGTTTTATGACATAGTGCTATTACATACTAGATCCAATAATAATAAACACAACCTGTTTTACATACATTTGGAGGTCACCACAATAACCTCCCTGTATGAGGACCTGAGAGGGAAAAGGGAAATTAAAGAGGACACTATAGGATAGTCAAGAAAGGGAAGGGGGTGCCCATAGGTGGCCAACCTTATGGACTAGAAATAGTAAAGAATAGATTAGACTTAGAAATAAAAGAACTGTTGCAACAGATTTAAGACAAAGTTAGTCCTCAAGAGTGGCAGGAGCGCCCTATCACAACCACAAGGATGAAGTGAATGCCACAGTTTCCTGTATGGCAAAAGGAACTAATTGCCTTTAAAATTACATAGCTTTATTCAGTAGGTCTGCTGCAGCATACTGCAGAGTGCTTTAAAAGTGGGTTTCATCCTACAGCTTTTATCTTATCTAATCTACTAACCATCATCAAGTCAAAAGAAGAGTGATTACCTAACTTGTGATTCAGTCTGGTGGGTTCACAAATTAGGTGATAGAAAGGCACATCAGACAGGCAGACTTGCCTGGGCTGTAACTTATCCAGTTAAGATGAAAATGCCCTAGGAGAATTAGTTCTACCAAGGAATTATTAGTGATATTGCTGATGAGAGAGGCCTAGCAGATTTGGCACCCTTGGGGATTATAGACACAGCCAATAGTCAAAGGTGTTGTTCCTCCAAACAACAGTTTATAAGCATATAAGCATGCACTTAAACAAATCATTAGAATGTATGGGTACACTGAGCTCCATGGCACTGAGGGAGTTCTTAACAAAGAAAAGCACTCCTCCACATTTCTTACCTAATCTGTCCTTCTGAAAGGTATTTTAGCCTGGGATGTTAATCTCATGATTTATGATATGGTGTTTCAACTAAGTTTCAGCGAGCCCTAAAATGTCAGGCATCAACTTCACTACTTTATTCATCTGTTACATAAGGGATAAATTACATACAACTATACATAATGGGGGGAATCTCCAAGGGGCTGGAAGTATGTGCCAATGGCAGGAATCACGCCTGCATAACCCCTCACCCATGGTAAGATGTGCTGTGGCTGTATTCATGGATACCACACGATTGCTTTCCGTTGCCCCGCCCCTCCCAGCACGCAGATCCACACAAGATGGCCTGGGGAAGCATAACAGATCCAGGTGTGCATCCAATGGTATGCCTGTCCAGGGTCCCAAAGTGGATCCCGTGTGCTGCAGGGCGTGGGTCCAGGTGCATGAATGATGTCCGCAGGCACCTGGACTGATGTGGACTGACCCAGACATCTAGTGTGCCCCCCTGGCTGTGTCCATGTACAGGAGCACCCATGCAGTGCTCGGATGGCCCCCAGCTGTAGGGTCCCATTCCCATAAACCACACCCCACACATCACAGCAACGTTCCTGAGGTAGGGCTGTCCTTATCAGCCCCATCATGTAAACTCTAGCACCATCCTGAATGTCCTAAACACCCCTCCACTGCTCCCAGCACCCCCAGCCCCCATCAGTGATTAGTGGTTCCCCCATCCCCCAATGGCAGTGACAGTACCCCCAGCCTCTGTACTTGACTGTCAGTGCCACGGAACAGGACAGCCAGTGGCACAGCCCTCCTCATACCCACTCTGCCACCAGCTGTCCAAGTGATACTGGATGCAAGCCACCTATATATAAGTGGCGCATACCCAAGATTACTTGAACAGCCAGCAGTCGATGAGGTGAGAAGGTTGGGTCAGGCACAGCTGTCCCATTGGGACAGTACAGGGTCAGGGGTGGTAGTGATGTTGGTACCATGGGGACCACAAATCACTGAATGCTGCTGAGTGTGCTGGCAGCAGGAGGAGGATTAGCTGGTGGTGCAGTACTGGGCAGGGGGGTGGTGGGGGGTGTCTGCATTCCCATGGCCAGTGTCCCTACCTGTGTGTGTTGGCATTCACAGGGATGGGTAGCAGCTGTGTACCGGGGTGTGTGGCACCGGATGGCCACTGGGGACAGGTGTAGAGATTCTGTAGGTGGGGAAATGGGGCTATCCACTCTGCAGATGATCCCATTGGGCTGGGCAGGCATGGTGGGGGCCCTACAATGTTTTCTGATGCTGGCAGCATAGTGTTGTGGGGGCATACAGTGGCTATGACTGTCTCAGAAATATGTAGCCTGCACCCCCCCACCAAGCACTCCATGCTTTTGAGCATAGCGTGGAGCACAGGCATGCCCCCTGCACTGCCTCCAGACTGCCCCACACCCTGCGGTGTTCACTGGCAGGCAGGGGGATCCAGCACATAACAACCCTACACCTCTCTGGAGACTCATGCACAGGGGGCACAGCAGCCGCAGAGTGTCTACACACCCTAGATACGTGGCACATAGCCACTCCACACCTTAAAGAATAGGGCCCAGTACGAATGTTAAGCTATTAAGATGTTCTGATTACATTTATAAACTAATGGGTTGAAGGCAAGGGGACTCATTTTAGACCCATCGTTATGGCCCAGATAGGATCTGAGGGGGAGGAAACCCTGTAATTTTCTGGTCATGGATCGATTTCAACATCTCCTGTCTGGTTTAAGAAGGAAGCAAGCATATAGCAGTTACCCATTTTTGCTGAGACCATGAGGGATCAGCTGGGTAGGAGTATACCTGGTGGCTGAATGTTCAGTAGTTGGGAACCAGCGCAGTACCATGTATGACGTAGCATGTCTCTGTGTCATGTATGAACTTAACAAATTTCAATAATTTGAATCTGCCATCTAAAAAAGCAGTGTCTGTATAATAGCCTCTGCAGTGCCAGTGTCCATGAAAAAAGGAAAGGAATTTGTTTTTATAGCACCTTTCTTACAAATTGTATCCCAAAGGAAGTGACTGATCTGGGGGGAGGGTTCAGAATAGGCTACCACCATCTCTTGTGCACTTAACTTGCTTGCTGACATCCTTCCCTTCCCTAGCAGCTGATACCCAAACCATACCAAAACTGTATAATTATATTTTATATAAAACATGTAACAAAACTGTAATAGCACATTATATAATGAAATTAAAACCTGTTTAAAAAATGCATATCAGGCCCCACCCTCCATTCCCAACCCCCCCAACTCAGTCATAAAATCCTAGGTCTGCTATTGTACAAAGTTCTTTACAATCTGGGAGAGGGAGGGATAGATTGTTGCTGTCATTAGGCACACAAGGGTATTTAAACAATACAGAGACAGATTAGAGAGAGATCACAGGGAGGGAAAGGCCAAGGTGGTTAATGAGCAGGCATCAACTTCAGTATATAATTTTACAAACATACTTCACTCATCTGTTACATAAGGGATACATTACATACAACTATACATAATAAGAATGTTAAGCTATCAATGTGTTCTGATTAGATTTATGAATAAATGGTCAAAGACCAGGAGAGTTTATCTTTGTCACCAGAACCCCAAGGTAGCTGAGCAACATTATTTATTTACACAATATTTTGAGCATAGTTTATCCAATACTGGCTGCAATTCATGATCCCCTAAATTTTTTGTTTCTTGGTGCTCCAGTTGTTGTTGAGGAGATAACCCATATCTCCACCAGGAACAGGAAGTTGATGAGTCACTATGGGTCACCCTGGAGACAGAAAATGGCACCACAATCCGCATGGGGTTTGTGAACAGACCCCAATCTTAGGGGGAGGAAATGGACAAGGAAATGATAGAAGGCATCCTAAAAATGGCAGAAAAAGGGGAGATATTGTTAATGGGGGACCTGAATATGCCAGATGTTAACTGGAGTACCTTTGTTGCAGGCACATCCAAGAGCAGGCTCATTCTTGATGCCCTACAGGGGGCATGCCTCAGACAGCTAGTGTTGGAACCCACTCAGGAAGGAGCAATCTTAGACCTGGTATTCTCAAATGGGGAAGGAGAAAGGATCACAGATTTAGAAGTGGGTAACTATGTGGGAACAAGTGACCACCAAACAGTGTGGTTCACAATAAACACAGCCATAGAGTCAAGCCATACAAAAACAAGAGTATTGGACTTTAGGAAGGATGACTCTGGGAAAATGAGAGAGCACCTCAGAAAAGCACTAGCAAACGGGCAAGAAGGAGGGGTGGAAGAACAATGGGGAACAATCAAATCAGCAATCGCAGAGGCAACAAGCCCTTGTGTGAAGCAAATCAACAAAACAAAATGAAGGAAAAAACTACTATGGTTCTCAAAAGAGGTGGCAGGGATAGTTAAGGAGAAAATGATAGCATTCAGGAAATATAAAGAAACACAGAAGGAGCAGGACAGAGAACTTTATCAGTTAAAGCAGAAGGAGGCAGGGAAGGCAGTCAGAATAGCAAAGTCGCAAACTGAGGAAAAGATAGCCAACTCTGTTAAGAAGGGGGATAAAACCTTTTATAGGTACATTAGGGAGTGAAGAAAGACCAAGGGAGGGATACAGAGACTTAATAAAGGGGAGGGAATGTGGGCACAGGGTGACAGTGAAAAAGCTGGGATACTGAATTAATATTTCTGCTCAGTATTCACAACTGAAGAGGAGGGAGAGATACCTAAACCAAACAAGGGAGAAACTCTGAATAGGGGGGTCGATACCAGTCCATTCACAGAAGAAAGGGTTTTGAAAGAACTCTTGAAACTGAGAGTGGACAAAGCAATGAGGCCTGATGGGATTCACCCAAGAATTCTAAAAGAACTAAGGGTAGAACTAGTAACACCACTGACTACTCTCTTTAACAAATCATGGGAGGATGGGGTGGTACCTGAGGACTGAAGGAGGGTAAATGTGATTCCACTTCACAAAAGTGGGAGCAGGGCAGAGGCAAGAAACTACAGACCAGTTAGTTTGACTTCAGTGGTAGGAAAAATGATGGAATCACTTCTGAAGGAAAGAATTGTTGAGTACCTAGAGGCCAGTGGGGCACAGGACCCAAGGCAGCATGGTTTCACAGCAGGAAGGTCATGTCAGATGAACTTAATAGATTTCTTTGACTGGATGACCAAAGTAGTAGACCAGGGAGGGGCTGTGGATATGGCCTACCTAGATTTTAGCAAGGCATTTGACACAGTCTCACACAAAAGATTAATATACAAGTTAGCCAGCCTTGGAGAGGGTCCCAAGGTGGTAGCCTGGATAAAAAACTGGCAGGACAACAGGACGCAAAGGGTAATAGTAAACAGAGTCCACAGTGAAGAAAGGAGGGTAACTAGTGGGGTACCACAAGGTTCGGTACTGGGACCGGCCCTCTTTAATGCCTTTATAAGTGACATTGGAGAGCACCTGGAAGAAAAGGTATATCTCTTTGCAGATGACACAAAGACAGGGATGATACACAAGGTGGGGTGGAAAGAATGAAAAGGGACTTGGCAAGGTTGGAGGAATGGTCAAATATGTGGCAGCTCAGATTCAATGCAAAGAAGTGCAAGGTAATGCATCTGGGAAACAAAAAACCAGGGAAAGTGTACACAATGGGGGGGGGTGAGTTAATAACAACAACAAAAATTGAAAGAAACCTATGAGTAATTATATCAGATGACCTAAAGGTAGGCAAGCAATGTGAGAAGGCAGTAAGGAGGGCTGGGGGGGATACTGGGATGCATAGGGAGAGGCATCAACAGTAGAAAACAGCAAGTTGTTATCCCTCTTTACATACAGTTAGTGAGACCCCATCTGGAGTACTGTGTGCAATTCTGGAGACCCCATCTCTGCAAAGACATAGACAGAGTGGAGGCTGTTCAGAGGAGCGCAACCAAAATGGTGCAGGGTCTGCACCAGAAGACATACGAGGAGAGACTAATGCATCATAATATGTATACCCTTGATGAAAGGAGGGAGAGGGGGGACATGATAGAAACTTTCAAGTATCTCAAAGGAATTAACAAAGTACAAGAGGGTAGTATCTTTCAGAAGAAGAGATGTGCAATAACAAGGGGGCCCAATTTGAAGATAGAGGGGGGACAGCTCAGAGGTAATGTTAGAAAGCATTTGTTCCCAGAGAGGGTTGTGGATGAATGGAACAGCCTTCCTGAGGAGGTGGTGGAGTCAGGAACAGTGGGAGAATTCAAGAACGCATGGAACAGGCATAAGGCAATTCTAGTGGGGGGCAGGAGAAAGTAAGCTGTTGATTAACTAGAATCTGCTGCTTATCCATCAGGTAGGGAAATGGGCAGACTAGGTGGGCCAAGCGGTCCTCATTTACTGTCAAATTCTATGTTTCTGTGTTTCACCTGTTGCTTGGTAACTGGTAAATTTCTGTTTGGAGAAATGTGATTGTAATCCCTCTCCATAAGGGTGGTGCAGCAAACAATGTAGGCAACTATGGTACCATCCAGTATCACCGCTACATGTACATTCTCTAATATCTTAGATTATTTAGTGTACAACTCACTGAATTTTTTTAAAGCTTTTGGCTTTTTTACTCCTTTCCAATATGGGTTCCATACTAACAACTCCCCCACGACCGCCCTCCTTAGAATCACTGGCTATATCACTAATAAAATGGAATCCAGTTAGGACTCTGGTGCCATCTTCATAGGTCTTGCTAAATCTTCTTACACTGAAAACCAATCCCTTCTAATTAACATGCTAGCCTTTGGTATACTCAGAACTCCACTGCCCTGGTTTAGGCCCTAGATTTCTAATTATCATCAAGCTATAAAGTGTCTTCCCCCCTCTCTCTTTTGGACTGGGAGCCCATTAAGTCTCAATTCTTGGACCGCTACTATTCTTTGTTTTTTC
The DNA here is from genome assembly GCA_016271365.2 of Neoceratodus forsteri. NCBI lineage: Eukaryota > Metazoa > Chordata > Ceratodontiformes > Ceratodontidae > Neoceratodus > Neoceratodus forsteri. Next base: position 507,633,640 of record JADMNL010000023.1, on the reverse strand, counting down.
TATTCACCTTGCTAGCTGTATCTCAGCTGCAAACTACCTACATGTGGATGATACTGTTTTGTGCAGCCCTGACTGACTTATAGCTATCATCAATCATAATCTCCAGTTAGAGTTCATCAATTTACAAAACTGGTTCTCAGAGAATCGGCTTATCCTAAACATAAAAACACCATATGCACATCATTTGTTACCAACCATTGGCTAAACAATTTGATCCCCTGTGTACCCTTTCCTTGGATAAGATGTATTTAGCTAATTTTATTCATTTCAAGTTTCTTGGCATGATTTGTGATCAGTTGTCCCTCTCTCCTCATATAAGTCTTATCTTGTCCAAGTGTTTTCAAAGTTATGTGCACTACATAAGTTGCAGAGTAATCTTTCACTGTGCTCCTGTAAACGCACAGCAGAGCATATGATCTTAACCTTCAGATCAGTTCATTTATATTGTGTTCATCATGTCATCACACATTAAAATGCTACAGCAATGTGAATAAATAATAAACATTTTAAAAAACACTTCATATACCATTAATACAGTACAATTATTCAGTTTCTACTTCAAATTTTAACACACAATTTAAGGTACAGTGCAATATCTTCAGGTGTGTGTTTAACTGCGATGGATGTCAAGATTTTCAACAGTTCTATTTTTGAGATAGATTTGACATTTAGGAACTTCCCCAGGTATAGTATTTCTGTCTTAATGTTCCATACCAACTACAAATAACCACAATATGGTACATGTCATCTCCCTTGTCTTCCCCACAGTCACATGCTGGGGTATTTTCCAAAATCCATAACTTCTGTTTGAATGAAGCTGCTAAAATCTAGCTCTGGTCAATATTTTTTGACTCTGTGGTTCTGTTAGTAAATACACATAAGGTTCTAGCTCATGGAGTTCTTTTATTTTCCCATACGATATGGCATATTTTGATCCATGCACCTGGGCTATATCTTCTAGATTTGCAGTATCATTTAGCCTCCATTTTATGAATGGCACATACTTGTAACTTGATATTACGCTTTATTTACATATTCTTACAGACAAGTTAATCCTGATTCCTCTAGTGTCTTTTCAATGTAACAAAGCCTCATTGAATTAATCCTTTTTCCATGTTGTAATGGACGTTCACCACTCACTAATGGGATTGTCATACACTGGTGATAGTGTAGTGCCCCAGAGTTGGTGCCCTACATGATGGTATTCTCAGCAGCTCCCCCTAGAGGTAGTTATGGGAGGGCGGTGAGGCAGGAGTCCTGTGGGATAGGTTGGGGGGGGTTCAAAAAAGAAATGGGTGAAGGTGTACAGGTCAGGCCCTTTTGCCCACATTCCATGTTGTTGTGATAGGAATCTCCCCTTTTTGTAGCAATATCAGACACTCCATTTAGACCAAAGCCTAGGCTCTGTTTTAAACATTGTTTTTTTTCTCCCTATCTCACTTCCTTGGTGTCGCGCTGTCTACAATAAATATGGACTCCCCCCAGGCAGTACAAGGATGAGTGGACCACATGCTGGGGCTGCTGTACAAGCCTAGTGCATGGGCTTGATTCAAACTTGGAGGCACTGCAGCTTAAGCTCGGGGTTTGGGCGTTGGAACCCTAAGCATTAGAGAAGAAGCAACATTGACAGTTGCAGTGGAACTGGCAAAGGAAGAGGCACAGAGAGTGACTGAGATCAGAAAAGAAGGCTTACCTCTGGTTGAGGTGGATCCCATTGACTCTGCCTAATGCTTCCCCTCTGGACCTGTCCATTGGTGACTGTGGGTCATCTGGTCAGTGTGGTGGTTCCCGAGTTGATAGTTCATGTTTGGCAGCAGGTCAATGGCCATGGTGTGGACTCTGTCTTGCCCTGTTTGTTTTTTTAATTAAGTAAAGCAAACTGGTCCCCCATCAGTGAATTCAGTGAGCTGCATTTCATTTCAGCTGAAGCACAAGGGAGCAGTGCAAATCATGGCCATAGCAGTAGAAGGAGTATCAGGGGCAGAGAAAGAGTGTCAGGGCAGAGCAGAAAGAGCCGGTGTCAGGACTGACCACTTCCATTCCTTCTCAGTTGACAGCACCAGCCACCAGCAACCCTGCTTCTCCAATATGTCACTCCAGGCTGTGGCTGAGTCAGTGGCAGCACCTTTGGACAGGTGCTGACAGCCAGAAGATTCAATTTCTTTTAAATTAATTTTAAAAGCACCAGATGGCAGAGAGCAAGGGGGTAAGGCCAAAAGGGGTAAATAAGGAACTGCCTAGGAGGGTGGAGCAAAAGGACAGAGCATCAGACCATAGGTCCATACATAAACAAAGAACTTAAAAAAGGGCAGAGCAAAAGGTGGAGTATTGGGCCACAAGCCCATAAATAAATGAAGAGCTTCCAGAGGATGGAGCAAAGGGGTGGAGCAGCCCTGGTAGAAGTGACATAACCCATTTTTTTAATTAATTTGCACCAAGTGGCACTAACCCTACTATAGTTGCCAAAGCCACATGGCTGGGCAGAGAATGTCCTACCTCAGGATTGCCCATAGGGTGACTGAGCGCAAGCTCCACCAGAGCTCTATTGCACCCAAAAAGGCCCCAGTAAAGGGACTGTGCATAGGGTGGGGTTGAAATGCTCCATAGGAGTCAAATAGGGTGGGTAGAGTGATCAAAAACAACCCTCTGGGCCCATGGGGCAAGAAATTGAACTGCCAAATCTAAACTGTAACCTTTTGAAACTGAACTGCGGATGTTGTGCTTTGACCTATGACCACTGAACTGTTGTTGTGCCCTATTGCACTAAACTGCCAAAGTTGTACTTGCCATGTTGCAATTGAGCTGCAGATGCTGTGCTTTGTCCTATTGCAAAGGAACTACTGATATTAAATGTTGCAACCAAAGTGAACTGTTTGCCCTCTGTGAGGCCCCCCAATGGCATAAAGAACTGTCCATACTGTGCTATTTCTCCAAGTTGAACCACCATGCATGTGTTGTGCCTAACTGTAAAGAAACTGCTTAACCTTCTAACTTTAAACTACAAAGTGGACAGCCATCCCAGCTAGAGTTAGGTAATAGGACAGACCCCTTTAGCTACTCAACTTTGCTGCATCCCTATCCTGTTAAAGAAGTGAAGCAATTCTAGGAGCCACTCTGGCTCAATATTTGAGAGCTCTGACATCCAGTGGGGTGAGAATTTTCTTGTCTTAGTGATGACAAAAGTGGCAAGACTGGGAACAACAAAAGTGGCAAGACTGGAGTGACAAAAGCAGCATGACTGGGGCAACGAAAGTTCAAGAAACCCAGATTACAAATCTCTGTGCGTGTTCTGTGTGACCCAGGTTGATGGTCTGCCAAAGCCTCCCTACCAATGTCCAGATGGTCTAGTGAAAAAAGAAACTGCCTTGTTCTTCATTGATCAGCAGTCTGCCATGACCTACTGACACTGGATTCTTAGACTGCATCCAGACTGGTAGTCTGTTATGGCCTTTGCCAGGCAATTGAATCCTCAGTTCAGGGGACAAGGAACTTCTTCTGTTGGTCCCCTCTGTTGGAAGTAAAGTGTCCCTTATTTCTTCAAGAAGTGCTTGTCTTCATCCCACTCTGGTGCATTTGTTCCCTTGAAACCCCTTTCTTGCATGCACCACATTGCTTTGAAAGTCAACTAGCAGGTCATCCTTTACAGCTGCAACAAAGGTTAATCAGACCAGTACTTTGAGTAAACCCTGGCTAGGGCTATAGAGTTAACCAATACTTCTGCTCAGTGTTCACAGAAGAAGAGAAAGGGGATGGATCACAGAAAAGGAATGGGAGCCTTGAAAGGGGAGGGGGTTGACACCTGTCCTTTTTTAAGAGAATGGAGTCCTGAAGGCACTCAATAATCTGAAAGTGGACAAAGCAATGGGGCCAGATGGGGTGTATCAAAGGGTGTTGGGAGAGCTGGGGAAGGTAGCAACTCTGACAGTCCTATTTATCAGATCACTGGATCCTGGAGTGGTTCTTGAGGACTGGAGGCAAGCAGATGTAGTCCCACTTCACAACAAGCATTTGTCAATGCCGAATGTTTGCTTGCTGGCATTGGCAGTGGTAATGTAGAAGTTACAGAGCTGCGTAATAGGAATGGCAGTGAAGTACTGAACTGAAGCCAACCCCACCACCACCCTGCAGAGAGTGACAGGCATTGGGGTGTGCATTTGGGTCATCAGGCATAACGGCCTCGCCATTTCACCACACTCCACCCTGCAGACACTGACAAGTGTCACGGTGTTCCTTGGGGTCTTTGGCCCTTATGCGCACCCCATTTCATTAGGAAATGCGGTGAGATGGGTGCGATATAGGAGAATGGAGTGAACTTTGGGGCTGAAGAGTCCAAGGCATACCTCGATGCCTCTCACTGGCTGCAGGGTGTGGAATGGTATGAGCATTACAGGCAGGAATCCCAAGTCACACCCCTGATGCTTGTCATTCTCTACAGTGTTGGGCGTTATGGTTGAAAACCCTAATACCTCAGGCATTCGTTGGTATTTTCACTCCAAATTTTCAACATGTTTTTTGTGACCCCACCTCATGAACAGGGGGAATATCAGTTTGTTAGCCGAAAGCTGCTTATGCACAGCGAGTATGGCATTTAGCACCACAGGTGCAAAAACATTCCGAACAGGATGTAAAAAATGACAGCTGTACTGTTCATGGGGAGGTGTAAAAAATGGCAATGTTGCAAATCTGCAGTAAAAATATTTAAAAAAATGGTGAAGTCATGAGCGTACATAGAAACTGTGCAACGCACACCCATAATATAATTAGGTTGGGGATATTTTACAGCAGATTGTCAACTCAGGCATTTTGGTGCCTCCGATCATGAACAGTGTCACTGTGATTTTCTCTGTCTGTGCCGAACAATGATTTCCCACAGCAACCATGCATCTCAGCCCTGAAAGTGTGAAAACACACTTCAGCCATGTTGTGAAAAATGACAGCTGTACTGTTCATAAGGAAGTGTGAAAAAATGCCACTGGTGAAAATCTGGACTGAAAATATTACAAAGTCATGAACTTACGAGGGTGCATGGAAATTGTGCATTGCTCACTCGTAACACAGTCATTTTATGGACTTTTGTCACCAAATTTTCAACATAGCCATTTTAAGACCTCTGCTCATGAACAGTGTAACTGTGATTTTAATCTGTCCTAAACATTGCTTTCGCACACCAACAGCACCATTGTGCGCTACATGTGCGAAAACACATTTTGGGCGACATATGAAAAATGGCAGCTGTACTGTTCATAAGGAAGTGTAATAAAATGGCAATGTTGAAAATCTGGAGTGAAAATATTAAATTTGCAAACTTACGAGCATGCATAGGAACTGCGCAACGCACGTCAGTAAACAGTCATTTTTAGGAATTTTTTCACCAAATTTTCAACATAGCCATTTTAAGACCTTTGCTCATGAACAGTGTCACTGTGACTTTCTTAATTTGTCCCGTACATTGATTTCGCACACCGACTGTGCCATTGTGCACTACATGGGCAGAAACACATTTTGGGTGACATGTGAAAAATGACAGCTGTACTGCTCATAAGAAGGTGTGATAAAATAGCAATGTTGGAAATCTGGAGTGAAAATATTGAAAATTTGCGACCTTACGAGTATGCGTAGGAACTGCGCAATGCACCCTCGTAAAACAGTCATTTTTAGGAATTTTTTCACCAAATTTTCAACATAGCCATTTTAAGACCTCTGCTCATGAACAGTGTCACTGTGATTTTCTTAATTTGTCCCATACATTGATTTCGCACACCGACTGCACCATTCTGCGCTACATGGGTGGAAACACATTTTGGGTGAGATGTGAAAAATGACAGCTGTACTACTCATAAGAAGGCGTGGTAAAATGGCAATGTTGAAAATCTGGAGTGAAAATATTGAAATTTCACGAACTTACGAGCCTGCGTAGGAACTGCGCAACGCACCCTCATAAAACAGTCATTTTTTGAATTTTGGCACCAAATTTTCAACATGGGGCTTTTGGGACCCCTTCTCATGAATGATTTACTGTCATGGCGGTATTCATGCCTGAAGGGTGATTTTGCAGTCACTGCGAAATCACCCTTCTGGCGAACTCTTTCATGACAGTGACTTATAATCATGAGAGGGTCCCAAACAATGTTGAATAATTTAAGAAATTCCCAAAAATGCCTGAGATATGCACAAAGTTGAAACCCCCCATGTAACCCATTATACAGCTTACCGGGCATTTCCCCAGTTCAAGGTCGGCTTGAAGAGTGCAGACGTGTTCCCGTCCACTGAAGATCATCGCGTCAGAGTCCGGAGGCATGGGGTGGGGGTGTGGGAGGCTGCGCGCAGTGGGTGGGTGCGGTTGTGGGAGGGGTTGGGAGACGCCAAGGACAGTTTTTATTTTACAGGAAAACAAAAAAAGACATCGTGGACATTTGCCACGCTGGGTGGGCTCCAGCATGGCACAAGGACTTGGGGGCGTTCAGCCAGCGGGGATTGGGCACCCCGCCCGAAGGAGCACAGTGCTTGCCACGCTGGGGTGGGCTCCCGGCGTAGCACCCCTACAACTAGAGGGGTGGGGCGTGGCTCAGCCCGATGGGATTGGGCACCCGTCGGCTATACAGTGCGAGCGGCACGTGCAATACTGTGCGTGGGGGTTGCGGCGTGAGAGCGGCCGATGCTGCTCGATTGCTCACTCGAAGTGTAGCTCCCCTTTCAACTTATGCCACTGCATTTTGGAGTGTGTCATACACAGCTCCAAAATGCATTGGCTTACAGGCCGCCTGCCAGCCCACTGACTGAATTGGAGGAGGAGGTGACACACCTCCGAAATCTCCGATGAAGGCACTATGTTTCTTGCACATGCGTGCAAGCAAACATAAAAATGGTAACAGGGAAGAGGCTGGAAATTATAGGCCAGTCAGCCGGACATCAGTGGTGGGAAAGTTAATGGAAATACTGCTGAAAGAAAGGATTATGGACTATCTTGAATCTAATGAGTTACAAGACCTGAAACAGCATGGATTCAAAGGGGGGGTGTCATGTCAGACAAAGCTGACAGATTTCTTTGACTAGATGACCAAGGGATTATATCAGGGAGGAGCAGTGGACATGACCTATGACCTATTTTTTATTTCAGTAAGGCTTTTGAAACCATTCCACATATAAGACTAGTGAGCAAGCTGGGTACAGTACAAGTCACATTAAACTGTTCCCTCAGCTCACTGGTGTAGCATTGTTCAATGAGTCTCCTAATCTGTGCAGGGTTTAATTCAATAAATTAGTAAAAGGTTAGTATTGGTTTGCATCTAGCTGTTATGTACTGCAAGCTTTATTTTCAGCTGAGTGCTTATGAGTTTCATTTCAGAAGGCAGACTACACAACTCTTAAGGAATGCTGTGATATTTATAAACAATGCTCTTGAGGAATGCTGTAATATTTATAAACAATGCTCTTAAGGAATGCTGTGATATTTATAAACAATGCCATGAAAATGCAGCTACTGCCATTTCACTAAACAGTTACATGTGAGTTGAATAGGCAGTGAAGGATGGTTGGAAAATAGTTGAAAACTTCAACAGTTTCAGTTGCCACTCCAGTAGCATCACAAAAAAAATGCTACACCAGTGAGTTGATGGAACAGTTTAATGTGAATTGTATTGTAGCTTAGGGGACAGTAAAATGGTCATAAACTGGGTTCAGAAACTGGTTAAGGGATATGTGACAGAGTGTGGTGGTAAATGGAGTTCACTCCAAGAAAGGAAGGCTGATCATCAGGGTATCTCAGGGATCAGTATTAGGTCCAGTCTTCTTTAATGCCTTTAAAAGTGACATTGCAGAGGAGCTGGAAGGGAAGGCTTGCGTATTTGCAGATGACACCTTGATCTGCAACAGGGTGGACATTCCAGATGGAGTGGAAAGGATGAGTAGAGACCTGGGAAAACTTGAGGAGTGGTCAAGGGTATGGCAGCTAGGTTTCAATGCGAAAAAGTGCAAAATAATGCACTTGGGGTACAATAATCTAGGGACAGAGTACAAAATGGGTGGAGCGGTATTGACAACAACCAAGCAGGAATGAGACCTAGGGGTTATCATACTGGATGACCTAAAGGTGGCCAGGCAGTGTGACAACACAGTTGAAGGGGCTAGTGGGATGGTGTGGTGCAGAGAAAGGGGTATCACCAGCAGAAAGAGGGAGGCAGTACTGCCTCTTTATAAATCACTGGTATGATCCCACATTGAGTACTGTGTCCAGTTCTGGAGACCACATCTCCGGAAGGACATAGACAGAGTGGTGGTGATCCAGAAGAGGGCAAATAAAATGGTGCTGGGTCTTCATCAAAAGCCCTACAAGGAGAGCCTAAAGTTCCTTAACATGCACACCATGGAAGAGCAGAGGGAGAGGGGGATATGAAAAATACCTTTAAATAGCTTATAAAGAAAAATAAGGTACAGGAGGGAAGAATTTCTTAGAAAAAATGTGCTCAAGAACAAGTGGACATGATATAAAGCCGGAAGGGGATGGATTCTGGGGAGATGCGAGGAAATACTTCTTCAGAGAAAGAGTGGTGGATTCGTGGAACAGCCTGTGGTGGTGGGGGCAAAAACTTTATTTTGTATTTGATAACCAGGTAAATACACTAAACAGTGGTGGGTTTCGAGAATGCATGGGATAGGCACAAGTGAATCATAGTGGAAAGGAAGGGGGAGGGAGAAAAAGCTGTAGATCAAGTAGGGTCTGTAATGAGAATGTAGACAGGGAAAAATGGGCCACCAGTCTGTGATGGGGTCAGTCCCTGCCACTATAGTTTTGGACCTTTTCTTCCTTCTTTTTTCTTGGTTGCAACTACTATTTTCTTCTCTCCTATGGCTATCCCTGTTTTTCTGTATGGAGGCAGGCCACCTCCTTACAATTCTTCCCTTCCTCCTCTCTTATCTTGGAGGGACAGGGAGCGAATCCTCAGGATTGCCGGAGCAGCTGCACAGGGGAGGGAGCTGGATGTCATTGTCCACCTAGGGACAAATGACCTGGCTAAGAAAGGGATTAGAGAAGTGCAGGAAGAGTTTGTGGAATTGGGGAGGGCCTTAGTCAAGTAGCACGACGGTAACCTTCTCAGAGGTGCTACCCATCTATGGCATAGGAGAGGCTAGGGTGTTCCACTATGGGATTCAATCAGTGGTTGAAAAACTGGTGTGGAGCTCCAGGATTTGGCTTCATTGGGGACTGGGGGTCCACCTGGAGTGATGCAAGCCTATACTGGCATGATGGGCTGCATCTGTCTGGGAGGGAACCAGAATCCTAGGTGATAGGTTTAAATGCTTCATTGGCAGCTTTTAAACCAGCCAAGGGGAGGCACTGGAAAGGAGCAGGAAAATCCTAGCCCCGTGAAAACAATCACGGTAGTAAGTGCAGCAAACACCAACATGGAGGTGTCGATAGGGAGAAGGGCAGTGGTAAATGGAGAAAGTGACAAAGGCAAGAAGGACAGGGATGGGGCAAAAGGGGTAAGGCCATCAGAAATGGAGGGTAATGAGTACCAATGCCGTAGTCTGGACAACAAGCTCCCTGAGCTGGTGGCCTTAATGGAAGAGGGATGCCTGGATATCATAGCAGTCACAGAAACATGGTACACAGAGAACCATGACTGGGATGTTAACATACCAGGGTACATAACCTACAGGAGAGACAGGCAGGGGAGAAGAGGGGAGGAGTAGCTCTCTATGTAAAGGAAGGGATAAAAGCAACTGAACAAAAGAGTAAACAGGGAGGAGAGGAGGCACTGTGGGTCACCTTGGAGACTGGAAAGGGCACCATAATCCGCACAGGGGTTGTGTACAGACCCCCATGTCAGGGGAAGGAATGGACAAGGATATGATGGAAGGCATTCTTAGAATGGCAGAGAAAGGGGAGATACTGTTGATGGGAGACCTGAATATGCCAGATGTTAACTGGGCGCATTTGCTGCAGCCACATCCAAGAGCAGGGCCATTCTTGATGCCCTACAGGTGGCAGGCATTAGACAGCTAGTTTCGAACCCACTCGTGAGGAGCAATCTTAGACCTCATACTCTCAAATGGGGCAATGAGAGGATTTCAGATCTAGAGTGGGTTGCCATCTGGGACAAGTGACCATCAAACAGTGTGGTTCACATTAAACTCAGCTACAGAGTCAATCCATACAAAAGTGAGGTACTGGACTTTAGGAGGGCTGACTTTGGCAAGATGGGAGAGTGCCTCAGAAAAGAACTAGCAAACAGGCTAGAAGGAGGTGTGGAGCAACAATGAGGAATTATCAAAACTGCCATCACAGAGGCAACAAGCCTTGTGTGAAGCAAATAAACAAATCAAACGAAAGAAAAAGCCACTATGGTTCTCAAGAGAGGTGGCTGTGAAAGTCAGGAAGAAAAGATAGCATTCTGGAAGTATAAGGAAACACAGCAGGAGCAGGACAGAGAGCTGTACCAGTTAAGGCAGAAAGAAGCAGGAGGGAAGTCAGAATAGCAAAGGCCCAAACTGAGGAAAAGATAGCCAACTCAGTTAAGAAGGGGTATAAAACCTTTTATGGGTACATCAGCTGACGTAGAAAGACAAAGGGAGGGATAGTGAGGCTGAATAGAATGAACGGTGGGTGGGCAGAGGGACAGTGAAAAAGCAGGAATACTGAACAAATATTTCTGCTCAGTATTCTAAAAGAGGAGGGAAGTGCCTAATCCAATTAACAGAAGCACTCTTGATAGGGGTCAATCCAGTCCTTTCATAGAAGAAAGGGTTGTGCAAGAACTCCCTAAAACTGAAGGTGGACAAAGCAATGGGTCCTGATGGAATTCACCCAGAATTCTAAAAGAATTAAGGAAGAACTAGTGAAACCACTGGCTACTCTTTTTAATAAATCATGGGAGGATTGTGTGGTTCCGAGGACTGGAGGAAGGCGGATGTGATTCCCTTTACAAAAGTGGGACCAAGACAGAGGCAGGAAACTACAGACCTGTCAGTCTGACCTCTGTGGTAGGGAAAGTGATGGAGTCACTCTGAAGGAAAGAATAGTTGAGTACCTAGAGGTCAGTGGAGCACAGGATCCAAGGCAGCATGGGTTCACAGTGGGAAGGTGGTCATGTCAGTAATCTATAGATTTCTTTGACTGGGTGACCAAAGTAGTAGACCAGGGAGGGGCTGTGGACATGGCCTACCTAGACTTTAGCAAGGCATTTGACACAGTCCCACACAAAGATTATTAGTCAAATTAACCAGCCTGGGAGTGGGTCCCAGGGTGGTAGCCTGAGGTGAAACATTGGCTGGACAACAGGACACAGAAGGTAATTGTAAATGGAGTCCACTCTGAAGAAAGGGCGGTTACTAGTGGGGTACACTTGGGAGGTTCAGTATTGGGTCCAGTCCTTTTAATGTCTTCATCAGTGACATTGCAGAGGGACTGGAAGGAAAAGTATGCCTTTTGCAGATGACACAAAGATCTGCAACAGGGTTGATACACAAGGAGGCGGAAAGGATGAAAAGGGACTTGGCAAGGTTGGAGGAATGGTCAGACGATGGCAGCTAGGATTCAATGCAAAAAGTGCAAAATAATGCACCTGGGAAACAAGAACCCAGGGAAGAATACACAATGGGTGGGGAGGTAGTAACAACAACAAAACAGGAAAGGGACCTGGGGGTAATCATATCAGATGACCTTAAGGTTAGCAAGCAATGTGAGAAGGCAGTAGGGAGGGCTGGGGGTATACTGGGATGTATAGGGAGAGGCATCAGCAGCAGAAAACAGGAAGTTGTTATCCCTCTGTACAGACAGTTGGTGAGACCCCATCTGGAATTCTGTGTCCAGTTCTGGAGACCCCATCTCCGCGAGGACATAGACAGGATAGAGGCAGTCCATAGGAGGGCAACTAAGAAGGTGCAGGGTCTGCAAAAGAGGCTGTATGAGGAGAGACTAAAGGAGCTTAATATGTATACCCTTGAGGAAAGAAGGGAGAGGGGGGACATGATAGAAACTTTCAAGTACCTCAAGGGAATCAACAAAGTCCAAGAGGGTAGCATCTTTCAGAAAAAGAGACTTGCAAGAACAAGGGACACAATTTAAAGATAGAAGGAGGGCGGTTCAAGGGCAATGTGAGGAAGTATTATTTCACAGAGAGGGTGGTGGATGCATGGAACAGCCTTCCTGAGGAAGTTGTGGGGTCTAAAACTGTGGGAGAATTCAAGAATGCATGGGACAGACATAAGGCAATTTTTGTGGGGGACAGGAAGATATAGGCTGTTGGTTAACTAGGATCTGCGGCCTATCCTGTTGGTAGGGAAATGGGCAGACTAGATGGGCCTAGCGGTCCTTATCTGCCGTCAAAGTCTATGTTTCTATGTTTCTATGTTATCCCCTTCTTGTTTTATTCTCTGTATTCTTATGGGTCCTTATTAAGCAATGGGCTTTGTAGTATGGCAGACTATCTGCAATTATAGTGAGAAGTAAGCAAGCAGCAGTCTCCTTTTCCTTTTTTCTTTATGTACCCTGTGCTGCACTGTTTTGCTTCGAGGTATCAGTTCAATAAGGTTAAAGAAATAATTGCCTTGCTTTGAACTGACAAATTGGAGAGATATATTATTTTAATGACTTGTTGTTTTATGGGAGAAATATAAAGGATAGAAAACAGGCGTCCCCTGAAACACTTATGGGACCAGAAGTCTTGTTGACTTAGTGCCTGCAATTCTGTGTTTTTTATAGTGCTATTATGTGTTGCGATGCGAATGTTCACACGATCATGAAGCTCTCACGATCTTGTGCACTATCGTGTAGCGCTATCGTTTTTTTTTTATGTGCTTCTTGCCTCCTGGATAGCTCCTGTGGAGGAGTACAACTTCAGTTAGAAAGTGCTTGCATCTTTAGCTTTCCTCTGTGGCAGAAGAGACCATTGGGTTCCAAGGTAAAAAGAGAAAGTGTCATCCATTCACTTGTAAATTTCAACTGATGGCTTGACATTTCAACAGTGGGGCTGATGTTAGTCAGCTCTCCAAGCTTGAGTCAGCCACTGTTGCTCCTAGTGCTGCAGACTATTTTAACAGACTGCCTCCCTGTATTGCACCACCCTCTTTGTCTGAAAGCCCCTAAATTAGAGCTCTTCCCAGTTTTAGCAGCAAGTGAAAGTGTCAGCCATCGGTGTGCAATTTCAACCGACGGCTTGTCATCACAGGACGTTACTGCTGCCGTTCTACTTTACACCTTGCATTATCTCCCAAAGTAGCGACCTATACTGAATGAATAGAAATATTTATTCACATTAGGGATTCTTTTGGTCCAGCTTGTTAAAGTGTTACTGCAGTAATTCATAGTTTTCACAGTCAGACCTGCAATAGGGAATACTATATCATGTATTACTTAGAAATGTCTCTACTGCCTTGATAATCCTCCTGGTGGACTTATATTCAGGTTGCTGTTAGTATTTACAGTACATCTGTGCCTCATAAGCAGAAGATATCTGGTTTCATTGAGCTCTGCTAGTGACCTGAAATCCTCTATAGGGGAACAGCAGCCTCTAGTGGCCCAGATTTGTAGTAACTGTGCTGTCAATCATCCCCTGAGATAGTAGCACGTAGCCCAAATGGGGATTATTATTATATCTGTTGAATTTATGTTAATTATATTAACATTTGTGGTATTTCTTTGTAATCTAAACCTATAAAAAAAGAGTTTAGTTAATGTTTTAATGTTTGATAATGCTAGGTCACCTGACTCAGGTAGGCAGGTATATAAGTACTACCTGAGCAGGTGACAGACGGATAGGGTCTGACCAACAGTGAGAGAGGTTCTATGATATAGAATCATATTGTTTTGCTGTTTATTTGAATGTTTTCATTTCGTGTGTTAATTTGCTTTATGGTGCGTGCTTAATGTTTATGAAGTAATAAACATTCCACTAAGCAACAAGTGGGTTGCACCTTACTTGCTGACTCTGTGTCCATCTGTAGAACCCACACTGCAACACAGTCTAAACAGAAAAGTGTACTTAGACAGTATTAAGGTTCAGTGCCGAGCAGGAGTTGCTAACTTCCAAAAGCTAATAGTAGTCTAAAAATTGCCTGGCACTCATATGAGTGTACTGCTGCATAAATAAACTCCAGAGGCTGAAATATATTCAAACAAATGTTTATTTGTAAATCAACAGCAGAACAGCAATTGACATATAAAAGGTGAACAACTACTAGCCACATAAAATCTCAACACTTCGATTGTAGTCTTCATCAGTGGTGTTAGTTTTGATGGCTAAAAGTCCTCTTTTATACCTCATCAATTAGGGTAAATTGCTTACACTTGGGTGCAGTGAGATCAAATCTTAAGGCTGTATTACCTATTTGAACTCAATTGCACTCCATCTTTAAGGTAATCAAGGACTTCACTAGGGGAGATGTGGGTTCAAATTCAGTGCAACAATACCCCATACATGACAATTAAAACCCCAGTTGAATTGCAACGTGATTGAGGTGCATTAAAAAGTACAAATGAACACATATCAGCAAGAGAAACAGTTTTACATTTAAAACTGTTTTCTGGAAATGCATTAATTTACAATGAGGAAGTATCCTAGCTGACTACAGGTACTGTACATACTGGCCTAGATATTCAAAAGGGTTGCACATGCGCAACCCACTGATGCGCCCCGGCGCGATATTCAAATGGGAATTGAGCCTGGTACAAATCCCGATGTGCTGGAGCGCATCAGTAATGTATGCAGGTGCAGGTGGGGGGGGGGTGCCCATGCATACTCTGCACATTCCGATATTCAGCTCGGGATGTGCTGAGCCATGCATGCGCAACCCATACTTGTGCCGCACAAAGTTGATCCAAACAAAAAAGGAGCAACAGCTGGCCACCCACAGGTGAGCTGCCGTATTGCAGGGCGCAACATGGCAGCTGCCACCTGTGGATGGCCACCTGAGCTCCGGCTGCACCTCCGTGGTGGCATGCCCCATGCCCGATCACAGGCATTGGTATGAAAAAATAGAATCCTATATCCCTGGTGGTCCAGTGGACCGCTGTCAGCCCGATCATGGGTTTAAGTAAAATTATAAAGATTCCTATATCCTTGGTGGTCCAGCGGACCTCCCCACTACCCACTGGTCCCCACGCCCGCTCCCCACAGGTCAGCGGTGACAGCCACCCCACCCATTGCCGCCCGCCGCCCGCCAACTATAATGTCAGTAGGGCTGTGACGCCCATTGGTCCACAGCATGAGCCAATGGCATGCTGCTGACTGTGAGCGTGCTGTGGGGCGGCAGGCGGGTGGGGCTGCCGCCACCGCTGACCGAGGGGAGAGGGGCCTGTGGCGATCAGTGGGTGGGTGGGAGGGGTCTGCTGGACCACCACGGATATAGGAATCTTTATAATTTTACTTAAGCCTGCGATCGGGCTGACAGCGGTCCACTGGACCACCAGGGAAAAAGGAATCATCATTATTTTAGTTAAGCCTGCGATCAGGCTGACAGCGGTCCACTGGACCACCAGGGATACTGGATACTTTATTATTTTTTAAATGCCTGCGATCGGGCTGTGGGGCACATTGCCACGCTGCAGGTGGTGTTCGTCCCTGAAGGCTGCTGCCTGGCAGGGTGCCAGGCGCAAGTCACCGGGGATCAGTACACCTGCATGCAAATGGGGCCATAATGACATGCAAATGGCCCCATTTGTGCCTTGCATACATTATGGCCCCATTTGTATGTGCACTTTTGAATATCGCGGTTGTTGCACCTAGCGCAATGGAACTTGTGCTAGCACATCCCTCTGCTCCACTCTGACCACTTGCGCTGGCACAGTGCCACTGCACCATGTGCACTGCAGGTGGCCAGGGTGCGATATTCAACGATGCTGAGCCATGGCACAGCCCCGTTGAATATCGCCCAGTCAACACCCCTGCGCAGCCAAGTTGCGCTGCGCCCAGGCTTGCGCCACAGTCTGGCGCAGTTTGAATATCTGGGCCACTGTATAAACTAACTCACAGCATCAAATGTAATGGTAATAAGCTATAAGATTTAACCCATAATGTTTCAAAATTTGAAGGTAAGAAGCTGCATCATGGTGGATCTGCATTCACTCCAAAATTGTATAGGAGAATTTCAAAACACTTTACATCTGGGGATCAGCTGGCCCAGGGTCATGATGTGCCAAAGAGTTTTGTGAAAGGAGACAGGGAAAGGAAATTGAAGGTTAAGTCATGCTGATTACAGAACTTAACTTTGTGCTAAATACTGTTTCAACAAAGAACAAGCATTTGTCAATGCCGAATGTTTGCTTGCTGGCATCGGCATTGGTAGTGTAGGGAGTTAGAGAGCTGCATAATAGGAATTGCAGTGAAGTATTGAACTGAAGCCAACCCCACCACCACCCTGCAGAGACTGACAGGCATTGGGGTGTGCCTTTGGGTCGTCAGGCATAACGGCCATGCAATTTCACCACACCCTACCCTGCAGACACTGACAAATGTCACGGTGTGCCTTGGGGACTTTGCCCTTATGCTCACCCCATTCCACCAGGAAATATGGTGAGATGGGTCCTGTATAGGAGAGTGGGGTGAACATTGGGGCCAAAGAGTCCCAAGGCACACCTCGATGCCTCTCACTGGCCACAGAGTGTGGAATGGTATAAGCATTACAGGCGAGAATCCCAAGTCACACCCCTGATGCCTCTCAATCTCTACAGGCTGGGGCATTATGATCAGAAACCCTAATACCTCAGGCATTCGTTGGAATTTTTACTCCAAATTTTCAACATGTTTTTCTTGTGACCCCCACCTTATGAACAGTGGCAATATCAGTTTGTTAGCCGAAAGCTGATTTTGCACAGCGATTATGCCATTAGGCACCACAGGTTCGAAAACATATTTCGAACAGGATGTGAAAAATGACAGCTGTACTGTTCATGGGGAGGTGCAAAAAATGACAATGTTGAAATTCTGCAGTGAAAATGTTAAAAAACTGGTGAAGACACGAGCGTGCGTAGAAAATGTGCAACGCACACCCGTAATGCAATTAGTTTGGGGATTTTTTACAGCAGATTGTCAACACAGAGATTTTGTAACCTCCACTCATGAACAGTGTCACTGTGATTTTCTTAATCTGTCCCGAACAGTGATTTCCCACAGCGACCACGCATTTTTGCACTGGAAGTGCAAAAACACATTTCGGCCATGGTGTGAAAAATGACAGCTGTACTGTTCATAAGGAAGTGTGGAAAAATGCCAGTGGTGAAAATCTGGACTGAAAATATTAGAAAGCCATGAAGTTACGAGGGTGCGTGGAAACTGCGCAGTGGTCGCTCGTAACACAGTCATTTTATGGACGTATTTCACCAAATTTTTAGCATAGCCATTTTAACACCTCTGCTTATGAACAGTGTCACTGTGATTTTCTTAATCTGTCCCAAACACTGATTTCACACACCAACTGAGCCATTGTGCACTACATGGGCGGAAACACGTTTTGGCCAAGATGTGAAAAATGACAGCTTTACTTCTCATTAGGAGGTCTGGTAAAATGGCAATGTTGAAAATCTGGAGTGAAAAATATTGAAAATTCACGAACTTACGAGCGTGTGTAGGAACAGCTCAACGCATGCTCATAAAACATTAATTTTTGGGAATTTTTTCATTACATTTTTAACATAGCCATTTAACACCTCTGCTCATGATCAGTGTCACTGTGATTTTCTTAATCTGTCTCGAACATTGATTTCACACACCGACTGTGCCGTTGTGGGCTACATGTGCGGAAACACATTTTGGGTCAGATGTGAGAAATGACAGCTGTACTGTTCATAAGGAGGTATGGTAAAATGGCAATGTAGAAAATCTGGAATGAACATATTGAAAATTAGTGAACTTACAAGCGTGCGTAGGAACAGCACAATGCATGCTTGTAAAGCAGTCATTTTTGAGAATTTTTTCACCACATTTTCAACATAGGGTTTTTTGGGGCCTACCTCATGAACTGTGACACTGTCGTTTCGTAAATCAGTCCTGAAAGGAGGTTTCACACAGTGACCTCGAAATCACCTTTCGGGGCTCATTAACCCCATGACAGTGACAGAATTCATGAGGTGGGGTCCTAAAATCCCCATGTTGAAAATTTGGTGAATAAATTCCCCAAAATGCCCGAGATATGCACTAAAGTTGAGAAAACCCTATTTATTCCATTATACAGCTTACCGGCATTTCCTCAGTTCGCGGTCAGCTTAGAAGAGTGCAGACATGTTCCCAGTCCACCGAAGATCATTGTACTGAGCTCTGGAGGTAAGCATGGGGTGAGTGGGGGTGTATGGGGAGGTGGATGCCAGATGGTGGCCGTGGGTGGGGGGAGATTGGGTCAGGACAGTCAGCGAGGGAAGGTTTTTTTCTTTCAGGTTTTTTTTTTTTTTATTACTTGGACAATGCGGGACATTTGCCATGCTGGGGTGGGCTCAAACTGTGGAAGCTGGAAGGCTGTTTGGGGGGGTCCGTGGAACCGATGGGGGAATTGGGCACCCCCGTCAGCCATGTGATCTGTTGCCATGCTGGGGTGGGCTCCCAGTGTGGCATCTGGAACTCTGTTGGGGGGGAAGTGCAGCACAGCTGATGGGGGATTGGGCAGCCCCATCAGCTATACAGTGTGTTCATGGGCGGGGGAAGCACAAGCGTGTAGTATGCATGTGTGTGTGTGTGTGTGTGTGTGGAGAGCACACGAGCACGCGATATCTTATCGCTGCTCACTGAAGTGTAGCTCTCCCTTTCAACTGTATAGCACTGCATTTTCCACTGCTGTCATAGACAGCTGCAGCGTTCATTGGAGAACTGCGGCCATGCCTGCAAACACACTGACTGAATTGGAAGATGGGTGCCACACCTTCAAAAACTGGAATAATGCCACTATGTTTCTTGCACATGCGTGCAAGCAAACATAAAAACATATATAAATCAAAATTAATATAAATCACAACTCTGTCATTCAAGTTTTTTTTCTTTTTTCTTTTTTTATAAATTCCTCAGCTCTATTATAGGAAGGGTTTTAGGTCCCAATCACTGTTTAGTCCATTGGGATACATAGAAACTAATGAAAAATCTAAAAACTCTCTCTTTGTAAGAGTTATTTCAGTCTTTCACCACCTCTTGGTTTCCTGCATATATGTTCCACTACCATAAAGTTTGTGCTACTTGGGTTACAGTTATGTTTTTCCATATCGTGTCTACCAAAGGGTTTGTCTGCTAACTCTGAGCATATATTGTGAATGTGTTTCTGCATACATTGTTTCAAAGGCCTAACTGTGCATCCTGTATATAATCGTGGGCAAGAATACGATATAGCATATACTACAAATCTGCTGTTACTACTGAGGAATGTTCTGATTTCAACATCCCTGTTATACCCATCCAAATGGAATATGTTCCCTGAAAACAATAGATACACACATTGCAGTGTCCACATTTCTGCATGCCTTTGGGTGCTGGCAACCAATTCCTTGGAAGATGAGGAGCTGCAGTGCCAGTGAATTGGCTGTGTACTACCCTCGCTCTTAGATTCCCTCCTCATGACAAAGTGACTCTGGGTTCCATCCCCTAGTTCAGTGGCCAAGTGGGGGTCATTCTGTAAAATATTTATTTTTATTTATTTAGTTATTTAACCAGGTGAGACACACTAAGCTGAAAGCTTTTTTACAGGTGCAACCTGGGAGCACATGGAAGTTAAGTGATTTGCTCAGGGTCCACACAGTGTGCAAGTGGAAGCTGTGGGATTCAAACCCAGGTCTGGTCTGCTGGATGTCACCAGATTTGCAGCTCAACACCTTAAACCACTGTGCTATACTTCACCAGGAAAGACATACTGAGCTAATAGCAGCTCATTTCCAGATATTTCCTTGGGAGGTAGGAAGGGAGAAGAGGAGGTCAAGAACAACTGAATAATAAAATTATAGAGTACACTGATGCTAAGCATTGATAAATGAAAAAACAATTTGAACAACAAATTATATAATAAATTATACATACATTGAAACTAATCATTAACAGGAGGCAAATTAGGCAAGGAAATGGGTGGAGGACCTGCCCAATTGTGTTTAAAGGAAATATAATACAATACAATACAGGTAGTATAGAGCTAGTTGCTGTAAGGTGGAGAGGAAGCAAAGAAGGAGGTAAACAAGTACAAATCAATGGGGATGGAGGGGAAGGAGGGGTAGAGGGTATAGGATAGAGCATGGTCATGTATCAGATGCAGTTACAGGATTGAGAGGTGAAGTTATAGAGGAGAGAGGAGGGAGAGCACTGGGACGATGAGGAGTGAATGAATAGTGGGAGAGAATTCCAAAGTTTGAGGAAGTGGTAGGAGAAAGCAGCATGACCAGTGAGGGATTTCCTTGAGTGGAGAGCAAAGGAGAGATAGTTAGAGTTATGAAGGGAGTATGAGGAAGGCGGGGGAGGAGAGGAGAGAGGTAAGGTAAGAGGAAAGGGGGGCAATTCAGAATTTCAAGATGAAGGAGGCATAATGAATGAGGCATTTAGCTTCAAGGAAGGGGAGGGAGAGGGATGAGTATAAGGAGCAAAGGAGAGTGTGGGTCCAAAGCAAAGTGGCAGAAGGAGAGAAAGAGGGGGTCCAGTTAGGCAAGACTGGTATTTGATGCATACCTTTAGACTGTGTCACAATAGCCAAAAATGTGTCAAATCAGTTTTTGGATAAAAGCACTGTGGGCAGGAACAGGGATGCAGCCTTTATTCCTGTGCAGCATGCTGAGTTTAGGGTGGAGTTTTCTGTGAATGGTATCCATATACCCAGAAAAGTCTAGGTGCTGGTCCAACCACACACCAAGATACCTAAATGAAGGAACATCATTGATACTGGTCCTATCTAAAGTGTGGAATGAAGGGAGAGAGGTGAGCCTGGCAAGCCTCTGCTTAATGCCAAAGGTCATAGAGACCATTTTCTTGGCATTTAAGGATAGCTGATTTGATCAGAACCAGTGCTGAACATTGGTGAAATCCAATTAAAGCCTTAATATCAGTTCAGAAGAGGAGGAACAAGATGAAAATAGGACCATGCCATCTGCATACATATGGATGGATGCAGATGAGCAAGCAGAGGTGAGGTCATTTAAGAAGACTGAGAAGAGTATAGGGCCAAGGATGGAACCTTGGTGGGCACCAGTTCTGATAGGTGGGAAGGGAAATACATAATCACCAATTCTAACATGCTTGATATCTACCCTCAAGGTATGAGTGAAACCAGTTAGTTGCTGAGGCAGAGCCTTGATGCCTTCAGCTTGTCAATAAGGAGCGGGTGAGCAACACAGTCAAAGGTTGTGGCCAAGTTGACGAAGATGGTAGAGGTGATGAGGCCCTGATTCATGCCTGAGAGAAGGGATCAGTAAGCTAGAGGAGGGAGGAGGAGGTGGGGTGGTGTTTATGGAAGCCAGACTGGAAGGGAGTGAAAAAAGAGGAAGAATCAAAGAAGACAGAGAGTTGAGGCAACATGCTGTGTTCTTGTAGTTTAGCTAAGGTGGGGAGCTGGGAGATGGGGCAGTAGCTGATGTGGCTGGAGGAGTCAATTCCTTTAGCAAAGGGTATAACAGTGACATGTTTCCATGAGTCAGGGACAGATGCAAGGGAGAAAGAAAGGCTGAGAAGGGAGGTACTGTAATTGGGAGAGTCATGGCAGGCCAATATGTTTTGATAATGCTTCCAGTTTGACCAGAAACTTTATAAAATTTAGTCACAAAGAAAAGGGCTACTTTTTCATTTAATTTTTTGGTTTGGGATGGAGTACTTTCCTCTCCTGATTCCTGGCTTTCATCAGTACTTTATCTAAACTTTCACTTTTATACCCCCTGTTCAAAAATCTTAAAATCATCCTCTTTAGAGCAGTTTCTGCAAATATGCAAAATCTGCCCATACAGTAGAGCATTTATAAGTCTTCTCAGATGTAAGCTTTCATCTCTTGAAAGGCTATTGGTAGTCATGGGCTTACAGAATCTTCTAGTGTGGACCTCGAAGTCTCTGCCACCATATCGAGTGACATCTAGAAAATCAAGCAGCTGTTTGTTCATAGTTCCTGTAAATCTCAGAATGAGCATTTTGCTACTTAGCCACTCTAGAAATTTGCCAGCCCCTTCGTTGGACCCTCCCAGAGTATTATGATGTCATCAATATATCTGTGTTATTTTTATGTTGGCTAGCGTGTGCGTGCCAGCCAACATATTGCAGTAGTAGCAGATTTGGAGGTGCGGTCACTGTGGGTGAATGCAGAGCACGCATCAGTAGGAGCATCCCTCATTCCCCCCATAAAGCAGATGCAGGTGCTGACACAAACAACATGTAAACTGGCCGCCAGATCTAAGAAAAGGTCCTCTGCAATGATAGCCAAGCTCGTCATGCAGCGACGTGCCTTTTCTGGTGAAGCAGTTTAATAAACATGGTGGCACTGACTACCACCGTGGAGAGTTCCCCAACCCACTTCATTTGCCAATGGCGGAGCCCATTCCCTGTCAGAATAATGCCCCCCTCCCATTTAAAGTGTATGCAGAGGGGGTGTCCAATCCCCCTCTGCATCATGTGCCCCCAAACAGTCTTTCTTTGCCGATGGGGGGCCCAATCCCCCTCGGCTCTTGTCCCCCCTTTGGCATATACTGAAGGGGGTGCCCAATACCCAGTTGGCTACAGCACACCCCAAAAAACAGTCAGGTGGCACACTGGGAGCCCACCTCAGCATGCCAAATGCCCCTGTAAAACAAAAACCACCCTGCAATGTTTTTTTTTTAAACCTGCAAACCAGAAAATGGTCCCTCGTCGACTCTGGTGGCCCTCCCACAACCCGTGCCCACCTTCTGAGCACCCTACCTCCCCACACCTCCCCCTCACCTCATACATACCTCCAGAGCATGGTGTGATGATCTTCGGAGGACTAGGAACATGTCTGCACTCTACAAAGCCGACCACAAACTGAAGAAATGCTGGTAAGCTGTATAATGGCATAAACAGGGTTTTTTCAACTTTGATGCATATCTCAGGCACTTTTGGGAATTTTGACACCAAATTTTCAACATGGGGTTATTGAGACCCCTCCTCATGAATTCAATCACTCTCATGGTGTTATTCAGTCCTGAAAGGCAATTTCGTAGTCACTGTGCAACTATTCATGAGGGGGGCTCTCAAAAAGCCTATGTTGCAAATTTGGTGTAAAAATTAAAAAAATGGCTGTTTTATGAGCATGCATTGTATAATTTCCATGCACGCTCATAACTTTGCGAATTTGTAATAGTTTCACTCCATATTTTCAAAATTGGCATTTTTCCATACCTCTTTATGAACAGTACAGCTGCCATTTTCCATATCCTGGCCAAAATGTGTTTTCGCATTTCTAGCACAGAATAGTGCAGTTGCTGTGCAAAATCAGTTTTTGGGACAATTTGAGAAAATGACAGTGACACTGTTCATGAGCAGAGGTCCTAAAATGCCTATGTTGAAAATCTGGTGATGAAACTCCATAAAATGATTGTGTTACAAGCATGCATTGCGCAGTTTCCACGCACCCTTGTAACTTCTCAAATTTGCAATGTTTTCATGCCAGATTTTCAGCACTGGTCTTTTTGCACACCTTCTTATGAACAGTACAGCTGTCATTTTTCACATCCTGCCCAAAATGTGTTTTTGCACCTGTGGCACACAATGGCATGGTCGCTGTGGGAAATCAACTTTAGGGACAGATTAACAAAATCACAGTGCCACTGCTCATGGGGGGTCCCAAAATGCCTATGTTGAAAATGTGGTTAACAAAATCCCACAAATAATTGGGTTATGGAAGTGTGTTGCACAGTTTCCATGCCTGCTCATGACTTCACCAATTGTTCATATTTTCACTCCAGATTTTCAACTTTGCCATTTTTTTACACCTCCTCATGAACAATACAGTTATCAATTTCACATCCTGACCACAATGTGTTTTCATGCCTGTGTCGCCAAACGGTATCGTGGCTGTGCAAAACCATCTTTCAGCTAACAAACTGATAGTGCCGCTTTTCATGAGGTAGGGTCACAAATAGCCCATGTTGAAAATTTGGAGTTAAAATACCAACAAACACCTACAGCGTTAGGATTTCCAACTGTAACATCCCACCCTGTAGAGACTGACAGATGTCAGGGGTGTGACTTGGGATCATTTGTTGTAATGCTCATGCCATTCCACCCCCACCCCCACCCTGCAGCCAGTGACAGGCATTGAGGTGTGTCTTGGAGTGTTCAGCCCTAAAGTTCACCCCATTCTCCTATACTGCACCCATCTTAGCTTATTTCCTTATGGAATGGGCTAAGTATAAGGCTCAAAGACCCCAAAGCACACCACAACACTTGTCAGTGTCTACAGGGTAAGGTGAGGTTAAATGGCTTGAGCGTTATAGCTGATGACCCAAAAAGCACAACCCAACGCCTGTCAGTCTCTGCAGGGTGGGGGTGGGGTTGGCGTCAATTCAATACTTCATTGCCATTCCTATTATGCATCTCTAACTCCTGCACTACCAATGCCAGTGAGACAACATTCAGCATTGACAAATGCTTGTTTATTGAGGCACAGAAATGGATTTCAGTCTACTGTATGAGTATATGAGGGATTCTTCCCAGAGCCTGAGGAAGAGGTTGGCAAAAGAGGGCACCATTGCTGCCTCCATGGCTGTACCATTTAACTGTAAATAAAAGATGTTGTCAAACTCAAAGTAATTATGAGTAAGAACAAATCTGATGGCCTCCATAATAAATTCAGTAGATACAGCACTACTCTGGGGGTGATCTCTCAAAAAAGTGGGAACTGGTCTGAATACCTTGCTCATGATTTATACTAGTATTTTTTGCAAAAGGCTTTGTTAATGCACCAATAAACATAACATCACAAAAATAGGGAAATGTGGTGTTAGGGTTTCCAACTCTAACTCCCAACCCCCACCTCCAAGCAGCAAAAGGAAAAATATCATTATGATTTTGGTTATCCTGAGTCTTGGTGAATCAGGTGTGGTGTCTTCCTTGAAGTTTTCAACCATAACTGTCACCTAGTTCTGACAAAGTATTTAAACATACAGAACTGTGTCTCCCCACATGTTGCCAACAACCGGTTGTCCCTGCCTGCAGAAAACAGATCACATCTGACCTTACTTGCTCATGGAATGGGGTGAGCATTGAGGTTGAAAACCATAAAGAAGGCCCCACCCTTAATTCACCAAGACTCAGGACAGCCACAAGCATAATGATTTTTTCCCCTTTGCTGCTTAAGGGAGTGAGGGTGGGAAGTTAGGGTTGGAAACCCTAACATTACATTTCCTTACTTTTGTGGCATTGTTACCCTAAATGGCATATTAATAAAGTTTTTTGAAAAGAATTTCCTTTCTTTTTGAGATAGTGGAATCAAATCCTCATTCACGCAGGTCCCTTTGGGACCTATGTGAACAGGTGCAGATGTGCAGGGCCCTTTTGTCCCTGCACCATGGGAAGAATCCATCCACCTACAGAAGTACTGGACCTGGCACATTCACTCTATATACATTCACTCTACACATTCAATCTTCACATATTCACTTTCCACACATTCACTCATTGCACATTTACTCTTCACATATTGTCTTTTTTTTATTTTGACCCAAGATAGTCATTTTATGACTGCCCTTATAAACATGATAAGTAACATTTATAGTATATTGGCTGAATTGCCATTTCTCATCCAGGATTTAAAAAATAATGCCTGTCACATTTATGAGGTGGTGTGGAAAAATGGCTATGTTGAAATTTTGCAGTCAAAATAGTAAAAATTAGGAAGTTATGAGTGAACATTGAAATACTGCAATGTTCAGTCATAACCTTAGCATTTTACCATATTTGTACACCAAAATGTCAGCATAGAGTTTTTGTTACTCCATCTCATGAAGCTGGCAGGTGAACATTTTCAAATCCCCACAGAAATGTGATTCCTTGCCACCAAAACTTAATTCCATGCCACAAGTGCAAACCACATTATGTTCAGGATTTGAAAAATGACAGCTATCACATTCATGAGATGGGTGTGGAAAAATGGCTATGTTGAAAATCTGGGGTCAAAATATTTAAAATTACCAAAGTTATGAGGGAGCATAGACAAATTTCAACATATGCTCACAATGTTGACAGTTTTACATATTTTTACCTCAATTTTCAACATAGATTTCTTGTGACCCCACCTCATGAACAATGGCAGTGAACATTTTTGAATCCCATCTGAAAGGTGATTTCACCAAAGTGAAAATATACAAACATAACAAAGTTATTCATCAAAGTTATAAACCCCATTGAAGTACACTGAATTGCACTTACCATAGTTTCTCATACTACAGTCAGTGGTTGCAGCAGCAAGACATTTATTTGATTAGAGAATGGGTCTAAACAGTGGGATCAGTTCAGGTGAGTGAGACTATGTGGGGGGTGTAGTGGGGGTCTCAGGTGGTGAGTGTTGAGTGGAAGGTTGGGGTGGCAAGGTCAGATTGTCGAGGGACTGTTTTCTTTTTTACAGGTTAAAAAATCATCAAGGGAGGGTTTTCTTTATTACAGCTAACATTAATGAGGGGATGGTGATCAGAGTCTGGGGTCTGCCACTAGACACCAGGGAAATAACATGCATAACAGGGTGGTGATCAAAGGGCAGGGGGTGCCACTAGACACATGGAAACAACATACATAAGGAGATAATGATCAGATGGCAGCTGTGTGACTAGACACCATTGAAACAACATATAAAAGGGGATGGTGATTGGATGGTGGGGGATGCCGCTAGACACCAGGGAAACATAACATACCTGAGGGGACAGCGATGGGAGGGTGGGAGGTTACACAAGACACCAAGGAAAAAGCAGCTCACTGCTCTCAGAGCAGTCTTTAGCACTAGTTCCAGCTGTGGCTGCAGAACTCAAGAAAGTCCTGCTGTTTTCATACAGAGAACACAGTGAATGGCGTCTCTCACTAAGCTGTATTTATAGCCATTATTTGGAGAAGCAAATATCAGAATATAACTAAATGGGTCCCATTTAGCTTGAATCTGGTGTTTTTTTAAATGACTGCATTTTTATGTCATTTCCATGGTTATTAGTTTGAGGAGAAAAGAAATAAGATGGCAGGTCTCACAGAACAAAAAAAACATTGTGCTGTGAGAAGCAAATGGTGAGAAACCAAACACTGTCCTGCGACACAGAATTTTTGGTGTCATATCACAGTGTTATCCCAAGAACCCTACTGAGCATGCTCAGAACAGAAAAACACAAAACTTTAAAGCCTTATAACTCTGGAACCATTTAATATTTTTTTTTTACAAAACCTTTCAAAGGCACTATCTCAGGACATCACCTCTGTACCCTAAAAGCTTTGGGGAAAAAATTCCATTCTGTGTAGGCTGTAGGTGAGAGCAACATAAAATCCCATGTTAAGTACAGGAAAAAAATTATACATCTACAGAAAAATTACATATGCAGATCTCGGAAACCACACAAGCTGCCATCGCAAAACATTCTGCAGGTTTATATCTTGCCTCCTAGACAACACATGTGAAACATCAACTGATTTCATCAGTTTTCAGTTTCAGTTCATTTATTATGCTGGAAAGGCACGTGAGCAAATGTTGCCCGTTTTCACAAGCGTCCAGTTTAGGACAAACATTACATGAAGGAATATAACGTGCACAGTAACTATACAGTAAAGCAACACTAGATGAAGCCTTGGGGTTTTTCCAGAACTCCTTCAGCTCTGCAGCTAACCTGTTCGCCCCATTTAGGAAACTCTGCACAAAAGGTAGCTGTCATAGATGGATCACCACAGAGCTCAAATCTCTGATGGTAAACCGGGACAAGGCATGGAACCATTACAAATACTCCAGCTTGCCTGCATACATTGTGTCCTATAAAAAACTATGAAATGAGTGCAAGCGTGCCACGAAGACAGCAAAAAGACAGTATGTCATGCTTCTCCAGCAAACTACTCTGACCAACCCGCAGTCATTCTGGTCCCACATCAATGACCTTATAAAGGACAACAAAAACACCTCCCTTCACCCTACTGAAGTCAATGGCCTTATGTCTAATGACTGCCATGAAATTGCTTCTGCCTTCAACAGTTACTTCACCCACCTTGATGGCTACAAGTCCAGCCTTACACCTACCCCTTTGGAGCCCCCCTGCTCTGAGACACCTTGCCCCACATGGCCACTCTTTCATCTATGATTAGTAAAGGTCAAGGAGGTACTCTCCCTTTTAAAGTCCATCAAAGTCAAAGGCCCTGGAGGACCCGATGGCATCTCCCCTAAATTACTAAAGGCGGCGGCACCAGCCATCATTCTATCCATCACATGGCTAATTAACTGATCCCTGCTTGAAGGTACTGTACCCAATACCTGGAAACAACCTGTTGTTATCCCTATCCCCAAGGGGGGTTCCTAGGGAATCCATCGGTAACTACAGGCCAATCTCGCTGTTTTGTGCTTTGGCCAAGATTCAGGAAAGAGTAGTATACTGTCAACTCTGTGACTACCTTGAGACTAACTGGTTACTAGCTTCCATGCAACACAGCTTTAGGAAGAACCATGGCAGTGATACAGCCCTCATAAAATTCTCAGTTGATGTCCTAGGGGCCATGGACAAAGGATTCCCCACAGGAGCTGTTTTTATTGATCTATCTAAAGCCTTTGACCTAGTGGACCACAAAGTCCTGCTATCCAAACTGGCCTCCTTTGGCATGGATCAGCATTCCCTTACCTGGTTCACCTGCTACCTATCTGGTCACTCCCAGCAGGTCAGGTGGAAGGCTGTGACCTCAGATCCATTCCCCCTAAGTGAGGGAGTGCTTCAGGGTTCCATCCTGGGCCCCCTCCTCGACTCACTATTTGTCAATAATCTCAAATCCCACTGTGGTGGCAGCTAGGTCATTCAATACACAGATGATGCTGTTATCTGTTGGTCCCCGAGCAACCCATCTGATCTGGGACCCCATCTGCAAGCTGACTTTGCCAAGTTAGAGTCCTGGCTTACTGAGAATAAGCTAGTTTTAAACACCACAAAAACCAAGGCAATGCTGTTTGGTCAGAGAAACCTCGTCCCAGACCGGAGTGCCTTATTCCCTCTGACCTCATCCTCAGGCAGCTGCATTGAGGTTGTGAGTTCCCTCAAGTACCTGGGGCTAACCCTGGATCAAGGGTTTACCCTCAAATCTCACTTGGACCAGGTAACCAAAGCAATGCACCGCAAACTGGGCCTGCTGTACCGCCTGAATGACCAGCTCATCCCCGAGTCCAGAATCACCATTGCCAACAACCTACTCCTTCCTACACTGACATTTGCTGCCCCTATTCTTCAGGGGTTGGCTAAACAGGAGATGAGTAGGCTTCAAGTTCTCTACAACAAAGTGGCTCTGTTCGTGTCACAATCCCACAAAAGACCACATCACTGCGAAGCCCTTGCATGCCTACAATGGCCCTCCCTAGACAGTCACCTTCGGTACCCTCTGCTTTGCAATGCATACAAGCTCATTCACCTCAATCCTCCTTTTAGCCTGGCCAGTCTACTGGTTCCCTAGCACTCAGCACATACCCTACGAACCACTGGGCGCAACCTTCTAGTTAAACCCAGGGTTCATACCACTGCCAGCAGTAAATCCTTTGCCATTACTGCCCTTGCCCTATGGAATAAGCTTCCTCCCCTCCTTCAGGACACCCCCTCCCATGAGATATTCTGTAAGGGACTCCATGCTCACCTACTAGAAGTTAGCATCTGCTCCTGTCAATGAGGGGACCAACCCAAATCCTATGGCCAGGTCCATACTAGCCTAAGATATGCACTGCTGTATAAAGTATTACCTTCCCTCCTGATTGCTACACTCCTACCCCTTCATATTCCTGTAATTGTCATCCCCTGTTAACTCATTTTGGAACAATGTCAGCACTGTTTATCCATGTATTTTACTCTATCTTGTATTGCCCCACACTTGTTTCTTTGCTATACCTGTATACCTCTGTAACTAAATCTGGGTCGCCCCAGAAAAAGGGACCTTCGGGGCTCAGTGGGCCTACCCAGTTACCAAAATTAAATAAATAAATAAAGTTAATTACATTAATTTCACACAGGAAAACAAAAACAGAAGTAGAGCAAGTGCAGGTACAGGAATAAAGTGCTAAGTTGACTTGGTGTGAACAACTTGCGTCAGACCAGGGGATGTGGAATAAACCTTCCCAGAAAGGGGAGGGAGGCAACATGCCAATTATTTAGTGTGAGAACAGGATGACTAGCCATGGAAGGACAATCAGGGTCGAGAGCAGTTTCATGTAAAGGAAAAGGAAAGGTGTTTCCTGAGGTTGTGCTTAAAGGAAGCAGTAGAGGGACACTGGATAAGGGAAGGGGGGAGATTCTTTAAAATGCTGCCGAAGCTACTAAGGTGCAAGGTCAGGGGTTTAACATTTAACACCTTACTTATCCCTAACTATAGGGTCGCTACCATGCCCCTATAATGTAGTGACCCAACATCAGCACAAAGCCGCCATGATGCAGCTTCTTACCTTCTATGAACATATAATAAAGGTTTTTAGATGAAAACACAAAGGTTTGAAATTCTCAACACACACTACCTGTAACATCACTTTGCCCCTACCTCTGGTTTAAATAAACATCTCCCCACATCTAGGGCACCGATATCTGAGTTCAGATATCCAGACTTTTGTCAAATTTGTTTCAGGAGCTCCAAGAAGCTGTTTTAATTTAAAGGCTTATACTGTATGGTACTAATCTGTTGGATCATCACACTGATCCCTGAAAAGTTCAAAGTGTTACATTTTAGGTTGCTTTTATATACTGTAAGCTTCGGCCTTCTGTTTAGTAATCGCACAATATGCTAAAAAGGGCTGGCATTTTCTTACACATTCAAGGCTGTAAGGCCTGTATCCGATTTCTGTCCCACTTGAAATTAATGAGAAATAAGAACTAGAATTACAAACAGGAAAAAGTAAACAACTAGAAATTATCATCTACTTGTTAGACCACACATGCTGCTGATGTTCTAACAATGTACTGACAACGAAATGAACACAGAAGTAAAATCTGATAACGCCTTCTGTGATGCCTGAATTGTTTTTAAGCTTTGCCAAAATGCAAATTTAATTACAGCTGGATCAGAATTCTGAATTCAGAGTTTTGTTTCTAAAGGATGAAATTACACACCGTAATGAACACTTTGAGCAAGCCAACTCATTAGTGAACAAAGTGTGCATGTGAGTGCAGTGTGTGCGTGTGTGTGTGTGTGTGTGTGGGGGGGTAATATTAAACACTGTAATGTTATTACTATTACAGTGATAACACTACAGTGATTAATAATGTCATCACTGTTTTACAAGGGGAAACTTTAAAGTACATTGCTATATATAGCAGGAGTCCAAAGTTACAGTGCTACTAATAATATTGCAGAAGAAACATTTTTGTTAAACACCTTGTTAAGGGAGTAAGTGAGTTTGCCATTGAATAAGAACTTTATGGGCCCGATATTCAAAAAAGCGTAAAGCAGAATGCAAATATTTGTGTTCCACTTTGCAACAGCCCAGGTACAGTACCTGAAGTCACTATATTATGTGGAATAGCGCACCAGCACTATTTGACTGAATATAGGGTCATGTCGGCCCAGTGCTAAGCCTCTTTGCGCTGCCCCGACAGGGTAACTGGAGTATGCTTCCACAATGGCTTGTGTCAAAGCGCAATTCACAATATTCAAATGGACCATGCAAATGAGCCTATTGGGCATGCAAGGCACTAAGCAGCCATTTGCATGCCCTTATGGGCTCATCTGCATGGGTAGCCTGACAATTTACTATGATGCTGCCCCTGCAAGTGGCCACTCTTGGACGTGAAGCTATCCCTGGTGCTAGTGGACCCCCACACCGAATGCCCTGCCCAAGTAATAAAAGAAGAGCCTCTCAGGTGTCCAGTGGTCCCTCCCCCCACCTGCACCCATGACCACTGTAACAGACCATTTATCCCGGTGTCTACTGGTCCTCCACCCAATGCCTTGCCCAAATAATAAGAGTCTTCCTGGTGTCCACCATTCCCTCCCGCATCCGATCCCTGCCCCCATACTGGTGAAAGCCCACCCTGGTTTGTTAATCCCCCCCCCCGGCAATCACTGGCCCACCACTAACTTGAGGGATGCCTGTGGCAAGCAATGCCCCCCCCAACAACAAAGGTCAGGCCCCGTTCCTGAACAGTGACATTCTGACCACCCAGCCTGTGTCTCGTTGGTGTCTAGTGACCCCCCCCATGGCATCAAGAACCCACCCCCTGGGCTACCCTTACCCTGAATCAGAGTGCCGCGGTGAAGTGACAGTGAGCAACACAGCCCTCCACACATCACCTCAGCCACCTGCTGACTGACAGAAGCTGGGAGCATGCTGCTTATTTATAGGGCACTTTAAGCAGTGCACTTCCAGCTTCTGTCAGGTGTCAGGTGGCCTACGTATTATGTGGTAGTCCCCAATTCACACTTCTTGGGTACTGATAACATTTATAATGTACTTTGTAGCCTCACATTTTAACTGTATCTTGTTGATCCTTACATCCCCCACCCCAGTATATTTTCAGCAGCATCCTAGAATCCCCTGAGGCTAAGGCCCGTGAAGGAGTTCATCAGGGCTGAGTATACTGGAAAATGCTTCTAGGAGCTTTTAAAAGCTCTGTTAGGCTGATCACATGACTTGTCTTTAGCAATAGGATTGTCACAAGACAGTTGCTAGGACCAACTGAGGTTATAAAAGCTCCCATAATCATTTCCCCACACTGACTCTTCTGCAGCTAATGCCATTGCTGATGTGAGCTTTGGGGGGTGCTGCCCCACTGGCCTTACTTAGAATATGCCTTAGCTGGAGATGGCAGGATTGAGCAGATTAAGTAAAAATTCAAAGCTACAAAGTAATATTAAATTGTTTTTGTTTTCCCTAAACATACAAGTCAGTGACTGCTTAATACCATAGGACTGGGACTAGTACACTGATATACAGTGCAAAGACAGGACGGTACCCAAGGTAAATATTTAACAGACACCCTTGGCACTGTCATGTAGTAAATTAGACTGTGGAAAGATGACTTGGAATCTGGCTGTGCTCTAGGCAGAAAATATTTTTACAGTTTTATAGAGTATCTGACTGTTCTCTTTAAGAATCTCAATACATCTGTATAGGAGTACTAGCTTCCCCAGTGAAAGCATTCCAGCAGGAGTCACTTTAGATAATGGTGTATGAGCAATGGCTTAGGGTTGAAGCATCCCCAATCTCAGCCTATCCTGGTAAGAGCCACTGTCATCAACAACAGAGAAGTATTGATTATAACCGAGTCCATAGGTTCAACACTCACAGCAGGACCCAAAAGGAATAACTGTAGAAAATGGTGCTGACACACTGACATAGGTGAGTTTGCAGCTACTCCAACTATAGCATAGATGCATTTCTAAGGCAGAATAGCAGTGAGTGTTTCACACCATCAGTAGAAGGTAACATTCCAGCAAAGCTTGGACATATGTCTGTAATCAAAATCAGTTAATGTCATGGCCATGTGGCAGGAGGGCAGGCAAGATAGACCCAAATTCCCTTCCATAATCTCAATACTATGTTACTATAAGGCACAGTACTGAAGGAAATAGTGTGGAAATATGGTTGTTAGCATTGGGGGCGCTCACCAGCATCTCTCAACAAGAGTCACTATAGGCAATAGAGGCAGTATAGCTTAGTTGTTAGAGCATGGCCCTTTGAACCTGGAAACTCAGGTTTGAATCCCACAGCTGAATTAACTTACTCCGTGACCCCAAGCAACCACCCTGTGCTTATTTCGTTCTCTCTCTCTAAGCGTAATCCTCTGCCCTTATTTTAACCTTTCTGCATATCTCTAATGACTGCTTCTTATTTTTCTTGGCCTGCAAAGGCCATATGAGCTGTAGGTTCTGAACATAGTTAGCTATTTTGCTAACCTTCCCCCCCATCTTTTTAGCAACTGCTTCTTTTGTTTTAACCAGTTAGGCCTTTTGTTTTACAAATGGATACCTGCTAGCATGGTATACAAGCATTAGCCAACGGTGAATAATTAATACTTTGCTTTAATAAAATGATTAAAAAGCAATTACATGATTAAAAATCATGCCAAAGGATTTGTTGGTGAATAAATAGTGCCATCACTGTGTAAAGCACTTTTGGAGATAGTGTGTGTATGAAAGGCAATAAATAAAACCAAATTCCTTTCTTTTTAGGGCTGCAGTGAGCATAGCCCTGCAGTGCTTTTACAATCACTGAGAAAAAGGATGCCATATGCCTTCTGAACAAACAGCATGTTGGTTGCATCACAGTCACATCCACATCTGTGAAGCAGTTCAACCATCTTGTCCCTACTGACCATGGCACTGCACTATTTCACAGTACCAGCGGTCACAGTGGAACACAGCACACTCTGTCATGTCCAAAATGGCTACTGCACTGTACTGCACATTCACTAGCAGTCGCACATGCAGAGTATCATGCAGTAGCCATCTTGGTCACGGCAGAGTGGTCTGTGTTCCACTGTGATCGCTGATACCTATTTCTTTATATATTTTTGTAATATTTATTGGAAGTCCCCTACCTGCCACTCCCTCTCAGCACCCACCACCCCACAGGCAAGACAAGGCAAGTTTTATTTTTCAAGGTGCCCAATCCCAGAGGCTCTGGGTGCCATTCATAAAATAAAAACAAAGACATAAATAACAGTATTAATAAATTAAACAGATCATATAATAAGCAATCTGAGCTAAAAAAACAGTCACTAGGAGGGCTATCTCAGAAGTGAGATTTAAAAGATAGTGTCTGGGAAAGCTTGACTGAGCAAGAGGGTCTTCCCCAGAAACATTGAAATGACATTGGGGGTACTCAGTCCCCCACTGTCATGATTGGCTTCTCATCTGTATTTTTTATACACACTAGGAGTACCCAATCCCCTAGTGTCATGATCAGGGATTATCTGTCTTTTTTTTTTACCTATTAAAAATAAATGGTCCATCAATGTCTCCCCTCTGATAGCTGCAATACTGGAGGTGCCCAGTCCTCCAGTGTCACGATTGGGGATCATCTGTCTCTTTTTTTTTTATACCTGTAAAACAAAAATGATCCATCAATGTCTTTTGCTGTCATTCCTTACCCCCAGCAGACCCTGTCACTGAGCATCCACTTCCCTGCACACCCCCAAACCCTTATATACCCATCAAGGATCCAGTGCTGTAAGCCTGTCTGGACTGCAGACACATCTTCACTCTTCAAAGCAGAACAGCGAACTGAAGACACAGGTATGCAGTTCAGTGTATTTCAATGGGGTTTTAAACTCAGTGCCATAACTTATTTTACTTTACCCCCACCCAATCTTCCTTCTTAGCAGCCAGCACCCCCCACACAC
Source organism: Neoceratodus forsteri (assembly GCA_016271365.2). Lineage (NCBI taxonomy): Eukaryota > Metazoa > Chordata > Ceratodontiformes > Ceratodontidae > Neoceratodus > Neoceratodus forsteri. The sequence continues at coordinate 507,598,218 of JADMNL010000023.1, read as the reverse complement.
ACACACAGAACATAATAGTGACATTGGGGTGCCCAGTCCCCAGTGTCACGATTTTCATCTCAAGCATCTAAGGATCAGTATTACAAAAAAGCATTGGAACACACCTGTTTAAAGCCTCGGCGCTATGTAGGCTGATTTTCTTCCCACTTCAGTTTGTTATACTGAAGTTTGCATGCATGGCAAAGAAATCACCTTGATTCCCAACATGAGAGAATGCGATCCCTGAAATAACAACGTACTGTTTCAGTTACCAGTTTTCAAGGCATCAAGCATATCCTTAGAGGACATTTGGGCATACATATCATGACCCTGATTTTGCCTCAGACATGTTCTTGATCCCTTCTGAACCTGATATTTGTCACTACATTTGAAATACAAAATGATGAGAGAAATAATGTAATGGTCTAGTTCTGCATAAAATGCTTTTCATAGGAAAGCCACAGAGACAGCTTCTTTTGCAGGAAGTAAAATTGCTGAATACCTGTCACATGCTTGAGAGCAACATCGGAAAAGGGGAGAAAGCAGGGCTGCAGCTATTCTACTGGTGATCAGTTCAGGGTACTGTCCAGAAACCCACATAAGAGAGACCTGCAGCCCTGCACTCCTTACTGCAGTGTATATCTCAGGTATCTTTGTCGTGTTTTCTATTTTTTTGTGTGCTTGTTATTGCAACCTGTAACAAGAAAACCATTCATTGATGTATTTTGCACCATTTCAGACCTCTCACCCAACCCTCCCACTCAGCAACCACCACACAACCCCCAGCAAAGCCCTTACTTATCCTTTCTGGACTGCTCACGTCTTCGCTCTGCAAAGCCTGACCGCAAATTGAAGAAATCGGCAATGCCATTCAATGTATTTTCATGGGGTTTTGAACTTAGAGCCATACCTTGGGCATTTTTGCATATTTAATGGGCCACATTTTCAACATGTCTTTTTTGGACCCCACCTCATGAACAATGTCACTGTTGTTAGGCAAATCTGCCCCAAAAGATGATTTTGCTACGCCTGCGCAAAATCACCTTTTGGGCAGGAGTTAAACATTTTTTTTGCCCTTGTTCATGAGTTGGAGCCATAAGAAGGCTATGTTGGAAATTTGGTGGGGATGAAATTTGCACCTCTCCCTGTTATGTGCTCAACAACTCCTCTCATGAATTTCTACATGATTACTGGATCATGCAGCTGTATTTGCCTGGAAGTGAGACATCTCCTGAATTGCCATTGCAGGGTACTTCTCCCTTCCATCTCAATACTTTCTTCTCCTGGCATGTTTCTGTATGGATTCTAGTGGCTGCAACCCTAGGTCAGTATAGCACCAGGAGTGGAGAGCACTATGTTCAACTTTACCGCCCTCCCAGATGCTCAAAGAACAAAGACTACAAATTAACTTTTGCTGCCTTAAAAAGGGATTTTGCTGCTATTGCTATTGTGCTCAGGCAATGTCGAGCTCAACTCGGGGCCTCTAGATACCCTTGCTTCTCCCTCCGACCTTGCTGGAGTTAAAGGAATGTCATTCCTGCATGTCAATGTCTGGAGCCTTTTGAAAAAAGATCACCATGATCCAGGCTTGGGTTAGCTACACCCTACCTGATGTTCTGGTGACCACTGAGACCTGGTTTAGACCAGCCACTCCTGACAGGGAAATCAACATCCCAGGTTATTTGCTCTTCTGAGCTGATAGGCAGTCGAGAGGCGGAGGAGTGGCGATTTATGTCAGGGACAAATTCTCTATATCATGTCTAGAATCATCCTCCTTCCCTAATACATTTGAATGCTTGTCCCTAAAGCTTGAACTATCACCTTCTTGAGCACTCCATGTAATAGGCTGTTACAGGCCCCCATCTGCAGGGTCACATCTCTTGTCATATCTAAGCTCTGCCCTGGGGCTTAGTACACTGGAAACTGTTATTCTTAGCTATCTGAACTACGACTGGTTATCAAAAGCCTCGGCTCCCTTGAAATCTTTTTTGACACCTTGGGGCTGGTGCAACTTATTGATGAACCCACTTGTCCAAATAAAAAGAACCCTAGTAACAGCACCCTTTTAGATGTAATTTTGGTTAACAAACCACACCTGTTCTCCCATGTCGGAACATTTTTCTCTGACATCAGCGATCACTGTTTCATCGCCAGCATAAGATCTGTGCATAATCCACAGTTTGTAGCAAAGTTCTCTATCAAGAGGTATAAACGAAACTTTGGCTTGTTTGCCTACCTCGATGAATTGAAACATTCCTTGTGATGGCAGGATTTCTACTTAGCCAAAACGGTTAATGAGGCATATACTATCTTTCATGAAATACTAACTGAGGCCTTAAACAGGCATGCCCCCATGGTGAAGGTACATGTAAGGAGCAACACTTGCTGTTGGTTTTCACCAGAACTCAAAGCTTCCATGCTAGATAGGGATATGCATTGGAAAAAAGCATGCAGAAGCAAGAATGACTTGGATTGGTGTCAGTTTAGGAGAGTACGCAATAAGTGCACCAAGTTGGTCAGAGCAGCCAAGGCCACTTTCTATCGCACTGAGCTAGACTCTGCCTCAAGGAATCCTTCAGAATTCTGGAAAATAATAAAGAATATGTCTGTTCATTCACCTGGAAATTCCCTCCCATCAAAAATTATATCCGGTAGTAACACCATTTCAGATCGATCGGAGATACTGGAAGCCCTCAATAATCATTTCGCAACCGATGGGCTAGCATTTGACACATCCCCTGCTAATGCCATCCACACTCAGCAGGGATTATTGTTTCATAGGTCTCCTGCTACCAAAGAGGCCTTCTCCTTCCTGCCTGCCTCTCTAAAAGAGGTTGAAGATCTATTGCTGCAGTTGGATGTCAAGAAGGGAGCAGATTCAGATGCTATAGAGCCTTACTTTCTGAAATGTGCATACCATGTGTTAGCAGTGCCAATCATGCACCTTTTCAACTTGTCACTATCCCAGGGGAGCCTCCCCTTGCAATGGAAAGTAACCCATGCCATCCCTTTGCTCAAATCAGGTGACCATTACGACCTTAATAATTATCGCCTGATCTCCCTCCTCCCCATTCTGTCTAAATAATTGGAAAAGATAGTGAGTGGTCAGCTAAGGGCATACCTTGAATCCAGGAGTCTGTTAAACCCAGTGCAGTCTGGATTCAGAGCAAAGCACAGCACCATAACTGCCCTAGCAAAAGTGACTAATGATTGGCTTCTTGACCTTGACAATAGGAATTTTGTCTGCCATTTTTTTGGATCTAAGTAAGGCCTTCGGCACAGTCGACCACAGCCTGCTTCTTTCCTCTCTATGTAACCTAGGTCTGGATCCTAACTCTATGTGCTGGATTGCCGACTACCTTGCAGATCGGAAACCGCAGGTTAAAGCTGAAGGTAATCTTTCACCACAAGGAGGCAGTATAGTGCAGTGGTCTAAAGCTCTGAGCTGCAAATCTGGTGACATCCAGCAGACCAGACCTGGGCTTGAATCCTACAACTTCCACTTGCATACTGTGTGACCCCGAGCAAGTCACTTAACTTCCTTGTGCTCCCAGGTTGCTCCTGTAAAAAAGCTCTCAGCTTAGTGTGCTGTTCCTGGTTAAATAACTAAATAAAAAAAAAAAAACTTAAACCCCTACAGAGAGTTGTGCCTTAGGGGTCTATCCTTGGTCCGCTGTTGTTTGCAGTTTACATTAACGACATCGATGACAACATCAATAAGGCCAATATCCACTTGTTTGCTGACAACACAGTACTTTATTTGAGTCGTCCTATGCCAAAACCAGCCTGTTAAGACCTCCAAGCCGAATTTAACCTATTGCAATACCAGCTCATAAGCTAATGTGAAAAAAAACAAAAGCGATGCTCTTTTCCCCTTCCTCCTTTGTGGTGAACCCTGCTTGCGCTGGGGCTATCCCTCAGATTACCACAGTACCTGGAGAAAATCTAGAGTGTGTGCCAAAATTCAAATAACTGGGTGTATGGCTCAATCACAAACTCTCGTTCTCTGAACATCTTGAAGAACTACAGAAGAAACTAAGACAAGGACTAGGACTATTCTACAGAATTAACCACTTCCTTACAAGGGATGCCAAGCAGCAGTTGGTTCAAGCCACGTTCCTTTCATTAATAGATTACGTGGACCTTCTCTATAGCCATTGTACTGCCTCTTCCCATGCTAAGTTGGACACCCTATACCACAGAACAATCAGGTTCATAACGGGCCTTCCACTTTCCACACACCATTACTCCTTGTACACTGCGGTGGGCTGGACTTCCCTTCATTATAGGAGAAATAGAAATGCCACTCTATGGACTTTCAGAGTGGTTACCAACAAGCTCCCCCTATACTTTTCTGATTGTATTCCCCTGAATGTGATAGGTGCCTATGCTCTAAGAAGCTATTCCCTAATTTCTTTACAACTACGTAAGGTCAAATCTCATTTTGGCAGAGTTGCCATAAGTTTCTCGTTGATTTCCTTGTTAAACAATATGCAAAAAAACTTGAAGCTGAGCTGTCCTGTTAGCCTGAATATTTTCAAGTCGCTCTATGACTGCTCCGTGAAGGAATCCTGCAAATGTTTCCCACATCACTAGCTCACCTATTTTCCAGTTTCCCTCCTGCCCATCCTGCCTCCCGCCCTGCCTCTGCCCCTCCTCTCTCCCTACCAAAATACCAGCTTCTTTGCCTCTCTTTAGCCATGACCAAGTTCCACCCTGTTGAGAGGTCTAAACCTCACTTTCAGATTCTTGATGATATTGGGAATGCAAGTAATCACAGACACGTTGCATTAGAGTGATAAACAAGTTTATTACTACCAAAGGATAAATCAGTTGCCCTAAGCAGTTCTTACCAATACGAACCGGGAGCCAATGCTAAGCATTCCCTACACCTCTAGGTTTCTCTGTTGTCTCTTGGGGTCTCTTGGTCTTCGAGGTGTAAAGCTTGTGCATTACATTATATACCTATGATAATTACTGTGGTTACCAAAAGATAGAAACATTTATAGTTACAGAGATGAGCCCTATTGGCTAAATTAGAGGTGGCTCCACGGTCCAAGATAACATTATAGAATTCAGTAAAGTCATCAGTTTGAGAACAAAAGAGTTCTTATACAGAGTCTTACATAACTCAGTGTAGTAATACAAATCACCAAAAGACGGCAATGTCGTCTTACATATTATAATTACTTCAAGGACACAGGTGTCTTGGCATCTGACTAGTAAGAAATACACAGGAAATACATAGCAGAATATATATGTATTAGCAATCAAAGTATATTACAACAATATGCATTCATATCCTGACATCTACTCTTATACGGTAGATGTCCTTTGCCCTAAATATTAGTATAACCTATACCTAAGTGTTAGCTATCTACAGTGTACATGTGAGGGTACCAATTAGGGTGCAGGGACCTCGTGTAACATTCTCCCCCTTGTTGCCTCCAAGGGCAACACAGGAAGATGTCTAGGGAAAGGACAGGAGAAGTGGTCATTTACAATCCCGACGCGCGAGCCTTGTAAAGGAACTTGAGCTTCTCATGGTGTTGGCGTAGTGTGTACCACAGACAGCAAAGCATAATAATCAAAATGAAAATTAAAAATGCTTGTATAATAACAAAACCTTTAAAGTAATCTCCAACCTGGTGTTAGTTAATGTGTTATTCATATCTCTATCATTAATCAAGGCAAGAACAGCTTCATTGGCTTTGGTCATATTATTGCTGAAGTGGATGAGGTGTGTGTCTTTCCTGTCTAAAAGTGATTTCAGTGTAAGTGTGAGTGGGTCTATGTGTACACTAAAGTATGGCAAGTATTCTGACAGTGTGAGTAGATAATCTGGGTTACCATCAATAATGTCTGCATCTAGAAGGGGGTCGGGGGTTATAACAGTATGTCCAATAACAGTCTTCTAGTGGGGAACAAAACAGAAATAGGGGTAATCAATAGCACAAGTAACAGAACCATATGTGTAGGTTTTATAGTTCATAACTACACAATATTTACCATCGGAATTATACTGTGAATGCACAGTAGGCAGTCTCCACTTTTGCAACTGGACAGGGCAGGTGTAGGTCGTCTTGGAAATCCATATTAGCAGGCGATGAACCTCCTCACGATAGGATTGGTAGAGCTTATCCGGAGCCAAAGTTGAGTCGAAAGAGTTGGTGCCATTTGCAGTGATGTCATCATCCATAGTGAAAGTCCAATCAATGCTATCTGGAGAGTAGCCACAAACAGGCTGGATAACACCAAACACATCACATCGGCACAAGTAAATATATTGCTTTTTCGCACAGCATTCCATGTGCGGAGCCACCCAGGCATTTAGGAAAGAATGGTAGACCAGTAGAGGTGGTAGATCCAGGTGTTCTCTGTAGATGTCTTCATCCACATGCCCTATGGAATGTACCAGTGCAAGCTTGTCAAACAAAGCTGTAGTAGGATCAAAGCGTGGTAAGGAGACAGTGAAAGAAACAAACATGGTATCTGTTATGGAACATTTCTTAGCAGTGAAACAAGGACCAGTATTAGAGTGTCTGGTCACAAACCCCAAATTCCTAGCTGTGGAGAGAGGAATAGTTAAAGTCTATTGCATACACATAGAAACACAGCTAGTGGTTTTACATCTCGGACAATACCATTTGAAGATGCATCTATCATGTATAATGTCAGGAATTCTTCCAGATTCGAGGTCACGGAAGAGGTTATTGATGGTAGTGATAATGCAGGAGCCATAAGCAGAACAGAGTATCTCTCTAGCAATGTATTGTTTATCTGCTTCCTTGTTGTTCTGTTGTATGAGTGTGTTGATCTTATCTTTAGAATCAGTGAATGCCTTATCAATGTCGTGCATGTTGTATACAGTGTATCTTTCTTCCTGACTAAGGCCATCCACACCATGCAATAATGGAGGTAAAATGTTATTGACCAAGCCAGTGGAGAACTTGGCAGAATGGCTTTTGATAGCAGCAATGTCTGCTTTGTTCCAGATAGACATAGCTGTACCAAAAAGACCTGTGACAGTACCTGTTGCACCTGTAACATCAGAACTGTCAACTTCACATTTGTTATGTTTATGAGTTAGATTATCAGGAGAGGGCTTCCTCCTGAAGTTGCCTCTATGTTCAGTAGAATGGACCCTGGCAATTGGGTCTTGCGTACGAATCTGAAATGCAGCTAAACTATCAAGCAATAATGTACTATAAAATGCTGATGTATTAGTATTGTGACACATACCAAACTCTTTCATATTCCAGTAAGTAAGATTAAACAAAACAGGTATATGCATAAACTGTAAGTTATTAATCAAAGAACCTGGGAGGGCAGTGGCTGTTAGACCACTACAGGGACCAGGGGTATGCTTTGGACATTCTAAAAGCTGCTTGTCAGTGGGTGGTAAGACAGAAAGGTACATGGCTGCAGAAGCCATGTGGTGTATAGCACAAAATCAATGAGCAGAATCTTTGGACAAAGAATAATAAGAAGGATCTATTAAGGCAGTGATATTGTACAAACCAGAATGTCTTAATGCAGTTTGTAACAAGGACAATGAACCATTTGGGGACAATTTAGCACTGGGCCAACCCTGGAATGTTCCTTTGGAGAGTTTGGCCATAGGGAGAATTTGTCCTTGTGATGTGGTTTGCCACTCAATTTGAAGGGTGGATTTGTCAGGAGCAACAACCGAGGCAGTGAGGTAAGCAACGGAACCTTCCTGGACAGTGATCATACTATCAGGTATATTGATGGATACTCCCTCTGGAGGAGGTGCTGGAGGATCGAGGAGTCGTAGGAGGTCCGGTACTGTGCCTTGGATAAAGCGGATAACTCCTGAGAGGAGGAAATAATGGAACAAGATAGCCATCTTGTCAATGTATCTGAAAAGGAAGATCAAAGATTAGTATGTTAGTACAGTTCTGCCCAATGGTGTGAGGAAAAGTAATTTAAGCTCCTTTATACAGTTTCAGTTGGTTTGCGTGTAACCATTTGTCAGTCAACTTGTTGTTGTGGAGGAGTCTAACTTGATAGACTGCCGGACTGAGCTTGTTGACAATAGGGTATGGGCCTTCCCACTTATTGGAGAAGGAGTGGGTGGGATGTGCAAATCGAAGTACCATTACCTGATCTCCAACTTGCCAATCCACTACTTGTGCATGTTTGTCAAACTGTATTTTGGATTGTTGCTGGGCCTTGCCCATGCAATTGGCGGCATACAAATGTGTGTGTATGAGGTCTTTTCTGAGTTCTTCCACATACTGGTCTACAGACACACGGTCTGCAGTGGGGGTGTGCAGGTCAAACAACAGGAGGTCAGGTAATCTCATCTGTCTACCAGTCATCACCTCAAAGGGTGTGAGCTGGGTGGTGGCTGAGGGTGTGCCCCTAATTGCCATAAGGAGTAAAGGCAATAGGGAATCCCAGGTATTGGGATTGTCCTCAATGAATTCAGAAAGCATTTGCTTAATCCGTCTGTTGGCTTTTTCTACTTAATCTGAGGATTGAGGGTGGTAAGGTATGTGGAACTTCTGCTGAACTCCGAGGAGTTCAAAGGATTCTTTCATTAACTCACCAGTAAAACTGGTTCCTTTGTCAGAATCTACCTTAAGAGGTAGACCCCACCTGGAGAAAATCTGTTCCACCAGGATTTTGGCAGTAGTTTTCACTGTACATGTCTTAGCGGGGAAAGCTTCAACCCACTTTGAGAAGAGGTCAGTTACCACAAGGGCATACTTATTATTCCTGCTGGTGTTGGTCAGAGGACCAATGAAATCAATTTGAATGGCATGCCAAGGGCCAGAATGTCTTTGTGGTAAAAGTTTGGCATTTCATTTGGTAGGGATGGGATTGTTTTACGCACAAATGAGACAGTTGTCTATGTATTGTTTAACATCTTTGGTGATACCAGGCCACCAGGCAGTGGTCTTGAGTCATTGGAGGGTATTCTCTGCTCCCTGGTGTCCACCAGTAGGAGTATCATGCACTTGGTGCAAGAATTCAGATCTTAGGTGTCTGGGGACTATCCACAACTTGATGGTAGAGTCATCTGGTTGGAACCAAATGAGCTTGTCATCTGGTGACAAGTGCAACTTACCTTCATGCCTTCGATAGGGGTTATGTGTGGGAAGTTTTTCTTCAGTACCTTTGTCAAGGAATCTGAACACCTCTTTGAGTTCATTGTCCAGCTGTTGGGCTGCAGAGAGGTCCAAGGGGGAAAAGATTCAGATTTCTTCTTGAGTGCTGCAATGTGTACAGCTGCATTAGTCTCTGGGTGGCCCATCATCCAGACGTCCCCCCCTCGGGTCCCTTCCTTAGCAAGGGTGTCTGCTGTATCATTGAAGGCATGATAGGGGTCATGGAGAGAGTGGGCTTTAACCTTGTACATAGAGTTTGTGTGCAAATTTTTGTGCCAGTGAATGTATGTATAGTACCAATTCTTTGTACTTCACTGGACTGCCATCAGAAGAGAGGAAGGAGTTCTTCTGCCAGAAGGGAAGAAATTCTGTAAGAGAACAACAAACCCTATTAGAGTCTGTAAAAATGATGGTATCCTCGGTTCCATGTTGGATGAACTTGAGGGCACAGGCCACCGCTGCCATCTCTGCGTATTGTGATGATGCTACACTACAGTGCTTAGATATCTTGACAGTGTTCCCATAAGGGTAAATCACCAGAATACCCATCCCTGCAATCTGTTCTCCCTGACAGCAGGATGCTGAACCATCAGTAAAGATACGGCACAAAGAGGTACTCTCAAGTATTTGTGGCATGGCAGGGAGGAAAGGACCTGGATCAGGAAGATCAGGTGACTGTAGTGTACAGTCATGGGGTTCTGCCTGGAAAAGGAGACCATGAGCTAACATAGATGGAACTTTAGTCGGTTGTACCTGTATATCTCTGTCCTGGAGAAGAAGTGACCAGTGCATCAGTCTGGTGTTAGAAACTGAGCCATCCTTCACTCTGTCTGAGAGCAGGAAGGTGGTTGGGGTGTGGTTGGTATTAATAATCAGTGGCGAGTACCCAATGATATACAGGAAGTGCTTGACAGCCCAGTAGGTGGCCAGAAGGTTCCTTTCACAAAGGTCGTACTTCTATTCCACTGGGGTCAAGAGCTGTGAGGCATATGCAATGGGTCTCAAGATGCCATGCACCCTCTGGGCCAGCACTGCTGACATAGCAATGTCAGAGGTGGCACACTTCAGATGGAATAGTAGTGCTGTATTGGAGTTCACCAGTGCTGGGGTGGAGGCCAAGGCCTGCTTCAGTGACATCATAGCCTGGGTGTGAATAGGGCCCCAAGTCCATGGTACATCCTTTTTGAGTAATTCATACAGAGGAGCAGCTTTCTGAGCAAAATCACAAATGAAATCTCTCGAATAGTTTACCATACCTAGAAACCTTCGAAGAGCTGCCACACTGGTAGGTAATGGCAAGTCTTGCAATCCCTGTACCTTCTTCCAGGTAGGGCTTCGACCTTGGTCAGTTATTTTTAGACCCAGAAAGAGTACTTCTTTCTGATGCAACTGTGCTTTTGCTGGGTTACATTTCAAGCCTGCTTTCTGAATGAGAGTCAATAGTTCATCCAAGAGATCCAAATGTTGTTCCTGCATGGCTGTGGCCAGCAACAGGTCATCCACATATTGTAAGAGACATTGGGGGGTAGAGAAACTCTCAATGGCATCCATTATGTGGAGATGGAAGAGGGATGGACTGTTATGGAATCCTTGTAGCAAGCAAGTCCACATGTACTGTCATCCTTCAAAGGTGAAGGCAAACTTATATTGACTCTTAAGGACCAATGGCAATGACCAAAAACCATTGGAGATGTCCAGGGCACTAAACCACTTCAAGTCAGGGGTCAGAAGCTGTAGCACATCTGGTGCTGATGCCACAATTGGGGAACAACTGGGGGTGATCTGATTCAGTTTCCTGTAGTCAATAGTAAGTCTCCAGGTGCCTGTGGGTTTCTTCACAGGCCATACTGGGGAGTTGGCAGTGGAAACACAAGTTCTGATTACTCATTGCTTGAGAAGTGACTTGATCGTTTCTCTAAGGGAAGGCAAGGCCTCAGTTGGGAAAGGATATTGCCTTTGCCTCTCATGTGCTGGGCCTGGCCCTTCAATGATGGTGTGCATTCTACCACAGTCATGCTTGTTGACTGCGAACACTTCCAAATGTCGTTGCAGAATAGGTAGGAGTTTTGGAAAAAGTTCATGATTCTTGAACAAATCTATGACATCATACTCTTTGTCATTGGCAGATATCATTGCCACAACGTGTGAATCAGGAATCAAGATGGTATAGTATTGAACCTGAATCTGTATCAATAGCATGTTAGCTAGGTCCACCACACAGCCGTGTGATGTGAGGGAAGTCAATCCCTATAATACTAGGATGATCATGCAGTACCATTAGTTGAAAAGTGTGTGAGGCCTTTAAGTGGCCTAGCTCTACCGGTAAGGGTAGAGAGCGGTATGCAGGTAGCCTAATACCGTCGACTCCTGAAATGTTGGTCCTCCGTCTGGTGGACCAAGGGGATGTGCCTGGGGTGTTCGTCATGTTGCACAGATACAGCTACACCTGTATCTAGCAAAACTACTAGTAGGCGGGCCCTGACCTAAACCTCAGTGCAGGGCCTTCCATTTGTATCCAAGACTAGCTTGTTTACAATACGGACTGGGGCCTGTAATTGTCAATCCGTACTACCGGAAGCATGCAGAGGTTGGGCCTGGGTCATGTGAATCACTTCACCATGTTGTACTGATGCTATATAGGGAGGAGCTTCTGGGTTCAGACCTGTGTGGGCCTGAGGGCCTGTACCTCCAGTGTCCCCATGGCCGGTTGTGGCCTGGGTTGCCAGTTGTACCGCTGCAAGGGCCTGTGCGGGAACAGCATCTGCCACAGAGTGCACTTGTCCCAGGAGCTCTTGGGATTTCCGATTTTCTTCAGCTATCTCCCTATATGAAGGACCCGTTCTCAGTTGTGGTTTACCTCTACCCTAATGCTTCCTGTTCTTATGCCAATTCCGGTTCCCACCCCACTGCTGTTGTTGTTGTGGTTGTTGTTGATGGGCTTGTTGTGGGTGTTGATTATCAGCTGGAGGGGCTGGCTGATGTTGGGCCTGTTGGCGTTGAGCCTGCCCTTCCACTGTGTAGTGTGTCGTGGCCTCCGAAACGGGTTCCACAGCAGCTACCTTCTTGGAACTGGAGTCCAAGTCACGGATATACAGTTGATACACTCTCTCGGTTTTCCAAAGGATATCGGCAAACCTATCCATATTTGGGTAAGTGGTTGGCTCTACCTTTTCTCTTACTGTTGGAATCATGTTTCTAAGGAACAGGGTCTTATATTCGATAAGATCTACATCCGCAGCTTCTTGTGCCAGGTGCTTTCCTGCTCGGTAGGCCATTCAGAGTCTCTGACGGTAAGTCGCTGGACTTTCTTTTGCATTCTGCTTCACAGGGTATGCAAGCATCACTCCTACTACACCTAGCCTGTGAGCAGAAATGAGCTCAGCTGCAACCTCATCAAAGGTAGCGTTCCCATCCTGGCGAACAGCTTCGGGGAGTTTGGCCCATAAACCAAGATCGATGGTCTGGCGTAGTATTTGGACCTGATGTTCTGCAGCAAGGCTAAGCATCTTGCATTTAGAATGTACCTTTTCCAAGTGACAGCTGAGGTTGTCAGACGGATTCATCTGATCGATGCTGTCAGCAATTTTCTGAACAGAGTAGGCCATTTGCAGGGGATTAGTGGGTCGATCAGGCAAAGGTAGATTGTCTTGAGCACTATCCAAGGCTGCGCGAGCTGCAGCTTCAGCCGCAGTGTGGACAATACCTTCCTCAGTGCCAGCCTCTTGGAAAAGCTGCCTAATCTGGGTTTTAATAGCTCTTTTACTCCTCTCAGGAAGAGGGATATTGCCCATTGCAGTTTCAATCATGGTTTCTATCTCTTGCCTGTCTTCCACATTAATAATGGCTACCGGAGGTGCCGTTGGGACCAGGCTTGGACCTGCTCCCCCCCATCATGGGGGCCGCCATGTTGGCATCTCCCATGATGAGCGTCACGACGTCGCAGACGTGTGACACGGGGAGTTGGGGGCGGGGACCTGCCATGCTGTGGATGGTTGGGTGTGGAGTCTGGGCCATAGTAGGGGCATGACTGGGCATTGTATTGTGAAATGTCATCATCAGATAACTCCCCTTCTGATGACGAATGAAAGGCAGGGGCTACGCCTCCCATTGCCTTAACATGGCCAGCCAGAACCTCTTGCTGATGGTCCAGTGTTGCCATCTTAGTTCTACATTCATCGTGATTCACACTTGCAACATCCATATCAATCTGATCTTGCTTTTGCTTTTGCAAAACTCTGTACGCGGCGCTCAATTCGCGATTGTCCATGTAAGCTACTTCTAAGTCATTACGAACCTGGTTAATCTCGTCCTGCAGCACACCCATTTCATCACTCAACTGAGCATTTGCAGCACTCAGCAAATCATTCATTTGCACAGCCTGACTTTTATCCTGCCTCAAACTTTCACACTCCTGCTTCAACATACATATTTCCTGTTCTCCAGCCTGGGCTGAATGATGCAATAGTGAATCCTTTTCATTCCACAGAGCTTGAAGTTCAGACTCCAAGTTCTGCTGCAGTCTAATGCATTCTGTTTCCTGCAAACCCATCTGTTGCTTAAGAGATGAAATCTGCAGATCAAGGGTTTGAAACCTCACTTTGGAGGCTTCCAAAGCAGTGTAGAGAGCCGCGACCATCAACCCTTTAGCATGACGCTTATTGGTTGATTGTCTCGTCTCTGCATACTGGGTTGAAATCCCCAGTATAGGGTTGTCGGATTGACTTGTGTCCCGTGCGAAGTCAGACCATCCTTCATGGGAGGCAAGGAAGTTCGAGAGATCGAGTCTCAGTTCTGCGCAGATATCTGATACTGTGGCCATTGTGTGGGAGGGAACGAAAATTCAAACTGTGAAAAAGACAGCGTGCTGCGTATCGATCCACAGCACAAGTACTTTAAACACAGCTGGGCTACTGTATTAGTTGCAGGCTTGCAATTCAAAACTGCTATGGAATGGGTCGAGACAGCATCGACCACACCCAAAAGGTCAGCCAGACATTGCAAGTGACTACAAACTGGTTTTAAAATGGGAGAGGTGATATGGGAATGTACACCTACAGTCCCTGTGGGAAAGGGAAAAAGTTTTAAGCAACAAGTGAAAACTTACAAACACCAAATATCGCCTGCACACGGTTGCCAATTTGTTGAGAGGTCTAAACCTCACTTTCAGATTCTTGACGATATTGGGAATGCAAGTAATCACAGACACGTTGCATTAGAGTAATAAACAAGTTTATTACTACCAAAGGATAAATCGTAGTTGCCCTAACCAGTTCTTACCAATACGAACTGGGAGCCAATGCTAAGTGTTCCCTACACCTTGAGGTTTTTCTGTAGTCTCTTGGGGTCTCTCGGGTCTCCAAGGTGTAAAGCTTGTGCATTACATTATATACCTATGATAATTACTATGGTTACCAAAAGATAGAATCATTTCTAGTTACAGAGATGAGCCCTATTGGCTAAATTAGAGGTGGCTCCACGGTCCAAGATAACATTATACAATTCTGTAAAGTCATCAGTTTGAGTACAAAAGAGTTCTTATACAGAGTTATACATAACTCAGTGTAGTAATACAAATCACCAAAAGATGGCAATGTCGTCTTACATATTATAATTACTTCAAGGACACAGGTGTCTTGGCATCTGACTAGTAAGAAATACACAGGAAATACATAGCAGAATATATATGTATTAGCAATCAAAGTGTATTACAACAATATGCATTCATATCCTGACATCTACTCTTATACGGTAGATGTCCTTAGCCCTAAATATTAGTATAACCTATACCTAAGTGTTAGCTGTCTATGGTGTACCTCTGAGGGTACCAATTAGGGTGCAGGGACCTCGTGTAACAACCTCCTTCCCTGAAGTATGCCAGTTAAATATTCCAACCCCGTCATTTCTTCCTAAGTTGGTATCCTTCTTCTTGCCTTTCTCTCTCCTTATAAGTGAACATTCCAGCTGTACCCAGTCATAAGCCTATCTGTTGTAAAGGCCCTCTCACTCAAATGTTGATGTACATATGCATATTTTTCTTCTTTGTATAATATTGCATTTTGTTTTACCATGTGACTGTACTATAATTTTTGTATGACTAGGTCCATCTTGCAAATGAGCCCTGCTCAATGGTGCCCACCTGGATAAATAAAGATTTTAATTGATTGATTGATCGATTGATTGTTGTAAAAATATAACAAAACAACAAAGTTATGAGTCTATGTTGAATTTTGTGAATGCAGCCTCGTAACTTTGGTAATTGTCAATATTTTTATCCCAGATTAACAACATAGCCATATCTTTATAGCACCACATGAATGTGACAGCTGTCATTTTTCAAATCCTGCCCAAACTGTGTGTTTTTTTACATCCTGAAAGGTGATTTTGTGGTCCCTACATGAAATCACCTTTCAGGCAGGAGTTAATTTTTTTTGCTCTTGCTCATCAGGTTGAGTCAGAAGAAGGCTATGTTGAAAATTAGGTGTAAAAATATTCAAAAAACAATACAGTTATAAACCTACACTGAATTTTGTGAATGTGGCCTCGTAACTTTGGTAACTTTCAATATTTTTAACCCAAATTTACAACATAGCCATATCTTTCCAGTACCTCATGAAATGTAGCAGCTATCATTTTTCAAATCCTGGGCAAAATGTTTTTTTTTTTTTTTAACATCCCAAAAGGTGATTTCACAGTCTCAGTGCAAAATCACCTTTTGGGAGCAGTTGAAAATTTTCTCTTCCCTTGTTCATGAGACAGGGTCATAAGAAGGCTATGTTGGAAATCTGATGTAAAAATAACATTCAACAAAGTTATGAACCTACGGTGAATTTAACAAATGCAGGCTTGTATGTTTGGTAATATTCAATATTTTTATCCCAAATTTTCAACATAACCATTTCTTTACAACACCTCATGAATGTGACAGCTGCCATTTTTTAACTCCTGCCCAAAATATGTTTTAGCATCCCAAAAGTTGATTTCACACTCCCTGCACAAAATCATCTTTAAGCCAGGAGTTGAACATATTCTCTGCCTGCCTTCATGAGGCAGGGTCATAGCAAGGCTATTTGAAAATTTGGTGTAAAAATATTAAGAAATACATTTTCAATATTTTGACATGAAATATGTGGTGTAATTGGAATCTATTGGTGTCCTTGTTGAATAAATTATTTTTGTGAGCTCTGTTTCAGACACTTTCTTAACTCTACTAAATATATGCAAATAAAACTTTTTAACTGCTTAGTTGTGTAAAGTGCTGTTCTTTCATTGTATGACGGGGTATCAGTTTTAGTGACTCAGTTTGGGTGACTGAAAATAGTGAGTACAAGATGGGATATGTGCTCTTAATAGCACATGGTAAGTTCAGCAATTGTGTTTCATTAGGGAGTGCTTGTTTTATAACTAGATAAGACTTTGTTTGTAGGACCAATTCTGAGAAGCCTGTTTGGTGCAGTGGGCACAGTCAATGCCTCTGTTGCTGGGGACCTGGGTTTGGGCTGGCTGTGGGGCATACCATTTTTGTTTGTTTTTTGTTTGTTTGTTTTGTGGTTTCATTTTTATTTTGGTATGTGCTTCAACTCCCATTCCCCCTGCCATCCCAACATTACTCCCCCTGCCCACATGTTGCTCCCCCAATATTCTTCCCCTGCTGACTTGTGTCCCCCCTCTGAGTAGCTCCCCTCCTGAGTTTTCCCTTCTTCTCGATTGTCATCACCCTGGGGATGATTATATTAGTTTTGGGTGTGTGTGAGGGATGAAGCTCCTGGCAAAAGGGGGTGCAGGGCACAGCCCCCTGCATAAAAGTTACCACACATCACGATCCCCTTACAGACAGTGGCTGGTTGTTGCTGTTTCCATAAGTCGCTGTAGTGCACATTACCATTTTGATTTTCGATGATGTGCACTCGCTGTTGTCGGTGCTGTTTTGCAGTCACTGTTATCACATAGAACCGTAACCAGTAGCCTCTTGTAGTGCTTTTTTTAGCCAGTAGTACTGCACTGCTGGACATACTGTTGGAGCTAACATTTTCTCCAGCTCCAGCATCTGTCATCATGTCGCCATAGAAAATGGTGTTGAACACTTGCTGTGGAGGAGCACACTGTAGAAATGTTGTGAATTTAAAATGTGATGCAATGTTCCCTTGAAATGCCAACATTTACACTCAGTGGTGATTTGCTGAAATCTGTCAGTTGCAAAATCAAGCAAAACATCGTGAAATCCATTTTTGCGAAGATACACACAAGCTCCACAAATTATGCAAATTGTTAGCAAAATTGCTAAAAGCGAATTTGTACAACTTTGTACATCTGCAGTGCACAGCTGTGCTAGTCCTTGCCTTCCCCAGATATCATTTCCTTTGTGCAATGGAATAACAGGACCAATGGTTATGGGGATGTTCATAAAAACTGCAGTCTATGCCATTTTGGGCAGTGGAGTATAGGCTGGAGGATGTGGATCACAGACTAGTGAGTCACTTTTCATCTTTCTCACAGAAAGACATGACATGTAAAAATCTCTCTGATTTTACAAATACTAAATAATAAATATACTAAAATACTCATGCGTTCTATAAATAAAACATTAAACAGCAAACACTGTAAAGAGTTAAAAAAGTGTTAAAAATTAAATGAACTAAATAAATATTGTAGACATATTCAGAGCTGACTAGAGGCACCATCAGTTTCATGTACTGATGTATCTATCATTTTGAATTTGTGGATCAAGGATCATTCTCATCACCCATGGGCCCCTGAGCTCCTGTCAAATTTCTTCTTTCTTCTACCAGCCAGTCTACTGATCTACAGAAAGTCTGGGAAATGGCCCAATGGGATGCAAAGACAAAATAGAGAGGAACATGGAACATTAATTCTATGGAAGAAGTTGAGAGGTAAAAAAGAGGTCTGGCAAAAACATAGCTTTCAGTAGTCTTATATTACAAGGGACAGTCCATCATTTTTTTTCCTATTTATTTATAAATTTGATGTGCATACAGTACATTGGGGAATCGCAGTAAGACCAACACAGGGTTATTTCAGAGTTCCGATATATATAGAATTTTAAGGTTGAAAATAAATTACAATAAAAGAGTATAAAAAAGTAAAACCAACACAATATTTCCTCACAAATTATAATATACTTTTCCAGTAGAGTACTGTATGGAGCTTTTTTTACATTCTCATTTTGGGAGAGCGGGGACAGTAAGAGAAAGAGTGAGAAAGAGAGAGAGAGCAAGACTAGCAAAATAGAAACAAAACAAAGCACAGAATCATACAGCTTCAAACTAAAATACAAGATGCAAGCTCTCTTAGCCAATATGAATGCATATTTTCCCAATCATAGCAAACAGTACATGTATTGGGCTTGATTTTCAAAGGGTTGGGAATGACACAAGGTGACTGCATCATACAGACATGATGCAAGGGGCACACTGCACCACACCTTACATCATTCCTGATTTTCAGATGGTGTTTGTGGCACCTTCAGGACCTCTTTTGCCTGTTAGCCTTTCAGTAGGCTTGTAGTGATTCAAAGGCTGTGCCTTAGTGCTGAAGGGATTTGCATTACAACCCAACTGCTATATCCCCAACAGTGAGAATCTGAGAGCTCCACTGTGCCTGCAATCCTCAACCTTAGTTAGAGCAGCCAGAGCAGGTCTAACCATCCTGTGTGCCACCACCATCTGGAGATGTGTGGGATGGCCTAAGGCTACCTGCCGCATCCTGGAGCAACCACAGGTATGCCAATGGGTATCCCAGGATTGTTGTCTGCCCCAAGGAGGCCTCACCATGGTAAGAACCAGCCACAGTCCAAAATATGCAGCAATGTACAACATGTGTGTGTGGGGTGAGTTCCCACATGTAGGGATTTGGACTGTCCATACCATTCACCAGTTCAATGTCTGCCATATCCCTGGACATGGGAGACAGTGTTCAATGTTGCTGGATATGGGCAACCCCATAAAGGGTAAGGCTTGATGTAGCAGCTGTACAGGGTTGGATGATATCATGGAAATGATGTCTAGTACATGTGGTCAGTATTTTGCAGTACTACAGTGATGGTTTTACCCACCACCCACTGCAACCAATGAAAAGTCCATCAGAGGCACTGAACCACCTTGCACTGTGCATAGCATGGTGTCATAACTTGCTCAATGGGTGTCACTGCAGTGGTACCAGGCTGATCATGCACAAGTGTGCTGGGACATGATTTTCCACAAAGCAGCATGGCATATCAAGATAAAGGGCACATCAGCTATAGTACACGCAATCTGGGGGGTATTACCATCATGGACAGGAGCAGGCATGTGCCATAAACACTACTGGCCCAGCTGCAGCTGAACTGTGCTAGGTTTTTGGGTGAGAACAGAACAGACAGGGGTTGTGCTGATCTGCCTTACTGAGTACCACCATCACCGTGTTACTGCATGGGTGTAGCAACTGGAATGAAGCTACAGACAGCCATTCATGAGGCACCGATGCTCTGTAACTGTGATTGCTGGGTGGGGGGAATATAACAGGTATGACCTGTGTGACCCATTCCATCGTCCAATGGTACTATCACCTTGCCATATGTTGGGGGACATCTGTGAGATATGTCCATGTTTGGTGACTACTGGTGCCATGGACCTTGTAGATATCAGCCCAACAGTCAAGACATTGCAACATTTACATGGTTCCCTGCATATCATGTATACAGTGTCTACTGCTGTATGTAATGTGAGTTGTAACCTATGCAGCCCTATGTGGCCAGGGATGTATTCTGATGACATGACATATGTCCGAGTATGCGGCTGGCCAGAGATGCCAGCAGCCGCCTTCCATTCTGGCAAGTATGTACAAGTCACAGTGTGACACACTCATATTTCTGTGCACTGTACACAGCAGCCTTTGTGTGTCCCTATTCTTGGGTTTGGTGTAGGGCCTCATCCCATGGCATGCATTCTAAGGGTCAGTAGCACTTCTGGTATGTCTTCACATCCCACAGTGCTCATAACCCCAGTAACCCATTGAATACTTAGCTCCAGTGGGACCTGCACCTGGGTCTCCAGAGGTGCCAGCATAGCATGGGGCATGCTGTTGTACATCACTCATGTTGGTGCACCTTCAGTAACTATACATCATGTGTCTTGTTGATGACAGGCTGTAAGGTTGGTGGAGGTGCTGGTGGGTGAGTTCAGTTCTGCACCCATACTAGCATATGCTACTGCAGTATGTGTTGGTCCAGTGACTTCTTCTCCATGGGTTGCAATGCTCCAGGAAGCTTTTGCTAATGGATTTCTTTGCAGTACACAGTAGGGAACCAGAGCAATGTATTTCTTCAGCAGGTATTGCAGTGCTCTCTACAAACCTTACTTTTCTGCCTGTGTCTGTCCACAACTTCAGGCACAATTTTTGGTCACTGGGATGGCTCCCAGTTAGAATACCAGGTAACTTAGCCTACCTGACACTGAACAAATTCTCAGCATTTATGCCAGGCTGTTATATGCTTGACAGTCTGGGCCAGTTTTCAACAAGTCAATGGCTGACAGACACCGCTATCAATCCCCACCCATGCACCACCAGCTTGACACATGACATCGCTTCTCGCAACCATAGTGACTTTGGCACTGGGACCCCAGTTCTATTAAAATCAGGTGCAGGGTCCCTGGCACACTGGCATTTTCCACAAGCAGGTGTTCAGCACATCTTGCATTGCTCTTATCAAGCATTTAAAAAATCAGGCCCATAATCTTAACATACAGTATTTACTGAGAATGATAATGACCCACCTAGCACTGCAGCAGTTAATTGGATTTTAGTGTTGACACCAACTAAATGAAAAATAATTCTCCTACAGAAATAATTATCTAAAAAAGCCCTTACCCAATAGCCATGTCTATAGCCTATGAACTTTTAAGCTAAATAATGAGCTGGAAATACACAAATATTGCCAGAAGAATTGCAAACTTTATATGTAGGTTGAGTCTCCAGTACATCAGAGGCCAATGCTGACGTTTCAGAAACAATGCCTTGAGAAATGTCCAAAAAAGAGGTCTCTGGTGGGAGTGAATATACCCACCCAGCCAGTCTGGGTTAAAAAATAGTGACATTTCAAAGCCTTAGAAGGCAAGCAGCTACTATTACAGGTTAAGAGTCAGCACTAAGAACCCCACACTAAAGTGTGGGGCTGGTCTCAGATTGTACTTTGTGTGCAAAACTTTTTTTCTTTTTATTTTGCTTACAGTTTACTGCAATATAGTAGATTGTATCAGGCTGATTCTACTGACTTGGTAGCTGACATTTTCTGTAACTATAAATCCCAGAATCCCCTGCAGCTGACATCAGACAAGGTCTGCAGCGGAGGGAGATTCAATAGCCTGCAGAGCATGTTCGAGCTTTTATAAGTAACTATCAGATGGTTGGAGGTTCTGATGAGCTCCAAGGGATATGTACTGTCCTCTGTGTGACTGTACATTGCCAGGAAGGACTGTGGGACCAGCAAACTAAAGATCAGGGGCCCAATATTCAAAACTCAGCCCTGGGGCAAAATTAGTACTGCCCAGCATTCAAAATTAGCCCAGAACCATTTGCATGCTATTTTCAAAAGAATATCTCCAGGGCTAAATCAGTTGAATATAGTATGCAAATGAGCTGTGAAAACAGGGCTGAGAGTGTAGAGCAAAAAAGCCCAGAAAATAAGACAGCTCTGAATATAGCAACTGGGAAGGCCATACTGCAGCAGCAGCCCAGTGCACACAGAGGCGGAGTAAGGCAGAGTTGCAGTAGGTGGCTAATTGGGGTGATAGCAATGAAGTGTTGCACAGAAACTGCAAACAACATTACAGGCCACACACAGTAGAACTGTGCTATGGTTCTGACAGGTTAGCCTGAGGCAAGCACATTAGTCCGGTGTTAACACATTTGCCCAGGCTAACACATTAGCCAGGGGCTAAATCTTGCTATATTCAAAGCTCCTATGCAAGTAATCCTACTTAGGCAATCTGTGGGCAAACAGACACATTAGCATCTCATTATGGCTTGCTTTGCATATATTACCATGTAGTCTGCCTGGGGCAATTGCATGGAGCACACAGCTCCACCTGTAGGTCAAACTGGAATGACAGATCGGTAGCTGTAGGCTGGGAGGTGCACACAGATCCACCTGTATACTAGACCTGAGCAACACTTTGGTAGCTGCAGGCCATGGTGTCGGCAGGCATACTCAGTGCATATCTCTCAACCTTCTGTCACTGATATGAGGGACACAGACACTTGAAATGAAGGATAATGAGGGACACTGTTCAACATAATAAGGGACACGTGCAAATATGGAGATACAGCCTTTCTGTGGAGGTCATGGAGTCAAGAACAGTGGTGGAATTCAAGAATGCATGGGACAGCCATAAGGCAATTCTAGAGGGGGGTAGGAGGAAGTAGGCTGTTGGTAAACTAGGATCTGCAGCTTATCCATCAGGTAGGGAAATGGGCAAACTAGGTGGACCAAGCGGTCCTTATCTGCTGTCAAATTCCATGTTTCTATGTTTCTATGTTTCAAGCCCAGAACATAGTGGAAGGCAATGTGTTTACCTGTATATGGTGTATTCCTGAGTCAGATTCTTAGAACACTACAAATACATGCTTTAAAGGTTGACTGTACAGCACATTTCCTGTGTGAATAGTACTTTTTCCACAAGGGACAAATGAGGGACAGAGATATTTTGAGGAGTACAGTGAGGGACAGTCGAAAGGTTTGAATCACTGTACACTGCTGAGAACAGTATCAGCTGGAAAATACAGGGGCAACATGTGCCCCAGACCAGGGAAACAAACACAAACAGAGCCTGATGTCTGTAACAAACTGTTTTTCCCCCCTTGGATGCATTAGTGTGAGGTCTTGGATGACATCTGGAAAATGTGTGGACGCTACACCTAGAGGCCATGACTGCATGGATGACCCTATAGAGTCTGCATGCACTACTGCTAGTGTGAATGGACTATGGTACAGTGGTCCATACCCCCCACCCTTGTGATCCATATATATATATATATATATATATATATATCTCTCTATATATATATATATATATATACATACATATATTCATGGCAAAAAACTCTGTTTAATACATCAGTTGGATTGCTCCACAGTGACAAAGTGAGGAAATTTGGTGTTAGTGACGCAACCCCTTGCCCCCAACACCCATCCCCTACCCACCAACAGGCATCAGGTTGTACACTAGAGTCATCGGCCCTAACTCTCACCACATTCCATGTGTAAATAAGCTGAAGCAGTGAAGTGTAGGAGAATGGGGTGAGATTTAGGACTGATGATCCCAAAGCACACCCTGATGCCTGTTGGTGGGGACGGGGTGGGCGTGGGGTGGAAGGGGTAGTAACCCTAACACCAAATTTCCTCACTTTTATCACCGTGGAACAACCCTAACTGATGCATTTAACATACTTTTTTTGCCATGAATTTCCCTTCTTTTTGAGAATGGTGCACTATAAATAGTGAATGGAATGTGGTGGTGGGAGCGCGGGGCCCCATGTGATTTTTTTGTCACTTCGCTTCGCAAAAACTGTATAACTGACTGAAATGAAAATTGTTAAATGAAGACATGTACCATGGACACCATGTGTCCAGAATTGTGTGTACATTCATTTGACGGTCGCACAGCGCGCCACAAGCAAACAACATAACATGCACAATTCAGCAACCATAAGTGCCAGCAACCTAACAATTGGCACAGTGAAAGATGAATTATAAATCTTTGTACATTCCAAATGCCAGGCAAATCAAACACAGTTCAGAAGTTATTGAAGCACAATGAGCCCAATTTGTTTTCGTCAGAGTGGCATAATTCTGCACCTGTTAATGTTTTACACATGAAACCACTGTAAGGCACCTCCGTGCCACTAGGGCTACCTACATTATAAATTTAAACACAGTAGCACCATGCAGAACACTATGCGCAAAACGTTAAATGTGTCACACAGTATCTCCACAGTGCATTATTTTTCAAACATGTGAACAGCATAATTCACATTTCTGGGGCATCCACTCAACACCCTCCAAATTTCATGTGAAAAGACCAAACCCTTCCAGAGATATTCAATTTTTATATTTTTGTACCTTCAAGAAGCATTCCACTACAAAATGGCAGAAATTGCAGCCAAAAATGCACTAAAATGGCAGACATGGCAGCCAAAAAATCAGTAACTGTGAAGCAGGTCAATTTCAAATGGCCATAACTCTGAAACGGAACAACATTTTTTCACCAAACAAAAACTGCCATGCTCCTTGAACACAGGTCTTTCTACAGCCAAGTTTCAGACCAATCAACCACACACTGGCAGTGCTATGCGTCACAGAAGACAGTGCAGAAAAATAGCAAAAGCATAATATTTTGCACTACGCAAACGCAAAAACACAAATGGTAATGTTAATGCAAACGGTGATGAAAACAGTGAGGTAAAATAAAATAGCAATGCTAACAGTAACACAAATGCAAGCACAAACGGTAACTCACATGGTGACACAAACATAAACAATAATGCAAACGGAAAGAGAAACTCAAGCGCAAATGTTAATGAAATCAGAAATGGTAACACAAATGCTAACGGCAACAGAAACACAAACCTTAATGAAAACAGTAACGCAAATGTTAATGCCAACAGAAACGCAAAATGTAATGAAAATGATAATGGTACCACAAACACAAACAGAAATGCAAATGGTAATGGCAACGGTGACACAGAAGGAAACAGTAATGCAATCAACAATGGGAATGCTACTGAAAATGCAAATGCTAAGGCCAACAGAAATGCAAACAGTGACAAACACGCAAACAGTAAGGGTAACGCAATTGGAAATGCAAACAGTTCTGGTAACACCAACGATGATGCCAAAGGGAACACTAATACAAACAGAATGCAAATGCAAGCGCATACACAAATGCAAATGGTAACATGCATGGTCACAGTAATGCAACTGAAAATGCTTACGGTAACACCACTGATGACGCCAAAGGAAACACAAACTGAAATGCAAGCACAAACACAAACACAAAAGGTAACGCACACAGTGACATAAACTGAAATGCTAATGCAAACGGTTACAGAAACACAAGCAGAAACACTAACTGTAACAGTAACACAAATGCACACACTTTTTTTCCCAAAAAGGTGCATTCAGAAGCACAGTGAATACAAAGAATGTATGCATGATAATGACCCTAGAAGCAGAAAATGAACACTTGGAATACTAAATTGCTTATATCTCAGGAACCGTTCGATGTAGAAAAAAATTTAAATCTCATATTATTTATGACTTTCCTGGCTAGTTTTAAGAATTCTTCCAACAAAAAGTCCGTATCTCAAAGCATTTTCGAGATACGGGCCCCGAAGTGTGCGGCGAATGTCGTAATGTTAGCCTGTGAGAAAAATTGTCAACTTCTGAGTGCCGTAACTTTGCAGCCCTCTAATATTTTGTCACCAAACCACTAAATGACACACCTGTGGAACCTTGGCTGTCTTACCTCCAAATTTCAGTCCAAAAGACCAAACCGTTCTTTTGCAGCAGGGTGGCAAAGATTCCCTATTGTTTTGGGCATAGTGTTGCAAAGTAGTGTCACAAATCACGACACTTTCACAAATAAAATCATGAAAGTGTCACATATGTATCACTGCTTTGCAACACTACTTTTTACAAAAATTTAAAAACATATTTCTGGGGTGTTTAACCCCCCCAAAAAAGACATGGCTAGCATCCTCAGGGCTCGACTAGGTGAACACAATAAGAATTGTGTCCCTAGAGGGTACCAAATTTAAATGCCAAGCATTTCTGTGACTACCAACTGAAAACAAGATGGCAGACTTGCGACACTACAAGGGTCATTTGCAATACTAAACATTGCATTTGCGACACTTTTGCATATTTTGTTAACTTTTCCTATTGACGATAGTGGGAAACTTGTTTTTTGAATAACTTTTGAACCATTTTATATTTTTTCACGAAATCTTTGAAAGGCACATTGGGGATTCCAGCTGCATGCTCCCTGAAGGTTTTGGATTGGTCATGCAGACCATGCAACCTGTAGGCACCAGCAAAGAATATGCAAAAATGTGTAATTTCTGCGTTTTTTGGCTCTGTAGCTACACAACCATGCATCCAACCATAACGAAACTTGGCAGATCCAGAGATCTATGGTACCAGACTGTGACACCAAATTTCAGGCAAATGTGATGTATGGTGGCAAAGTTATTAAGATGCCAAATTTCAGATTTAACCTTAAATGGGGTACTCAACCCTAACTATAGTGGCACTATCATGCCACTATTATATATTTATATATATATATATACACATACATGTATATTCATATTCATCTCAAAAAAACTCCGGTTAATGTATCAGTTAGGGTTGTTCCACAGCAAAAAAACTGAGGAAATTTGGTGTTAGAGTTGAAAACTCTAACTGCGCATACCCCCCCCACCACCACCACCACCACATACACACATATACATGTAAGTAGGGGAAGGACCAAGGCAACACAACCATTCACACACATCCAGCAGGAGGTGTATACCTATGTTACTGTAGGAAGTGGAGAAAACCAACTTGAGATATCATACATTATTTCCAAAGTTGTTCTTCAAGATTAGTTCACATAAAGGTGAACCAAGCTGGCAGTAGCAAAAATGGTATACCTCACTTTGTTTTCAACATATGGCTGGCAAAAGGCATCATGGGTGCTGCAATGTTAGTCTATGGCATATTGTTCAATTTTGTAACAGTGTAACTTTGTTATCCTTAAGTATTTTAACACAATAGCTGGAAAAAGTACATTTGTGGGACCAGGTCTTGCCATCCTGCAAATTTGAAGCCAAAGGACCCAACCGTTTGCTTGCAGGATGATGACAAAGATGTGCAGTCATTAGGAGCATACTTTCACAAAATACTTTCACAAACACAAAAGTGTCAAAGCACGACACGTTCGCATTTGCAAAAGTGATTTTCGAAAGTATTTCAGGCATTGCACAAAATCCTGTTTTGGATCTTGTGAACCCTAAAATATAATATGTGTAGTGTGTGTTATGTGTTGGTGGCAGCATGTGGCCCAAGATGTCCAGTTGACTGTAGTGATATGTGTTTAGCAGTGTGTGGAATGTCCGGGATGAGAGTTAGCAGTGACAACCCCATGCGTCCGCCCGATGGGAGCATGGGTGTGTGGTTTCATGGTTTACATAGTTGTAAGTTATTCCTGTTACCTGCTGGTGGTTGTGTGTGATTGGTTGTATTGCCTTGGTCCTTCCCCTACTGCATGTATATGTGTGTGTGGTGGTGGTGTGAGTGGGGGGGAATGCGCAGTTAGGGTTTTCAACCCTAACACCAAATTTCCTTGCTTTTGTCGCTGTGGAACAACCCTAACTGATGCATTAAACAGAGTTTTTTTGCCATGAATTTACCTTCTTTTTGAGAATGTGCACTATAAATAGTGAATGAAATGTGGTGATGAGAGCGCGGGGCCCACAATGTGATTTTTTGTCATTTCGCTGAGCAAAAACTGTATGACCGAGTGAAATGAAAATTGGGTACTCAAACAGAAATGCAACCGGTAATGGCAATGGCAACGCAGAAGGAAACAGTAATGAAATCGACAACAAAAATGCTACCTAAAACACAAATGCCAAGGCCAACAGAAATGCAAATGGTGATGAAGACGCAAACAGTAATGGTAATGCAATTGGAAATGCAAATGTTTATGGTAACACCAACGATGACGCCAAAGGGAACAGTAACAGAAATGGAAATGCAAAAGCAATCATGTACACAAATGCAAATGCAAATCATAACACGCACGGTCATGGTAATGCAATTGAAAACACAAACGCTGGTGGTAACACCAACGATGGCACCTAAGGAAACACAAACACAAACGGAAATGCAAACAGAAGTGCATCCGCAGATGCAAATGGTAATGCACACAGTGACGCAAAAGGAAATGCAAACAAAAACAGTAATGGAAACGCAAATGTTAACAGTAATGCAAATGCAAGCACAAACGCAAACACAAAGGGTAAAGCACATATATACCCATGTGACAAATGGGGGCATCGGGGTTTGGGAAGGGGGGAGAATGTTGCCACAGAAATGAATGGTGGTCTGCTTATGTGGCAAATGGGGACATTGGGAATCAGGAAGGGGAGGCCACTGTACCATTAATGTATGGGCCCCTGTTTACTTCTGTGTGCAATGGGGACAATGGGCATCGGGGAATCATGGAGGGGGGCACTGGACAAAGGGTTGCATCCCTGGGGTGCTTCATGCAGCATGCAATGCATGCAATGCTGCTGTGTCCATGCCCCCCCTTCCTTAGCCCGAAGTTACCAAATGCTTTTCAGCAGTGGTATTTAGCACTTTGCTTCTGGTCTCCCTAATGACTGTAGCACTGTGCTATTGTTTTTGACTATCCCAGTGCACTGGTATTCATGTCCCCACCCCTCAGTCAGTCCCCTGCATACATTACATTTTAACACCAGCACTATCACGTGACGCCAGCACTAACTGCACTTTTGAATATTGCTGGGAGCAAATGTGGCACAATTCTGGCACAGTTTGCAACCAGTGCAATGCTTTGAATATCTGGCCCCAGAGCTGATAAAAAGTTTA
Source organism: Neoceratodus forsteri (assembly GCA_016271365.2). Taxonomy (NCBI): domain Eukaryota; kingdom Metazoa; phylum Chordata; order Ceratodontiformes; family Ceratodontidae; genus Neoceratodus; species Neoceratodus forsteri. Next base: position 507,569,451 of record JADMNL010000023.1, on the reverse strand, counting down.
ATGTGGACTTCAGGCTATTGAATCTCCCACTGCAGCAGCCCTCCTCTGATGTCAGCTGCAGTGGATTCTGGGATTTGTAGTTACAGAAAATGCCAGCTTACAAGTCAGCTGAATCAGTTTGATGCAATCATATTGTCATAAAAATAACTAAAAAAAGATGTTTTTCCACACAAAGTGCAGATTGGGACTCATTCCATGCTTGAGCATGGGGCTCTTAGTGCTGACTGTTCCCATTTAAATGATAACAAACTATGATAGTTATAACAATTATGGATATCTTCAGTATTTTCTAGTTTCTTTTTTACTGTCTCGTGTGATTGGTCTATTACTTTTTCAGACAATTCAGTATTAATTACACTGTCTCTTTCAAAAACATTGGCCTATCCCCTATCTCAAGTGATTGGTCTACTACTTTTTCAGGCAATGCAATATTTATTTCACTGTCTCTTTCAAAAACATTTACCTGTCCCCGACTGAACTCAGCTGCTGTTTCTGATTATCATAATCTGTTTGTATGGTAAGCACTATGCTGTCATATGCAGAGGCACAAGGAGGTCAGTTGGAGACTGTAAAATGCTTAATTTGCATACTTCCTAGGCAGGCTGCCAAGATGTATTACAAACTGAAAATAAAAACTGAAAATTAGAATCACATATTTACTAGTGAACACCACTGGTTGAATCATTATGTTTATGAAGTAAATGCAGAAATCAAGAGCTTTTTAAAATGCTCTTTGGGGCTGGGTGACATGTATCTTCTGCCAGAAAAATTCTGGTAAAATTCCAATTTCGCTTCGATGAAATTTCACAAAATCTCTGTGAAAATTTTGCAAAATGTCACCAAAACTGTGATTTCAGATATTTCCATGTAATTTACAAAGTGCTCATCCAAATTGCGCAACATTTGACAGGGTACCTGTACCAAGGCTCATACAGACATGTACCAAGTGTTAGATCTCTAACTGACTGAGTTATAAGCCTCCAAACTTTTAGAAATGTTAATAATAAATTTTGCATTTATGTAAACTGCAACATTTTAAGCCCTTATGAATGTAAAACTAGAAAATGGAATCTCACCGGTTTTCTTGGATCTTAACTGTATGGCTTTGAGGCCACCCCCATGGCCCAGCAACAGAGCATCACACTGCCATACTAATGACCCAGATTTGGGAGCAAGCCCAGGAAGTCACATTGGGAGGCAGGCCATGGCCGAGACAGCTGGCACTCGGAAGTGCATCTCAGTCCAGGAGAGTTGGCTGTGGGTTTCACCAAACCAGTGACCCCTGCAGCTGGGCCAGGGAGTTTGTTCCTGCCACAGGGGAAGCTGCGACTGTGTGAGGCTGACAGAGGCACTGCCCCTTCCAGAGGAAATGGGAGGGACAAAATATTGACTAAAAACCCGGTAGTTAGCTAATGATGGCTGAGTTCCACCTGATCAGGGTATATGTCTGTGAACAGGGTATATTCCTGAGAGATGAGCTGCCATCCAGGAGAAAAATTAATATGAAATAAAAGAGGCTATGTGTGTCAACTCTCTAATATCTTGCTGAAAGGCTGACCAAGTTATCAGCTGCCACCGATTCCAAAATTATGCCAGTAATTAAATTTAAATATTAAGACTGAGCTTTTGTGAAATTGTGAAATGTTGTGATACTTTTATTGTAGCCATGTCCATACATTTTGCACAGTCAAATGGTTGAGTTGCCATTGTGGAGGAAGGTAAAGGCTGGGTAAAGTAGCGATAAGGTAGTATTCATAGGAAGTTCCATAGTAAAAGTATAGCGGTGCCAAAAGTCAGGTCAATTTCTTGAGTGATGAACCATGATGAATAGTCTTGGGTATCACTGTGCACTAGCCTAAATTCTTGCAATATGCCAGATAACCACTAGAGCTCACTGACTGACTTGTGGAAGCAAATGCATGTGCAGCATTATTTCTATACAGTGCCACCTGCTGACTGTTTAACAACCCTGTAGATAGCAAAGTATATTTTAGCCATCCCGTCGGTGTAGCAGTTGGATTTCTACTTGCGACGCCAGCGACCCGAGTTCAGTAACAGACCCGGATCGCCAGTGGGCCTGCCGGGGGAGAAGGATGGAGCATCCCATGGACGGTACTCCTTCTCTGGGTGGAGTGCAGGGTAGTGTCCAGCGCAAGGAGGACCCCTGGCAGAGGTCAGGAGTCACTCAAGCTACTAGATCTTGAACAGAAAGGAGGCGGGGTGGACGCCGAAGTCATTGCATGTCCCCGCCTCCAGAAAAAAATTAGAGAAAGGAGTAGGCGGGTGGGTCCACTGTCTAGGTGAAGCCCTCCCTGGAGCTTCAATTAGCCACCATCGCCATCACTCCCCCGATCAGTCACTAGTTCCGTGGCTTGGATAAAGGGGTCTGATGCCATGGCCCCACCCTCCGGGGGTAACTGGGGAGAAACGGCCATAGACAGTGGTGGAAGTCTCAGGGGCTGTGACCAGGGCTGATGGTCGAAAGTAGGGACCCACCAAATAAAGAATGGAAAATAAAAAAATAAATAAAAAAAAGTATATTTTTACTATTTGAAACAGTAACATCAAATGACACCAAGCCTTAGAACTATTTGTAACTCAGGGCATTTTGACACAAGTATCTGGATATCTTCCGGCATGATAAATCATGATGCTGGGAATCACTGTCACAGGAGCGTTGGAGGGATATTGCAGGGCCATGATGCTAGTACAGCAAAGGTTATTCAGTGGTGATAAGTAATTTCTGAAAGTTCAATTCCACAAGGGGAATTCTAGTGGCATTACCTCTTATGTGGTGTCAGTGTTGCTCAGTTGGTAGCACATCCACCTCTGGACCAGAAGGTTGTGGGTTCTCGTCCCACACCGGGGATTGGACTTGCACCTAAAACGCTGGCACCTGAGTGCAGTATAAGGGGGTGCTGTATTGTTGGGGTGTGCTGTCCTTCAGATGAGATGTTAAACTGAGGTCTCTTCTACCCAGCCTGGTGGGTGTCCAGGTGGAAGTAAAAGGACCCAGATCATTCTTCTCAAAGAGTAGGGGACATTCCCAGTGCCCTGGCCAATATTCCCCTTCCCAGAAAAATGGTTCATGTAGTTGTCCAGGCTGTGTGTGGGTGCTGATGTGTGATATGGCTGCCACTACACATTCAGTCACTTCACTGCAAGTCTAGCATTGCTTATAAAGTGCTTTGGTATACCTTGTGTATGAAAAGCGCTATATAAATGCTTCTTCTTCTTCTTCACGTCCATGAATTGTTGAACAAATGTTGCAAATTAGTCATTTCTAAAGTATCCACAATAAATATGTACCTACTAAACCACATTTATCCAGCTTAATTAGATTCCAGGATACATTTAATTTGGCATGCATGCCAAATTTTGAGTGAACACCTGCAATAGCAGTGGAGCTATAATCATCTGAATACTTTGAACATTTTCACACAATTTAACAAATAACTAAATTGTGAAATTTTGAACTCCTGTAATTCACAATTTACACAACCAATTACCTCTCAATTAAGCAGTCTCTATGACTCTTTCAAGAAAATATGCATAAACATTTTCAATTATCTAGCTGCAAGGGTAGCTAAGTTGTAACTACAGAAATATTTTCAAAAATGTTCACATGAACAACAAATTGTCAGATTCCTCTGTATACTGGCCCCTCATCCAAATGTCATGAAACTTGGCATCCATTTAGGGCCTACGGAAAACAGTATTCTTACCAAACTCTAGGAGCCCAATATTCAAAAATGGGCAAAGCAGAGCACAAAGTTTTGTGCTTCACTTGCCCGTTGTCCATAACCCTGAGGGTGCTATATTCAGTTGGATAGTGCACCAGTGCTATGCAACTGAATACAGGGGCATGTCAGTGCAGAGCTAATTTGAGTAGCGGTTCCCCACCAACATGGAACCCAGCAGTCCAGGGAACAGTGCCACCAGACCCGATAGCGCTGGTACCTCAACTGCTACGAATTTCGCATAGCGCTATGATTTTCACACTCAAATTGACCCTTGCTCTGCACAGGTTTACTGATATTCCTCATAATGTCAGAGCTATTTCTGGACACGCAGTCTATTAAATCATTGAACTAAGTTGATAGAAACATTCCTTATCACTAACTATATGGGGCCCACTATCTGTAGACATATTATTGTTTAAAATAAGAAAGTGCTACACGTTCTGGCCCTTTGCTATGATTTTTGAAGGCCAGTGCTATAATTTTTAATGCTGAGAGGTTGAGAGGTATGAGTGTGATATTCAGATGGCCTCATGCAAATGAGCACCTTGAACATGCAAGTCACTAAGGGTCATCTGCATATCCATTATGGGTACATTTGCATGGGAAGCAGCAGCAGGTTTGCACTCCTGCAACTAACTCTACCCCTACCCTGATTACCTGGTCCCATAGAATCCACAGACCCCCTGGTGCCTAGTGGTTCCCCCACCATCTGCTCATCAGTCCTGTCTATGAACAATTATTTTCTGGCATCTAGTGGCACCTCCCTCCACACCACCAGCACCGACAGACCCACCCCGCCAAATCTCCATTACATTATGCCGCTGCTGCAGATCCCATATGGCATAGCCTGTGTACTGTACAATGAGTTCACAACCTGCGTACTGTCAAGTTCACATGCTCACTGTACAGTGCACAAGACATGCTCCCTGTACAATACAGGGGACACATGTCCTGTTCTGTACATTAGGCGCATGCTCCCTGTCTTTCCATATGGTGGCCAGCCACATAGGTGAGAGGAGGACTGTGCCTGTCACTGTATGGGACCCACAGCACTACCATAAGGTAAGGGGGGGGCATGCAGGGTAGGTTTCTTGGTGCCAGAAGTGCGGGGGGGGGTGCCACTAGACACTAGGGAATAATTGTTCAATAACTGTGCTGGCAAGGTGTGGGTTGGAGGGACCACTAGGCAACAGGGATTTCTTTGACAGTTATGGGGATGGTGATCAGAGGGGGGAACTAGGCACCAGGGAATTCTTATTTAACAACAGGGATGCTGATTGGATGGTGGGGGGACTACTAGGCACCAGAGTTTGTATGTTTAATACCAGGGGTTGGCGATCAGAGGGCAGGGAGGAGCACTAGGCACCAGGGAATACCTTGACAGCTATGGGGCTGGCAATCAGAAGATAGGGGAACTACTAGACACCATGGATTTCTTATTTACTAACAGGGCTGGAAATCAGAGGGTAGGGGGACCATAGGCACCAGGGATTTCTTATTTACTAACAGGGCTGGTGATCAGAATGTGGTGGGGCCACAAGGCACCAGGAATTGAACTTTTAATATGGGGTCAGAAGACAGAGGTGACCACTGAACGCCAGGGACTTTTTTACTTTACTGGGAACAGCAATCGATGGACGGGGTGCCACTAGATGCCAGGGGGTGGGTGTGCTCCCCCAACCATCAACTTGGTTGTTGGCTGCAGTGACTCTGGCAGCCATTAGGGTTGCCCAGAGTTAGGCGGGGTTTTGATCAGCTGCATTTATGCTGTGCAAAGTGGCCTGCGCTAACCCCATCGTGCAGCACAAATGCACTGAATATTGAACTGTTCTAGTATTCCTATCCCTGCCCCTCCCCTTGCCCACTGCATACATTATTATTTTTGCATGCACTAACCCTGTTAGCATGTGCAAAAGCTGCTTTTGAATATTGCGCATGGGTGCAAACCCCAGGCAAATAGGGTGCAGTCACTTTGCCCATCTGGCAAAGTTTTGAATATCTGGCCCCAGATCTTTAGCTGTAATGCTGACTGAGTTATGACCAATTAAAGAATTTCAGAAAATTCCACAAAACTTCCTAGAATTTTGCAAAATTTTGTGAAATCAGAATTTGCTAATTTCACCCAGCCCTAGGGTTCTTGCTTTCTCTGGGAAGACAATGAAGCTCCAAGCTACACAAGCTCTGGACAACATGTTAAAAAGCATAATTTCCAGGCCTGAGTTTGACTGGTCATGTCAGCATACAAAAACAAGCATTTGTCAATGCTGAATGTTGTCTTGCTGGCATTGGCACTGGTAGTGCAGATGTTAGAGAGAAGCATAATAGGAATGGCAGTGAATATTGAACTGACGCCAACCCCACCCCAACCCTGCAGAGACTAACAGGCATTGGGGTGTGCTTTTGGGTCATCGGCCATAACACTCATGCCATTTCACCTCACACTACCCTGCAGGGACCGACAAGTATTGCTGTATGCCTTGGGGTCTGCGGGCCTTATGCTTACCCCATTCCATAAGAAAATATGCTGAGATGAGTGCAGTATAGGAGAATGGGGTGAACTTTGGGGTCGAAGTGTCCAAGGCACACCTTGATGCTTGTCATTGGCTGCAGGGTGGGGGTGGAGGTGGAATGGCATGAACATTACAGCCGACAATCCCAAGTCACACCCCTGATGCCTGTCAGTCTCTACAGAGTGGGGCATTATGGTTGGAAACCCTAACGCCCTGGGTGTTTGTTGGTATTTTCACTCCAAATTTTCATCATGGGCTTTTTGTGACCCCACCTCATGAACAGTGGCACTATCATTTTGTTAGCTGAAAGGTGATTTTCCACAGCTACTGCTCCACTTGACGCCACAGGTGTGAAAACACATTTTGGGCAGGATGTGAAAAATGACAGCTGTACTGTTCATAAGGAGCTGTGTAAAAATGGTAATTTTAAAACTTTAGAGTGAAAATATGAATAATTGGTGAAGTCACGAGTGTGTGTAGAAACTGTGCAATGCATGCCCGTAAGGCAATTATTTTGGGGATTTTTTAACCAGATTTTCAACATGGGCATTTTGAGACCTCTACTCATGAACAGTGTAACTGTGATTTTGTCAATCTGCCCTGATCGTTGATTTCCCACAGCGACTGCGGCATTGTGCACCACATGTGTGAAAATACATTTTGGGCAGGATGTGAAAAATGACAGCTATACTGTTCATAAGGATGTGTGTAAAAATGGCAATGTTGAAAATATGGAGTGAAAATATTAAAAATTGTTGAAATTATGAACATTTTGGAAACAGTACAACACACGCTCATAACAGTCATTTTTTTTTATTTTTTCACCAAATTTGCAAGGTAGGCTTTTTTGGATCCCACCTTATGAACATAATCAGTCCCAAAAGGTGATTCCATGCAGTGACTGTACAATGACCTTTAGTGACTGAATAATGAGATGACAGTGCATGTGTTCATGAGGTGGGGTCCCAAGCACTCCATGTTGAAAATTTGGAGCCACAATTCAAACAAATGGCTGAGATAACCACCTAAGTTGACCCCCCCAAAATTTATGCCATTATACAGCTTACCAGAATTTTTTCAGTTCATGGTTGGCTTTGAAGAGTCCAAACATGTTCCCGCTCCACCAAAGAGCTCAACACTGGACCTTCACAAGTAAGTATGGGGTGAGGGGGTGGGGAGGTGGGGTGCACAGAGGGTGGGTGTGGGTTGGGAAGGGGCGTGCCATGGACAATGGACTGTTTTCTTTTTTTCAGGTACAAAAAAGCCGGACACTGCACTGCAAGACAATTTTCTTTCTTTACAGGTGAAAACAAATGTTGGGTGCACTGGGGGGGGGGCTCTCAGTGTGCCCCATGAATTTCAGTGGGGCCTGATGTTGGCAACACTGTGGTTGGCTCCCAGTGTGCCACACAATGTGGGGGGCCAGACATGCTGACACGGGGATTGCACCCACGATGTCAGCTTCCTTTGGGTTTTGTGTGGCAGCGGCTCTGCCACCATGTTTATTGAAATTTTTCACCAGGAAAGGCACGTTGGGAGGCGTGTCATCTGTGCCACTGCATGACGAGCTTGTCTCTGATTGCAGAATCCCTTTTCTTACAGGTTGTGTCCACTTTACATAATGCTTGTGTCAGCGCTATCATACTGGCTTATTGGGCAATGAGGGACACACCTACTAAAGTGTGCCCTCATTCACCAACACTGACACACCTCTGAAATGTGCTACTAGCATAAGATGTTGCTGCACATGCGTGTAAGCCAACATAATAAGGGACATGCAATGGCCTGACTCAGAATAAGCCATTTACAGTATCTTCAATAGTGAAATGGCAGTACCATACCTCAAGAGTGGTGAAGCCATGAGTAAGTTATGAAGCTCCCACTCCAGTAAATGAAGATAAACAGCACATTCTAAACCACGTCATTGCACATCTGTTTATACGACACATTTTCATATGTAAACCTTTCAAATGAGCTCTTTTTATGTTGGCTCATGCACGTGCAGCCAACATATTGCGGTAGTAGCAGATTTGGAGGTGCGGTCACTGTTGGGTGAATGCAGGGCATGCATCAGTAGGTGAGTCCCTCATTCCCCAATAAGCCTGCATGCTGGCGCCACACCATGCATACATAATATGGAGAGCACATCAGAGGAAAGGTCCGCTGCAATGCAAGCAAAGTTTGTCATACACAACGGACCTACCTACGTGCTTTCCCTGGTGAGAAAAAAATGTAACATGGCAGCACACTGCCTGCCATACTGCCTTCTTTGGGGGTGCCCAATCCTCCTGTCGGCATGTCCTGCCTCAAAGTATGTGCAGATGGGAAAGCCCACTCCCTGTTGGCATAATGCACCCCCCATTTGTTATGTGCCGAGGAGGGTGCCCAATCCCCCTCTGCTCTTGCCCCCCTACTTTCATTGTGTGCCGACAGGGGTGCCCAATTCCCTGTTGGCTATAGCATCCCCCCAAAACACTTACATGGCATGCTGGGAGCCCACCCCAGTGTACCAAATCTCCTGAAAAATAAAAATCATCCCACAATGTTGTTTTTTTTTGTAACCTGTAAAAAAAGAAAACGGACCCTAGCGGTCTCCCTGCCCCTCCACAATCAGCACCCACCCTCTGTGCACCCTGCCTCCCACAACCCCTCACCCCACTACTCCTCTGAGTCTGAAACGACAATCTTGGTGGACCAGGAACACGTCTGCACTCTTCAAAGCCAACCACGAACAGAAGAAATGCTGGTAAGCTGTATAATGGCATAAATAGTTTTTTTTCAACTTTGGTGCATATCTCAGGCATTTTTTGGAATCTTTGCACCAAATTTTCAACATAGGGTTATTGGAACCCCTCCTCATGAATTCGGTCACTGTTATGGTGTTATTCAGTCCCAAAGGTGATTTTGCGGTCACTGCATGAAATCACTTTTTGGGACTGAGTAACGAAATGACAGTGCCACTGTTTATGAGGGGGCTCTCAGAAAGCCTGTGTTGCAATTTGGTGAAATAAAATCCCCAAAATGGCTGTTTTAAGAGCGTGTGTTGTGCTGTTTCCATGCATGTTCATAACTTTGTGAATTTGTAATATTTTCTCTCCAGATTTTCAAAATTGGCATTTTTCCATACCTCCTGATGAACCGTACAGCTGTCATTTTATATATCCTGGCTGAAATGTGTTTTCGCACATCCAGTGCAGAACAGAATGGTCGCTGTGCAAAATTAGTTTTTGGGACAGTTTGAGGAAATGAAGGTGGTTCATGAGCAGAGGTCCTAAAATGCCTATGTTGAAAATTTGGTGCCGAAAGTCCATAAAATGACTGTGTTGCAAGCGTGCATTGTGCAGTTTCCACTCAACCTTGTAACTTCACAAATTTGCAATATTTCCATGCCAGATTTTCAACACTGGCATTTTTTCACACCTCCTTATGAACAGTACAGTTGTCATTTTTCACGTCCTGCCCAAAATGTGTTTTCGCACCTGTGGCGCACAATGGCGTGGTCGCTGTGGGAAATCAACTTTTGGGACAGATTAACAAAATCACTGCACCACTGATCATGAGGGGAGGTCCCAAAATGCCTATGTTAAAAATGTGGCTAACAAACTCCCAAAAATAATTGGGTTACGGACATGTGTTGGGCAGTTTCTATGCATGCTCATGACTTCACCAATTTTTCACATTTTCACTCCAGACTTTCAAGGTAGCTGTTTTTTACACCTCCTCATGACTATTACAGTTGTCATTTTCCACATCCTGCCCAAAATGTGTTTTCATTCCTGTGTCGCCAAATAGCATAGCCGCTGTGCAAAACCACTTTTCAGCTAACAAACTTGATTGTGCCGCTTTTCATGAGGTGAGCTCACAAAAAGCCCATGATGAAAATTTGGAGTGAAAATACCAACACAGGACTATGGTGTTAGGGTTTACAACTGTAGCACCCCACCCTGTAAAGACTGACAGGCATCAGGGGTGTGACTTGGGATCATCAGCTGTAATGCTCATGCCATTCCACCCCTACCCCCACCCTGCAGCCAGTGACAGGCATCGTGGTGTGCCTTGCACTGTTTGGCCACAAAGTTCACCCCATTCTCCTATACTGCACCCACCTCAATGTATTTCCTTATGGAATGGGGTAAGTATAATGCCCAAAGGCCCTAAAGCACACCACAACACTTGTCAGTGTCTATAGGGTACGGTGAGGTACAATGGCATGAGTGTTACAGCTGACGACCCAAAGGCACACCCCAATGTCTGTCAGTCTCTACAGGATGGGGATGGGATTGGCATCACTTCAGTACTTCACTGCCATTCCTATTATGCGTCTCTAACTCCGGCACTACCAATGCCAATGCCAGCGAGACAACATTCGGCATTGACAAATGCTTGTTTCAAGTTGTAACAGTTTGTTAAAATAGTTCTTTTGAGTTTGAAGCAATAACAAAAAGTATAAACTAACATTGAGACATACAATCCTGAGCTTATAAAACCACATAAAGGAACATCACAAATTGTACAGTTCCTGCATATAGAGCGATATAGTTAAAGAAGGCACTAAGATCAAATAGCATATACTCTACATGCAATACAGAATTCTTAGATACCACATCTAAATGGCAGGACAGTAATATATCATAAAGAGAATACCACTGAAATAATACATTTCAGCTAGTATGAATAACAACCAGATCACTGTTAATAAAATTATATTATTATGCATGCTAGCGGAAATGCATTCTAACTGTAATTTATGTACAGTATGTTGTATGGCAGTGGTGGGCAACCTAACATAACCAGAGTGCCGTAGGTGTGGCCCTCAAACCCCCTTGAGGGCCGCATTACCCCACACAACCAGCACAAGACACCCTTTACCTCAGAATGAAGAACAAGTTATGGATTTGCATGCAATAAACTTTATTTAAAAGATTGTAAACATCATTAAAAAGTTAAAACAGTATAAAAAGTATTAAATACTGTTGCAAATATTAAAATAATAAATGCTGTACTAAATTAAGGTACACTAGCATGACGCAGTCATTCAATTTATTTAATTAAATGTATTTTGACTTGGGGAGGGGGCTCATGAAAAAATAATGTCCTGACTTTTAAACTGCCCACAAAACATGCTTCCCTATCCTGCTGCCTTCCATTTTGTTAATGTCTAAATGCAATTTTATATATCACATTAAACAAGTATCATTTCATGTGCACCTGATCCTGAGTTTCAGCAACACATAATTATGTCAGATGCCTAATACTGAATAATAGAGCACATTAAACATGCATCCAATCATGTCCACCCAATCATGATTTTCAACAACAAATCTCGAGCATTGCTCTGTTGCTCTCTGTCGCAAACACCAAAAGCACCAAACAAGACTTTCACCAACAAACCTCATTAACCATGTTCTCTGTACAAGGTTCTTCTTTGTCACAAAAGCAGAGGATTTCATAGCAGCTGATGTGTTTTAACTATTTTAACCCCCCCGTTCTCAATCAATATTTATCCATGGCTCATCTGCAATCTGCAGTCATCACAAATGTGGAAGATTTAAACAACAGGATCTTGCTGGCTTATTCAACACCTAACTCACTGGACTCAGAGTGTCATCTGTAATGGTGTATTAGTAGAATTATGGCTGTGGCATGTAACTATTTTAAACTTTTTTTTTTAAATCAGGGAATTTTTTTCTGAATTAGGGAATGGATGTGGTGGCCGCTGGTTATCCCTGTAGGGCCGCACATGGCCCGCAGGCATGGGTTGCCCACCACTGTTGTATGGTATCATGCCAGTCTTTATTCAGGATGTTCTGTGATGTGAGCCAGTGTTTTCTACAGTAGAAAGCAGAAAATATGTCTGCATCAAAGGATTGTGGTTCTGCATTAAAATGTAACATATCAACGAACAGAGACGAGCACGTGCACCTTAAGGTGGATAAAGCACTGCTAAACAGTATTAATATGCAACTAAATAATTTGTTTAGTTAAATGGTGTGCAAAATGAACCAAAAGGCAAATGATGATTTCAAATATTAATGTTTTGTTGTTTTGTACAAACAATATTTGCTTATTTGAAGATCCTATAGATAGATCAATTTTTCAAAACTATTTTTTTTTTTTTATTTATTAAGGGATATAGCCTGTGGAGAGGAATATACCCTGCTCAGGCTGAAGCCATTGTATTGTCATCAGACAGGTATCCCCCCCCCCCTCGGTTTATCTCCCACATCTACCCTATCCCACTCCCCTGGGGGCATGAGCAGTAGCTCTGTCAGCATGTGCTCATGCAGAGTGCCCCTGTGATAGGTGCAAGCTCTCTGGCCTATCCACAGGGGCTGCTGTGGTGCCAGAATACACCATTAACCCTCCATGGCCAAGATGCATTGCCTTCTAGTAGTTGTCTACAGCCTGGCCTGTCTCTTGACATGGCAATGTGAGATGCTTCCAAACCTGTGTCACCTTCAACACACTGCTGCTGGGCTATTGAGGCAGCCTCAAATCTAACTTTTTAACAGTCACTGATAGCAGAAACAACTGGTGTCTCGGAATGACGACTCCTCAATGGAGATTATGAGGACCCTGCTAAAACTTTAGGCAGCAATTCTTTTGCAGGCAATCTTGGTCACCAGGCTATTATTTCTTTAATAGGTGATTCTACTGTTGCTTTATAAATGGAGCGATAATCAGGATCTACTATATGCAAGTCTTATAATTGCCTCTGGTCAGAGATCTGCAGGCACAGGTTATCTAGCAATTTAAAATTTTAGTTTGTGCTATTTATAATTAAAAACTTGTGTAACTGTAAACAAGCTGAAACACTGCATACAATGAATCTATAACTATGTATGACTATTGATCTTTTTTTATTTAATTGTATGTTAATTACTTTAGAACAAAACTTAAAAAGTTTAAGTCTTTAGTTATCTTTGGTTGCAGATTTAATCTTTAGGCCATGGGCTAATTTACTACATCAATGGTACTAGCTGGAAAAACTTGAGATGCTTTGATCCCATCATTAAAAAAGTCAGTTTTGAATGTATTTTACAGATGTTAGTCATAAAATAAATCACCAGTGTAACCTCTATCAGGTAAGGCAAAGTTCAAAATGAAAACTGTAAAGCAATATAATAATTATATCAGCCAAATGTGATTTGCACATGCTGGTTCGTCAATCATTTACTTTCCACCAGATACAGTTTATGCCACCTAATGGGAATGTGGCAAAAGGAAATATCTAGTTAAAGGGAGCATGTACAGTACTTGGAAACTGATTGTGCCTTCATAATTTCAGTGGGTTACATCACTTACTGAAATTAAACAGGAGAAAAGTTGGCCATAGCCAACTTTGGTTCAGCTTTGACTCAGGTCCTGAACATTCATTTCTGCTTTGATAATTCAGCTGAAACACTTTGGCTCCTAAAGCAGTACTGGCATAGGGTAAAAAAAAAGACTACAAGGAAGGGGGGAAGAGTCTTGAGGTCAGCAATGGATATGAATTACTGTAGCTAACTTGAGCAGGAGCTGTTGGCATGCATATCATTCAGATTACTATTTGTGGTATTGCGACAGGGTCCACAAAACCCATTAAGATTGCCATGACCCAGCCTGAGGTAAGGTAATGGTTACTATTCATTGCTGATCTCAAGGTGTAGGCCTCTTTTTTGTTTTGCGTTCACTCCTTGTACATGTGCAAGGAAAGTCTTGCAACAGTATGACATTTGGAGGTGTGTGACCCTCCTCACAAATGCAGTACTCAGTGTAGCAGGAGCAATGCTACCAGCCCAAAATATGCTGAGCTGTGTATGTCAGCAGTTTGTCTGTGTTGGTCTTCACTTCTAAGAAAAGGTCCACTGCAATCAGCAGTGGTAGCGTATGTGTGCAATTACCATAATGACATCAGCCAAACTGCTGTCATACACAGCTTGGCATGAAATTCCTCCAGCTTCCTCCCTCTACTAATGTCCTCCCTCCCTCTCCCTCGTTAGTGTTCTCCCCAGCCCCCACATTGTGTGCTGAGGGGGGGGCCCATTTCCCTTCAGCTCATACACCGCCCAGCACACTGTGTGGCCTTTGAGGGTGCCCAATCCCCCATCAGCTGCAGCCCCCCCACAAACAACCAGTTGGCATGCTGGGAGCCCACCTCAGCCTGTTCGTGCCCTCCCACACATTGTATGGCCATCAGGGGTGCCCAATTTCTGTTGGCTCCAGTCTCCCCTCAACAAACATGTAGGTGGCATGCAGGAAGCCCAGCTCCACATACCAAAACCGTCTGTCTTTTTTTTTAAATTCCTGTGAAAGAAGAAAATGGTCCCTCAGTGGGTCCTTGCCCCCCACAACCTGCGCCCACCCTCTGCGCACCCACCTCCCCACACCCCCCTCACCCCATACTTACCTCCAGAGCCTGGCGCGATGATCTTTGGTGGAACGGGAACACGTCTGCACTCTTCAAAGCTGACTGTAGTCTGAAGAAATGCCGGTAAGCTGTATAGTGGCATAAATAGTTTTTTTTCAACTTAGGTGGATATCTTGGCCATTTTGAGGAACTTTTTCACCAAATTTTCAATATGGGGTTCTTGGGACCCCACCTCATGAACTCAGTCGCTGTCATTTTGTTATTCAGTCCTGAAATGTGATTTCACAGTCACTGAATGGAATCACCATTCAGGACCAATTAATGAAACAACAGTGTCAGTGTTCATGAGGTGGGCTCTCAAAAAGCCTATGTTGCAAATTTGGTGAAATATTCCAAGAAATGACTGTTTTATGAGCTTGTGTTACGCAGTTTCCACGCACACTCATAAGTTTGCGAATCTGTAATATTTTCACTCCAGATTTTCAACATAGGCATATTTCAACACCTCCTTATGAACAGTGCAGCTGTCATTTTTCACATCCTGGCCAAAATGTGTTTTTGTGCTTCGGCACAGAATAGCATGGTCGCAGTCTGAAATCAGTGTTCACTATAGAGTAAGGCAATCACAGTGACACTGTTCATGAGCAGAGGTCCTAAAATGCCTATGTCGAAAATTTGGTGACAGAAGTCCATAAAATGGCTGTGTTATGAGCGTACATTGCACAGTTTCTATGCACACTCGTAAGTTTGTGAATTTGTAATATTTTCACACCAGATTTTTAACATTGGCAATTTCCCACATCTCCTTATGACCAGTGCAGCTGTCATTTTTCACATCCTGGCTGAAATGTGTGTTTGCACTTCCAGTGTACAATAGCTCGGTCGCTGGGGGAAATCAGTGTTTGGTACAGATTAAGAAAATCACAGTGACAGTGTTCATGAGCAGACATCATAAAATGCCTATGTTGAAAATTCAGTGAAACAATTCCAAACCAGCATTTGCCAATGCCGAATGTTGTCGTACTGGCATTGGCAGTGGCGGAGGTGGAGAGGCATAGCGTGTGAGTTTCTTAATGTGTCCCAAAAGGTGATTTTGCACAGCAAGTACACCACTGTGCGGCAGAGCTGTGGAAATGCATTTTGGGCAGGCTGTGGAAAATGGCAGCTGGACTGTTGATAATGAGGGTGTGTACAAATGCCAGTGGTGAAAATGTGGCATGAAAATGTTGCAGATTGGCAAAGTTACAAGGGTGCATGGAAACTGCGCAATGCATGCTTGGAACACAGTCATTGTCTGGACTTTCGCCACCAAATTTTCAACATAGGCATTTTAGGACCTCTGCTCATGAATAGTGTCACCGTCATTTCCTGAAAGTGTCCCAAAAAGTGAGTTCGCACAGTGACCGTGCAATTCTGCACCGGACGTGGGAAAACACATTTCAGGCAGCTGTACTGTTCATAAGGAGGTATGGAAAAAATGGCAATGATGAACAGCTGGAGTGAAAGTATTACAAATTCACAAAGTCACAAGCATGCGTGCAAACTGTGCAACACGTGCTCGTAAAACACTCATTTTATTGACTTTCGTCCCTAAATTTTCAACATAGGCATTTTAGGACATCTGCTAATGAACAGTGTCACTGCCATTTTCATAATGTGTCTTGAACACAGGCTTTCCACAGCGGCCACACTATTGTGTGTTGGAACTGCGAAAACAGATTTTGGTCAGGATGTGAAAAATGACAGCTGTACTGTTCATTAAGAGGTGTAGAACAATGGCACTGTTGAAAATGTGGAGTGAAAATATAAGTTTGCAAACTTATGAGCGTGCGTGCAAAATGCGTAACGCACGCCTGTAACACAGTCATTTTATGAAGTATTGTCACCAAATTTTCAACACAGGCATTTTAGGATGTCTGCTAATTAACAGTGTCACTGTCATTTTCGTAATGTGTCCTGAACACTGATTTCACACAGCAACAGCACTATTCTGTGCTGGAAGTGCAAAAACACATTTCAGGCAGGATGTGAAAAAATGACAGCTGTACGGTTCACAAGAAGGTGTGGTAAAATGGCAATGCTGAGAATCTGGCATTAAAATAGTGCGAATGTGCTAACTTACGAGCGTGCATTGTGCAGTTGCTACACACACTCATAAAACAGTCATTTTTTGGATTTTTCCCACCAAACTTGCAACATAGGCTGTTTGAGAGCCCCTCTCGTGAACAGTGGCACTGTCATTTCATTACTCGGTCCTGAAAGGTGATTCTGCAAAGTGACTGCGAAATCACCTTTTGGGACTGAATAACACCATGACAGTTCAAGAATTCATGAGAAGGGGTCCCAAAAACCCCATTTTGAAAATCTGGGGCCAAAATTAGTAAAAATGCCCTAGATATGCATTAAAGTTGAAAAACCCCTATTCATTCCATTATACAGCTTACCGGCATTTCTTCAGTTCGTGGTCAGCTTTGAAGAGTGCAGACGTGTTCCCGGTCCACAGAAGATCGTCGCTCCGGACTCCGCAGGTAAGTATGGGGTGAGGGGGGTGAGGGGAGGCAGGGTATGCAGTGGGTGGGTGCTGGTGGGGAAGGGGGCATTGAGACTACGAGGGACCATTTTTATTTTACAGGGGGGGAAAGTGGAAAAACCTTTTGAGAGACAGTTTTTTTCTTTGCAGGGGATTTAGTACACTGGGGTGGGCTCCCAGTGTGCCACCTAACTGTTTGGGAGGGGTGTCTGTAGCCGACGGGGGATTGGGCACCCTTGTTGGCACACAACACGGGGTGCAGGAGGAAGTAATGCTGATGGGGAATTGGCCACCCTTGTCGGCACACAACACGGTGGGGGAGGAAGTACTGCCGATGGGGATTGGGCATCCCTGTCAGCACACAAAGAAAGTGGGGGGGTGCGAGCCAAGGGGGATTGGGCACCCCCCAGGGCATTCAACAATTCGGGGGGGATTATGCCGACAGGGAGTGGCTCCCCCATCTGCACACAAAGAAAGCGGGGGGTTAACTGACAGGGGGATTGGGCACCCCCAAAGTCAGCAGTAGCTGCTAACCAACCATGCACATAATGGCAGTGAGCACAGTAAGAAAAGGACCGCTGCATATGACGAGCTGTGCTCGGATTGCAGTGGACCTTTTTTTAGATGTGCTCACCACATTATGTATGAATGGTGTGGCACCAGCATGCAGGCTGATTGGGAAATGCGGGACACACCTACTGGTGCATGCCCTGCATTCGCCCAACAGCGACCGCACCCCCGAAGCTGCACTGTCCCACTATGTTGGCTGCACAAGCACACCAACATAAAAATAAGTGTTTTATAAGCGTGCATTGCATAGTTTCTCCACACACTCGTAACTTCACGAATTTTTTTTTTTTCCATTAACATTTTATTAGAAGTTTATTCACAAAGAACATGACCAGAGACACAATGTAGACAATAAGAGTACATCCTGAAATACAGCCAGTAACAGAGCGGACAGGTTCTTTGTAAGAAATCTCCCTAAACCCCACTCCCCAAAACCCAACCCGCCAACACCCACCCTGCACAAGACCAGAAAAAGAAAAAAGAGGATGCTTATACCCGAGGGGATAAACTTATAGGTTAACGCGTATAGGCAATAAGAAAATGGGCCCAAATCTTCTCGAAGGTGGGGAGCTTATTATGGATTATGGCGATCATCCTTTCTGTTCTCAAAGAAAGGAGTAATTCCTCGAGCCATTCAGTATAGCTAATCATTATCTGGTCTTTCCAGTGTCTTAGTACCACCTTTTTAAGTGTAATAGAGATCAAAACTATGTAAAATTTCCTATTTCTAACTGAAATACTGGACATATCTCCCAACAAACATATCTCCGGAGTAAATAAACCTTCCAGACCAAGAGAAGAATCAACTTTACCTTTAATTTTAGACCATAATGGAACTATTTTCGGACAGTCCCAAAAAATATGGAACAAGTCACCAGTTCCCAAAAGACATCTGTTGCATCTTGAGTCAGACCTTAGTTTTAGACTCATCAGTTTGTATGGAGAATAATAAATATTGTGTAATAATTTAAACTGAATAAGTCTTAACTGATCCTGTATAATATATTTATGACAATTCTGCCAGAGGGCTGTCCAATCAAGGTGTCTCTCCGGAAAAACTGTGGTCCAATAAGCCCCTTGTATTGGGTTGGAAGAATATGCCCAGTTGAATAGAATGTTGTATAGTTTGGAGATTGCGTGAGGATGACCAACTAGAGGAGTCAAATCGCTCAAAAAATCAAACTTTGTAGTTTGATTTGGGTATGTACCTAACGCTTTAAGCAACATATGACGAAGTTGATATATTTTAAAAATTTCTTTAATAGGAATGTTAAATTTGTGCAGAATCTCTCCCGAGAGGAGAATACATCCTTCTTCATTTAAGAAGTCCCTAACGCGGGAATCAACTGGTAAGGGCAGCCATATGGTATGAATGGGTTTCTGGCCAATCAGAAAACGCGGGTTGCCCCAAATAGGTTGCGACCAATCCCTGACATTCTCATACTTTAAAAACTTACAGAGTTGGATATGAATTTTAAGGGAGGTCCCAATTGGGGAGTTTCTAAGAGAAAGGGGAAGTAAATTGGGCTTAATATAAAGTAAGGCTTCAGGAGAGAGACCAAATTTTTTGATAAGCGCAGTCTCCATATGTAACCACAAAGGGATGTAAGAGAGGCGTGTAATAGTCTCTTTGCTAAAGGTCCATCTTAAGTATTTATTCACATGGCCCGCCCAAAAATATAGGGCAAAGTGTGGTAACCACAACCCACCCAGTACCTTGGGCGAGGCCAACTTATGATAGGCCATCCTGGCTCTCTTGTAGCCCCACACAAAGTCTGCTAATAACCCATGAAATTTTTTAAACCAAGAAAATGGTAACCAAATACTGAGTCCACTTAAGGGATAAAATAAATGGGGAAAAATATTCATTTTCATTAAATTTATCCTGCCCCAAAGCGAGAGTGGAAGTTGTGCCCATCTTGCAAGGTCTAGTTCCACAGTGCGCACCAGGGAGTCAAGATTAAGTTGACGCATCCGCGCTGTAGTGTTCGACAAAACAAAACCCAAATACTTAAAGGAATCGGGTTCCAACCCAGGCCCAAGTCACTAATCTCATACCTAAGGAAGGTTCCAGTAAGGGGGTAGACAATTGATTTGTCTACATTCAGCTTATAATTAGATAACTGGCTGAACTTCCGAATGGAATTCAACAGAGCTGGGATGGACATCTGTGGTTCGGAGACATAAATCAGCAGATCATCTGCATAGGCTGTTACCTTAATAGTATAATCCAAGATTTTAATCCCCCTGATATCATGATTGAGTATTATATGTTTAATAAGGGGCTCCAGGTATAAATTGAAAAGAAGGGGAGATAGGGGACATCCCTGTCTAGTACCCACATGCAAAGCAAAGGGATCTGAAAGGACTCCATTGCACGAGACTCTTGCCAAGGGGTTTGAATAGAGGAAACTAATCCAACCAACAAAACCCCTTGGGAAACCAAAACTCCTCATCACAGTAAACAAGAATTCTCAGTGAACCCTGTCAAATGCCTTCTCGGCATCTAAGGAAACAAGAGCCAAGGGAGCATCTATCTTTTCTGCGACCGAGAAGACATGGGACAGGGTCCTTGCATGGTCTGCTGCACAACACCCTTTCATAAATCCGGTTTGTTCAGGGCCGATAAGTTTGGGCAGGACTTTATTTATTCATTGCGCTAATAATTTCACTAGAATTTTGATGTCATAATTAAGTAAGGAGATGGGCCTATAACTCGCAGGTTGTTCGGGGGGTTTATTTGGTTTAGGGATAAGCACAATAAGTGCTTCAGAAAGGGCGTTATCAAATTTGTTGCTGCTAAGAATATATTGAAACAACCTAAGTAATAAAGGGGATAACTGCTTAGCAAACTTCTTGTAGAAGTTGGAGGAGAATCCGTCCGGGCCTGGCGTTTTATCGAGAGGAAGAGTCTGAATGGTATGTTCAATCTCTTCCTGGGTAATATTGGCTTCCAGTAAGGACCTATCAGAGTCAGATAAGGAGGGTAGCTGCAGGCCCTCAAGAAAAGATAAGATCTCCTCATTGAGTGGAGGGGACTCCATAGCCCCATGGAGGGATTCAAAGTAATCCCGAAATTCCTGAACGATCTCCCAAGGGGAGGTCTTAATACATCCATCTGCCTTGGATTGAATTCCCGGGATTATATGGGAAAATTCTAATTGTGTGATACGCCGGGCCAGGAGTCTCCCGGCCTTATCACCTTGATCTACATAATTAGCATTAGTTTTGATCAGGGTCAATTCTGCTTGATCTCCTAAAAGTTTGAGATATGAATCCTTGAGCTTAAGCAAACCAATCCTTTCCAGCTCATGGGGTTGAGGTGACATATTAGCTTCCATTGCCGTATCCGGGTCAGTAAGTCTGATAGCATGTGTTCCCTCTCTTTCTTCCTTTTAACCGCTATCCCAATTAAAATGCCCCTAATAAATGCCTTAAGCGCCCCCCAGAACATATCCGGGCGGACCATATCTGTTAGATTGTTAGATATAAATTCCTCTATTTGAGTTGAAATGTCCTTTACTACCTTAGGGCACCTCAGGAGTTGGTTATTGATTTTCCACCTGTTGCCCTTCTTTGGCAAGAAAGAGAAGGAGATAGAAGTCGACACTGCATCATGAACTGAAAGAGGGCTCGGTATAATTGCCGACCCCAAAACTCCAGATAGAAGGGTACGGGAAAGCAGGATGTAATCTATGCGGGATGCGGTTCCATGAACAGGGGAGGAAAAGGTGTATTCGCGAGATGTGGGGTGCAGCACCCTCCAAACATCAACTAGGCTAAGACAGTCAGTCAACTTGTACAGAGCCCACGCTTCTGGTGACCGTCCAATCTGAGAGACTTTGGATCTGTCCGCCAACGGGTCCAGGACTAAATTAAAGTCACCCCCCAAAATCATGGGAAGATGATTAAAAGGTGCGAGTACATTCATTAGAGTAACCCAAAAATCTTGTGTATCTGTGTTGGGACCATAGATGGAACCTACTAATATCTCCGTGTTAAATAACTTCCCCTTAACAAGGATGAATCTGCCTTCTGAATCTTTGATAACCTGCAGCGGAGTAAAGGGAATAGATGTACGTATTAAAATCATAACCCCCTTACTTTGTGTGGTGCCTTGGGAAGAAAAAACCCTGGCTATTTGTAACCGCCTCATAGCATTCTCTTCGGTACTTAACAGGTGCGTTTCCTGCAAAAACACCAAATTTGCTTTCACAATCTCCAAATGCTTCAGAATTTTATACTGTTTAAGCGTCTGTCGAGCCCCTTTAATATTCCAACTTAAGAATTTAATGGATAAATCAGATGTCATGGTTTTACTTGCTTAAAGTGTAACCAAGACCAAGCAAGCCCCTTCGAAATCACCTTCTGAAAAATTAATGGTCTTATGCACCCTCCCTAACCACCCTGTCCCGATTATACCCCTAAAGTGATAGACCTTAATACCCTCCATCCCCCCATTCTCCTACAAGAACAAACCCACATATCTGCCCACCCTACCCACCCCGTCCCACCCAAGTATCGTGGCCCATGACTACAGCACACATGGCCCCATTTCCTCTGCTCCCCCTCCCCCCCTGCAAAATATTTCAAACAACCATACTAACTATGTGAACAGTATAACTATTATAGCATCCACCAACCCATTTTACATTGAGCAACAAAAGTAAATTCGTAAAACAAGGATGGAGCACTACAACAAAGGTGGTTATGAATACCAATGTGAGCACCAACAGAATTTTGGGACAATATTCCTATGTTCCCTTATGAACCACCTCAATCTAAATTACACTAAATGTATTTATAATGTGAGAGTCCGAATGAAATTATGTCAGTCCCAATATCTAAACTGACTGAAACAATAAGCTTTTCCTGTGGACATCTCGTTCTCCACCCGGCAGAAGAAGGATAATGAAGCAAAAAAAAAAAAAAAAAGCACCAAAGTGCTGGGTACCGAACAAAATTAAGACCAGATCACCATAGAATGTCCTGGTATTAGTTTGTTACATGTGGGAACTTCTTTCTTCAGGTAACTAATCCAACAGAGACCCTGTTTTGAAACACAGGTACAGCCAACAAAAAACTAGGCCCATGACGAGCTTCTGAGGGTTCATGTGTCTTTAAACAGAGTAGGGAAGGCCGCTTGTAGCGAAACAGTCGCAGCTTCCACGTTGTCAAACGAGCTCCAACCTTCCGACGTTCGGACTTGCAGCCTGGCAGGGTAGCCCATTTTAAATTGAATACCTGCAGCCACAAGTTTGCTGATCAGGGGGTGATAAGCCATCCTCTTCTGGCGAACCGACAAGGGTAAGTCTTGGGCAATCCTGATCTTGACTCCAGCCCATGATAACTCTTTAATCTCTTTAGCTTTTGAGATAAATAGCTGATGCTCCTGGTAGTTTAAAAAACGAAAGACAAAGGAGCGTGGCGGTGCAGAAACTGGTGGAGCTGGACGTAGAGCGCGATGGGCCCTCTCGATCATATAGGTAGCACCGAAGGGAGAGGGGCCTGAGATCTTTTCTATCAACTTTTGCACAAATTTAATAGGGTCAGAGCCTTCCTCCCCTTCCGGCAAACCGATGATAACGGCGTTATTCCGCTGGCTCCTTCCCTCTAAATCTTCGACTTTGGATTCCAGCTTAGCCATGCATTGTCTCATTTGCATTAGGACCGGATCAAGTTTGGCATTGCATCCTTCTAACGAATGGATCCTCGCCTCGTTGTCGGAAGTCCGCTGAGTAAGGTCTTCTAATGCTCCAGAAATCGCTTTAATTTCGCCTGTTAGTTCTTGCATCTGCAGTTTAAACGGACGGAATTCCTCCAGGAATTGGGCTAAGGTAAGTGGGTCTTCCTCCTTAGGGCAGGTAACAGAGGCAGAGGTTTGCGAGGAACTTGAGGCCCTGGATTTTTTTTCGGCCTTCCCTGGTGAAGCCGGCGGTGTATGTTTGGGGGGTGCTTTACGCATCTCCTCATCCATCGGGTAACGATTAACCAGATCCACTATCCAGACATCCAGGGATAGGTCTGTTGATGCTAAAAAAATGGTTATCGTAACAGTAAACGATGTAAATAAAGAAGGGGAGGTCGGAGCGTCTGGAGAAAGCAGCTAGCTCATGCCCTGCATCATGTGACTCCTCCGTAACTTCACGAATTTGTAATATTTTCAGTCCAGAGTCTCAACATTTGCATTTTCCCACACTTCTGTATGGAGTACAGCTGTCATTTTTCACATCTTGACCAAAATGTGTTTTCATACTTCTGGCATTGAATAGCATGGTCACTGTGGAAAACCAGTGTTCGGTACACAGTAAGAAAATCATTGTGTCAGCATTCATGAGCAGAGGTAACAAAATGCCTATTTTGAAAATTTGGTGAAATAATTCCACTGAATGACTGTGTTGTGAGTGCACATTGTGCAGTTTCCACTCAGGTTCATAACCTTGAACATGACCAGGGCATTAGGGTTTCTAAGACAGACACTTAAGAAGTAAGAGGCTGAAATGTTAATCAGATGCAAGAGGAGTTGCAGAGAGGTACTCTGTTGGGGCACGGATGTTGAAGGGACATGGATACAACTGGGGGGAGGGATCTGCATAAATGCCAAACACCACTGCACATACCTGCAAGTGAATGTTTGGCATTGACAAATGCTTGTTTACCAGGAGAGACACACTAAGCTTGAAGCTGGTTTACAGGTGTGACCTGGGAGCACATGGAAGTTAAGTGACTTGCTCAGGGTAACACAGTATGCAAGTGGGGGCTGTGGGATTCAAACCCAGGTGTCCAGGTTTGCAGCTCAGAGCCTTAAACCACTGCGCTATACTGCCTCTGGCTACTTTTTACCTCATGCCAACTACAATACTATATTTTCCCTTGCAGCACCATATATTTACCAATGATTTTTTTGTAATATCATTATGACTAATAGGTTACATAATCTTTTCTATTATTTTTATGTTTTTAATTTTTTTAATTAGGTACATAGAAACAAAGAAAAATAGAAGTTCACCAGCAGATGATGCCCTTAGGTCTATGGAGCCTGCAGAGTGTATATGCCATGCACTTAATTTACTTGTTGCTTCATCCCTTCCCAGATACAGTACCTTAACCTGAACCTTATAATAAGATAATAAATACTCTATGATATAAGATAATAAATAGTAATTTGATAATAACCTTAGCATAATAAAACAACTTTGTTTTATTTTATTTAATGTTACATGTTTTATTTGTGAGACAAAACAACATAATTTGTGATAGTTAATTTTTTTGAGTTTTGAGGAACAAATCAACTTCAGCAGTTTTTATTTTAATTTCTTTTTCTGTATTATTTCTTTTTTATTCATATACTTTAACAAGAAACATAATTGTATGATAGTATACTAGTATGCTCCATGTGGATGCTGTAGAAGTTAGTAAGTAATGCATATGCAGCATTCAGATGGGCTCACCATGGGAAGAGTCACTTATTGAACACTTTGGAGGCCTGTTCATATGGTTGCAATAGCAGAAAAACACTTTGCAGCACACACTGTTGAGTACACCACTTGTGCCTGCACTAGACAATGTGGAGCATGTGTTTCTTTTTAATAACATACATAAATTATACAAACAGATAACAGCCATGACTTCCCCAACAGTCATATCAATAGTTTATAACAGAAATATGTTTTACATGTTTAACATTATAAGGTAATTGACTGCTAGTACCTTGAAGTCATGTACTAGGAAAGCAGGTTACTCAATCAAACAGATCTTCTTATCAGTATTGCGTTTATTCTAAAATTTATCCTGCTGCAAGCTGCAAAATGGTATAGTATGTTAGGAATTGACAAGCAAAAATCTTATCAGGGTGTATTTTCTCTAGTGTAAATTATATTCCAATCACAACCTGTTTTTTTGTCTATTGACCAACTATTGTATCTCTTCTGTTGTACCAACTAAATAATTATACTGTACACTTTGGCTGAAGAGCTGTTGTCAGACAGACCTATACTCCAAGAGACAAGCTGGTTAACTTACTTTTTGGTCAGTAATTCAATCCTGAGTAAAAACCCATATTAAATTAAGTCTATATATTCTATTCAGCACTCCATGAGAGAGTTTATCTTGTTTCAGGGCCTCTAAGAATTCAACTATCCATTAAGAAAAGAAGGAACCTTTTCTTCCATCCATAACCTCAGTATACAGTTTTTGCTGCCATTGCTGCTAGTACTATTGTGTTTTAGTATGACTTCCTAATGTTATGTTTTCATCAAAATGCCTAAAGACACACATCTCTATATAAATGTTTTGGCATATTAGTGGTAACTCTTAAAATACTCTTTTATTTCAGACCATAAGTTTCTAGCTTTAAGCATTTCCAAATCCATATGTAAATCCAATTGTAGAAATGAAAGGAAAAGCGTGGCAGGCATTTATTACATACACCATTTTGTCTTAATTCAGTTTTCCCCAATCTCAGCTGGGGTATAATAAAGATTGCTTAAAATCTTAAATTGTGTGGTTTTATGGTGTACTGAGGTGAAAGTTTTATGGGTTTTTGCCCATGTTATCTCCCAAACACAATGAGAAGTATCATACCCCAATGGGGTTAACCAGAGGTTAGAGTAGTTAGTTGCTACACATCAATAAGTAATTCATGGAAAAAGGAAATGGTGGGTTTATTCAATAATATTTTCGTACAACTAACTATATTATTGTCCATGAAGATTTCCTCCAATCTACCGAGACATTGGTTCCTTCAACTGAAAATTGCTGCATGTGATTGCCAGAGAGAAGTTTTGTTTCAGAACTGAATAGTGTTTAAATGTTTGACCTGTTAGAATGCCACTTATTCTTTGTATCCCTTTGTTCTTCCACTCAGGTTTATGAAAAGAGGACCTATTGTTTTCAAATAATGTGATTATTTGAGAGAGGTTGTTCTACATATTCTGCTAGTTTTAGGATCAGAAGAATGGTCCACCATGAAATAGTCTTCAGACTTTCTTTAATGATTCCAATATTTACCTTTTTGATCTGATTGGAGAAAATTAAGCTTGAAAATCAATAGAACTGGAAGCCATTACCTTTTTCTCCAATACCAGCTATTCAGGTGTATCATTCTTTGAGTGTTCCTTTTCTGCACAGTAGGAGAGTTGTTACACCCTGCTTGCCAAAAGAAAGTGCTGATAAAATCTGATGCCCTACAGCCCCCTCTCTTTAGTGTAATATGCAAATGTTACATTTTTTAAATTTCAAATGCAGTTGTTGACTAAAGATTGGATGAACAAAAGCCAGTTCTTTAGAATCATGTTTGGTATCATGCTAAATAGAAAAAGTGCCTTGGGCAGAACCATCATTGTAATTTACTCCAGTCTGCTCCAGAAACTTAACAGTAGTTTATTCCATTTAGTCAGGTCTTCATTGGTTTTTGAAGCTGAAATTAGATAATACATTAGATCAATTAGAAAATTACATAGTTTAGATTCGAAAATTAAGATTTTCTTTAAACATTCAATATTATTGACAGACTCATGGTATTTGTATACCCAAATATGTAATTGACTCCTTAGTCCATTGAAGTTTTCACTTTGCAATATGACTTTTGCAGCATTCATTATTTAAAGCAAGCAATTAGGCTTGGTCTTCATTGACATTATATCCCATGGTCTCTCCAAAATCTTCTAACAAGGATGACAATTCTTCCAGTGTCTTATCAGGATCTCTGATGATCAGCAGAACATCATCAGTGAAAAGGGAAAAAAATATTCTTTCCCCTAGACTTCAGTCCCCTGATGTTTTGATTTCTGTTTAGTGATCTAACTAAGGGATCCATTAAATGGGCAAATAAAAGTGGACAAAGTGGACTCCCCTGTCTTGTTCCTTTTGTATAGGTCAAAGAAAGAAGAGATCATTCTACTGGTAATTACCAACAACTGTGATTTACTGTACAACAGAGGCATTCATTTATAGAAAACTTTAGGAATACATATGTTTCTGAAATATTAAATGAAAATTCCAACTGGACCCTGTCAAAAGCATTTTTAGCATCGAGTGATAACAGGGCAGCTGGATAAGTGGATTTTTTGTCTGTTTTCTTTATATGAAATAGCTTTCTCATATTGACCACTGCTAAAGATTTTTTTTAAGAAAGCTTGTTTGTTCTGTGCTGATTGGTTTACTAGCACTTTGTACAGGATTTTTGTGTCTGCATTATTCAATGTACTGTAATTGGTCTGTAGCTGCCACAGAGGGGTATGTATTTTTCTTGTTTGGGGATTAATGAGATAAGACTGTGTGTCTCATTATTTTTGGTAGTATCCCTTCCTGTTGTGCATTTTCATAAACCCCTTTTAGTATTGGGCTAATTTGATAAGCACTTTTGTGGTAGAAGTTTGGAGAAATATGCCTAGACTAGTAAATTTATTTTTTCTTCATTTCCATTAGTGCACTCTGAAAATCTGTAAATATTATGGTCTGCATACAGTAATTCTTTTTTATCCTCTTCTTCTAGTTGGAGGATAAAAAAAGTTTTGATTTTATGACTATTTTGTTCTGAATGGTGGGAATACAATTTATAATAAAAATATTAAACATTTTTATTAATATCCCTGTAGAGTGCAGTCAATGCCTTTCCTTCCCTTCCCCATTTCTAATGGCTTCAATCCTTGCTCTGTTAGCATTTTTTTAACCCCATAGTCAGTACTCTACTTAATTTATGTACTGGGTCTGTATAAGAGAGTTTGGGTTTTCTAATGACAAATGTTGCCTAATTTCTCATCAACTCATCATATTCAACATTTTCTTTGAACCACTCATTCTATAGACTCAGGTTACTATTATTCAATACTTTCCTTTCCATTTCTTTAATAGTATTAGTCATTCCTCAACTTTAATTTTCCTTACTTTCTTTTGTTTAGAAGCAGGGCTAATTAGGCACCCCCCTATTACACGTTAAAGTCTCCCATACATTTGGCCAGGAAGTGCCCACTGGTTTGTTTATTTCTAAGTATTCCTCTGTCTTTGAGCCAATGTATTTCCAGTTGTCTTCACTTTCAAACATCTGGTAACTAATCCTTTCGTCTAGTAAAGGATTTAGCTCCATCAGTACTACTGATGCATGCATAGACTGGGCAGTGGCTTAGTCACAACTTCAATAATTTCTTCCACAAATTCATTACTGATGTACTGTACATGTAGATTTGGTCTATTCTTGAACCTGAGCTTTGTACAGGTGAATCAAAGGTAAAATATTTTGAACCAGTATTCATAATTGTGACTCTGTATCACAACTGTACTTGTTATAATGTATTTTTGCTGTCTATTGTTAATACTCTGTACCACAACTGTAACTGCCTAGAAATATTTACTGTTGTATATTTGTTAAGTGACATGGAGCCTTTGGAAATGAGACTATGACTCAAAGGTTTGTAATTCCGATACTCTAAATCATTAGTTCTCACACTTTGTGATAATGAGCCTCCCCCAAGCCATGAAAAAGATTTTGAGCCTCCCTCAAATTTGGAAAAAAATTCTTAGGCCTCCCCACAGAAAAAAAAATCTGCTTTGCAGAGTACACCAGGAATAAAGTGAGACTAATAAAGTTGACTGAGTATATTCTCTTTTTATTCAACTTATTGTTCTCCATCCCTGACCTGGCACCTCAGGTTATACTTGTCACTCCACTTTTCTGAGTCTTGGGTCCTTGTTACTCTGTCTGGAACAACCAACCTAGCCACTACATCTCTCCCTCTCGTACCCTGTTGTTAAGCAACTTCTTGCTCCCTTACCTCAGGTCACACCGGAAAACATGCATCAGATCTCTGTACCTTTCCCAGTCACTAATTTACATATAAATACCTACTATAGAAATGAGCCTTGACTCAGTGTGCCATTCCAAGTTACTAATTTGCATATGAATACCTATTGTAGAAACTAGCCTTGACTCAGCATGCCTCCCCCAGGCATTAATTTACATATAAATACACACCTATAAACATGCTTTAGCTCAGTGGGGACTTCCTGGTCAAATATTTGTGCATAAGTTAAATTCACCTGCAATTATCCAGATTTAATTTGTTTTATCCTTTCGCACAAAACAGGCAAAACTTAAAATTTAAATACTGTACATTCTCAGACGTGACTGGGCCTCCTCTGGAACAATTTCGGGCCTCCCTTGGGAGGCTGGCCTCACCATTTGAGAACCACTGCTCTAAATAAATAAATAAAATAAAATAAATAATTCTGCACATGTCCATCAGGTCTAACCTGTCTACCATCTTAATTACTGTAGGCTTCTATCGTGTGGATAAACATTTTATTCAAGTCTTCAGAATAACATAGCATACACAGGGAAATTCATAATTGTGCAACAGATTCAGTATTGGAAAAATACAATCAAACTCATTGGCCAAGTACAAGATTCACAGCATCTCCTCAACAGAGATAACTACATGATAAGAAGGATGCACAGTACCATACAAGATGTGTGAGGAACCTAGTGTCCACATGGAGAAATAACTTCTGAACCTGGAGCAGTAGAGAACTGTCGCAGTTCAGGAGGGTCCCATTTTAAGCATAGATTCAGAGATAGTATTATCTTAACTGTTTACAAGAACAGAGCTCAGTGCTGCAGCAGATGGTAAAACATAGGGGCAAATTTGAAATATTGATGTAAGTAGATCTCTATCTGCTTTACTAAGTTTGTATGTTATACTGGATCTGTCTGCGGTGCGGTTTAACACACAGTGTTGCCAGACAGAATGATCCTCAAGTTCAGAAAGGGCTGCAACTGATTAGCTATTATAGTATCTTAAACATTTCATGGGTTCTGTTGCATGGCCTGTAAACATTGACCATTGTAGTTAGTGAATTATTTAACCTCCCATTTACAATGACAAAAAAAATCCTCTTTGGTCTTCCATAACCTCTGCTGCAATAAAATTTGTGGGTCTGTCGATCAAAATCATAACTCCTGCTTTTTTTATTTCAGTCCTGCTCCAAACATCTGTCCAACCCATTCTTTCCTCATCAACAACACATATTTTGCTTTAAATGGGTCTTCTGTAAAAAAAGCTATAATAGTATAAATTTTCTTTAAAAAAACATAAATCTTTTTATCTCTTTACCTTATTATAAGTCCCCTTATGTTCCAAGTTACAAAATTGGACTTGAATGCCATAAAAAATTATCATTATAAATTGTAATAATTCTATCTCTCTCTAATGTCTTTTAAATCATCTTTCTTCACATTTTATGTAATCTGTATTCCTTTCCTAGCAAATGTTCCACCTGTCCAAATGGCTGATTACCAGCTCTTTTATAGAGGCCCACTGGCCCAGGGGGCTAGATGATGATGGAGAAGGGCAAGGGGAAGTGTGGCAGGGATAGCCACAAGGGGTCTGACCAATCTCATACCATTCAGACAGCAAATTGCTTTGCACCCTTGGAGGAGGCTCAGGTACCTGACTCCATTGGGGGGGATCTAAATCTGTTGAGAGAAATGGGCAGGATTACTTGGTGGCACCCAAGGGGAGTGAGCAGGAGGAAGTCAACAAGGACAGTCTCAGTGATTGAGGACTCAATGACTAGGTTGACCAGAGAGGGTGGTGGGTGGGGAGGGAAGGTAAGTTAAATGGTCTAATGCTTTCTTGGTGTATCAGCAATCAGGGATATAGATAGGATAGGGAGGATGGTGGAGAAGTGGGAAGGGGATCTGGGGGTGCTGGTATACTTTGGTACCAATGATCTGGCAAACTAGCTTATGGAGTCAGTGAAGCAGAACTTCAAAAGGCTGGGAGATAGACTGAAGGTGCACTCAGCTTCCATTACCTTTTATGAGGTTCTCCCTATGTGGAGTAAGGGGAATAGATTTGCTAGAGTAAGAAAGGAAGAAACTGAGGATTTAAATGGTTGGTTGAAGGGATGGTTTCAGGAGGAGGGATACCACTTTGTAGGGGACCGGGAGGGCTTCTGGGACAGAAGGCTCTTCAAGGGTGATGGCCTTCACATGGTGAGAGAGGGGGCCAGGGCTCTGGTGCTGAAGTTCAGCATTTGCACTAGACAATTAAACTGACTATGAGGGAGACAGATGCTAGGGGAACCACTGAGAAGGGAGAGCAGGTGGGGAACCAACCTAGGGCTCTCCCTGAACAGGGGACTAGTATCAACAAGGTGGTAACAGTAAAGTTGAAGTTTAAATTAGGTTAGGGGAAGAGACCAATGAGGCAGGGCTAACAAAGCCTACAAGGTAGGCAAAGAAGTCCCCATGTGTATGTGCCATTCATGTTACAGGTCAGACAATGGGTACATTATATCCCCCAAGTACATCTGGGACACTTGTTTCAACCCTTTTTCCCCATCTCAGGAGGGCCTGGTGCAGGAATACATTGTATAATCTGTATCCTTTAAGGGCCTCGGTAAGTGAAGTGTATGGGACAAGCACAAGTTATGCTCTATTTGCTAGTGTACTGCCAACCAGATAGTGGCTGTGCAGTGGGCAAATGGAGTCCCACCTCCAGTGCTGGTTCTAGCAGTTCAGAGGCTCTGTGCAAACTCCTTTAGTGGGGCCCCTATTAGGAATTAGGGAGCCCCAAGAAACAGACTTCTTCCTGTGATGACCTCATCATATCTTCTAGTACAGCTCAATTTTTTTGTAGTTTTGTGATTTCCTTGAATTAGGTTGCAACTGCTAAGAAATGAGGAGACATACACATCAGTGTTAATTTCCAGAGAAATTTGGACAGGGACACAGAGGACCAGGAAAAAAGGAGGTCAACTGGACACCTGAAGCTTTCTGGGGCCCTTCTGCTCCCGGATCCCTGAGCAGATGCACAGTTTGCAATATGATAAGGTTGACACTGCCCACCTCCCTCAGTTTCAATTTCCTTTGGTATCAAGCACTCCCCCAGTAGCTCACTTTCCTGGCCCACTTCTTCAAGGGCCACCCATGTTGGCACTTGATCAGGTGCACCCACTGGTAGAAAAGTCAACTGTGATGCACAGTAATAGAGTTTAAATTTGGGGTGTGCTCCCCCCAAGGGACTGGAAAATTGAGTATAGACTTGTGAATGCCTGCTTCTTTACCCCTCCACAGGAAACCATGTAAAAAAGTACTGCATTTTTTTAAAAGTATTTGGCACTCCGATGGGTAGGGCCTAGAAAAGGTCTAGACACTTGGGTAGGGTGCACATTTTTACCGCATTAGTTCTATCAAGGAGAGACAGGGGCAGTGCTCCCCAGTGCTCAGACTTTGGCTTTTTAACTGTCAGCAATGGTGGGTAATTATGTTTTTATAGGGCTTGATGGGTAGCTGGAATGCAGATGCCTGGGTATTTAATGGAGTAGCTGACAACCTAAACCCACATTGGATTGTTGATAAGGAGCTTCTTCTCTAATTTACCTATGGGATGGAGCTCATTCTTAGACCAGCTGACGCGGTGTTCCACTGGTCCCCCATACTCTGTGAGGAGCTGCGGCCCCTCTGGAAGTCCTGACCTGGCCTATAATTGTAAGTAAAGAAGCAGGTCATCTGTGAATAATGAAATTTTATGTACTTTATTAGCAGCTGAGAGCTCCTGTATTCTGAGGTTTCTTCAGCTGGCTTCTGCAAGGGTTCCAAGGACATAATATATACTAGTGGGGAAAGAGGGCACCCCTGACAGGTCACTCTAGTCAACTGGAAAGGATAAGTCAAACCACCATTAATTAGTATTTGGACCTCAGGTTTATGGTATAGGGTTTTCACCCATCTAATGATGTATTCACCTGTTTCAAACAGGTGCACCCACTCTACATGGTCAAAGGCTTTTTACACATCCAGGGCAAGGACTGCTGCACTATGTCTCCTTGCGCTGTTCACCCATCTGTGAATTATGTTAAGAGTTTGTAGAATATTATGCTTCCCTTGTCTCCGATTAACAAAGTCTGCCTGGTCAGTGTGCATGCAGTGTGGGAGGATATTCCCCAGTCTGGAGGCTGTGATTTTTACTATTTTGTAATCTGCTGACAATGTCAACAATGATATTGGGTGGTACAATGAACACTGTGAAGTCCTTGCCTGGATTTCTAAGTACAGTAATGGTAGCCTCCTACGTGGAGGGGGTGCAGCTCTTCCCTGTCAAAGCGCTCCTCAACCATATCAAAAAGGAGGTCAAGCAGTTGCTGTGAGAAGGTTTTATAAAAATCAATGGGGAGTCCATCAGGACTTGGGGCCTTCCCACTCCTGAGACTTTAGACTGCTTCTCCCACTTCTTGCCTAGATAGTGGTAAGTTCAGACTCTGTCAATGTTTTGAGCTCCATAGAACTATGGGTGTCTTTTGAAAGACAGCCTGGAATTGCACTGGGGATGATGCTATCTCAGAAGTGTACAGCTTGCTATAAAGAAGGAATAGAATGCATCAACAGTTTCACTTTGTGATGTGGCTGTTGTGCCTCTCTCCTTCCTGATTTCTGCAATGGTCCTGGCCCCCTCATCGCTTTTCAGCTGCCATGCCAGCAGCTTACCCTCACATCACCATCATAGTACTGGCCTCCCTTAATGAGCAGGATCCCCCCTCTCCACTGCCACGCTGCTTAACAAGTTAAACTCCCACATTAGTTTCTATATGCAATAATATAGTGATATGGATGGGGCTGTCCTGTGAGATTTCTTGCACTCTGCAGTTTTGTTCTCCAGGGATTTAATCATTGCTATGTCATATTTGTGTTTATATTTAGCAAAAGACAGTATTTGGCCTCTAAGATATGCCTTATGGTCATCGCAGCGTGTAGTGTGAGTTGCGACCCCTTTTTTATTCAGCAAGAGGAATTCCGTGATGGCCTCTTGAATGTGGGTCCTGAATTCCTGCTTGGTAAGGAGGGTGGGATGCAACTGCCAGGCCCTAGCCAGAGTAATGGGTATGTCGCCATTTAGTTGTAAGGTATCTGGGGCATGGTCTGAAGTCAGTATAGCCTCATGCATCACCCTGCCTACACATGTCATCAGAGAGGTCTGTATTAAGATTCTGCCAATGTGTGCATAATTTCCATGCGCATGTGAATGAAACTCTACTCCCAGTCACTAGGGTTGAAATAGCACCATACATCTATGAGACCATATGTCTGGATAGATCATTCAGGGCTCTGGCATTACCAGATAATGGGACAGAAGCAGTATTGGATCTATCCAGAATAGGGCTGGGTAGACTGTTCTGTGGGAGATCCAGACCCCCAATCAATGGACCCGGATAATTGCAGACTTCGTGGTAGAAGTTCTGTTCCATATCTGTGGAGATGCCATTTCCCCGATTTTGTTTTCTGTTGCCATGGGGATGCTGTTGGCATGTACAGGTGGCCGGTGGCATCCAATCAGGCAACAGAAGGTCACGTGATGCACTCACTGTGTATAACCGTGCTGAGTGTGCCACTCGGCCCTGAACTAGGAGGACCAGGAAGAGAGAGGAGTGGAGGAGCTATGCTGAGCAGCACAGCCAAAACCAAAAGCACAAAAAAAAAAAGAAACAAAAGAGTTTCTCCAACTAGAGGGAAGGGAAGGGACAAATAAGAAGTTAGGGAGGGGGAGAGAATCGATTGGAGTGGGTGAAGGTGGTCAGGGTTGGAACTCAGAAGGGAGCATCGGGAGTTGGATTGGGGAGGGACTGGGGAATAGTGGTGCTGGGGGGATGCAAAATGGCAATGCTGGGCTGGTGACTGAGTGAGCAAGGGCAGGCTGACAAAATCTGACTTGTGCCATTCCAGAGGAGAGTGGAGAGTGAGACTAGTGGAGAGAGGGAGAGACTCGAGTACTGGAGGCCCATTAGAGTTACAAAAAATCCCAAATGAAAGTTTTTTTTGTTACCTCGGACAGTAGCTGTGTGTACAAAAAGGGCAGGCTGGCAAAATCTGACTTCTGCCATTCCAGGTAAAGAGTAGTGGGGGGTGGTCAGAGATTATAGTTACCGAAAATCCCAAATGAAAGTTTTTCTTGGCCTCAGACAGTAGCTGTGTGTACAAAAGGGCAGGCTGGCAAAATCTGACTTGTGCCATTCCAGATAAAGAGTATTGGGGGGCAGAGATGATAGTTACAGAAAATCCCAAATGAAAGTTATTTTTCTTGGCCTCAGACAGTAGCTGTGTGTACAAAAAGGGCAGGCTGGCAAAATCTGACTTCTGCCATTCCAGATAAAGAGTACTGGGGGTGGAGCAGAGATTATAGTTACAGAAAATCCCAAGTGAAAGTTTTTTTCTTGGCCTCAGACAGTAGCTGTGTGTACAAAAGGGCAGGCTGGCAAAATCTGACTTCTGCCATTCCAGATAAAAATGCGGGGCAGAGATTATAGTTACAGAAAATCCCAAGTAAAGTTTTTTTTTCTTGGCCTCAGACAGTAACTGTGTGTACAAAAAGGGCAGGCTGGCAAAAATCTGACTTGCACCATTCCACATAAAGAGTACTTGGAGGGGGGGGGCAGCAGAGATTACAGTTACAGAAAATCCCAAATGAAAGTTTTTTTCTTGGCCTCAGACAGTAGCTGTGTATACAAAAAGGGCAGGCTGGCAAAGTCTTTGACTTGTGCCATTCCAGATCGAGAGGAGAGAGGGAGAGAATACTACGGGTACTAGAGATGCTTTATATTTACATAAAATCTCCAGGTTTCTTTTTCCTGGCTTCGGTGTGGCTGTGTGGCAAGGGCAGCAAGGTGACAAAATAAATCTTTGTGACATCCATTCCAGACTCAGAGGGAAGAGAGAGAGGGAGAGACTGCAGGGTGACCCTCAATAAATATAACAGTCTCAGAAATCCAAAATAAAACCTTTTTCCTGGTTTCAGTGTGGCTGTGTGTACAGAGCAAGTGCAGCAGGATGGCACAATAAATCTTTGACTTGAGCCATCCAATCATGAATAACAGTCATCATCGCCTATGTTCATTCACAAGTCATGATTTCATGTATTAAAAAAATATACTGTTCAAACAATGTACAAGTTAATGTGCCTGCCCTGTGCTGCTGGCTGTGGGTGGCCCAGGGGATAATCTGACTGTGACTTGTAGTAGGCTGAGTGTTTACTGTACAACACAAGCAAAGCACAAGCACTAAACACAAGTGTCATAATCATCACTTATTCCCCATTATTCCTCCATATTATCATTAGTTTTATAGTATATTGCATTACAAACTTACATTACATATAAGCATTAACCAACCCCCAGTGCGGGACTGTGCTGCTTGCAGCTAATGTACCAGATGTGTCTACATCTCCAATTCAAATTCTGAGGCACACTTAACAGTTGCTAAATTTGGTTGTGTAACAGTAACTGTATTGTAGGCGCCAGTTCGGTAATCTTGAAAGGAAGCAGTGGTGGACTGCTGTGCTGTTGGTGTGCTGTCAGTGTGTACACTGCACAGTCAAGAGTCACAACAGTCCAGCCAGCCTGGTGGCACTGAGGGCTGAGGCACTGGATGCCACACCTCACGCCATGCCGGCCACCTGGGATCAGGAATGAGCCCAGGCCACAGGGGTCCAGCAGGGGGGGGAGAGAGAGGATCGAGCATCCAGAGGACTGCTCTCCTCTCTTGAGGGGGGATCCAGGCTCATGCCCAGCATTGCAGTGGCCCCCGGTGGCAACTGGAGGCACTGCAATGTGCAAGGCTTGCTAGAAGGGAGGCAGATCTGGGGCAGGCATGCCTGGTGCCATTGCATGACTGAGCTCCACCAGGGGGAATGGAGGGGAGGGAGCAATGCAGCCAAGAAAATCCCCTCTCCTGGAGATAGGTGACGGCACTGCCTCCTCAACCACACTCCACCTGCCAGACCTACCCAGCTCCTGGGCCAAGCACAGCCCAGTCTGAATTGCAAGATAGAGTGCCCTGGATGGATAGGGCAGCCCCACCTCAGGAGGGCTCAGAGTCGAGGGGATAGCCGGACTGGTGTCAGGATGCTGGGGGGCTTCAGGCTCGGAGGTGGAGCTGAGGGTGTGCAGATGCCTGAGAAAGTTTTCTGGGGTACAAGCAAAGCCACAAAAAGAATATACCAAAAAAAAAAAAAGAAAAAAGAGTCATGACAGTAAATTTGTCCAGTAGCCTGTGATGTGGATGACTGAATGTCGGCGACTGGTCATAAGGGTGACGGCACAACGGCACCGACAATGTGGGCAACCTTGGATTTCGCTTCTTTCCCCAAGTTGCACCCCCCCCCGGAGTAGGAATCCTAATTAAGGGGGGGTGCGGGTGGTGAAGCCCCCCACATTAAATAACATACTGTTTTTCAGTTGCCCTTGTGGTTGTGTGCCCTTATTATCAGTCGTCCTTGTCACATAAAACCAATTTATCCCTGGCCTGTGAGTGGGAGTCATCAGAAGAACATCACGTTAGAGGGATCTTTTATTACAAAATGGATCAATGTATTGATGAGGCACATTATATTTCTTAGGTAGGCAGTGGCACTGCAAAACACATCAATCAGTTTGAAAAAGGAAAACAAAATCAAACTTCAAAAAGTGATTTTTTCACGTCTACGGTTTCATCTTCCAAGCGAATGCTTGAATCCAAAAAAGGTGAATGTCTCGGATCATCATCAGTCCCAAGTAAAAAACAAAAAGTTATGTATTTAAAAAGCTAACAATGTGGTGGGTACCACCTGCAGAGGCACCCAACGGTATGGAATAATTGCATACTTTGCTACTGCCACTCCCTCATCTGATTCTTCTGAGACTGAACCCAACAATGATAATACTAATAATAAAGATGAAGAGAATGATCAGGCAGCACAAGGTTTACTGTAGGGGATGGACATTTCAGATGAGGAAGAAACAGGCAGAAATATTTTGGTTGTGGGGGGAGCAGTGGGAATAAACCACAAGCGTTACAGGCCCAAGAAAAATCCAAGGAGGGGAGCCTGAAAAGGTGATCAAGGTGTTGTGACTTCCTGGGGAAAAAAACTAAAAAAATATCATCTTTTGTTTGATCATACTTTTCCATTAGTGCTTACAATGAGTTGACAGCAACATGCGCTATTTGTAAATGGCCAATCAGCAGGGTTAAAAAAAAAAAAGGAGCATTAGGAACTTCAGCACTGAAAAGGCACCTAGACAGATGTCATAACATTACTGAGATGTTCAGCTGTGAGTCTCGAAGAGAATGTGGCAGTGATAGCTCACTACACTCAGGGGTAATGCCCATAGATTAAAGCAATGGCAGCCCCCGCAGCACTACACCTCTGCCACCACTTTCTGCCATTGGAAGGACTCCTCCAACTGTTACTGAATGAGACCATGTGCTCAAAAGCCCTCCTCCTTCAAGGAGACAGCTTGCCATCTAAGAAACATATGAGCGTAAAGACAAATATGTCTTGACTCACCCTGTTGCTGTTACAATAACAAAAAAAATTTCAGTAATGATAGCTGTTGATTTGCTACCATTTAATGTGGATGAACATATAGGATTTAGGTGGCTGCTTGAGTATCTCAAACCTCGATATACTGTAGTATACCATTGCGGGAATACTTCTCAACATCAGGGATTCCAAGTCTTTATGATGTTGTATGTAAAAAATTAAGATGCATGTTGTGCAGTGCAGCTGGGAGGGTGGTGCATCTCACAACAGATATCTGGACAAGCTGTTAGCCTGAGCCCTTCGTGTCTGTCACAGCAAATTGGGCATGTTTCGATAATTCACATGGGACTGGGGACAGTGAGGCATTGCAGTTTGCTGTTCAAAGAATGTTTTATTTTCCATCTGAACATACCTCATACAACATCAGTGAAGAGCTCCAAAAACCAGTATAGCAATGGTTCACTTCACAGGGACTGTCAGTTGGCTTTATAGCTGCAGATAATGGGTCCAATATAAGGAAGACCTTGGAGGAGGAGAGCTTTGTTCACACCCGTTGCTTTGCACATTGCTTAAATTTAATAGTTTACAGTTTTCTCAATGGCAACTGGGAGACTAAGGCTCTCGTTAGCACTGGTAAAAGAATATGCACTCATTTCAGTCACTCAAGTAAAGCCCCTCACTTGTTTGAAAAAATACAGCAGGAGCACAATTTACCTTTGCACAGACAGATCCAAAACATTTCTACTCCGTGGAATTCAACCTTTTAAATGTTCTAAAGGCTGCTGAAACAAAAGAAAGCTGTCAGGCTGTGCACCTTAGAAAATAATATTGATGATGCAAATGTCTATATTACTCCACCACAGTGGGCCATGCTGGAGTTTCTATTTTCCTGCTCCAGCCATTTGAAGAAATCACCAGGGAGGTTAGTGCAAACACAGCAACTCTGAACTCTGAACCCCTAATAAAAATGTTTAAATTCAGATTGAATCTGATTAGGGAAACGTTAGAGAAGCAAGACAGTTCCATGATCACACAGGCTGTCAGTGGTCCTGACACTTGTAGGTTGCCCTCCAGAATACAATAAGATCTAACAAGACGTTTGATCAACAAAGTTGCAGAAGATGACAAACTATGTAAAATGCTTCATTCTGAGTACTACATTGAAGCAACAATCTTGGACCCATGATACAAATCAAAGCAACTATTGAGTGATGATGATACATGTTTTGAGAAAAACAAACAAGAAATAATTGACGAGGTGCATGCTGTCATGGAACAGAATACTACAGCAGCACCACATTCAAAATCTTCTTCACGACACAGCAGCACAGCATCAGGTGGCCCATCCTCTACTGTTGCGGCATTTTCTCCCTCTTCCTCTTCAGCCACTGCAGCCAAATCTTATTCTTCACAATCAGCCAAACATAGCACTGTCCCACAGTCACTTGGTTCAGCTTCATGTCTCTGGAGTCACTTAGATGTTATTGTAACATCTTCTGCATCTGCCTCTTGTAACACAGCCTCAGCACAGACCATTGTTGAAATGTACCTGACAGAGCCCAATATCAGCTGGAATGCTGATCCTTTGAAATAGTGGAAATCCAAACAAAATATGTGGCCTGCTTTAATAAACATTGCAGTGAAATACATGAATTGACCTGTGACTAGCGTCTGTTCAGAACGATTGTTCAGTTCAGCTGGTAACATCATTATTGACACACAATCCTGTTTGACACCAGAAAATGCTGAGTGCCTCATGTTTCTCAAAGTCAACATTTCTCACTTTAATTTCAAATATGATACATGAATAAAACATACACTGACTGCTCTGAGCAGGACCTATGCACAAAACACTTTCAAGAGTTTGTGCCTGTGGTGAAAATCTTTTGTGAATAGTGTCTACTACATGAGGTAGCAATAAATTTCAACAAGTCTGGTCAGGATGGACTAGGACAGGCCACTATGATCTCATGAGCAGCACAGAAAACAAAAAAAAATAACATCAGTGGGTTCAGAGTCCAAATACAGCAAGCAACTGCATTTCATGCTGCAAACTTACTTGGTGGTACCTGGTACCACTTTCTGATCTGGAAGGTAGGGTACTGCTGTCTTCTACTACTACTACTACTACTATCAGTTTTTACTGTCACGAGTTACAACAACTACTTATTTATCACTTTTTGTCCTTATTCCAGTCCTACTCCTTACTACTACAACTTCTCACTTTTTTTGCCCTCAGCAACTGATCCTGAGTCCTGACTGTACTGTTTTAATTTTCATACAATCATGGCTTAGCAGATGCCTGAAAGTTCAGAAACTGAATACTCTGTATATTTCTCATGTCCCCAATATTTGGCTGCAAATACTTCACAGAAAAAAATGCTACTAAATTGAAAATTCATATAATTTCTTTATTGGTTGTGTGTGTGTAAGTGGTATGCTAGCCTAGTTACATCTCACTTACAGTAAGTGGGCTGAGATTATTATATTACTATATTTTATTTGTGATACTTACATTACTTGGAAGTGGCTGGCAGCCAGCAACTGTGGAACTAGGATGGATGTCATTGTGTTGTGTTGTGTGTCATCAGGTCTTCAGGTGGCAAAGTGTTTTATGACTGCACTGCATTTGACCAATGCGATGTGTGACTGGCTGCCTGCCTGGGTGGTGATCACTATGTCTTTCATTTTTCTTCTTTAAGGATTCAGCATCCTCAGCATGTTGATCAGATTCAGTAGGAGTAGTTGTAGTACTAGAACACATTACCACCTCTTGGACCAGGTAGTGTACCATATACCACAGTACACTGGGGCATGCAAAGCAGTTGCATCATTCACATAGGTAGGGTGGGTGGGCTCTCTTAGTGCTGCTCATTTGATCATTCACATCCATTTCTTTGGCTTGTTCAGTTCTGACTGGAACATCCATCAAAATAATACCCACACAGCACCATTAATAAAAAAAAAGAAATCTTAGTTGCCTGGCAATGCCTGCAGTGCTTGGTGCTGCTATGATATAGATATTTGCATTTGTCGGTCTGTCTCTCTCTTTCTCTCTCTCTCTCTCTCTCTCTCTTCATCTCTCCCAGCACACTCGTGCCATGGGCCTGAGCAGGATATGCCACCATTATAGGTCAGCCATGAAAGGGCTAGCAGTGACAGATTGCTTTTTTTTGTTTAGCAGTTTTACTTTAATTTTTATATAAATAATCCATTAAATTATTTCATTTGGGCCTCTGTATCAAATGTGAGTGACTTTGGCCACTTTTATGCATTTTGTTTGCATTTTTACAAATACTGGTCAATAAATCAGAACTACTCCGGATAAATCAGAACTTCACTGTGTTCCTATTCTCATTTAATAAGGGTCAGAACTTCACAGAGTTCTCCGAGCCCTAATCCAGAATTGTGTCTAGAACACAATTATTGTCCACTCCAAGGACCCAAGACTCTGCAGCTGGCCCAATTCCAGTGCCAGATGCCTGTAGAAGTTCTCATCTTCAACCTTAGACCCACAGATGGAATCTACATCCATTGAGCATCCTCCATTAAGTTGAACCTATGCATGTGCATACTCCCCTCCTCTACTTTGAACTGTAGAATTTTACCTGAGAACTTAGGTTTCAGCCATATAGCAGCCCCCTTGCTTTAGTATTAAAATAAAAACCCACCCATATACTCCCTAGCTCTTCTGGATTTGTGCTTACACACCAGGTTACATACTGTATGTGTCTCCTGTAGCAGAAGGATGTCTGTTTTTAATTGTTTTCACCTTAGCAATGACTCTTTTCTTTTTTATGACATTTTTCAACACAGTTATATTTAATGATACTATTAAAGGCTCAGACATGATCTTGTGGAGGTGGATTTACCTGACTCTGTACTGTTCCACTAAGTGCTGACAGGGATTGCCTGTCACTGTCTGAACAGGACCATACCATTTTATATCCTATTGAACTGATCTACTTGAAAACAATTTTAGCCCATTGTTTTCCTGAATCCCAACCCCTCTCACTACATTCTTACTTAACAGGTGCAGGAAACAACAAACACTGTTAACTAAACCAGAGCGCACCTTCCCCTTTTCCCCTCCTATCCCTACCCAGATCCAGGTGTAGAAATCCTTAAATGGTGCTCTCAATCAGACTGTAAGCAGACATATTATGGAAGTACAAGATAAGTGCTAATACCTCTTTTGTAAGTTCACTTGAAAGCATGTAAGGCAACAGTGTTATAATCATTGACTTCCTGAGGGGTGGAGCTCCAACCCCTACTTTCAAGAACACAGTTAAACCTTTCGTGTGTTGTGCTGACCAACATGGAAAGAAAAGGCATAGGGATGATAATATATCCTCAGCATCAGAGACTGGCATTTCAGTGATAAACTTTAATTTTTAAAACCTCGTGGAACTGGAAGTCGAGTGGTGACGTTTAAGGCTCTGAGCTGCAAATCTGGAGACCTGGGTTTGAATCCCACAGCCCCCACTTGCATACTGTGTGACCCTGAGCAAGTCACTTAACTTGCCTGTGCTCCCAGGTTGCACCTGTAAACCAACTTTCAGCTTAGTGTGTCTCACCTGGTTAAACAATTGGACAAAAAATTCTGGTCCAGTGAGAATGAATTCAGGTGCCTCAGTGAGTGAAGCAAGTTATAGCTTTTTAACCTGCGCCTGGAGTGATTCTATGTGAACCGTCAGTATTAGGGGTTGGAATCTGCATTTAGAGGACAAAAGGGCCTGTGAGTTTTGAGCAAGCCTGGAGTAAGGATCATTCTCTGGGCCACCCAGCATACTGAGGGCCTGAGAACACATCAGCTGCTGTAGAATTTCTAGTCTGTGGTGCACCTTAGTGTACCCTAACATATTTACATTGCCTTTTTAAAGGCAGTGTACTGTGCAGCTGCAGCAAGTAACTTAAAAATGTAACTTTTAAAACCTTGTGAAATGGGAAGTCGAGCTCTGACATCACTTCTAGTCCAGCAAGAATAAATTCAGCTGCCTCAGCGAGCAGATGCAAGAATGTGGCAAGGGCGATGCTGGCAGAGGCAAGCTGAGTCTGCCTGAGCCCGCTGAGGGAGTGAGGGAGGAGGGCACATTACCTTACTGAAAAGATACAAGGGTAAGGTGTAATACTTGCAGTACCAATAAGCAAGAGGGACTTTTGTATCCTCAGTAGTATTTTACAACAAGATAGGTTTTTACTAATATAACAACCTAACAGTGGATCCAACTTGTGACATTTTGAAATTAATGTGTCTAGAAAGCTCCTTGGTACAATGTGCCAAATGTAATATGTATGCTGAAAAGTCTTCACCTGCATGTTCATATGGGTTTATTTGTATTAAATTCTAGGCCTATGACACCATTCGACTTAAGTT
Organism: Neoceratodus forsteri; assembly: GCA_016271365.2. Lineage (NCBI taxonomy): Eukaryota > Metazoa > Chordata > Ceratodontiformes > Ceratodontidae > Neoceratodus > Neoceratodus forsteri. The sequence goes on along the minus strand of JADMNL010000023.1, from coordinate 507,525,081 downwards.
AAATGCAACACAAACAGAATTAAAAAATTCACAAGAACTAAACCAAATTGAAAAGTTCACTGCTGCATCAGAAAATTACCCCTCGAATGTTCAGTTGTCAACAACACCTATACATAAAAAAGGAATTAGAGGATCAGAGCAATGTCCAAGAGATATTAGTTGGGAAGAAAGCAATAATAAAAGAGGTAGACAGAATCCTAAGAATAACCAAGATTTCAAATGGTGCCAGGTAAATTTGAATAAAGGACAAAAGAAAGGCAGGAGAGCTATATCCACTCAGAATATTTCTTTATCAAATAGATTCAGTGCTTTGGCAGATGATGAAAATATTCACATTGGCCCTGATTCATGAATGAGCGGGTTTCCCACGTGAAATGTGCATAACTTGCCTACACAGCTCTGCACCCATGGACAGGTGCGAGGTGGCCAGCATTCATGATTGCCAGGCACCGCATGCCTCCTGGCCATGGACCTTCCCCCCTGGCCTACTAGTGCACATGGATGAATCAGCAGACACAGGTGGGCAGCCAATGGGATGCATGTACCCTGTCTGCTACTGGATCCCCAGCCCCATGTAGTGTTGGGGTCTCTGGCAGCAGCATATAGTGTCCATGCAGAGACACCAGGTGATTGCCCAAGTGGCCACCCCCAGCCCCCCTGCTGGTCCATGGGACTGGTGTGGCATTGTAAGGAGCCAGCAGTACTTTGCCACTGACAGCAGTAGCACCATGAGGGAGGGGCACAATGGCTACACCTGTGTCCCTCCCGCACTGAGACTGCAGCCCAGATTGGTGTGTAGTGTCACTTTGAATGAGCACCACAAGGGGTGACCTCCTGATATGCCACTGTTCCACCCCTGGCATGGTGTCCCATGGCCAGCCAGGGATACCTTGCACAGGGCACTTTACACACCCATTAGTGAATGCCATAGGGGGTGCACAGGGCACCGCCGCATGGGAATCGGTGGTGGGAATACCTATGTGCTACCCTTATCAACATGTAGGCATTCGTAAATCATGGCCATTGAGGGGGAGAATATCGCATCAAATGAACCTAGACAAATGTTTGTATTGGGCGATTCCATCATCAAGCAATGTGATTCAGTAATCTGTGGCCATGATAAAAAAAAAAAAACAGAACAGTATCTAGTTTCCTGGGGGCAAAACAAATAATTACAATGGGAGTCCCAGTTATTATTAAACACAGTGTAAAAAATCACATTTTGGCCTTATGTGTGGGTACCAATAATGTGGGATGAGACCATGAAAAAGACATAAGTTTTGAATGTATTGAAACTGCTAAAGAACTGAAAAACATGAGTGCTGCAGTAGTCATTTCAGGAATTCTCCCAGTCCCAAGAGCAGCAAAAGAAAAGAATCACACTATAGTGAGAATAAGTAGCAGGTTAAAAAATGGATGAAACAGGAACGCTTCCGATTTATTGACACATGGCAACACTTTAATAGGCGGGACCATTTATTGTATACTCCAAGGATGGGCTACATTTAAACAAAAATGGGGTATTCATACTAGGAATACTAACTAAGGCTCATTTAGAGATTGCGCCTTTAAACAGACACTGGAGGAGTTGGGGAGTTAATTGACACAGCAACAAGTAAGGTCAATAAGACAAACAAAACAGAAACAAGAACAACAAATCAATACATAAAGTGCTTCCTAAGTAATGTAAGAAGTTTAAACAACAAAATGAATGAACTCCAGGCAGTTCTGACATCAAGCAAAAACACTAATACAGCACTAATAACTGAGACAAGGTGGACTGAGTCAGACTCATGGGATACAAGTATTCCAGGGTTTAAATTTACTCAATTGGAAAGAAAAAATAAAAGAAGTGGTGGTATTGACATACTTGTAGCAAATCACATAACAACAATAGACATATCTGAACAGATAAAAAACCAGGATTCACGAACTGAAATTATATGGTTACCTATACCAAGCCCCAAATACAAACAAAGAATTTATTCTCAGCCTATGTTACAGACCTCCCAACACAACAGAGGAAATAAATCAAGAACTAATAGAAGATGTGCATACGGCTTGTGAAATAAGACAAACAGTTATTACAGGGGATTTTAATTACCGTGATATAGATTGCGTAAGTCAAACAGCATCTCAAAAGCACAGTTCTGACTTTCTCCAAGCAAGTCTTGAACATAACTTATTGCAGCATGTACAGGAACAAACTAGAGGAGAAAACTTACTAGATTTAGTTATCAGTGCAGACAACCTCAACATTCGTAACTCTAAGGTTCTTTCACCAACTGGAAATAGTGACATAACAGTTTAATATTCAGTAAACAAAGTTCACATGACATACCAAAATAAGTGTACAGAAATGTATCTATACAAGACAGCCGAAAAAAGAGCAAATGAACATTGAAATGGCTGTGAATAACTGGTCTGACCTGTTTAGAGAAAAATCTGTCAATGAATGCTGGGGACTCCTCAAAAACATAACCCTATCTATAGTTGACAAATACACCAGGAAGGTATAGAAGTATAACAAAAGAGGAATAAAGCTTTATTGGCTAAACAACAGAACTAAGAAACATATAAATAGTAAAAATAAAGCATATGCTAGATGGAAAGAAACCAACAATATGGATAACTGGAACATCTTCAAAAGAAACAAAAGGTCATGCAAAAAATGCCATTAATAAAGCAACATGTAATTTAGAGAATAATCTGGCAACAGCAGTTAACAAGTACAGTAGTAACATACTAAAATGCCAGCAGAATAGGTCTAACGGTCTTTCCTGTCTGCTCGTTTGGTCAGCCCCTACCCTGGGAGCTGGCCTTGCTGCCCTTGCCCTCTCTGGCTTCTCCCTTCCCGGTCCCAGATATTCTCACTGCACAGGACTTTGCTTCCAGAACCCTTCCCCTGTACCTGTCCGACACCCTCTTGAACTCCTCCACTGTCTCTGCCTCCACCAGCCCCCTGGGCAGCACATTTCATGGCTCCACCAACCTCTCAGTGAAGTAGTACCTCCTCCTTTCTCCCCTGAATGTCCCCCCTCCAGCTTCCACCCATGCCCTCTAGTTGCCCCCCCTTCCTTCTGAGAACCCTGACTGCTCCTCCCCTATTTACCCCCTTCATGTACCTGAAGACCTCTATCATGTCCCCTCAATCCTTTCTCGCTTCCAATGTGCACATATTTAGCTCTTCGAGCCTCTCCCCATAGGTCCTGTCCCCCAAGCCCAAGATCATTTTGGTTGCCCTCCTCTGGACCCTCTCCAGGAGTTTGATGTCCCTCTTTAAGTGTGGCCTCCAAAACTGCATGCAGTACTTGAGGTGCGGCCTCACCAAGCAGTTCTACAGAGGGAGCATCACTTCCCTCCTTCTGGAGGTGATCCCCTAGCGATGCATCCCAGAATCCTGTTGGCCTTGGCTGCTGCCATCCTACAAGTCTCAGAGTTGTTCATCTTGACATCCACCACCACCCCCAGGTCCTTCTCAGTTATTGAGACTTGTAGAATCCCCCCCCTCCCATGGTGTACACTTGGCCCAGGTTTCTGGCTCCCAGGTGCAGTACCTTGCATTTCCCTTCATTGAACCTCAGCTTCCACTTTCTAGACCACCTTTCCAGAGCCTCCAGGTCCCCCTGTAGGGCCACCCTCCCCTCCTCCCCTTCCACCACTGTCCCCAGTTTTGAGTCATCTGCAAAGAGACTCATCTCACTCCTGATACCCTTCCTTATGTCTGAGAGATAGGCGTTGAACAGGAGGGGCCCAAGGACCGATCCCTGAGGGACTCCACTAAAGACCCTCCTTGGGGATGAGACTATCCCACCAACCATGACCCACTGGGTCCAGTCCTGAGCCAATTTCCTATCCATCTGATCATCTGGTTCCCCATGCCCACTTCTTCCAGCTTATCCAACAGGCCCCCATGAGGAACAAAGTCAAACGCCTTTCTGAAGTCAAGAAAGAGGACGTCCACCAGTCTCCCCAGGTCCAAGGCACTTGTCACCCAGTCATAGAACTCCACAAGGTTTGTCTGACATGATTTTCCTGGGACAAATCCATGCTGTCTATCATCCAGGCACCCTGACTTTTCCAGGTCCCCCCCAGCCTCTCCTTGACAATTCCCTCCATCATCTTGCCCACCTCTGATGTCAGGCTGATTGGCCTGTAGTTCCCTGCCGCCTCCCTTGATCCCCCCCCTTGTGGATAGGCACTATATGCACCACCTTCCAGTCATGGGGCACCCATCCTGTCCTCAGAGAGATGCTGAAAAGCTCCACCAGGGGTTATGCCAGGACATCCGCCAGTTCCTTCAGCACCCTGGGATGTAATTTATCCAGCCCCGGTGCTTTCTCTGTCTTAGGGGACCTGAGGGCTTCCCTCACTCTCTCTGCCATGATTTCCACCTCTGCTACCTTGTCCCCCTGCTTTGCCTCCCCCCCCACTGCCAGTGATGGCTCCCCTCTCCCCAGACCCACCGATTAGTTAGGGTCCCCCTCCTTAGTTTCACCATCTCCTCCCATGTATGATGCAGCCCCCCCATTTTCCTTCGTGAAAACTGAGGCGAAGTACTCATTTAGTACCTCAGCCAGCTCCCCTGGGTCTTGTGCCCATCCCTCCCCTGTTTTAATCCTGCTAATCTGCCCCTCCACCCTTCGTTTTCCCCCAATGTATCTAAAGAACCCCTTGTTCCTTCTCCTAATTTCCCTGGCCAGGTTCTGCTCCTTCCTTGCCTTAGCTGCTCTCACCACCCTTGTGGCCCTCCTGGCCATCAGCTCATACTCCCCTCGATCCCTTTCATTCCTTGAGCACTTGAAATGCCTAAAAGCTGCCTTCTTTCCCCTCACCACCTCCTGAACCTCCCTGGTCCACCAACAGGGTTTATGGGCCCTACCGTATTTTCATCTTACTCTTGTACAGGTGCACAATAATAAATAATTTTATAGTTACATAAATTCATTAAGAAATTCAGAATCAGGTATTGCAGCCGTTTTAGATAATGACAAAATAATCACTGATCCAGAACAGATTGCTAACATATTTAAACAGTAATTTCTGTTCAGTTCATTCAAAAGACAAAATGGCTGATCGTCAACTTTAACACGAACAACAAGGGTAATTTTGACATTGATATTGATACCATCTTGAAAAAGATAGATGAATTTAAAGCCCATGGAGCCCCTGGACTAGATAAAAACACACCTCAAATGATAAAATTATTGTGAGACACCTTATGTCAACCTTTGAAACTGTTGCTCAAAATGTCTCTCAACACAGGTGAAATACCATCAGAATGGTATACAATATACAAGAAAGGAAACAATCAACACATGCAGAACTACCGCCCTGTAAGTTAACTTCCGTTCCCTGAAATATTAGAATCAATTATAAAAGACTGAATACAGAACCACATTCGAAATAGTTCTACTATTGATACAAGGCAGCATGGTTTTGTTAGAGGACGTTCATGTACCATTAATCTTGTGTTTTTTATGAAAACATAAGCAACTTACTGGACCATGGTGAAGCGATGGATGTAGTATTACTAGATTTTTGAAAGACGTTTGACAAGGTCCCCCATTGGGCCATTGTAGAGAAACTTATGACACTTAGGATTGATATTCATATTATTACAAATTGGCTCACAGGAAGAATTCAAGCTGTTACAATAAATGGTTATACATCAGGCCATAAACAAGTAATCAGTGGTGTCCCGCAGGGTTCAGTGTTAGGTCCCACATTTTTCAATTATTCATAGCAGTTTTGGGAATAATATACATAATTGAGTTACCAAATATGCTGACGATACAAAACTTGAAGGCCCATGGACACAGAAGCAAGCTGAAATAATACAAAAAAATCTGGATAGAATATCAATATGGTCATATCGCTGGGGAATGTCCTGTAATTTAGATAAGTGTTGTATTATACATATAGGGAAGAATAATAATTAATATCAATACATACCAAGTGATACAGAGTTAAAATCTGAAATCAAAGAAAATGATCTGGGAATAACAGTAGACCACAATCTAGATTTTGGAGAACAGTGCACTTATGCATTCGCTAAAACAAACAGAATAATGGGAGCAATAAAGAGAAATATAAAAAGTAGGAAGGCTGAGTAAGGCAGCAGCTGGATTATTGTGGTCATATTTGTTCCCCCCACTGAGTAGATGTTAAAAAATTGGTGAGTGTTCAGCATAAAATGACAAGGATGGTGAGGGGGTTGTGGAGTGACCCTTATGAAATTAGATTAGAGAATTTAAAGTTGCATACACTGGAAACACAAAGGAAAAGAGGGGACTTGCTGCTGTTATATGATATAATGCAGGACACTGGAATGATAATTGATTTAAATATTAAATTTAAGAATATGGACTTGATATCATGGGGACATCTATTACAGTTAAAAGGAAAGATGTTTAGGACCAGCAAGAGGAAGTACTTCTATACACAGAGGGTAGTGAATTTATGGAATCGATTCCCAGTAAGGATATGTTCAAACGAAGATTAGATAACTGTATTATAACAAGCATTTGTCAACGCCGAATGTTGATTGCGTTGGTGTGTTCACCATGCTGACTGGCCCTCTGTCAGTCGCTCAGTCTGTTTCGTCTGGTGCTGCAGGCTGCTGTTTTGTACTGGGCTCCTGCGTGCGTTGGCACCTTGTTCTGGCCAGTAAGAGTTCTGCAGCTGTCCTGACAGAAGTCCATTGAGGTGGGTCACTCGCCCTCTCTCACTCGTGCATTCTGTTTCTCTTGGTGCTGCAGGCTGCCCTTTTGTACTGGGCTCCTGCCTCTGTTGGGGGCTTTTTCTGCCACAAAGAAATCTGCAGCAGTCCCGACACAGGTCTGTTGAGCCTGCTGACTCCCCCTCTCTCACTCACTCATTCCATTTCTGCCAGCGCTGCAGGGTGGCCTTTTGTACTGGGCTCCTGCCAGCATTGGCACCTTTTCCTGCCAACAAAGAAATCTACAGCAGTCACGACAGAGCTCTGTTAAGGTCGTACACTCCCCCGTGTCACTCACTCTTTCTGTCTGTCCTGGTGCTGTAGGTTGCCCTTTTGTACTGGGCTCCTGCCTCTGTTGGCGCCTTTGTCTGCCCACAAAGACATCTGCAGCAGTCCTGACAAAGCTCCATTTAGCTCGCTCACGCAGTACCCTTCTCTCACTCACTCACTCATTCCGTTTCTGCTGGCACTGCAGGCTGCCCTTTTTCATTTGACTCCTGTCTGTGTTACTGCCTTCTTCTGCCCACAAATAAATTTGCAGCACTTACAATACAGCTCTGTTGAGCTCGCTCACTGCCCCGCTGTCACTCACTCATTCTGGTTTCCCCACCAGTGCAGGCTGCCCATTTGTACTGGGCCCCTGCATGCACTGGCACCTTTGTCTGCCCACAAAGAAATCTGCAGCAGTCCTGACAGAGCTCCATTGAGCTCACTCAGTCCCCCTGTCTCAGTCGCTCTTACTGTTTCTCCCACTGCTGCAGGCTGGCCTTTTGTACTGGGCCCCTGCCTGCATTGATGCCTTCTTCTGCCCACAAGGAAATCCACAGCAGTCCTGAAACAGCTCCGGTGGATTCGCTGACTCCACCTCTGTCACTCGCTGTCTGGTTCTGTTTCTCTCAGTGCTGCAGGCTGCCCTTTTGTACTGGGGTCTTATGTTGTGCCCTTTCTCTGCCCACAAACAAATCCACAGCTGTCCCGACAGAGCTGTGTTGAGGTCGCTCAGTCTCCCTCCCTCTCTCACACGCTCATTTTGTTTGTCCTGGCGCTGCAAGCGGCCCTTTTGTACGGGACTCCTGCCTGCATTGGCGCCTTTTCCTGCACACAAAGAAATCCGCAGCACTCCTGACGGACCTCCGGTGAGCTCACTCAGTCCCCGTGTCTCACTCGCTTGTACTGTTTCTCCCACCGCTGCAGGCTGGCCTTTTGTGCTGGGCCCCTGCCTGCATTGATGCCTTTTTCTGCCCACAAAGAAATCTACAGCAGTCCTGACAGAGCTCCGGTAACCTCGCTCACTGCCCCTCCCTCACTCGCTCTCTCGTTCTATTTCTCCCAGTGCTGCAGGCTGCCCTTTTGTACTGGGCTATTGCGTTGGGCCCTTTCTCTGCCCACAAACAAATCCGTAGTAGTCCCGACAGAGCTCAGTTGAGCACGGTCACTCCCCCCTCTCACTCATTCGATCTTAATGTATCCCACACAGTGATTTCCCACAGCGACCATGCTATTCTGCGGCAGGAGTGCAAAAACACATTGTAGCCATGATGTGAAACATGGCAGCTGTACTGTTCATAAGGAGGTGTATAAAAATGCCACTGTTGAAAATGTGGGGTGAAAATATCACAATATTGCAAAGTTACAAGGGTGTGTGGAAACAGGTCAATGCACGCTTGTAACACAGTCATGTCACGGAGTTTCGTCACCCGATTTTTAGCATAAGCATTTTAGGACCTCTGCTCATGAACAGTGCCACTGTCATTTTCTTAATCTGTCCCGATCAGTGATTTCCCACAGTGACTGCGTTATTCTGCCCCGGAACTGTGAAAACACATTTCGGTCAGGATGTGGAAAATGACAGCTGTGCTGCTCATAAGGGGGTGTGGAAAAAGTCCACTGGTGAAAATGTGGGTGACAATATGACAAATCTGCGAAGTTACAAGGGTGGGTGGAAAGTACCCAGCACACACTTCTTAACACTGATCATTCGATGGGTATTATCGCAAATTTTCAACATAGGTATTTTAGGACCTCTGCTCATGAACAGTATCACTCTCATTTTCTTACTCTGTCCCGGACAGTGATTTCCCACAGCGGCCACTCTATTCTGCGCAGGAAGTGTGAAAACACATTTCGGTCAGAATGGGAAAAATGACAGCTTTACTGTTCATAAGTAGGTGTGGGAAACTGGCAATGTTGGCAATCTGGAGTGAAAATATTATAAATTTGCGAACTTATGAGCGTGCGTGCAAACTGCGCAACGCAGGCTCGTAACACAGTCATTTTATGGAGTATCATTACCAAATTTTCAACATAGCCATTTCAGGACCTCTACTCATGAACAGTGTCACTGTCATTTTTTTAATCTGTCCCAAACACTGATTTCCCATAGCGACCATGCTATTCTGCGCCGGAAGTGCGAAAACACAATTCCACCAGGATGTGAACAATGACAGCTGTATTGTTCACAAGGAGGTATGACAAAATGCCAATGTTGCAAATCTGGTGTGAAAATATTGCAAATTCACGAAGTTATGAGCGTGCGTAGCAACTGCACAGCGCCTGCTCATAAAACAGTCATTTTTTGGATTTTTTCCACCAAATTTGCAACATAGGCTTTTTGAGAGCCCACCTCATGAACACTGGCACTGTCATTTCATTAACCAGTCGCGAAAGGTGATTCCACTCAGTGACCGCGAAATCACCATTCCGGCCTGATTAACTCCATGACAGTTCAAGAATTCATGAGGAGGGGTCCCAAAAACCCCATGTTGAAAATTTGGTGAAAAAATCCCCAAAAATGCCCGAGATATGCAGTAAAGTTGAAAACCCCCTATCTATTACATTATACAGCTTGCCGGCATTTCGTCAGTTTGTGGTCGGCTTTGAAGAGTGCAGATGTGTTCCCGGTCCACTGAAGATCGTTGCGTCGAGCTCATCAGGTAAGTATGGGGTGAGGGGGGTGTGGGGAGGCAGGGCGTGCAGTGGGTGGATGCGGGTGGGAGGCAGGGCGAGCGCCGAGGGACGGTTTCCTGCTTTCCAGGGACAAAAAAAAAAAAAAAATGGACATCGCAGGACCGTTTTCCACTTTGCAGGGGCCTCTGGCACACTGGGGTGGGCTCCCAGTGTGCCACCAGTGGCTTATTCATTCGGTGGCAGCAGTAGCTGAAGAGGGACAGGGCACCCCCATCGGCGAAGGGGCGGGGCTATCGTTATGCCGACGGGGATTGGGCATCCCGTCGGCAGGAACAAAAAGGGGTGGGGGGTGACAGAATGCCAATGGGGAGTGGGCTCCCCGTCTGCAACAAAACAAACAGCAGGGCCACTACAGCCAGGGGTTGGGCACCCGTCGGCAGGAAACAAAACTGGGGGCACAGAATGTCGACGGGGTTGGGGCCCCCGTCGGCAACTAAAGATGGTGGGGGGATGGGTATATTGTTTGTGAACACGGAGGCAAGCCACCGTCATGTTCACAAACAGTCTCAGGGCTTTACATCCCGCCCTGCAATGACGGGTCACTCCCTCATTGCAGTGGATGACTGACGCTGCAATGACGATGCGGCCCCTGATTGCAGCGGCTGTTTTTTTTTTAAAGTTGTGGGACGCTGGCTGAACTAGCACCAGCAGCAGCGTGCCACGGCATTGGGGGAACTGGAGCAAGCCTCTGCAGGCTGTGGGGGCATTGGCCACAACAGTGCCGTGCCTTCACAGCCTGCTTCTGTACAAACCTGTCGCAACATGTTTCTTGCGCATGCGCGCAATCTACATAAAAAGAGGAAATAGGACATATTACATGGAATTCTAAAGGAGCTACTACTGGGTCATGTACCTTTTTTGCTCCTAAACATCAGTGACATCAGTGACAAACTGGGGTGACTGCCTTGAGTTCCAATCACAGTGCTGAGTTTGGAGTTATGGCTAGCCATAGTCATCTTGTTCTATATCAAAGATGCAAACTGGCACTGTGGCAGATAATTCCTTGTAAATCCACATGACAAGAAGCAGTTTCCCACCTCACTGATACCCACAAGCCTTGATGCAGTCAAGGTGAGAAAAAGAGTAAAACAACTAGCCTGAACTAAGTGTTCCTGCAGTGCTCCTGTCCATTCAGGCAACACCATGGGAAGGGGAGCTAAACACCATTGTCCACCTGGGGACAAATGACCGGGCTGACAGTGAGGTTGGGGCAGTGAATACAGAGTTCACAGAGTTCAGGGGGGGGTCTTAGGCAGGTGGCACGCTCAGTAACCTTCTTGGAAGTGCTTCCTGTCTACAAGATGGGAGAGGCCAAGATGCTCCACACCATGGGATTCAACAAATGGCTGAAGAACTGGGCAGAGTTGAGGGTTTTGGCTTCATTGGAGACTGGGGGCCCACCTGGAGAGATACAGGTTTGTATGCAAGGGATGGTCTGCTTCTGTCTGGGGGGGGACCAGGATCATTAGTGAAAGGTCTGAATGTTTCATCAGCAAAGGGAGGTGGAAATATGGAGAAAGAATTCAACTGCCCCCCCCCCAACAAGTTAAGGTAGTCAGACAAGAGGATACTACAGATGGGAAAACACAACAGACTGAAACAGGATGTAATCTCATGGGAGGCATAGAAAGAAGGGATAGGAAGGGAACAAGTAGGGGTGAAGCCATCAAAACATGGAGGGTCATATGTACAAATGCCCACAGCCTGGGTAACAAGATCCCTAACCTGGTGGCTTTGATGGCAGAGGGAGAACTGGATATTTTGGCAGCCACTGAAACATGGTATATGGAAAGCCATGACTGGGATGTTAATATACCTGGGTACACAGTATACAGGAAAGACAGGGAGGGCAAAAAGGGAAGAGGGGTAGCGATCTACATCAAAAAGGGGATCAAAGCAACTGAAATAAAGGGAAAGCAGGTAGGAGAGGAGGTACTGTGGGTCACTCTGGAGTCAGGAAATGGCAACACTCTCTGCAAGGGGGTTATCTACAGATCCCCAGTGCAAGTGGAGGAAACAGACAGGCAATTCATAGATAGCATCAATAAAATGGTAGAAAAGGGGTAAGTGATGTTGGTAGGGGACCTAAATATGCCTGATGTTAACTGAAACATCTATGCTGCAGCCACATCCCAGAGCAGGGTCATCCTGGATACCCTTCAGGGGCATGCCTCATGCAGCTAGTACTGGAACCCACCCAGGATGGGGCGATATTGGACCTGGTGCTCACAAATGCAGTCAGAAATATGGATGTATCAGTGGGCAGCCATCAGGGGTCTGGGTAAAGACAGTGAAAGAATCAAGCCACACCAAAGCAAGAGTCCTAGACTTCAAAAGGGCCAACTTTGCTAAAATGGGAGAATGCCTCAAGAAAACACTGACAAATGGAGAAGAGGGGTAGAGGTACAGTGGGAGAACTTCAAGAGAGACATAACAGAGGCAACAAGCCTTTGTGTGAAGCCAGTTAACAAAGCAACAAGACAAAGAAAACCATTATGATTTTCAAAAGAAGTGGCAGGGATGGTTAGAGAAAAAAACTGGCATTCAGGAAATACAAGGAAACCCAGAAGGAGGAAGACAGGGAACTGTATCAGACTAAGCAGAGGGAGGTGGGAAAAGCAGTCAGACATTCAAAGGCACAAACAGAGGAAAGGATAGCCCAAACAGTAAAGGAAGGGGACAAAATCTACTTGCGGTACATAAAGGAAAGATGAAAGGTCAAGGGAGGGATAGTAAGGCTAAGTAAAGGAGAAGGGGAGTGGGCAGAGGGAGACCTGGAAAAAACTGAGATACTGAATGATTACTTTTGCTCAGTATTCATGAAAGAAGGGGCTGGACAGTGACCAGAATTCTAAAGCAGACACACACAGGTAAGAGGGGTGGACACCAGACCATTCACAGAAGAAAGAGTCCTAAAGGAACTCTTAAAACTGAAGGTGGACAAGGCGATTGGGACAGATGGGATAGAAACATAGAAACATAGAATCTGATGCCAGATAAGGACCGCTTGGCCCACCTAGTCTGTCCATTTCCCTACCTAATGGATAAACTGCAGATCCTAGTTAACCAGCAGCCTACTTCCTCCTACCCCCACTAGAATTGCTTCATGTCTGTCCCATGCATTCTTGAATTCCCCAACTGTTTTTGACTCTATGATCTCCTCAGGAAGGCTGTTCCATGCATCTACAACCCTCTGTGTGAAGAAATTCTTCCTCACATTACCTCTGAGCCATCCCCCCCTCTATCTTCAAATTGTGCCCCCTTGTTCTTGCACATCTCTTTTTCTGAAAGATGCTACCCTCTTGGACTTTGTTGATTCTTTTGAGGTATTTAAAAGTTTCTGTCATGTCCCCTCTCTCCCTCTTTCCTTGAGGCTATTCATCTTAATCTCCTTTAGTCTTTCTTCATATGTCTTCTGGTGCAGATCCTGCACCATTTTGGTTGCCCTTCTCTGGACAGCCTCCACCTTGTCTATATCTTTGCGGAGATGGGGTCTCCAGAACTGTACACAGTACTCCAGATGTGGTCTTACCAACTGTCTGTACAGTGGGCCAACAACTTCCTGTTTACTACTGGTGATGCCTCTCCCTATGCATCCCAGTATCCCCCTAGCCCTTCTAACTGCCTTTTCACATTGCTGGCCCACCCTTAGGTCATCTGAAATGACTACCCCCAGGTCCCTTTCCATTTTTGTTGTCGTCAGTATCTCACCCCCCATTGTGTACTCTTCCCCTGGGTTTTTGTTTCCCAGGTGCATTACTTTGCACTTCTTTGCATTAAATCTAAGCTGCCATACGTTTGACCATTCCTCCAACCTTGCCAAGTCCCTTTTCGTCCTTTTCACCCCACCTTGCATATCAACCTTGTTGCAGATCTTTGTGTCATCTGAAAAGAGACATTCTTTTCCTTCCAGTCCCTCTGCAATGCCACTTATAAAGACATTAAAAAGGACCGGCCCTAGTACTGAACCCTGTGGTACTCCACTAGTAACCCCCCTTTCTTCACTATGGACTCCATTTACTATTACCCTCTGTGTCCTGTTGTCCAGCCAGTGTTTTACCCAGGCTACCACCCTGGGACCCACTCCCAGGCTGGCTAATTTGTTTATTAATCTTTTGTGCGGTACTGTGTAAAATGCCTTGCTAAAGTCTAGATAGGCCATGTCCACAGCCCCTCTCTGGTCTACTACTTTGGTCACCCAGTCAAAGAAATGAAATTAGATTTGTCTGACATGACCTTCCTGATGTGAATCTATGCTGCCTTGGGTCCTGTTCCCCACTGGCCTCTAGGTACTCAACAATTATTTCCTTCAGAAGTGATTCCATCATTTTCCCTACCACTGAGGTCAAACTGACAGGTCTGTAGTTTCCTGTCTCTGTCTTGCTCCCACTTTTGTGAAGAGAAATCACATCCACTCTCCTCCAGTCCTCAGGTACCACACCATCCTCCCATGATTTATTAAAAAGGATAGTCAGTGGTGTTACTAGTTCTTCCCTTAGTTCTTTTAGAATTCTGGGGTTAATCCTATCAGGCCCCATTGCTTTATACACCTTCAGTTTTAAGAGTTCTTTCAGAACCCTTTCTTCTGTGAAAGGACTAATATCAACCCCCCTATGGAGAGTGCTTCTATTGACTGGATTAGGTATCTCCCCCCTTCTCTTCCATTATGAATACAGAGCAGAAGTATTCGTTCAGTATCCCTGCTTTTTCACTGTCGCTCTCTGCCCAACCACCTTCCTCTTTATTCAGCCTCAGTATCCCTGCCTTAGTCTTTCTATTCTCCCTAATGTACCTATAAAAGGTTTTATCCCCCTTCTTAACCGAGTTGGCTGTCTTTTCCTCAGTTTGGGCCTTTGCTATTCTGACTGCCTTCCCCGCTTCCTTCTGCTTTAACTGGTACAGTTCTCTGTCCTGCTCTTTCTATGTTTCCTTATACTTTCTGAATGCTATCTTTTTTTCCCTATCATTCTCCACTACTTCTTTTGAGAACCATAGTGTTTTTTTCTTTCATTTTGATTTGTTTATTTGCTTCATACAAAGGCTTGTTGCCTCTGAGATGGCAGTTTTGATGTTTCCCCATTGTTGCTTCACCCCACCTTCTTGCCTGTTTGCTAGTGCTTTTCTGAGGCACTCTCTCATTTTGATAAAATCAGCCCTCCTGAAGTCCACTACCTTCACTTTTGTATGGCTTGACTCTACAGCTAAGTTTATTGTAAACCACACTGTTTGGTGGTCGCTTATTCCCAGATGGCTACCCACTTCAAGATCGGAGATCCTCTCTCCTTCCCCATTTGAGAGTGCCAGATCTAAGTTTGCTCCCTCCCAAGTGGGTTCCAAAACTAGCTGTCTGAGGCATGCCCCCTGTAGGGCATTGAGAATGGCCCTGCTCTTGGATGTGGCTGCAGCAAAAGTGCTCCAGTTAATATCTGGCATATTCAGGTCCCCCATCAGCAATATCGCCCCTTTTTTGACCATCTTAAGGATGCCTTCTATCATTTCCTTGTCCATTTCCTCCCCCAGAGATGGGCATCTGTATACAACCCCTGTGTGTATTGTGGTGCCATTTCCAGTCTCCAGGGTGACCCACAGTGCCTCCTCTCCTCCTTGTTTACCCTTTAGTTCTGTTGCTTTGATTCCTTCCCTTACATAGAGAGCTACTCCTTCTCCTCTTCTTCCCTCCCTGTTCCTCCTTTAGATTGTGTACCCTGGTATGTTGACATCCCAGTCATGGTTCTCTGCGTACCATGTTTCTGTGACTGCCATGATATCCAGGCATCCCTCTTCTATCAAGGTCACCATTTTAGGGAGCTTTTTACCCAGACTATGGGCATTGGTACTCATTACCCTCCATTTTTTTATGGCTTAATTTCTTTTTGCCCCATCTCTGTCCTTACTGCCTTTGTTTTTTTCTTCATTTACCCCTGCCCTTCTCCATATTGACTGCTCTATCTTGGTGTTCGTCTCACTAACTACCCTGATTTTTTTGGTAGGAGGCTAGGATTTCCCTTCTCCTTTTCAGTGCCTCCACCCTTGGCTAGTTTAAATGTTTGCCAATGAAGCATTTAAATTTATCACCTAGGATCCTGGTTCCCCTCCTGAATAGATGCAGACCATCATGCCAGTATAGGCCTGCATCCCTCCAAGTGGAGCCCCAGTCCCCAATGAAGCCAAATCCCTGATCTCTGCACCAGTTTTTCAACCAGTCATTGAATCTCATGGTGCGGAGTACCCTGGCCTCATCCACGTAATAGACAGGTAGCACTTCCGAGAAAGTTACTGTGTGTGCTACTTGTCTAAGGCCCTTCCCCAACTCCACAAACTCCTGTTACACTGCTTTGATCCCATTTTCAGCCAGGTCATTCATTCCTAGGCAGATAATGACATCCAGCTCAGTCCCCCTTGCAGCTGTTCCTATGATCCTGAGGATTCATTTCCTGTCCCTCCAAGCCATGGCGTTGGGCAGGCACCGTACCTCCCTTTCCCCTCCCTCCCCCAGTTCTACCCCCCTAACAATAGAGTCCCCCACCAGGAGTTGTTTCCTTCCCCTGTGGGGTCTTGTGCCACCCTCCTGTGGGTCTCCATTGTGGAGGTTCCCAGCATCCTCCTTGTTCTCCACTGCAGCTGCCTCCATAGAGGAACCATGCTCTGCCAGAGTGGTGAATGAATTGCGAAGAAGCACAGCTGGAGGGATGTGCCTCTGTTCCACCATCTTCACCCTCCTTGAGCCCACCATGGTCCAACCACTCCTCTTTCTTGGCAACCTCTGGGATACATCCCAGAATACTAAAAGTACTCAGAGAGGTGCTACTGACACCACTTATTGCCCTATTCAACAAATCTTTGGAGGAGGGAGTAGTACCAGAGGACTGAAGGTGGGAGAACGTGATTCCCTTCAAGAAAAGTGGAAGCATGGTAAAAGCAGGAAACTACAGACCAGTCAGTTTGACCTCAGTGGTGGGAAAGATGATGGAATCACTGTTAAAAGAAAGGATTGTGGAATATCTTGAAGTCAGTGGGGCACTGGACCCAAGACAACATGGATTCACAACAGGAAGGTCTTATCAAATGAATCTGATAGATTTTTTTGACTGGGTGACAAGGGTAGCAGATAAGGGAGGGTCGGTGGACATGGTCTACTTAGATTTTTGCAAGGCATTTCACACAGTCCCTCACAAGAGGTTAGTAAGCAAGTTGGGCAGTCTGGGAATGGATCACAAGAATGTAAACTGGGTCAGAAATTGTCTTAGCAACAGGATACAGAGGGTGGTGGCAAACAGTGTTCAATCTGAAGAAAGGGGAGTAACCAGCGGGGTGCCACAGGGTTCAGTACTGTTGCCAGTCCTCTTTAATGTCTTTATTAGCGACATTGCGGAATGACTTGAAGGAAAGGTATGCCTCTTTGCAGATGACACCAAGATCTGCAATAGGGTTGACACTCCAGAAGGGTGGAGAAGATGAGGAGAGACTTAGCCAAGTTGGAGAACTGGTCAAGAGTATGGTAGCTTGGATTCAATGCCAAGGAGTGCAAAGTCATGCACTTGGGAAACAAAAACCCAGGGAAGGAATACACGATGGGAAAGAGGAACTAACAACAACCAAACTGGAAAGGGACCTGGAAGTAGTCATAGTGGATGATCTAAAAGTAGCCAAACAATGTGAGGAGGCAGTGAGGAAAGCCGGGGGGGATGCTGGGGTGCATAGGAAGAGGTATTACCAGTAGAAAACAGGATGTGGTAAATGCCACTTTACAGGCAGTTAGTGAGGCCTCATTTGGAGTACTGTGTGCAGTTCTGGAGACCTCATCTCCGAAAAGACATTGACAGGGTGGTGGCAGCCCAGAGAAGGGAAATGAAAATGGTGCAGGGGCTACACCAGAAACCATATAAGAAGAAATTGAAGGAACTCAATATGTATACACTGGAGGAAAGGAGGGAGCGGGGGATATGATAAAGACTTTCAAATACCTCAAGAGGATCAATATCATTCAAGAGGGCAGCATCTTTCTGAAAAGATATGCAAGAACAAGGGGTCACAATATGATTGCTGGAGGGGGAAGACTCAAGGGCAACGTAAGGAAGTATTTTTTCACAGAAAGTGTGGTGGATGCATGGAACAGCCTCCCTGAGGAGGTTGTGGGGGCATCAATGGTAGGCAAATTCAAGAATGCAAGGGACAGGCAAAAGACAATACTAGGGTGGGAAGGAGGAGGTAGGCTGTAGATCAGGTAGGATCTGGAGTTTATACAGTAGGTAGGGAAGTGGGTAGACTAGGTGGGCCATGCGGTCCTTATCTGCCATCAAATTCTACATTTCTATGTTTCATTCCAGCAACAATTAAAACTCAGTAAAGTTCAGAATGAATTTCTACAGCATTGAGCATGGCTCTCTTAAATGTACAAACTAAAGTGCAGTTTCAGCCAGCATGAGCAAATTCTCCATTTTCCCTTGTGGTGGCCCAGCCACTGGCAACCTGCTGTTTCACCCAGGGTTTTGCCTCTAGGGAGTCGCTGGATCTGTGGTTGCAGGACTAGTGCTGCATTACGTGGCAGTGCAGGCTTCAAGCTGAATGGCTTTGAATTGTAAGTCTAAATCACATCCCTCACTATCAACTTAGAGTAAGAATGTCAGGCAGATTTATTCAGCCTACTTACCAGTCCACCAAGTTGGCAGACACTGTATCAGGGAAGAGTATACAGACAGGCAGGGCATGGTGGCCACCCACTGCTCACTCTGGGGCGATGCTAACAGGAGAATTGTAGTCCCTATACTTAACAGGAGACATTTCACTTATTGTTCTGGTGGCTGGGTCTGTTGTTCTTGTTTTGTGCCTGCTCTCTGCTATAGCATCTTCCTGCTGTATGAATTTCTTGGCCTCTACTACATCCATAAGAAACCTGGAGGTCTGCCAGGTTAGGTAATCCTTAGCTTCAAGGGGTAAAAGTGTGAAAATTTCCAGCTTCAGTGATGCAGTTTGGTCTTAACTCCTGAAAACTGCTGCTTGCACTGCTGTAACTCTTGGCCGCAGTCCTGGAAAATGAAGACTTGAGCCACATCTATCTGACTGGGACCATGAGCTTTAGCAGCCCTTAGGATGGATTCTTTCCCCTGGTACTTAAGATATTTCATTAAAAACCATCTAAAGCAGTCACCCAACCTGGGTTTAGGCCCAGTGTAGTATGCATTAGCAATATTAGCACTGTCAGTGGCTCAGTAGGTAGCACACTCGCCTCTGAGGCCGGGAGATCAGAGGGCTGTGGGTTCAGTTCCCACATCTGGCACTTGGGTTAATATCCCAGTACTGACACTGTAGTGCAGCATGAGAGAGGTGCTGCACTTCTGAGGTGCCGTTTTTTGGATGAGATGTTAAACCGAGTTCCCATCTGCCTGGATTGATGGTAGTTCAGGTGGATGTCAAAGATCCCATGGCACTTATCAAAAAGTAGGGGAATTTCCTCAGTGTCTGGCCAAATTTCCCTTATTCACTAAAATACCACCAACAGCTTAATCTGTTTCAAGGTCAGTTGTCAGTCATCTGTATCCCCCGGTCGTGCCTGAAAATAGGCAGAATTTGTCTAGTGCACTTACCCGCTCAATAAAAACTAAACAAATAAATAAATCTCATATTTGATTACTTCCTGGCCCAGGTTAAGTTGCATTTTTATATCTCTTTCTCTAATACTCATCCCTGAGTCCTATCTGGGAGACCAACTGGGGAAGGTCTGAGTGCCATTTCCCATTCTCCTGGTCTTCATTTCTTTATTGAAGCTGCAAAGTTTTGACTTTAAGACTTTTGCACCCACTGGTTACATTGACCACATTATCCTCTAGTTCACTTATTCTGTGCACTACTTCATTCAGATACTAGAAGTGTGCCGCAGACATTTCAGACCAGCCAGTAACTTTTGATTGAAGGTGAGTTATCTGTGCAGCTATGTTGCTAAAGCTGATCTTCATTTCTTGCAGCATTGTGCTAGTTTTGCAGGACTGCCACCAAATTCTGCTCCATGTATACTCCTTTTCACTACTAGGCATGGCTGTCTGAGACTGTGTTCTGACCTCCATTTGTGTGTGCGTCTCATCCATGGTATTTACAGGCTCAAACCGCTGTTTGGTTTACCATTTTTATGGTTTCTGTGCTGACATGAGATTAGTGCACCTATTGCTCCATAAACTTAAGTCTTCTCTTAGGTTACATACGTGTTGTCACAAGCTTCTGTGCCTTAGGGGAGTCCCAGAAGATGTCCGCCATGTTGCTCAGCTAGACCCCACCCCAACAGAGCAACTTTAATCAAACCACTGTTCTCGCTGTTCTAATTGCCAGTATTAGGTTGAACTTTTATAATGTAAGTCAATTAACAAAGTTCTTACCAAAATAAACCTACATATCTCCTTCTCAAAGTATATAACATAGTTTTTTTGGAAATCTATGGCAAATAAGTATAGCTAACTTACAGTAAGTAATATCGAAAAACGTATATATAAATCTTTCTTATTATTAAGTTAAATCTTCAGAATTCTTACTTCACCAGTAGGTTTGCTTATTAGAAACTTGGTATTTTTATTTTTTTTTTCCTTTTTTACCTGGCAGGTCCTCTGTCATACTTCTGCCCTGGTCACAGCCCCGGTGCTCCCACCAATCTTCGATTGCCAGCATTCTTCTGGTGACACCCGGCTAACCCGCCAGAGGGTGGGGCCACAGCACCGGTTCCCCAGTTCCAGTGCCACGGAACTAGTAACTGCTTGGGAGTGCTGGCAATGGTGGTTAATTGAAGCCCAGGGAGGGCTTCATGGAAACAGAGGACCTGCCCCTCCTGTTTTTTTCTATTTTTCCTCTGGAAGACGGGGACATGCAATGACGTCTGGCATCTGTCCTACCTCCACTGTGTTCAAGCACTGGCAGCTGTACAACTCCCAGCCTCCACCAGGGGTCCATCTTGCACCAGGCACTATCCCGCCCCCAGAGAAGGAGAGCAGTCCGTAGGATGCTCTATCCTTCTCCCCCTGGCCAGCCCTCCAATGACCCGAGTCCATTCCCGAACCTGGGTCACCGGCGTCGCAAGTGGAAATCCAACCGCTGCACCAATGGGCCTGCACTAGAAACTTGGTATTGATGCAGCAGTATACGCACAAGTTTATATAAAGTTAGACACTGGCATATTTTTAATATTTATGTGTAGGACTAAGATAAATTAGTTAAGAACCTAGTATGTATTATGCTCTAAATAAGCTTTAGTGGTTATTGATACCTAGTAATTTTGCCCGTTGCAAAAATGTAGTGCTATATATGGGAGGTTAAATGGTCAACCCCTGTTGTATTCGAGCAGCACACATAAATAGCTGAGTGAGTGCAATACCACTTCAGCTCTGAAGATGGAGTTCTAACTCTGAAATGTCAGCACTCCCACATCTGAAACAAGGTGGGGTCAGGACAGACTGAGCACAAGCAGTTTGAGCAATTTGAAGTACATGGAGAATGGCCGCCTGATGAGTGTTTGAAGTTTGGATTTGTTCCCTTCTGAAAACCACCAAATGCAGAGGTATCAATTTATACACAGTAAAGAAGCCTGGGGGCTACATATTTATAACTGAACTTAAGCAGTGCACCCAGAAAACTGTGGATTTAAGCAACTGAGCCAGGAAAACCACAGAAATCTCTGAGGGCTGGTCAGCCCAGATAAGTACTTTTAAAAAGTTTCTTCATAAATTTTCTTGGAAGTTTTTGGTTAAAATACCTGTACAAATACATTTATTGCACTATCATTGGTGCTGTTTAATTGAATTAAAAAGAAAATAACATCTTGAAGATCTCAGAATAAAATAGCCTTGGAGGCAGTTATTTAACACTTTTTCGGTGTTGAAGATGTATGAAGTGCACATATAATGTTATTGCCTTAGCTTAGGGTGATAAAACTTGCATTTTAGTTTGTTCCCTGCTGTGTCGCACCTGGTCCTAGCAGTTCCTTATATAGGATTTTTGAGCACCACCACTGCATAATTTGAATTTCTAAACTTACAGGAGGTTTTTCTTGGGCATATGGGTGGAACGTCGCTGGACATTATGCTGCGGACAAAAGGAAGAGGTCACAATATCGTCGGGACAAAATGTCTGAGGATACAATGTTGGTGGATATAATGTTACTCATCAATAACATTGCATTGAATTGATGGGTGACATTAACATACTGTGCTACTGTTTTCTCTCTGACTGTGAGAGACAGGAAGAGACTGTAGCCTAACAAAGGCTGAAAGTACTGAGAGAGATACCAACAGAGGTATATTTGATGACCATAAAATCTGACATCTGTTTGAGAGAAAGTGAAAAGCCATCAGTCCACTTTTAATGACTGCATGTTTTGGCAGTCAGAGTTCACACTAGTGGTTTTTGCCAGTTGGTGTGGGGAGGGGGGACAGGGTTTTAAATAATTGATTAGCAGTTTTTTTCTTGGGATGATACTAACTGTACAGAAAGTATTTATATAGATTTTCTGGAAGTGCTGCGTTTGTTAAACACAGTGAGGCAAGAGCTATGCATTTTCACAAAGATTTAGCACTTTTATGAGCAAAATGCTAATCAATTTTTAGAGTTAAATAAATCCCTGGAGTGGAGACTGTATGATCAAATGGGGAGTGCTGCAGTGGAAAGGGGGCATGCCACTGTCATTTACATAGCAGTGATCAGCAACTGAGCCGAGGATTAGAGGCAGTGTTATAACCTGTGATGTAGGGGAGGGGAGTTTTTCAAAATGTACAAATAAATGTCTACCATATCAGCTTCATAGTCCTGAAAGACTGAAATGTTATGTCCTTTCTACAAGATAGTAGGTCAGACCTGCAAGGTGATGTGTTCTTTAATCTGTTGTGGCTTAGATAAATGTGAGCCTAACAACTCATGGAAAAATTCTTCCAGAAAATTAATCATGTTTTGCTCCTCTACCAATCTTGGGACCCAGCTATTCTTAATTTTTTTCCGTCCCCTCTGCGCTCTTAACATCTCAATTCTGTCCTACAGTTTTTAAGTCACAGTCAGTTTAAATGACACAGTCACGTTAATCCATCTATTTGCAAACTCTGTACTGTGCCCTGTCTATTGGCAGGTAACATTTAGGTGACATTTAGGCCAGGCAATATTTTATATACTGACATTGTATCTGCCTGTAATACCCAAATGTTAGGGGCCCCCCACTGTTCCCCAGTAGTCACCAGATTCCTCAGGTGCCCCAGTAGGTTACATGGCAAGAGTGGGGGGCCAAACACAGTGAGAAGCCCTTGCAAAAAAACGCTGCAGTCTACAGTTTTAAAACAAAAGTTTTTTTTTGTTTGTTGCAGACTGCCCAGCAATGGCACGAGCTAGTGCCATCCTCGAGCCCTCCTCATGCTGGGCAGCTACTTGCCTCCCTGGTCACTAGGGACTCAGTATCCTGAATGCCAGGGAGGGCTCTAAAGTGGTCAGTAACAGATGTTTTTTGAATTCAGGTGTGGCCATCGGCAGCAGAGGTCAGGAGAGTGCTCTCAGGCACTCTGACAAAGAAAAAGAAAGGTTTTGTGGCATAAAGGGGAAGAGAGAGAGGAAGTAACTGTAAAGGGTGAAGTGTACCTGCTGTTCTCCCCTCATCCCTGCTGCAGTCTGGCAGCTCCCAGTGGTGTTGTGGCAGCTCTAAGCATTCTGGTGGGTTGAGAGCAATAGTCGGGCGTGATGTGAGCACAGTTGCCTTTTTTTTTTTTTTTTTTTTAAATTATAAAAGTTAATTCTGTCCCTCATTGGCAGTGCCCACAAGCGGGGCCGCATCTACTGGAAGCCAGTGTCGGGCCAGCAGGGGGAGTGTCAGGAGCAGCAAGACCCCCATAGTCACCAACTTAGTGCCTGCCTCCCTCCTGTGCCAGCACCAGCCAGCAACAGCAACTCCTCCCTCCACCTCCTCCTCGCTAGCTTCACCCTGGGTGGGGGGGGTGAGTCGGCAGCAACACCCCATAGGCAGGTGCTAACCACTAGAGCTGATTATATTTTCAAAAAAAGTTTATCCCACACTGGAGGGCACATCGAGTGACAGCCAGTTGGGGAAAGGCAGGGTCCCTTTGTGAAGGACCGCCTGAGGGTGGGGTTATTTAAATTATTAAAATTAGCTCCAGTAAAGGAGCAATAGGAGAGGGGCATGATATATTTAAATTAAGCTCCTGAGAGGCAGAGCTAGGGCAGAATGGCCCAGAATGAATGAATGAATAAATAAATAAACAAATCAGGAAACTGCAGGGCAAGCCCCAGTTTCTGTATTAGAGTAGCCAGGTGGGATATTGAATAAGGGCCAGGAAGCCCCAACGACTGGTTTTCCCCTAAAGTTATAAATAAAAGTGTCAGTCAGGGCAAGGAGGGCCTCAGACAGACTGGGAGCCACACTAGCCAGGTGGGCCAGTGGATTAGGGGCCAGGTAGCCCAAACATTGTTTCTTTAGTATTCCATGTCCTGTTCAGTTACTCCAGCACCAGGTGGGCCAGTTAGGGGAAGCAAGCACCAGTAAAGGGAAAGTGCCCCAGAGCAGAGTAAGGTGGCCAGTAGCCAAGGGGCCACTAGTAGCCAAGCCATGGCCAATAATTAGGGAGTGCAAAATTCTGCCACTTTAAAGTGCACTCTAGTGTCAGCTTCAGCCAGCAGCAAGGGAAGGGGAGTGGGTACACAGTTAGCAACCCCAGCAGCACAGTAGCCTCAGCCCAGCCAAGGGCTAGTAACCTGTGAACTGCTTCATAGCCCCTAGAAAGGGAGGGACAGTTAGCGAGGGATCCTTATCATGCTCGCTATCCAGATTACCCTCACCCAACAGGGTAATACTCCTATTAGGCTCCTTTGAATTCAATTACCAGTGGGAGGGGGTCATACTGCAAGGTCCCCAAGTAGCTAGCTATCCAGCATTTGACAGGTTTTCCCCTTGTATTATCTTACTAGAGTTCCTGCCATGAGAAAATGTTTCTGTGGAACATTGTGAATTGTGAAAAAAGGCAAAACCTTTTATTGACATTCAGACTGCATTTAAAGGGACAGCACCTGGACCTAGCCGCATAACTGCCTTTCCTGCTCCAGTTTGCCTTGAGTATTTCAAAAGACTGTTGGATTAACTCCGAATTTGCCTTGCATGTACTAAAGTGCCCTTTCAGTTTGAATTTGCATTGTTTGCTAAAATAGACTTTTGGATTAACCCTGCACTTGCTTTTTTGGTCAAAACCTGCCTTGCAAGCCACTGAACTGCCTGCTTAGCCAAGAATCTCTTTGCCTAATGCCAATATTTTCACCTGATTATTGCTTGAATACAGACCGTCACTAGCAGTGACCAACCATAGACTGATACCACCATCCCTTCTTCAGACAAGTTGGGGCCAGTTGCCATCATAGGTATAGCATAGACAGCTCCCTGACACTAGTTTCTTTTCCAGATCTACAGGCCATTCCCTCCCTAACAGTTTTAGGCAGGGCAGGGAATCACCCCGGTTCACCAATAGAGATCTGTCTTCAAGGGGGTGGGGCTTTGGTTGTAAGTGCCCAGCCTTTCCAGAGGTTCTCCAACAAAGGTGTATCAGCATTTCAGACCTTCCAGTTCCCTGGGACCTGCATCAGCCCAAAAGTCTTCAGTCAGCTGTCTGTATCTTGTGTTTTCCCTGGGATCCTGCTTCAGACCAGAGATCTTCAGCCGGCCATCTGCACCTTGTGTTTTCCCTGGGATCCTGCTTCAGCCCAGCAGTCTTCAGCCAGTTGCATCTCATTTCCCGGGGGTCCTTCACCAGCCAGTAGGCCCTGCATTTGCCTTGCATTTTATGCTTCAGCTTCTCCACATCTCGTTTTCCTTGGAACCCCACTTTAGCCAGGAGGCTTACCATTGCTTGGGGCTCTTGTTCATATTAGTTTTAGTTTTCTCCCCTTCATTTTTTCCAGTTCAACAAAGTGCACTGGTGGCCACCGCTCTCAAACTTTGTAGGACTCTGCTCTTTTTGGCCTCTTCTTGTCATGCTGTACTAATGTAATGAAGTAATATAATGATAGAGTGGTAAGATAGTTGTAGAGTATAAGAATAGAGCATAAGGTTATGGAGTTATAGAGTCTAAGGATATTATAGAGTACTGAGTTACAGAATATCCTGCTGTGGATGGCTTATCCTCTTTGGTGCTTTGCACCCAGTAAACCTGCCTCCATTCACTGAGTTTATGTCTTGCCTCTCCTTACTCAAGCACCACTACACCATCATCGAGAACAGAACTAGTGCTTTGCATGCTGACATTTTGTCCCAGCAACATTGTGTCTGCTACATTTTGTCTGTGGCATAATGTCCAGTGACTTTCCATTCGTACACGTTTTCTTGATGTACCACATCATTAGATTATTTTTCTGTCACACTTAATATGGTGATATGCAGTGGACCTTCAATTTATTTGGAAAGATTTACAGACTGATACTGATTTCCTTACAGTGAGGGCAGGATAAAGAATTAGGTACCTTTGTTTTCTTTGTATTCATAAAAAAAAACAGCAGAAAAGGGAACAATTAATTGTTTGACTACTCACTAAAAATAGTTTTCCTTTACTTTTAGGTATGGGGAAGACAGCCCGGTCAGTGTAGCTGGGCAACAAGCCATCAGGGCATTGGCAGGTTCAGAACAGCACCATAAGGACTATTCCTGTTGCACCTTCAGACCCCCAGACTCCTTGAACCCCACCCTTATCCACCCACCCTCTCTGCCTGCTCCATCCCCCCATGGCCAAATTGTAAGAGAGCAGAGAACCCTTACCCCTAACCATCAGAAAATATGGCATTCAGACATTCAGCATTTACATAGAAACATAAAATATTTCAGCAGAAAAGAACTGGTAGGCCCGTCCAGTCTGCCCTACTTTTCCCTGCCTATTCTGCAACCTTGAACCTTACTTGGTCATCTGCATCCCTTCCAGCTCCCTTTCCTCTAATTATTATGCCCATGTGCCTATCCACTATCCCACACATGCTCGAAGCTCCCCATTGTTTTCTCCCCCACCAACTCTTATGCCAGACTGTTCCAGGCATCCTCAACCCTTTCTGTGAAGTAGTATTTCATCACATCCTTCTTAAACTCTCCAGATTCATTGCATGCACCCATGTTCTGGTGCTTTTCTTCCTCTGAAACAGACTGCCACTTTCACCTTGTTCACCTCTGTGAGGTACTTATAGATCTCGATCATGTCCCTTCTTGGTCTCCTCTCCTTCAGGGAGTACATGCTGAGATTCCACACAATCTCAACTAATATGGCTTGCCATATAACCCCTGCACCATTTTACTAGCCATCCTCTGGACCGCTTCCACCATGTCAATGTCCTTGCAGAGGTGCGGTCTCCAGAACTGAACACAGCACTGTAGGAGGGGTCTTACTTATAAGGAATACAGTGGCAATACCACCTCCCTTCTTCTGCTAGAGATCCCCCCCTCCCTATGCACCCCAGCATTTCACTAGCTTTACCTACTGCCTTGTCACACTGCCCTGCCACCTTGAGGTCATCAGATAGGATTACTGTGTGGTCTCTTTCTTGCTTGGTGGCTGTCAGTACATCTCCCCATCTTATGAACAGCTACTGGGTTTTCCCACCCCACGAGGTTCATGACTTTGCAATTTTTGGCAATGAAACCCAGCTGCCATACCCTAGATCACTCCTGTAGTTTCCAGAGATCCCTTTGCATTCTCTCCACCAATTCCTGAGTGTCCACCCTGTTACAGATTTTGTGTCATCCACAAAGAGACCCACCTTCCCCTAAAGTTCCTCAGCAATGTCACTTATGAAGACACTGAAAAAGACCGGTTCTAGTACTGATCCCTATGGCACCCCATTAGTCACTCTCTTGTCCTGCAAGTGTCTGCCATTTACACCACCTTCTGCCTCCTGTCCTTCAACCAGTTTAATACCCAGCTTACCGGTTTCTCCCCAACCCCCAGACTGTTTAGTTTCTTAACTAACCTCCTGTGCAGCAGAGTGTTGAAGGCCTTACTGAAATCCAGACAGGCCACATTCACTACCCTCCCACCATTTATCTTGTCCATGCTTGCAGAGAGGAAAATCTCAATTAAAATTATTGATCCATAGGTGGGGTGGAGGGCTCCATGTCAATTCAGCAAAGAAATTACAGTGACAGCAATTTCAGCAAAGTCATTTTGGCGAATGCAATTACAGCACCTGTACAATATGGACGAACACCAAAAACAGCACATGCTTATTTTATGTGGGACTTTGCCCCCTGCACCCCCCCTTACTAAGATAATCAACTCCAAGGTCTTAGCACCTCGGGGACAGGGAAATGCATTATTCTCTGTATTTGGTGTTCACCCATCTGTACGGGTGCTGTAATTGCATTCACTGAAATGACTTTGCTGAACTTGCTTGTTGCTATAATGTCTTTGCTGAACTGACATGCTACTAGGTGGGGCATAGCAGCCCCACAGAAAACATGTTTTTTGTTGAGTTTCTCTGAAAAACTTCTAACAATTTACTTTTAACTTTTCTTATGGTAATGTAGTTTATTCAATGTCAGTGGCTCAGCAGGTAGCACGTTCACCTCGGAGGCCGGAAGATCAGAAGGCTGTGGGTTCTATCCCCTCACTAGCCACTTGGGTAAAATCACAATACTGACACTGTAATGCAGCATGAGGGGAGTGCCGCACTCCTGAGGTGCCGTCTTTTGGATGAGATGTTAAACCAAGGTCCCATCTGCCTGTTCTGGTGGTAGTTCAGGTGGATGTTAAAGATCCCATGGCACTTTTCAAAGAGTAGGGGAATTTTTATTATAACTTCACAAACTAATATATAGAAATAATGTTAATTCACTCTAATATTATAAAAACAAAAGTATATACATCAAAGCAAAGTAATATTTCCATCATACAGTTATCAGAAAATGTAAATTATGATATACAAACAAACATCCACTGATTGGTAAAAATTATACCTCTCCCTTCCCTACTAAAGAGTAGGGAAATTGTCTATTATAACAGCAAAGCAAACTATAGACATAAATGTGTTAGGTCACACAAAATCATAATACAAAAAGAAAAAATAAACATTAATAAGTATTCTATCATACATCCATAGCAAAATGTCATATTTGAAGTACCATAACTTAGTAGTAGCTGCTGACAGCAAACTCCTCACCCCCACCCCCACTATAAGAGTAGGGGAATTTGTATTATTACTTGAAAGGAAAGTAAAACAAATAGTGAAACATCCATGCCAACCGTTATGACCATAAACTAAATATAAAAAGCTGAAAAGAAAAATGAATGAGCATTACTGGTTACCGCCTTAACTAATATATACTATACACAGTCCTATAAAAGCACTATACACAGTCATATAAAAGCAAAACAGTGGGGTGGAAATACTTCAGATCCATGGAACCTCGCATGACCATGTCAGCATGTCACTGTAGAAGGCATATACCTCATTGTACTATACAAAAAGCAACACAGGGGTGTCTCCTCCCCTAAACCGAAAAATTATACTATCCAAGAGATATTACCCCACCAATTTTGATGGACCTGGGCACAAGATAAACAAGTCTCATGATTCTTTATGTTCCGAATAGCATTCTCAACCAGAAAGAATAATGTTCCTTCAGGAATCACTATCTGCTGCAGAGACAGTTTACATCAAACATGCCAAATATAAAATTTACAACAAGACAGTATCACCCAAATTGTGTGTCTATCAAATGCCACCCAGTTATATGGTAAAATTCCCAACCGTAGGATATCTGGAGTAATAGAGCCGAAAGAGGACAAGGGCCATTTCAATCTCACAATATCCCAAAATTTCACAATATAAGAACACTCAAAACATAAGTGCTGCATGGTTTCTACCACCATTGGACAAGTTGATCTAGGACAGTATCTTTCCTCCATCCCTGCATGCTTTAAATTCCCTTTGACATTAAGTTTCTCATGAAGGAAAAGCCAAGTAACATCCCACATATGATTAGGAATACAGTACATGGAGAAGTAAGCATTTTACCAATAGAAGATTTCTCAAGCTGAAGTCTAGCCAAAAAAGATGGCTGTTCTTTAACTTATTGACCCATGATATAATCGTAAACCTGTTTCCTATGAAAAGTCAAAAATCGGTGTTTAGAAAACATTCATAGTTTAATTTTACTAAAGCAGGTCTGAAACCAAGCCAGAAGTGTTAATACAGATCTTTGCCTTGGGAGTGAACTATTCAATGGCCGCACCTGTAAGATAGTCTCAATGACATCCAGAACCCAAGGAATCCATAGTTTGTCTTTACTCGACAGCACTGGTCTAAGATTAATGTTAACATACATAGAGGAAAAAAAAAAACAGAATAGGATTCACCATTTTTAAACCCCCTTGGGTTTCGACTAAAAATAAAATACCTCTTTTAATCAGGTTCAGACAATTGCCCCAAACCTTCCTAAAGAAACCTCCATATATTTTTGTTTCCAGCTGTTTGGGTAACAAAAATATACAAATTAAATGGAGAAAATGAGCCAACAGAAATGTCTTTATCATATAAAAATTCTTCTGCTTAGATAATCTCCATCCATTCCATTGATTCACTCTCTGCTGAGCTTGATCTAAAAGTGTCTGCCAGTTCAGGAGAGCTAGGTCTTCCTTCCCAAAGAGAATACCCAAAATAGAGCAATGGCCCTGGGATATAAGGATATTAAGAATAGTATCAGATGGGTATCGCGTCTCACCAATCGTCAGGCACTTGCATTTTCCATAATTAATAGTTGACCCAGAAACATTTGTAAATTCTTCAAAAATGTCTTCCACTATGGAACAAGATGCTACATCTGCCAGACTAAGGCATATATTATCTGCATAAGCCAACGTCCGAACATCTGGGTCTGTGCTAGAAAAGGACATCCCTGAGATATCTTGAACAAAATGAATCTTCTTTATTAGGGGGTTTAAGGCAAAAATATTGATCAGGGGGCTACGGGGACAACCTTGCCATACCTCTATCAGTATCCTATATTCAGACCCCAGCCACCCATTGTAATATGGAAGAACCGCTGCATGCCGGTAGCAAGCCTGGATCCATCCCACAAATTGTCCAGAAATGCCATATACTGCCAGACAATCCCATAAATACTTGTGTACAACCTTATCAAAGGCCTTGGCTTGATCAATAGACAGTAGAAAGCCCGAAAGTTCTCCAGCCTCCCTTTTCTCCAGCATTTCTCATAGTAAAATAAGATTATCCTGGATTGTTCTTCCAGGAATAGCACATGTTTGGAAAGGGTGAATAAGGTTAGATGCTGCCAAGGCTAACTTATTCATTAGAATTTTTGTGAAGATTTTAAAATTAGTGCTAGGGAGGATGATAGGTCACCAGTTTGACAATAAATATTGCTTTATTTTATTGCCTATGTCAAATGCATAAATAAATAGGGAAGCAGTATAGCTCAGTGGTTTAAGGCTCTGAGCTGCAAATCTAGAGACCTGGGTTTGAATCCCACAGCCCCCACTTGCAGACTGTGTGACCTTGAGCAAGTCACTTAACTTGCCTGTGCTCCCAGGTTGCACCTGTAAACAAGCTTTCAGCTTAGTGTGTCTCACCTGGTTAAACAATTGGAAAAACAATTCTGATTCCTGGATTTCTGCATTAAACTAAGAGGCCAACCTGCATGATGTCTGTAATAGAAGTTATAAGTAAGATTTAATTAAATACAGATAGTAATTCTAGTATTAATTTATCAAGAAGAAATGTATGTATTTCATAAGGGATGCCATCTTTTCCTGGTGCAGACCCTACTTTGAGGAATGTAACTACATCCCTCAACTCCTAAATGGAAATAGGTTGAATTAGGGTTAGATGATGTTGGGTGGATAATGTGGGAAGATCACAACTTCTTATCCACTCATTATCATCTATGGTAGGAGGGGTACCCTCACAAATAAGCCCTCAACATGATGCTGTACTTCCCTAAGAATATATGATTTTGAAGTAAAGGAAGTACCATCTGAATTAGTAACACAGGAAATAAATTGTTGCTGCTTCTGGGTTTGACAGAAGTGAAAAGGATTCACAAAATCCTGTTTGCCCTGTGTTCCAAATCATTGCTCAAGTTCTAAGAACTAAAATCTATCATATTGTATATCTTCCATTTTCTTTTTTACTGCCAAAATTTGAGAAGAAAGATCATTTTCCGAGGATTCCTGCAGAGATTGGAGAAAATACAATTGACATTAATATGATTTGTATTGATCAGTTTTTATCTTCCCTTTCAGTTTATGTACCAGCTGAAAGTATTGTCATTCATCTATTTTATATCTTCCCACCACTTGAGGGGGTAATCATACAAAAATGCAACAGATTTCCTTGCTTCAAGTAAATTATCAAAGCCCTGAACTATCAAGGGTTCCTTAAGAAACCCCAAGTTCAAACGCCAATACCCGGGGCTCCTTCCCATTTTTTCAAAATTAGAAATTGTCACAGACAACAGGACATGGTCCGAAGATGCCACTGGGAGAACTGTAGAGGATTTAACTTCCAAACTCTCTGAAAGAAACCAATAATCAATATGAGTAGCGAGCGTCCCTCTAAAATAAGTCTTTGGTGGAGGAGCCAACCCTGTGTCAAATGCATCAATTAAACAAGTTTGGGTTAATAAATTATTCAGACAGGACACATCACAATATACCTTCAAGGTTATAAGACCTGTATCCATCTTATACCTGCCACAGTTGAAATCTCCAACCAAAAAAAAACATATCTAGATGTAAATAGGTAAGGCAATAAAAGCTGAAACAAATCAATCCTGGCTGCCTTTATCTAAGGTGTGTAAACAATAATGCATCAAAGTTCTAGATTTTGCAAAGAAATATCTAGCAATAACACCCTCCCAGGGACAATGTCTACCTTGTGAATCACTTTAGCTGTAGCATTATTCACACAAATACAAACCCCACAACATAAATCAGCTCCAATCAACCAATATGTGATGCCCCATACCCTGGCCACACTATCCTCCTGTATTTCCAATCAGGAGTGCAATCTAGTGTCTTGTAAGTATACAAGATCATATTGAGTATTGGCAAATTGGCCAAATGTAAGCATTCTCTTCCTCTCCAACATTATACTATTAACATTCAGGAAGCTACCGACACATCATAGAGGGACTGGAGATGGAGACAGAAAAAAGAAGTAGAAAGAGAACGGAGACAAGCACTTCAACATTTTCTCCTTGCCCATGACCTGGTTCCCATTCTTTTTTTAACAGAAGTAGTCATTCCATCTTCCAAAGGAAGGTCCTTATTGGAATCAACTTCCACTAGTCACGAGGGAAGAGATGCAGAGTCTGATCTCCTTATCAGTATCCTCATCCTGCAATGCAGAATACTGAATGTGTACCACCACAGAGGGAGTAGAGGAAAAAGTCCCTTTACAAGTAGACTGCCAATGCCCACTCCTCATTTTAACCATTTGAAAAGGCTCCTCCGTTGAGGAGACTGGTGGTGGTGGTGGAGGCATTGAGGTTGCACTAGTAGTGGGCTGGGGGGATGGAATAATCACAGATAACATCCAATTGCCCTTAGAGCCTCATTTTCCTTAGCAGCAACTGCCTGCAAAGCGCCAGGAGGGGGTTCAGGCCTTGCTTCCCTACTAGGAGTTGCAGGACCCGATTGGGGAACAGTTGGGGAGGAGCTGAAGGCACATTCTGTTGAGCTTTATGGATATAAAGATCCTGGACTCCATAATCAGTATCTCCAGCATTATGGGCTGCCCAAGGGCAGTCTGTAAACAAATACTCTTCCTGACACAGGCTGCATTTTAGGGGGTTTCTGCAGTGAAACAAAGCATACCCTACCTCCCTACACGGATCACACTTGGTCACATCACAAGTTTGACTACTATGCCTAGTTGACACACACTTAAAACAATGCCTAGACTGTACCAGATAGAAAATAAACCCTTTATCCCTCCCCAAGTAAAAGCAGTTGGGGAGGTGCATAAGGCCAAAATCTCCTTGCTGGAGGTTCACTCTGAATTTCCGACCTCCATTTCAGAACCCTCTGTATCCAGAATAGGCTCAGGGTAACCCTGGATTTTGCATTTTTTTTAACCAGTAAATAATATCTGAGACATTAACCTCCTCATTCCTAAAAAGGATGGTAATCATTTTAAATGCCTGCTTAGTCAATGGAATTGCTTGGAAATGCTCCCAAGCTGGGTTTGTCTCCAGATTTGCGTATTTTATCCAAAAATGATCCAATAGTGCAGGAGTACGAAAACTAACATAAAAAGAATTCTCCCTGGGGTGTGTATCAGAGCATACACTTCAGCAGGGCAGAACCCCATAGATTGTTTTAGAAGAACCCGCAAGAACTAAAATCTGTCTGACATATCATCCTGATTCCCCAAATAGTGTAACCAAATGGCATTGTGGCATTTGGCCAGTTCAATAGGTTTTCTCAATAAACTGGCTTAAGTAGGAGCAGCTGGTGCAGTTAATGGAGGTGCTGCAAAAATGTTAGGCTGTACTACCGCTTCTCCCTCTTCCACCTCAGATAGTATATTTGGAGTATTTATATCTTCACCTCTTGTCTCTGATGTCCCTGATTGTGCATCATAAAATTCATCAGTGCCATGGGACTCTAAAGAAGAATAGGAAATATTACCATTAGCAGTGGTCCCAACCACAAGTCCTGACTCTTCTGACACAGTCTGTGAATCCTGTTGAGGAACTTCTTAAACAGATTGAGCAATGGGAGTGGTTGTGGTTGCCAAAGCCAAGCTCTGACTGTCTGTCCCGCTAGTACTCACAGCAAGTGGGAGTTGTTTAGAATGCAAATGTTCTGGAGAACCAGGTAAAGGAACGTTTGGGTCAGGTATCCACCCACCTTCTGCTGTTTGGAGCCAGTCTGCTCCCATCAGTGCTTTTTCCGGGGACCACTCCATGGGTGGGAAATCCCCTTGCTGCCCGGGAACCTGTGAGGAATGCCACGTAGTTCCTGGAACTGCACTTCTGCCAGAAAGAACAAACACTTTGGCAGTATTCTGAGGCATATGATCAGATGAAACCTGAACAGTAAGCTTCCATTTTTTTCCTCCTCCAGCCACTGTTTGGCAGTCAAGTAGGCTCATTCCACTTCTTTCAACTGTTCCTGCATCAGGATTTCAGTCAGTTGTACCACAGTAATGCCATTAACAGGCATGGATTTCATCAGTATAGTTGTCAGGGTTGCATTTCATCCCCCAACATGGTGCTCCCAGAAGCTGGCCAATCTGGTTGCTGAGGGAAGACAAGAGAAGCGATATGCTGGCCACCAGAAAGGTGCATCCCAGCCACTTCCTGTTTCTCCCCGATCCATCCTGAAGCACCACAGTGCTACTTCCTCTTCTACTCACTATCTCCATAACACTGGCTTCCTCTCACTCTCTTGCAGAGCATCGGCATCCTCTGCCGCAAGAGTAGGGGAAGTATTTATTAGAAAAAAATAAAAATGCAAACCAAGCAATAATATATGAGAAAAGAAATCAGCAAAGAAAACAAGGAAGTATTACTTCATACATAGTAACAAAACAGGTAAAAGGAAATTCAAATACAAAAAAAACTAAATAAGTAAGCAAGCAATACAATAGACAGAATAACAACAGAATGAGCAAGGAACATCATTACCAACATATTCTGAAATGCAACACAAGGAGACATTCAGGTAATAGGAACATCAGTATCTGTAATCAAGGGAAATCCATTCCACAGTGCAAGCAATTTACTGGCAGACAGTAAACATAGAAACATAGAAACATAGAAGTTGACGGCAGATAAGGACCGCAAGGCCCATCCAGTCTGCCCATTTCTTTTTCTACCTTATAAATGTGCCATCGGCCTTTGCTCTGTCAGTGACCTATCTATTCGTAGTCATTTGTATTGCTCCCTTATGCCTATCCCATGCCTGTTTGAAGCCCTGCACTGTATTCATAGCCACCACTTCTTGTGGTAAGCCATTCCATGCATCTACCACCCTTTCTGTGAAAAAGAATTTCCTCACATTCCCCTTAATCGGCCTCCCTCTAATCTCATGCTGTGTCCTCTTGTCCTGCTATTTTCTTATATTTA
Organism: Neoceratodus forsteri; assembly: GCA_016271365.2. Lineage (NCBI taxonomy): Eukaryota > Metazoa > Chordata > Ceratodontiformes > Ceratodontidae > Neoceratodus > Neoceratodus forsteri. The sequence goes on along the minus strand of JADMNL010000023.1, from coordinate 507,489,307 downwards.
AACATGTTAGACTCTTTCACCTTGTTTATGCCCTTAAGGTGTTTAAATGTCTCGATCATATCACCTCTCTCCCTCCTTTGCTCAAGGGTATACATATTGAGCTCCGTTAATCTGTCCTCATATGTCTTTTGATGCAGTCCCTGCACCATTTTGGTTGCCCTTCTCTGGACTGCCTCAATTTGGTTAATGTCCTTGTGAAGGTGTGGCCTCCAATACTGCACGCAGTACTCCAGATGGGGCCTAACCAATGTCTTGTACAGAGGATTATTACCTCCTCTTACGACTTGTGATACCCCTACTAATACACCCTAACACCCCTAGCCTTACCTACTGCTTTAGAGGTCTGCTTGATGATTTTAGGTCATCAGTGATGATGATGCCCAAGTCTCTTTCTTCCTTGTGACTGCTAGAAACTCCCCTCCCAGCCTATAAGTGGCTTCAGGGTTTCTCTTCCCTATGTTCATGATTTTGCATTCTTTGCATTAAATCCAAGTTGCCACTCTTCTGACCATTTTGCTAGTTTATTCAGATCTCTTCTCATTCTGCCCACCCCATCTGGATCATCTACTCTGTTGCAGATCTTGGTGTCATCTGCAAACAGACAAGCCTTACCCTCTAGTCCATCTGCGAGGGTCACTAATGAAGATGTTGAATTAGGACTGGCCCCAGGACTGATCCCTGAGGTACCCCACTTGTGACTTGCATCTCTTCTGACTGTATACCATTTACCACCACTCTCTGTTTTCTGCCAGTCAACCAGTTTGCCACCCAGTTGACCAACTTCACCCACCCTGAGCCTACCTAGTTTATTTATCAATCTTCTATGTGGAACAGTGTCAAAAGCTTTGCTGAAGTCAAGGTAGGCGACATCAACTGCTCCCCTTGGTCCACCACTCTGGTTACCCAGTCAAAGAAATCTATGAGATTAGTTTGACAGGACCTTCCTTTTGTAAACCCATGCTGTCTTGGATCCTGTGCCCTATGGATTCCAGGTGTTGCACTATCCTTTCCTTAAGGAGTGCCTACATAATCTTGCCCACTACTGAGGTAAGACTGACCGGTCTGTAGTTCCCGCCTCCTCCCTGCTACCACTCTTGTGGAGTGGGATCACATGAGCCCTTCTCCAGTCTTCTGGGACCTCTCCTGTGCTCAGAGACTCACTAAACAATTCTGCTAATGGCTCTGCTAGTTCTTCCTTTAGCTCCTTAAGTACCCTGGGATGTATGCCATCAGGTCCCATTGCCTTATCCACCCTGAGCTTAGCAAGCTCTTGTAGGACCCTTTATTTTGTGAAGGAGTAGTGCTCACCTCCCTCCCCTGTGTCCATGATGCTGAGCTGTGGGCCCTGCCCTACCTTCTCTTCAGTAAATACTGAGCAAAAGTATCTATTTAGGATAGATGCCTTTACAGGGTCCTCCTCCTCACATGCTCCCTTTTCTCCATTAAGCTTAGCAATACCCTCTGGACTTTCTCCTTTCACTAATGTATCTATAGAAAGTCTTGTCACCTTCTTTACTGTTCGTGCTAGTGTTTCCTCAGTTTGGGACTTTGCCTGCCTTACTGCCTTACCTGCTTCCTTAGGGCAGTTTTGTATGCCTCCCTATCTTCATCCCGCTGTGTTCCCTTATATTTTCTGAAGGCCAGCCTTTTGGCTCTGACCTTTTCTGCTACTGTATTTGAGAACCAAAGTGGTTTCCTTCTTCTTACACTTCCTTTTCTGTCTAACACAATGGGATGTTGCTTCAAGTATTGTATCCTTAATGCTTGCCCACTTTGCCTGTACCTCCTCACCTGTGTTTCTTTTTGCCAGGGCTAGCTTAACTCTGTTGGCCATCTTATCAAAGTCAGCTCCTCTGAAGTCCCATATTTTGCCTTGGAATGGGATGATTTAGATGTAGTAGCCAAATTGAACCATACCATGTGATGGTCACTGGCCCCAGGTGACCTTCTACCTGGAGATCTGTGATCCCTTCTTTGTTAGTCAGTACTAGATCTAGGATAGCCCTGTCTCTTGTGGGTTGCTGTACCAGTTGTTTGAGGCCTCCCCTGCAGGGAATCCACTATGTGTCTAGTTCTGGCCGATGTTCCTGCTGGTATTGACCAATCTGTATCTGGCATGTTGAAGTCTCCCATTATCAGAACCTCCCTTTAGCTGTCATGTTTTGTATATCTTCTAACAGTAATGTGTCTATGTCCTCCCTCTGGTCTAGGGGCCTGTAGACAACCCCAGTTCTTATGGCTGTCCCATTTCTGTTTCCAGGGTGACCCACAGTTCTTCTGGCTCCTTATGTGTATTCTGAATTTCTGTAGCTTTGATATTTTCATTAACATACAGGGCCACTCCTCCCCTTTTTGCACCTCTGTCTCTTCTGAACAATACATAGCCAGGTACTGAAGTCTCCCAAGTGTGGTTACTGGTAAACCACGTCTCACTAAATGCTACTATGTCCAGTTTAGCCTCTGACATTATTGTCTGCAGGTCTGGGATCTTATTTCCCAGGCTGTGAGCATTTGTGTACATGATTTTCCATTGGCCAGATTTTGGTGTGTTAGTTGTTGGGTGAAGTTTGGCATTACCCCTGTGCATCGTATGGGGAGACAAACCTTTTTTCTTACCTGGTGATGCAAATGAGCGGCAAACCACGCTGAATTCCTGTTTTGACCACTAGCTGAGGGGAGGGGTGTTCTTCCCATTTGACGTATGGGGTGCTACACCCTCTCCCCATTGCTAGTTTAAATATTCTGCAAAGACGTCAAACTTCTGCCCAATGCACTGACTCCTCTTTAGTCAGATGCAGTCCATCAAATTTAAAGAACTTGGCCTCCCAGAACTGTTGCCAGTTCCCCTACAAATCTGTGTCCTTTTTCTGGCACCAGTCCTTGAGCCACGTGTTTAGCTCCCCTATCTCCCCTTTCTGACCTTCCGTCCATCTGCTCCTTCTCCCAGACTGGCAGGATCTCAGAGAAGGAGATGCTGGACGAAATAGATGATAGTTTGTCACCCAGCCTAGTCAGGTGTTCCTTGGTCTCCACAACTGACCGGCTGGGTGAGATCATAGTTCCCTATGTGTACTAAGGACATCAATGTTTTCTCCTGCTTTGTGAACAATTTTAGCAATGCGGTCAGTGTCTCTCCATGCTGATGTACCTGGGAGACATCTGACCATCACCCCTGGCTGGAGATGGGTATCAACTCCCCGAATCATGGAGTCTCCTATGATCCGAAGTTTTTTGGATTTCCTTTGTGCTTGTTTAGTTTTGGTTCCTGATTTGGGTGAGTATTGTTGTGCTAGCTCCTGTGCCGCAGTGTCCTGCTCTGCAGTGTCTTCTGCCTCTTTATTTGATTTCAGAGATAGGCAGATACCTGTTTGTAGTGTTTATATGGTTTTTGGAGGTAATGTGTTGGAGAGCAGAGAGTGATGGGGCACCTGATTTGCTCCTCCTAACCACCTGCCAACCTCCTGGACCAACTACCCTCTGCGGTCCAGGTTTTTCTGTTGGATGCTGGGGAAATGGCGGGTGGTTCTTATAATGTATTTCCTCTTCAATATGAAATTTGAGGTGTGCAATCTCTGCCCATGCTGCCCGGAGCTGAGCCCTAAGATCTCCAATGGCCCAGCATGTAGGACAGTGTCCTAAATCCTGTAAGACTGTCCTTCTGAAAATTGTTCCACAGTACCTGCAGTTAATGAAATCCATTACAAATAAGTTGCTGGGTTTGTAACCTAGTCAGAGTAATTAGAAGGAAAAATGCAAGTAATGGTTTAATTGTGCTTTGTTTAACTTGTTATAACAAGTTAAATTACTAGTGCCCTGTAAATGAGATCACCTTGTGGAGGCCCACTGATCCGCCCTTCCTGCTCTGCCACAGGAAATGTCACAACTGTGGTACCCTATAAAAGGAGTGTAGCGTGGGTGGTTGGGGATGGGGGGTGGCTGGGCCTTCCCCGCCTAAAAAGAAGAACCACGGACGAAAGAACAAGGAGGTAAGAGCAGAAATAATCAGTCAACAACAAATGCAGTAACCCTGAAAGCTTATCCTAATGTTAGATAAAACTGTAAAACCTGTAAAGCACCACCTGTAATAATTTCAGAGAAGATATACCCTGTAAGAAACACTTTGCTCAGAGAAAATAAAGCAGTAACAGAAGATATACCTTGCAAAAGACAATTTGAATCAGAAGATTACAGCAGTAATCTGTTAGCACACACCTGTAGGCACACCTGTAATAATGCAGAAGAAGGTATACCAGCAACAACAATTTGAATCAGAGAAAAATAAAGCAATGAAATGTTAACAACAAACAGTAGCAATCCCTGTGAGTAAAAAATAAAAACACCACCACACAGTAAATCTGCTTAGCCAAACTAAGTCTTAATCCTTCTCCCTTGCTCTGGTAAGTTTCTCTACTCTGCCTTTCAAGCAGTCTTAGAAGGAAAGAGCTCAGGTGAAGCTAGGTGCCTTGGCCAGCAAACCAAGTCTTCTACCTCCAAGATATCAACTAACCTGACTTTTTAACCCTTCTTTCTGTTGGAAATTACTGACAGTTTGCCAGCTCCACCCCCACATACACACCTAATCCTTTGGAAGAGCTGGGAGGAAAGCAATTAGCTCCTTCAATGTGAGAAGGAGACTGAAACACCTCTGAGACAACAAACCTTTTCAACAAACAAGAAAAAAATAAAACACAGTGTCAAACAGTAATTTTGCTTAGCCCAATGATAAAAAGTCACAAAATGTAAGCTCCACCTGTAATACAGTAATTTCAGAGAAGATATACCCTGTAAGAAACACTTTGCTCCAGAGAAAATAAAGCAGTAACAGAAGATATACCTTGCAAAAGACAATTTGAATCAGAAGATTACAGCAGTAATCTGTTAGCACACCTGTAGGCACACCTTGTAATAATGCAGAAGAAGGTATATCAGCAACAACAATTTGAATCAGAGAAAAATAAAGCAATGAAATGTTAACAACAAACAGTAGCAATCCCTGTGAGTAAAAATAAAAACACCACCACACAGTAAATCTGCTTAGCCAAACTAAGTCTTAATCCTTCTCCCTTGCTCTGGTAAGTTTCTCTACTCTGCCTTTCAAGCAGTCTTAGAAGGAAAGAGCTCAGGTGAAGCTAGGTGCCTTAGCCAGCAAACCAAGTCTTCTACCTCCAAGATATCAACTAACCTGACTTTTAACCCTTCTTTCTGTTGGAAATTACTGACAGTTTGCTCAGCTCCACTTCCACATACACACCTAATCCTTTGGAAGAGCTGTGGGAGGAAAAGCAATTAGCTCCTTCAATGTGAGAAGGAGACTGAAACACCTCTGAGACAACAAACCTTTTCAACAAACAAGAAAAAATAAAACACAGTGTCAAACAGTAATTTTGCTTAGCCCAATGATAAAAAGTCCCAAAAATGTAAGCTCCACCTGTAATACAGTAATTTCAGAGAAGATATACCCTGTAAGAAACACTTTGCTCCAGAGAAAAATAAAGCAGTAACAGAAGATATACCTTGCAAAAGACAATTTGAATCAGAAGATTACAGCAGTAATCTGTTAGCACACACCTGTAGGCACACCTTGTAATAATGCAGAAGAAGGTATACCAGCAACAACAATTTGAATCAGAGAAAAAATAAAGCAATGAAATGTTAACAACAAACAGTAGCAATCCCTGTGAGTAAAAAATAAAAACACCACCACACAGTAAATCTGCTTAGCCAAACTAAGTCTTAATCCTTCTCCCTTGCTCTGGTAAGTTTCTCTACTCTGCCTTTCAAGCAGTCTTAGAAGGAAAGAGCTCAGGTGAAGCTAGGTGCCTTGGCCAGCAAACCAAGTCTTTTTCTTTAAGATAGACACGTCTCATGTCATGCGTTACTTTGTTAAGTAGTTAAAACAAATCACCATCCTGCTGCTGCAAGGTAAAATGGCATCTCATAGACCAAATATGCCTTTTAAAAAAGGTCATCAACACTTGTAAAGTACTAAAATGCCATTTAGCTGTCCAAGCAGTACTAAAAGTCCCACATATTAGGTTATCATTAGAAATGGTAGCAAAAACAATTTCCCCTCCCATTTGTGTGCCACAAGTCTATAACCCAGTAATAAAAGTAGATGTAAACAGGAGATGTTCAATCATCTCTTCTTGTAAAACACAGCATGATCGTAAACAAAACCATCCTGTTGAGCTTTATGTTTTTGATTGGACTTAACATTAATTTTACCATGGCATGCTAGCCAGTGAAAATCCCAGAGATTTTCTGATATGCGATCATTAGTAAGGAATCCTAATACAGCAGCTCTAGAAATCAACGGACATTGTTCAAAAGCCACATCCACCCTACCATATCTAATAAAAAACTATAAAGTTGCTTCCCAGACAAATGAAGAACCTGGGATTTCATGAGTGCTGACTGTTTAATATGCAGAAACATACAGTGAATGTATTCAGGGGTCAAAACAGATCTTTTCAAGCATTTTAATGATTGAGTGTCCCACAATGGGAGCCAATGTGCACATTTTGGCAATAAGAACGTTTCCCAGCCATGTTGCTCACCAGCTAATAGGGGCCTGATATTATAATGAAAAAAGAAGCTACTGAAATAAATAGGATTAGGTATATTTAAACCACCACATTTTAAGGGGCGATAAAGAATATTTCTTTCCAAAGGATTAAGCCTACTGCCCCAGCAAGCCTGAAACAATAATGCTCAAGAGCTCAGTCTCCATCAATTTTGGAGGGGGAAAATATAACTAATAAACAAAAAGATGGTAATCAGACAAGTTTTTATGAGATAAATTCTCTTCTTTTTACAACATTTCCATTTATTCCACAAAAGAATTGTGCATTTCCTCAAGGCAAGCTTCTTTTCCCAATTAAAAATATCCAAGTCAACATTAGCCCAATAAATTCCCAGGAACTTAATTGATTCTTCAGTCAACATAATTCCTTCAATCAAGCCGGTGGTATGCAGTGTGTACTGTAGTTGTTGACCAATACACTTTTCCACATTTAAAGCTGCCTCTGTGAGTCCCCCAAATTCAGAGCAGATAGCTAAACTTGCACAATCAGAGGCTTCATCCTGCACCAATAATGTCATGTCATCTGCATAGGCCATCTTTACCTCCCGTTTGTAAAAAAAGGACTCAAACCAGTGAATGACAGTACCGGTGAGTCCACAGAACAAAATAGGGAGCTGAATTTCCTTGTCCACAGAAGATGCAGAAGGGGAGTCAATCAGAGGAGCGGGGGGGAGAGGTATGAAGGACCACAGTGGAAGGGGGGAGAAGGGGCAACATTATGCCTTACCCGAGTTCTACCAGTAGAGGTTCCAGGACACCCTGCCTTCTTTTGAACCAAGGCAATCAGGAGCCATTGTTCCATTCCATCAGCCTCTTCTGGAGTGTTGTGGGCCACATTTTTACAATTCTGAAATGTGTGACCCAACTCCCCAAAAAGATTACACTTACTTTCAATGCCCCAGATCACCACAGATGACAAATCGAGCCTGGTCACAAACACTGCTCAAATGCTCTAGAGATCCACATTTGTAACACATTTTAGGCTGCCCAGCATAGAAAAGGATACCCCTATCCCGCCCTAAAAAAAAAGAGTTAGGACGGTGAACAGTACCTGAATCAGAAGATTTTAATATGACCTTCATTCTCCAGCACAGTCCAAGTGTTTTCTGAGTCCAGAATAGCCTCTGGATCATCAATGATTGTACAACGTTGTTTCAACCAAAGTATCAAATCCTGCACACTAACCCCCTCATTTCTGAAAATAACAGTAATGATCGTATGTGTAGGTTTAGAGAGAGGGGTCACCAAAAAAGGGGACCACAAAGAAGATTTCTTCAAGTTATTGTACTTGAACCAAAAATGTTCCAAGCCCTGAGCAGTCATAAAGTTGAATTCAAAGGTGGTTTCCCCTGAGATATGAATCAGGGCACAGATTTCTGTAGCAAAAAACTTCATAGTGTCTTTTAACAGCGTCTTTGCAATAAAAAGTCTTTTGGGGGTGAATCCATACCTCCAATATAAGTTAGCCAGACAGCATTATGCCGCTTTGCAGGATAGATAGGTGTCTTAAATAGAAAAGCAAAAGTTTTAGGAGCAGCTTTATTAATCACATTTAGAGGCCTCTGAGGTATGGAGGAGGAGGTAGAAGGCCTATCCCCCATGGACCCAGGTAAAGATGACAGAGGAGCAAGTTTCAAGGTAGGGTTCTGAGTAAGATCAAAATCAGAAGGAAGATCCAGATCCAAATTATCAGCAGTGGACAAAGAAGGTACAGAAACAGGTTTAGCAGAAGTAGGCAAACGAATAGGGAAAGTACCAGAGGACCACTGACCTGTGTGATCATTCTGTTGCCATCCAGCCACTTGCAACGTTGCATTAACCAACCAGCTGTCCCCTCCAGGAGTCAGAGCCTGGAGAGCCACACAGCATCTTAGGCAGAGCTGAACATTGCTCGATACGACCGTTCCCGATCCAATATCTGTGGGTGTCACAGGTAACGAAGAGTTAGGCAAAGTCCCAGTAAGTTCAGCAGTTTCAACTTGCACTGCCCAGCTCTCCGACTCTCCTTTTGATGCTGGTGCATCACAGGATCTCAGCTGTCCCATATTGACAGGCCCAGTACTGCTGTCAGACCGCAATGCCTAAGAGAGGTCTCCAACTGTGCTTTTTTAAGAAAAAATTAGCCCTCTTCCTCAGCAAAATGCTCTCTAAGAAGCCATTCAGCCAGCAAAATGGGAGCCTCCGAATCTCGCTCACGCTCAACCGGCTGGAGGTCTACTGATTCAGGATCACTTTCATCTGGTAAATCAGGCATAATCCCAGTAAGATCAGAATCAACAATGGGAATAATAAGATCGTTCTCCCCAGATCTCCGCGCAGCATGGCTCACATCAGAAGATAAGACAGGAACATTTTCTTGTGGAAAATCAGTAGACAAAACAGCTTCAGAATCCATTACACAGTCCTGCTATCCTCCTGCTGGGCCAGTGTCAGCCATCTTGGCTGAAAGCCAAATGGCTAAAGGGTCCCCCTACAGAACAGTAGTGGAATATCCTCAGTACCCTTGCCAAATTTCCCCCCATTCACTAAAAATACCACCAACAGCTTAATCTGTTTCAAGGTCAGTTGGTATTCATCTGTATCCCCTCTCCCGGGTCGTGCCTGAAAACAGGCAGAATTTGTCTAGTGCACTTACCCGGTCAACAAAAGCTAAATAAAATAAATAAAATTCAAAAGTTAATCACTCAGTAGAGAACAGAAATTTAAATCACTGTGCCAACTTTGGTGGAGATGGGTCAATATAAAGCAGGAAAAAATTATGGTAATCAATTGGAGCCTTCCAAATTTGAAGATTCTTAGCTGCTCCTGCCTGATACTGACCAATCACAATGCTACAGACTGTGCAAAAAGCTACTGCTCCCTTAACACAATTCTAGCTCGAGAATTGAAAGGAAACTGGACTCAGACTGAGTGATTAGTTGTGCTTGAAAATAAGTTTAATGGTATTAGAGGCACAGTGATGGAGTCAAGCAATACAGTGGGTAAGGAACTGGCAGCAGCAGCGACCTCAGTTAAGGAAATGGGACTAGTCAAAATCAAATTGGAGCAGCTTGAAAATGCAGTGAGGGCCCCTATGGTATGCATTCTGCAGGTCTCTGCAGGTCCCAGAGGGAACCAAAGGGGATGACTTAGCCATCTTCCTAGAACGTTGGCTACAAAAGGTGCTTGGATTGGGGCACCCACCACATATTGTGAAAGCTTACTGTATTAATCCATGGAGGGCCAGAGTGCAGACAGAGGCACCATGTATGATTCTGGTGGTCACAGGATGCAATGGAGACAGGGATCAGCTACTCTGAGCTGCATGAGAACAGGCACCCACCACTGATGACATGAAGGTTTTGTTCTTCCTGGACTATGCCTATGCTACCACTTCAGATGAAAGGCTTTTGAAGGCATTGTAGCTAAATACAAGGAAGTAGGTACTCATATCGGTTGAGCTCCAGTTCACTATATATCACAGATGTAAAAGAGGCTGGAGCCTTTGCTGAAAAGTAAAACAGGAGACTGAACACTCCAGGGGATGAAGACATAGAAGAGACTGATAAACAGCGAATTGTGTTTATTGGAGCCTCCATTCTGTCTGGTATAGTTTTATGATTTGGGGTTGTTATGAATAGTGAGTAACCTGAAGTTAATGCTTTTAAATTCTCTCCCTAGGTGCAAATCTACACAGAGGTGGATTACCAGGGTATCCCCCTACTATAGGCTTTTTTTCTTGGACATTAACTCGATATAGTGTTCATCTTATAGGGGTATAATTGCTAAAATATGGAAGAGTGCATGATTTGTAAGATCGCTTAACTGTATTTGCACACCTATACACAGTTAAGCGGAGACTGTTGATAAATATTTTATGAAGCAGTTGTATTTTAAGCTTCAGTTATGGTGGATTAAACTTTTTATTTCCTGGCTGACTCAATTACATTTGTTGTCTACTGTAAACTCTTAGGTCCGCAGTGAGGGTGGAAGTTGGAGTAGACTAACTTTTTCTGGTGAATGACCAGAGCATAAGATGATGGCCTCCGTGAATGGGCTTGTTGTACTCATGGGTGCGGTACATCCTCATGGTGCTCTCTCTGTTGTTACAGCATAGAACCAGCATAGGCAGCAGGGCACATGTTTATCCATTCAGAAATAGCCAATTCCCACTTGGCTGGTAGTACCTGAATCAAAGATTTACCTGTCTCTTTGGGATGTGCTCCACTATGGGGTGATAGGGGTATACAGGATGTAACAGTTTGAGCTCTGAGGTAAAACTGAATTTTTCTTTCTAGATAATTGAGCTTTGTGGGAAGCCTTATCTTGAGCTGTTCCCAGATATTACTTAAGAAATGTCATTTCAGCAGGTCAACAATTTGTTCTACTTTACTTGTTAAATTTCATAAACATTGGATGCAACACGAACTCCACGTGCTGACAGCTTTAGTTATGCAATATTTGAGAGCCTCAGTTAAGTGGTACCAATTAGGAGAATGTGACGAACATCCTGTATTGATTTGTTATGGTTATTAGTGCAGTGTACTTTGCCTCTGCTTGGTCATACATTGATGTATTGTGATTGTACATATCTCAATAACAAGAAATTACAAAAAAATATTGATCCATATTCTGGCTCCCTTTTCTGAATGGGGAAAGTTAATATTTTGGAAGAGATGTGGCAGGTTTCTCAACAGTTTTCCTTTTGCAGCATTGAATCCCTGGTACATCTTGATTCTAAATGGTAGCCATGTCTTCAGCAAGGCTGGGAAAAGGAGGCTGAATTTGATGCTGTTTTCTCTTCATTTTTTTAAATGGGAAAAGAAACATCATGTTGCTTCACTAGTTCAAGAAGATAGTCATAAAATATTTTTATGTCATTTCCTTCAAACTGCAACTGCTGAGGGCCCATCAGTTCTTTCTGAAGAAACAACTTTTGTTGAAAGTTTAACAATGTGGCCAGCCTGCCGGCATAGTGGCAAGGTGTCTGCTTGCAGTGCTGACATCCTGGGTTCATTGACAGACTCAGGAGCCAGAGGGTTGGCCGGGGGTAGAAGGATTGAGCATCCCAGGGGACTGATCTCCTTTTCCAGGGGGAAGAGTATCCAGCACTTTACGGACCCCTGGTGGAGGCTGGGGTTACCATTGTGGCCAGTGCCATCTCCTTGGGGGGGGGTCAGGGTGGACGTTGGATGTCATTGCATGTCCCCACAACCAGGGGTCCAAAAGCAAAAATAGTGACCACCACACATGATGCCCTGCTTTTCCTGGCCCCCATCATCCTCTGTGGCACTTCTTGAAATGCCCACCTATTCCAAAGTCTGTCATATCCAGGTCAACTCCACTCCCAACCCAGGGGGAAATCCAGGGAGGCAATGCCAGTAGGCGCCCCTACTGGCAAACTTCTCCCACCATCATGCGGGTTTGAGCTCGGTGCATCAGCCCCACCCTGGGGGGCAAGTCAGGAGGTATCGACCTGAAAGAAGGAAAGTCTCTGGGGATGAAGACAGGGACCAGAGTGGGTTGGGGCTGATTCATAGGCAGGTTCACCAGAAAAACCATACTAAATTAGAAAAAAAAAGAAAGTTCAATAATGTTTTTATGAACATGCTTGGCTTTTCTCTCAGGGCTGGTTTGGGTCTTAGGGCTCAATATGTCCTCTCTAGAACAGTGCTGTCAGAATCAGGTGGTGCATCCACCAGAGAGATCAAGGCTTTGTTTATAAACTGTATGGAATCTGATTCTTCAATGCTTTGAGGTAGCCTCATGATTCTTATGCTATTGAGCCTGTTTCTTGTATCAAGGTGCTCTATTTTTGCCTCTAGTTTAACAACTTTTCTCAAATCCAAGAGCCTTTTTTGTGACTCTTTTCAGAGATGTCCTTAAGGCTGCTAACATGATATTCTGTATCTCCTAGCCATTGCTTTTGTTCAATTAAGTCATTTTTAAGTTCTGCAGAGCCAGCTATTAATTTGAACATATATACCCACAAACCCACTGTCTCAGATAAAACTTGTTCAGAATAGTCTCCAGAGTACTGTATGAAGATGAAGGGCCCTAATTGTCTGGAACTGTCTCTTCCAACATCAGATGTATCTTCAACAGCTTTTTATCTGAATTTCCATTCATATTAGGGTTCCATTTTCAATTCTGTGGTTTTGAAATGTTCCAAGTTGTTGTCTGATCAAATGGAATTAAAACACCAATGACTAGTTTCTGTGACAACTGTTGTTTCTGTAAATATTTGTCCTTATTGTCAATTTCTGACAGTCAGTTGATCTTGTCAGGAGCTGTCAAATGGTAATTTGCACTGTTACTACACTGCCTCTGTCTTCCTGTGGTGAAGAAATTTACCCGATCTTTTACACCCATAGTTTTTGTGAATAAAGCTCTTCTGTTAAGCAGGTAGTCACTGTTTTGAAGTAAGTTTAGCTAATTTCATCATTATAGAGATACATTTTTCGCTGAAACACCATGTGGGGGAGTAGAGCAGAGCTCACTCACATACATCCGCACAGCCCCATGCCACCATTCAAATCATAAGGCTGTGTTTGTGCTTCTGTTCTTCATGCAAAAGTCTTCAAAAGCCAGTATCTTCTACCATATAGAATAGCTGAAGATCAAGAGCCATCATCAGTCCCCAGTGAGTTGAGAAATGAGTGCCAGAACACAGGTTCTTGTATGTCTGCTGGTACTGTCAGAGAACACACTGAAGCATGACCTCGTGATGTAAGTATCATTGCAATAAATTTACTGGAGTAGATGGTAGTAATGTAATATCAATTATTTTAATACTTTGCATTTATTTATGCAGTAAGATAAGAAAATATGATTTCTGAATGAACACATGACGAGTTATAAAGATGGTAATTAACAGCATTACCTATAGTACCTCAAAGTGGACAGGCAATTGTTCACATTCATGCAGCACAGGTGTCTTTGATGGCACTTGTACTAGCACTGGCAGATACTGTCATGTTGTCTGCAATTAATACTTGATGAGTCATGAAGATGTTAATAATAAATGACACTGTGTATAGTGCCTAAAGGCTTACAGGTAATTGTCCATACCAACAACACACAGCGCCACCTCTATTGTATGAACGCCAATCAGACTGTGCCTTCTCTGTGCATTGTGCAGGTAGGGAAGAAGTGGTGTCACCCATATGCCACGCTGATACATGATGGGAAAAATATGATTCATGATGGAGGGTAACAAGAATGATGAAGAGGATGTGTTGTTTTCTTAATCAGTCAACTTTTATGTTTTTTATTATGAGTTATTCTTGTTACATCTGGCATTATTCCTATGCTAAGAAACTATGATAATATGATTTTATATATGGTATGAGCAGATAGTATAATCTGAGATAATATGATATGGTATATGAACAGATAATATAATGTGATATAATATATGATATATGATAAAATAATATAGTATGATGTAAAATAATAAGATATATGAGAATATAATAAATCAGATATTAAAGACTATGCTATATTAGCAGATATATAATATACTATGACATGTGTGAAGATAATATAAGCCTTCAGGCAATTGTCCATACCAATAGCACACAGTACCACCGCTATAGTAATGGACATCAATCATACTGTGCCTTCTTTGTGAATTGCGCAGGTAGGGAAGAAGTGTTGTCTCCCATATGCCACAGTGATACATGATGAGGAAAATATGATTCATGATGGAAGGTAACGAGAATAATGAAGATGATGCATTGTTTTCTTAATCAGTCAATTTTTATGATTTTTAATTTAATGACAATATTAATATTAGTTATACTTGTAACATTTCATTTTATTCATATGTCGAAAAACTATAATATGATTTGATAAGCAGTATAGCAGATACTATAATCTGAGATAATGTAGTATATGAGCAGATAATATAATCTGATGTACTGTAATATGATATGATACATGAGAAAATAATAGGGGTGGGTGGATATCCGACCTGATAAATCACTCCGGTCAGATAATCATGAAATGTGTGGTATTTGTCCTGGCACAGTTAGTACCCCTTTAAGATGTCAGAGGAAACATCAACTCATGGGTTTAAAATAATGAATTACCTAAAGCTGTTCACCTGATTTCACTTGAAAGCACCACTATAAACAAGGTGCTATGTGTTGCCTTTAGATACACTCAGGTGCTGAAATGGTGGTGAGGGGGTTGCTCATGCAGGCACGATTTGCTGCAATGTCAAACAAAAGTATAGTCTGGACATATTTCACGGTCAATCAGGAGAAAGATTCAAGGACTTAGTGTTGTTTGTGCCATACTCCAATGTTCATAAGTCGTGGCTCTTCATTCAAGACCTTTGGGACCTCAGGTTTGCTTAACCATTTACGAAATAAACATAAACAAGAATATGCTGAGCTGCAGGCAGAAAAGTCAAAAACAGAACTTGAAAAGCAGGCAGAGTCTTTTTACAAGCCACCAGCTAAAAAAAAGTGAATACCAGACTATAGAGAACTGCATTGCTCACACACACACACACCATCCACAGTGACCACCCCAGAGTGGTAGAAATTACAAATGCAGTGGCTGAAATGATAGCTTTTGACGAGCAACCCTTTTCACTTATAACAGATTTTGGTGTTAGGAAGTTAATATCAATTCTAGGGCTAAGATACAGTTTGCCATCCAGAGGTCACTTTTCAAAAATAATGATTCCAGAAATGTATTTTAAACTCAGGACAAAGATGATGGAAGAATTGTTCAAAATTCAATCATTTATTTTTACCACCGATACTTGGACTACTGAGTGCTCAATAATATCCTATCTGCCTGTAACAGCCCACTGGGTAGATTTAAGCTTCAATAGGTGCTCAGCACTGCTTCAATTAAAACACCTCACTGAAAGGTGCACGGGTGAGAATCTTTCCCAAGAATTCCTGGGTGTACTTGAAACCTGGAGTATTGTCAGCTCAAGGAGACACCTATTTGTCAAAGATAATGGCCCGAACATAGCCAAAATAATGAAATTAAGTGCAATTACTAGATCTGGATGTGTTGCTCACACTCTCCAGTTAATAATACATGATGCAGTCTTGAAGCAAAGGTAATTTGAGGAATTATTGGCAACAGGGAGGGCTATGGTCAGCCACTTCAAACACTCGGCCTCTGCCACTGCAAAATGACCGAATTGCAGAAAAACCTACAAGCTCCTAATCACCATTTAATTCAAAACATCCCCACCCAATGGAACCCTACATTTTGTATGTTGGAGAGACTTTTAGAGCAGCATAGAGTTCTCACCATTTATGCTGCTGAATCTGACACATGGACATTCAGTTCCACACAATGGTCCTTGGCTGAAAATATATGCACAATACTTCACCCCTTTGAGACTGACAAGTGGATACTAAGCTCTGACAGTGCATGCATTTCAGATGGTATCCATCACATGCACTGTCCTGTCCCACACAATTGAAAGCATATAGCTACCAGGTTTGCAAGCACTGAAAAACAGTCTGTTTGCTGCTATGGATAAACGGTTATTGCATTGTGAATCAACAAAGGAAGTTGTAGTTGCAACAGTTTTGGATGCCCGATATAAGATGCACTTTTTCCGAAGTGAGTGTGGCCAAAGTTTTGCACAGGCAGTGCTGAAACAGCTGGTAGAGGAGCAATCAGATGCACATCAAACACCACCATGAAACCTTTTGAAGACAACCCTGCTACTGAGCCATAATCAGAGCATGATGATTCGTGGAAAGTCTACTCACAAACAAACTCCTTACCAGAGGACTGTAAGTGTGTTTTTATGTTAAAGTAAATCATAACATTTATTTTGGCATTCCACACTAAAAAATTTTTTTTTCAGCTGCTGCTATTGAAGGATGCCCGCATAGAAATACTGAGCTCGACACATACCTGGCAGAAAGCACCGTGCCATAAAAAAGTATTCCAGATGCACTCCATTTCTGGAAGAGACAAGATTCCCATTTCCCAACTTTGGTTACAATAGTAAATCGCTACCTTGCTCGTCCACTGACTAGCGTGCCCAGCGAAAGGGTTTTTAGTGTGGCTGGGGATATAATTAATGAGAGGAGGTCAAAGCTGTCATGCAAAACTGCCAACATGCTACTTTTTATTAAGCAAAACATATGCTTTCGCTAATATATTACAGCTTTGACTTTTTATTGGCCTTTTTATGTTTTTTTTTTAACCTTAAATTTTATTTATTAAACAAGTTTTCCACAGCTATGCCTGAGTACTGTTTGTTCAGTCACGAGTCACGGGAAGGGGGGAGTTGATTGTGTATATCAAATTGCAGGTAGTGCTTTACAGGTAATGCTTAACAACACACTTTTTCTCTTTCCCTGTCAGACCTGATAAATATCTGATTCTGTTCAGATATTGGATCAAAACTATCTGATTAAAATATCTGACGTGGAATAGGGATCCGCCCACCCCTAGAAAATAATACAATCTAACATAATGTATGATATTGATATATTAAAAAATAATATCATTGATTTAAAATAATACAATATATGAGAAAATAAATAAATCTGATATAAAACAATATGATATATTACCAGAGATGTGATATGACATGTGTGAAGATAATACAATTTAATATAATATGATTTATGAGAAGATAAATTTGATATGATATACAACGATGTTATAAAATATAGTATATTTCTTTGATAATACAAAAGATAGTTTAAAAATGATACTTTTTATTATTTTGTATTTATTGTTATTTATGTGCCAAAGAAAAGATGAATCACAGAACTGAAGCATGATCTGGGCTTGCCACTTGACTCCCTTTTCTCAAGCTGCTTTCTCTTGCATAAAAAGCAATAAGCAACTGTAACTCATATTACTTTTCATAGTACTTTATATTACATTTGATAAGTTGGTTATGGACCCAGAAAGAGGGGGATAAGAGGACAGACACTAGGCATGTCCCATCATGTCCTGGGCATAGGTTGGAGTGTTCCCAGAGAAGATCAGGATCTATGGAGGACAAACTGGTGTTGAAACTTCATTATGCTGAATATCAATAGATAATCGACCAGAAAAAAAACAGAATTTCTGTCACAGTTGATTGCAGCAGCAAAGAATCTCCCAGCCCAGCTCTTTTGTATTGTGGACAAATGGTTAAATTATTCCCGTCTGCAGTCTAAAGGAGCTATTTCTACCGAAAGGTGCAAGGGGTTTGGGCATTTTTTTTTTTTTTTTTTTTTTTTTTTTTTGCTGACAAGGTCTCAGCTATTAGATTGGGTATTTCTTCTAGCGGCCTGGCTTGGACCAGGGCAGGTCAAATCTATGGTGACGTAGATCTGCCATTCTGAGATGAGTTTCGACTGGTGTCTGATGCTGAGGTCTTTTAAATGGTCTTCAGTTTACATCCCACCAACTGTGAACTGGGCCTGGGTCCAATGTGGCTGATTATCAGCAGCAATGAGCCCCTAGGCCCAGTTTTCTCAGAGATCATGAATAGGTCCTTGAGGGAAGGTGTATTTCCCTCGGTCTTGAAAAGGGCTGTGGTTAGGCACCTTCTAAAAAAGCCATTTCTGGATCCTGATGTTCTAGCGAATTACAGGCCAGTCTCTAACCTTCCCTTTTTAGGTAAGGTTATTGAGAAGGTGGTGGCTGAGCAACTGATAGATCGTTTGGAGTCTCTTTCAATCTATGAACCTTTCCAATCTGGTGTTTGGCCTCAGCACAGCACTGAGACAGCTCTTGGCAGAGTGACTCATGATCTTCTTTTCGCTAGGGACTAAGGACAACATACAGGCTTAGTGTCCTTGGCTCCTATATTTGCATTCCACATGGTGGATCATGGGGTGTTGCTGGATCACCTGAGAAACTATGTGGACATCACTGGCACAATTTTGTGCTGTTTTGGTTCTTACCTGACTGGAGCACGCAGCAAGTGGCTCAGGGGAATTTTATTTCAGAGCCACCTGTGTTGTCCTGTGGTGTTCCTCAAAGTTCAGTCCTCACCCCCATCTTATTCTCCTTGTATATGTTGCTGCTAGGGGAAATCAAAAGGAAGTACAGTATGGGTTTTCACTGCTATGCAGATGTTACTCAGTTGTATTGTATCTGTCCTGTGTACCTGATGATACATTTGCATCTACGGTGCTGAGTCATTGTTTGGCTGAGATTAATAACTGTATGGCCTCTAATTGGTCTTACTCCAGGCAAAACAGAGATCATGGTTATTGAACCTGTTCATCTGGGCCTTTCTGTAGCTGGGGATATGACTTTCCTTGTATTTGGTGGCCATTCCCTCCCAGTAGTTAATGCAGTTAGAGATTTGGGTGTCATTTTGCATAACACATTAACATCGATCAGTAGGTGTCTTTTGTCATCTGATCTAGCTTCTTTCTTTGCCGAAATATTGCTAGGATATAGCCATACTTAGCTCAGGATGACCTAGCACCGATTATCCATTCTTTTGTCAACATTAGGTTGGATTACTATAATGCTCTGTACCCAGGGCTATCTGGAGATTTGATGCAACGACTGCAGCTAGTGCAGAATGCTGCAGCCTGGATGTTGGTGGGTTCTGCACATTACTCCAGTTCTGCATGCCTTGCACTGGCTGCCTTTGCATTCACGCATCATCTTCAAGATTTGATTTTTGACATACTAGGCCCTAAGTGGTCTGGAACCAGACTACTTAAAAGAGCTCCTGATTCAATACCAACCAATCCACCCTCTCTGCTCCACCAAAGCTGGTCTGTTGGTTGTCCCTCTGTTGAGGCTTAAATCATCAGGCAATAGAGCCTTTGGTGTGGCAACCACTATTATCTGGAATTCAATCACTTATTACATTCATTCAGCTAGCACAGTGGAGGCCTTTAAAGCCTCATAGAAAACCTTTTTATTTGACCAAGCTTTTAACATGACATGATCAGATTTTAGCTATTGTTTAATTGCGTATTTTATTTGTGTTGATTGATGTCTATCTCTGTAAAGCACTCAGAGTCCTTGCTGGATTGAGTGCTATATAAATAAAATTTGCCTTCCCTTTCCTTCACACTCATGCCCCAGGGCATGCGTGGATCAGAGCAGGAGTGGAACAGGTAATCGAAGGTGTGTAAGGCATCAGCAGGTGTAAGGTTTGCATTGTGTTTACAAAAGAATTTCACTCGAGCCTTCAGATTCCTCCTAAGACTTTATTGCAGTTGTCAATCTTTACATGTATGCTCATTCTTTTCATCCATATTGGTACTACTTATTCAGTTTACATGCTGTGGTTATATATAACATTGGTACCTTGAAAAAGCCAACACCCCAGTATAAACCAATCATAAAACAAATAACATGTCTATTTTTGTCTGTGGTGTACCTTTTTCTCCAAAACATGTGTTGCTTCACAACATGTTATTCATAGACTGTGTTGCACAACATCTTGTGATGCACATGACCCTCTTTGTTGCACACATTCCTAATAAGTTTATTACAGGACATTTGGTGTTAAATGTTGTGAAATATTATACTACAATTTAATGTTGCACTATAATCCCACCTTTGTGACTCTCTAATTGGAGATCACACAAGATGTTGTTGCCATCGTAACATTTGTATTTGTTGAATCATGTGTTTCATTTTATGATACAATAACAATTGTACAATAATAAGACCACAGATTACTGCAATACCTCATACTGCCACTATTAGGGTTAGACTAGTACCCAAAACAGCCGAGCCCCAATCCCACCAGGATGTAATAGGGATATAAGACAGCTGCTTCTGTACCTCTCTAGCAGAGGCCTTTTGTGAGAAAATAAGTTCTTCAGTTTGTTGATGATACAACAAATAGAATAATAGATGCATTCTGGTGTATTACAAGACAGTATTATCGAGGGATCTAAGTAGTAAACTCGGGAGAGCGAAGCCTCGAGAGGCCTTAGTGCCCCCAGATCCTCGAGAGATGAATCTTTACTGCCTTGTTACACCAGAATGCATTTGTTATTTTTTGTAATATATGGAAAATAAAAATAGTAGTTTCTTACCTTTGTAATAGTCAGGAATGGTGGGTCGAGTTGGTGGTGAAGTAATTCACAGCCAATGATTGCGGCAACTTGGATAACTTTTGAACAGTTTAACAAAGAAAAGCAAGCAGTGTTAATGAAACTGCAAACAAAACAGTAGTAATTTTTCTTTTTTTGTTGTTGTGGAACCAGTGACACCTAGTACAGAGTGTTACTCGGAGTCGGAGTACATCACGTAGTGTCTTTGAAGCAGCCCTAGGTCGAAAGCTGTTTTTTTTGCAGTGTTTATGTTTTCTTGCTCTTTTATAAAAGTTTTCCTTTCTTCTGACAAGTTTTGTTCTTTTGCCACAGACATTTTAGTCAGGCGCTTACGCGATGTGAATCTGTAGTCGGCTTTTACTGTATGCGACAGTTACAGTAAAAGTGCCGGCTCATGGTCAGTGAGCTGCTCGCCAGTTGTCCGGTGGCGCTATGCTGTTAGAAGTTTGCAATAATACTATCATTGAGATCTTCAATCGATAGTATTACGAGATCTCAACGATAGTATTATTGAGTTCCATCGATGGTATTACTGCGTTTTGGGCGGTGTATTACAGGGAATTTTTTGTATGTATTTTGGGGGTATTATTTTTATTTTCCATATATTACAAAGCAGTAATTGTCAAATCTGGGTAATACGAGATGAGGTGGAGTGGCCAACTCAGTGAGTAAGTCTAAGGTCATACTGGAACCATCAACATGGTTAACATTTGTTTGGCTATAGGCTGGATGTTCCCAGAGGGTCCAATTTGCAACCCACCAGGTCTTGTCACTACACCCCCATACATTCCAAGATTGGCCTGCAATTACACACCATGATTGGTTCTATCTCATAGCTTGGCGATATTCATTTGCAGACGTTAAGGTAAATTTACATTGTTCAGGAAACCATGGGATGGTTGATGTCTCTTCCCCACATATTATTGTGTACTGTGATAATAGTATCACCCGGTATTTGGAGTCTCATGATCTGGTCATGTATTAATACTCCCAAATTACTGATTTGACACAATATTTTCAGTGATTCAAAACATACAGGTATTATCACTAGTATGGGAATTACATGTCGCATCACTTGCGCATATTGAATTGGTGAGTCCCATACTTTTATTATAGCTAAGTGTGGCAAAATTACAGTGGGATGATCCAATAATCTAGTCACATTGGTTTTACCAATACCTAAGGGTAACCTATTGGTATCAGTTCTATTCAATTCATTGACTAGATAAGCATGTGCTTCAGCAGCTAATTTAGAGCAAGCCAGTTCTATATAACTGTCATTAAATATTTTTGAAATTGACATATTGAAAAGCCTCACTATTTTAGCAATAATTTGAAAATTCTGTAAGGTTTTTCTAAATGCAAACCAATCAATTTCTTCATTATCAGCCGCTAATCTCACAGTAGCTGATAATGGTCCAGTAACCATACTTTTTAAACTCATTTCTACAGAGCGAATATGACTCTTTAAAACCATGGAATCAATGCCATTAACATTTCCTGATCTTGAGCCTAACCGGTCCCACACGTCTCTTTTATGATGAGATAAGCCTGGCAATGCTTCTGCAGGATTTTGAAATGACCACAATTTGTGTCTATCATGGTATTGACTTACAGTATTATTACAATATTGTTGCCACAACAATACTGAAGCCCGATCCCTACATCAAAGCGGTAATCATGGAAAAGGCAAATGTAGCAAAATATTGTAATACTCTAACTTACATGGATAATATAAAGGATATTCATTTTGCATCAAGAGGATACCATCTGATGGAGGCAAGAACATTTGCCCTGATATACCCTGTTTTTCATACACTATATTCCATGCAGCCAAATTGTGCCATGCTGTTCGATTAACATTACATGCCATACCTGGCCACAATATCTGATCAGTATATGCCAACAAATGATATTCATTTGTTAATCGCAATACTGTAAAAATTGCTTTAACCCTACTGTATAGTTTGCTGCAATAGATGTATTATGTAAAAAATGGCACATATTACGTTTTGAACCAGTATAAGATGTATTTAACAACGTAATATTAAGTGGATAATGTAACATGTCCTTTCAGTTTTATACAAAATAAATCTTCTTCCTATTAAGTTAAATTCATAGTATCCCCCAAAGTGGAGTGTATATAGATCCCTTTCTGGGCTATTGTGTTCACCACACACATCGCCGTGCCAGGCCAGGCTTCTGGCGAGCATCCTCAAGTTGCATTTTGACATTGTCCATAGCAAATAAAGTACCATTTAATAAGAAGATAACCAGTATGTTCAGGTCGTTCTCCCAACAATACTGGGATACCTCATGCAGAACGATTGCCAAATGTCCTGCTATATAAACTGTTCCATATGTGCCCTGGGCACCCATATTTGTCAGAAGTTACCAGGATCAGTAAGGTACTGCTCAGTACAAGTAAAGGAAACATCATTGTCTTTCACCTATTGGGAAAAACAGAGCAGTATCAGTTGTTATCATTTAAAGCCTGATACAATTTACATTGGTCCACAAGGATCCATTTGGTCTCTACAGACCCTTGTCAAATTTGACATACTTGAATGACTCATGGCCCTAATACATTAATAACGGTATAGAGCCCCATCCAATTAGCATCCTATGGCACCTTTTGACCAACATTTTTCACCATGAAGTGATGACCCCTTTCAATGGGCTGTATCACTTTTTCATCATGTCTCTGTTTGTTTTTCCAATGAGTCTGTGCCATATTTCTGGAAGCATGGGGCAAATATAGATCTAACTGCTTCTGTATTTGTTGTAGAAATACATCAGTTTTGATGCGATCTAACACAGGTGTTGATAAATCTTGATCTGAAGAATAATACAGCTGCATATTCCATCCAGTCATCAATTGATATGGGCTATAGCCAGTACTCTTGTTTTCTGTACCTCTAATACTCATTAGGATTTCTCGTAAGTTTGTCATTCACTCTTTACAAGTATCCAACACTGCCTTTTTCAGTGCATTTTTCAGAGTGCGATTTAACCTTTCTACCATACCCGAGGATTTTGGATGGTAGGGTTAATGCAAACGTTGAGTGATACCTAAGATATCACACAAAGCTGTCATTATTTTCACTGTAAAGTGAGTCCCTCTATCACTTTCAAGGACTCTGGGAAAACCCCAACGTGAGAACACTTGTTCTCATAATGCTTTTGCAGTAGCTTGTGCGCTATCATTTCTAACTGGTAGTGCCTCTACTCATTTGGAAAATATATCAACAATGACTAATAAATATCGGACCCCCCCCCTTTTGCAGTAGGTAAGGGCCTCACATAATCAATTTGTAAGCTGGACCAAGGACCGTCCACCAGGAGTATATGCCCTAATGGAACCCTCTTACCAGGCACTGGAGGATTCATCTGTGCACAGATGAGACAAGCCTCCAGGCACTGTTTGACATCTTTTCCCATTTTTGGCCACCAATATTTTTGTGCAAGCATTTTATATGTTTTGTGGAGTCCACAATGACCTCCAATTCGATGATTATCCATGATAACATCTTATCTAAATGAAGTGGGTTGTATCCACTTCCTAAAGCCTGGTTGTCATTCCCATATCACCACATCTTCCCATACGGTAACATGTTTGGTGGTACACTGTCCTGTATCTTTCCATTGGTTCCGACAACCAAGAAGCCAAGCATCAGTATGTTGGATTCATCCCAAGCTAAGGACTTGTGATGATGCTGATATCCATTTTAGATGATTTTTATCATATTCCTCAGCGTCCCACAATTGTGTGGAGTCACCTCCTAGAGGGTCTACCCATAAGTGTGTTTGTTTCGCAGCTACTCTACTTCAGCCAAATGATCTACCAATTCATTATTTAGTTCATGGATTTCTTTTGGATTCTTTTGATGAGCCCTTACTTTACAAACTGCTATTCCTAGTGGTGTTTGAGCTCCTATATCCCATATATGTTGTAATATGGAAGCAAAAGCCACGGGATCACCAGTGGCTGTTCGCATTCCTCTTTTCATCCAAATAGGAAGAAAATCTAACAAGGAATTGACAACAAAAGCACAGTCTGAGAAGACATGGCTTCCTGAGCCGTCATTAGTGCTTGTTTAAGAGCCATAAAAGATGTTACAAGAAAAAAATCATAGAAAAAACTTCTTTTAAGCTAGTTGACATGTGAGATTTACATAAATCTCGATTACTTCTTATCTATTTTTAGATAGTAAATCAGATTTTCCATGTCAGAGTGAAAAGGTTCACTTGTACAGCTTAAAATGCAGCAGGAGCTGAAAATAATATTGCTCCTTATAAGAAATACTACTAATGAAAAACATTCAAAAATCTAGAATCACAAATATATTAAATCCTGACAAAATAATGTGCTCTACTTAGATTAAACATGGAAGGTCAAGTTGTGTTGCAAAAGGTCACCAATTTCAACAAGGTGAAAATTACCATATTTTTATTACTGTTTCAGTAGCTTTTTGCTAAGTTGAACACTCAATTAGATAAAAGGAGATTGTTATTCTGCCTTAACTCTAAGGAGATTTGGCACTGCAGCTGTGCCTCTGCTTGTAATGAATACAAGGACTGTTCCTTATATGAGAAGTCCTGGGCGTGCTCCTGATTGGCATGATCTAATCTCTTTATTTCCTAATTAATTGCCCAAGGGAGCCACCCAATCCACGTGCCCCATCCAATGCTGCATGCCCACCACATTTGCAACTGCACTCATGTATTTGTATGCACATCAGTTCCTCTGAGAAAGAGAGACCATCCTAACTTGAATTAATACTATGGACACCAGTCCACATATTTAAAGAAAGAAAGTTTGCAGACAATGTGTCAACACTGCAAACATGAACATGTCATTGGATGAAACGTAAAAAAATCCACACACCAAAATCCAGAATGGCACATTCAAAAATATATCCTACAACACTATGCCACCTATGAAGGTTAACCTGGAATAAAGAAACCAAGAGTATCTCAACTAAAGAAAAAATAAAAATTAGCTTCAAGTGAACAAAGCCAAGTGAGTAAAAGACAGCCTTCACTCCGGCATCATTATAGTTAATGAAGCTGATATCATGAAACCATAACATTCATTACTGAATACAGTAATGCTTTTGCAATTATTTTTCTAACAAATACAGAGAACAGTGTGACCTTGGGCATTACATAACAAGATATGGTGTACTACAGTCAAACATAGTGCTTCTCCTAAAGTGAGCAGCGAGGAACAGCTGTAATTGCCTAGCCAATTCATTAATTTGAGCCTGACTTTGTTTATTTACAAATTTGAGATTCTCTTCTAGCTGATTATTCTTAATTTTTAAACCACAAACCTCTCCTTGTGCCACATTTAATTTATATTCTCTCTCTTTTGCTTCTGTGGCACATTTTTGCAGTTCTTTCTTCAATTTTTCTTCCATATCTATTATTACAATAACACATTTTCCTGAATCCTTTTATTGGAGGGCTAAACCTTCAGTATATTTCTTTTCATTTTCTAACATCTGCTTCTTCATGTTACACATTCAAGCTGTTATTTCATACAGGTACTGTACATACATTTGACAGATGTTGGCTAACTTAGTTCTATCTACCTTAGCCTTCTCATTTCTGTCCATACATTGCCTAGTAAAGCATTGATACGCATCTTCCTGTTGTTCAGGACAGCGGTACAGACCTTCCTTTAAATATGTTTTTCTAAACATTTAAGTAAAATGGTATCCATGCTTACATCTATCTTGTGACTGGCAAATCATGTCTGACTTCACACCAGTCCTTCTGAGTTCCTTTTCGACTCCCTTCTGTACTTGATTATAATAATAATAATAATAATAATAATACTTTATTTATAATGTGCCTTTCAAATACCAAGGCACAGTACAGTTAAAACAATTAAAACAAATAAAACAAAGTCATCATCACATTAAAGCTACACTACAAACCACATCAACAGTCATCGCTACCGTATGCTTTTTTCCAAAGAAATGTTTTTAGGGCCTGTTTGAAACTCCCCACATTTGTGCACTCCCTAATCCAATGTGGTAGAGAGTTTCAGAGGGAAGGGGCCATGAACATAAAGGCCCAGGCCCCAGCAGATTTTAAAATCGCCCTCGGAATCTCCAGTAACCCCTCGTAGACTGAGCGGAGGGGTCGCTCAGGGTGATAAGGAATCAGAAGCTCTTTCAGGTAGTTAGGGTCCAGTCTGTGTAGGCCTTTATATGTCAGTAACCCGACTTCGAAGGTGATCCACCACTGAACTGGCAGCCAGTGCAGTTCCCGCTGCACCGGTGTTATATGGGAAGATCTAGGAATCCCCATCAACAACCAGGCTGCTGAATTCTGCACCAGCTGCAAGCGGCGGATATCAACCCCTGGTAGCCCAAAGTAAAGTGAGTTGCAGTAATCTAAATGTGAGGTCACAAAGCATGGATCAGTGTAGGCAGGTCGCCGGACGGAACAAGGTGCTTGATCCTCGTGATGTTTCTCGGATGGTAAAAAGATGACAATGACAGCCGACACCTGTGTCTGAAGTGTCAGCCCCATGTCCAACATCACCCCTAGGTCTCGTACCTGTTCAGAGGCCTGAAGTTCAGCATCCCCAAGGAACAATCCTAAGGGGCAGCCTGCCCTGGCCCCCCATCCAATGGCCTGGATCCAAAACCTTCACCTCTGTCTTCCCAGGGTTCAACTTCAACCAACTGGACTTCATTCAATCCTGGATTTCCTCAAGGCAGTTATTAAATACCGAGATTGCTCCTTCCTGGTCGAGTGCAAAAGACAGGTAGAGCTGGGTATCATTGGCATAACAGTGAAACCTCAGCCCATACCATCTTACAATGTCTCTGAGGGGAAGCATATACGCCACAAACAACATGGGGGACAATACTGAGCTCTGAGGAACCCCACAAGACAGAGAAATTGGGTCAGAGGAAAAAAGCCCTGACACTACTCTCTGAGTTCTTCCAGTGAGATAAGAAGTAAACCATCTGTGGACCAAGCCAGAAAGTCCACAGATAAATCTCAGGCACTCAAGCAGAACCCCATGGCCAATGGTGTCAAAAGCTGATGACAGATCTAAAAGTACCAAAATGGACCATTTTCTCTCTGGTGTCTCGCCATCAAGAGATCATTGATCACTCGATAAGTGCAGTCTCAGTACTATACCTCTTTCAAAAACCAGATTGGAGAGGTTCATAGATGCTATGAATGGTCAAGTGTTTCTCCAGCCACTACTTTCTTGATCACCTTCCCCAAAAAGGGGAGGTTCAAGATAGGCCTGTAGTTTGCAAGAGAGTCTGGGTCCAGAGAAGCTTTCTTCAACAAAGGTGTCACCACTGCTTCTTTCAAGGAGCAGGAATATTCACCAGAGTCAAGGGAACACCAGACTATCTGTGCCACAACTGGGCTGATAGAATCACCGCAACCCATAATCAGGGATGCAAGGCCTGGGTCTAAACTACAGCATGTAGGGCACATCCCCTGGACAATCTGCATAACATCCACAATTTCTGGATGGTTGAAGGTACTCCAGGAAAACAGAGGGATAGTGGCCAAGCTCTGATCCTCAGCAACTCGCATAGAATGTGTCGAGTGGATCTCCGACCTAATGTCAGCCACCTTATCAGCAAAGGACCGCGCAAGCTCATCAAACTGCAATTGTGAAAAAGCTCTTCCTAGTTGCAGACAGGCTGGATTGCACAGCCTGTCCACAGTTCTGAAGAGCTGAGCTGGTCGGTTCTGAGCGGTAGAAATTTCCCCGGATAGGAACTCTGCTTCTTATGGGAAATCTCTGACTGATAGAACTGATAGTGTTCTAACAATCTAAGATCATCGGCATGTAAGCCAGATTTCTGCCAACAACATTCTAACCTGAGTCCTAGTCACGGCAACTCCCTCAGGGCTCCATCAAACCACGGAGCCAGAGGGCAAAGGGAGAGGGGACACACACGTACTGGTGCAATAGAATCCAGGGCTATGGCAATGGCAATTTTTATATGCCAAGACCAAAGCCTCTGGGTCATTGCAATGCACAGAAAGGTCTGATAGGTCAAGCACTGCTGCTAGGCCATTGGAAGTAACATTCTGTAAAGATTGGTACTTGACCATCTCCACAGAAGTAGGTCTACAAAGGGGGGGTGCCAAAATTGAACCTCACTATGTAGTGATTAGACCATCTGACTGGTTCCACCCCCATGTCCTGGGTTACTCAAATGGCATATCAACCACAAAGTCCTCCACTTCCTTAAGGAATTGCTTCCCATCTCTTGGCGGACGGTAGATGAGAGCTATCCTATAGCCCACACCTGCTACTACAGCACATTCAAATGAACTGGCCTCCTCAACTGGAATACTGGTGAGATCCACTTCAGTCTTGAAATAGACCTCAAACTCCCCCCCCCCCACGGTCCAGCCTCAGGCATTGTATCACTGCATACCCGGACGGAATTGCAGCCTCAAATATGGTGCCCGCATTATCATCCAGCCAGGTTTTGGTGATGCCAGCCAGATCTGCCGACCCAACAAGATCCGAAATCACTGCGGTCTTGTTGATTGATCAAGTCAGGTGTAGTAAGGCGTTCCCCGCAACATGGCCCCTTCGGTTCGTTTGATGTCATCAGCAACCATATAGACTGTCTTCAGACATCCAAGTCACAGCACCAACTGTAAGGTTTGTGTTGTGTTTGCAAAAGAATTTCACTTGAGCCTTCAGATTCCTTCTAAGAGTTTATTGCAGTTGTCCATCTTTACATGCATGCTCATTCTTTTCATCCATATTGGTACTACTTATTCAGTTTATATGCAGTGGTTATATATAAAATTGTTATCTTGAAAAAGCCAACACCCCAGTATAAACCAATCATAAAACAAATAACATGTCTATTTTTGTCTGTGGTGTACCTTTTTCTCCAAAACATGTTATTAATAGACTGTGTTGCTTCACAACATGTTGTTCATAGACTGTGTTGCACAACATCCTGTGATGCGCATGACCATCTTTGTTGCACACCTTCCTAATACATTTATTACAGGACATTTGGTGTTAAATGTTGTGAAATATTATACTACTGCACAATTTAACGTTACACTACAGCAGGCATCTATAGGTTGGTTGCAGTCTACGGGGACACAAGGTACAATAAATGTCAGCTCTGGGTACATGCACATGGCAAGGTAGATAGCTACAGTTGGTGGATAAGTGCAATGGTAAACATGGCTGGTACAGGTACTGTAACTACTAACAGAGAGGTAGCAGAATACACCCTGTCTTTGGTTATGGTGGGGCCAAAATAAGAAAGCCCTATTATCTGGGGTAAGGTGTCTTAGCAAATTCAGGTAAGAAAAGGAAGGAATACAAGTTAAAAAAACAGTGTAAGGAGGCAGTGAGCTACTAGGAAGGAGTCAGGTAATCAAAATACTTACAGAAGAAAAAGCAGGCAACACTCTATCTAGGGTAAGTGGTAAACTTAATTCAAAAAGAGAAAGGAAGGGAAGCAGGGTAACAGGTATAGAAAGGTGGCAGAAAGGGACAGTCAAGGTTCAGTACTAATAAATGTAAGCAGGAAAACAAATATGGGGGTAGTGCAGTGTACTGGGTGTGGTGCCGAAGTCTTTTGGGACACATTCTGGAGTCTGAGGTGCTATCCTGTTTGCAACCACTTTTCTGGGCTAAGGGCAGATGTCACTGGACTCCAAGACAAGGTAACATAGCGAGGACCTCTTGTACCAACCAGGGGCCGCCAAGTCTGCCACCATTGTCTCAGAGGTTGCCAAAGTAGAGGAGAGGCAATTGGATCTTGGTGGGCTCCAGGAGGGTGGAGGTGGTGAGTAGAGTACACAACCCTCAG
Organism: Neoceratodus forsteri; assembly: GCA_016271365.2. NCBI lineage: Eukaryota > Metazoa > Chordata > Ceratodontiformes > Ceratodontidae > Neoceratodus > Neoceratodus forsteri. Next base: position 507,458,870 of record JADMNL010000023.1, on the reverse strand, counting down.
GCTATGCCAGTACAAAATTCCTTTGCCATTCTGGCACGACAGGACAGCCCTGAGGTGGCATCTGACATAGTGGCAAGAGACGATATGGGGTTCCTCAGAAGGGAGGGCCCCAATGTGACAGGAAGAGGCCCCCAGCAGAGGAGGAAGCAACTGCTGGTAGGGGACTCAACTGTGAGGGGTATAGACTTGGGAGATGGAAGGGGAGGGGATAGGGAGGTAAAGTGCCCATCTGGTGCTTCAACTGGGAGGGATGGAGATTGGATCTTGAGGATAGCTAGGGTGACAAGTCATGTGAGGGAGCTGGGTGTCATTGTCCACCTGGGGACTAATGACCTGGTAAGGCATGGAGTGGAGGTAGTACAGGGTCAATTCAGACAACTGGGGAGAGGCATTAAACTGGTAGTATCAATGGTGGCATCCACTGAGGTGCTCCCAGTGTATGGTCAAGAAGAAGGTACGGCACTCTATACCATGAACTTCAACAACTGGTTAAAGGCATGGTGCATGGAGGAGGTTTTAGGCTTCATTGTGTCTGGGGTCTGACCTGGAAGAATATGGGCCTCTACAGAGGTGACAGCCTGCATCCATCTGTAAAGGGGACCACAGACCTCCATGGGAGGTTTAAATATTAAACTTGGAAGAGCAATATTTTTTTTCCATATAGGTTTTCATTCTCCTGAGCTGCCCTGGCTGTGCCTCTCTGACTGATCTTCTCAACCCTGTCGCTCACCTTCTCCGGGTCTTACCTTCCCCCAGCATACTCTGCCACAGGACTTTGTGAGGTTCCTGGTCATAGTGCAGGGTCTATGAGAGGTCAGTTGTAATCCTGCAGTTAGAGGTGTTTTTCTCTGTTTTTTTCCATGGGTCCACAGAACGTGTAATGGGTGTGATGTGCATGCTCCACCTCCAGGGAGATACCCCTGGTACCCTGAGTGTGGGATCCCTTCCCCTGCATGTGTGGTTCACTTGTGCTAACATCCAGAGACCTCCAGGTGGCAGTCAAGCAGCAAGCCATGGTAACTGCCCCTAAGGGAGGACAGCAGCAGTCCTAGGGACATTCAATACACTCTCCCTGGGCAGCCCCTGAGTGACCTGCATCCATTTCTGAACCCAGGGCACAGGTGTGACAGGAGACGGGGTGCAAAGTGACTCAGACCTCCACACCACTGGGCAGGCACTTGGATGATCATTTAAACTAGTTGAGAGGGTCTGTATTACTAAGCAAGATATAAACTGCCCCCCACCACCTGCAGGTTGAGGTTACAAGCAGGGAGGACCCAAAGGGAGAAAGCATCCCCATGGTAGGGGCATAAGATTAAGGGGTGTACACAACATAGAGGACAAGGGGGTAAGAGCAAAGGATACAGGAACAAAGATGTAGAGGGATGAGAGAAAGAGCAATGAAGGAAGAGGGGAGTCAGGGGGAGTTTCAATGAGAAGCACACTTAGAAAGGGATAAAGAAAGGGGAGTTGCAGGCAGGGAGAATGCAATGTTTGGAGAGCCATGTGTGCCAATGGAAGGAATCTAGGAAATGAAATGCTGGACCTGAAGGCCATCATGGTGGAGGTGGATCTAGATCTAGTGGCCTTAAATGAGTCATGGTGCACTAAAAATCATGACTGGGACATGGCCATACAAGACTACTCTCCGTTCAGAAGAGACAGGGAGGGGTGGATGGGTTGTTTTGTATGTGAGGAAGAGTATAAGGGCAGTGGAAGTGCCAGTAAACAAAGAGGTAATGGAAATGTTGGAGGTGCTGAGGGTCACCCTGGAGAAAGGAGCTAGGGCACTATTTTTTTGTTCTTTTTTTTTCATTTTGTATGCTTTATTGATTTTCATAAAAGCAAAAACCATCCTACTAAACAATATACTAACATAGCAGACTAAAACCAAAGGGCAGCCAGGTAAGGGAAAGATACAGATAGGCAAAGTTCTGCTATGTACAATAAAAAAGGAAAAACTAAACCCATTTAATAATGCCCCCTCCCACCCCTCTCCTCCACCCCCAATATCTCCCACCTTGTCTGCGATCCACTCTTCAGGGAGCAATCCAATGGGACAGGCTCAAGTTTCCATCACTTATCAATTAATGTGGCTGACTAGTAAAAAAAGAAAATGGGGCACTATTTGTAATTGGATGATACACAGAACTCCACCACAGGGGGAGGAGTTGGATAAGGCACTAGGGGAAAAGATCAACAGGATGGCAAATAAGGGGGAGGTTCTGCTGATTGGGAATTTCAATTTACCAGATGTGGATTGGAGACTTCCAGCTGCAGCTTTAGTTACAAGCAGGGCCATCCTTGACCCCTTGCGGGGCAATTTCTCAAGCAGCTAGTGAGTGAACCCATTTAGGAAGGGGCAGTACTGGACCTGGTGCTTCTTTAACAGAGAAAGCATTGCAGATGTCACTGTGGGCAGTCCCCTAGGGACCACTGATCACTGTACAGTGTGGTTCAGTATGAAGATGGGTGCTGAGACTAACCACACAAGAATGAAGGTCCTGGTCTTTAGGTGGGCAGATTTTAAAGAACCAGAAAACTGCCCTAGAAACAGTCTGTCAGGGGAGGATGGCCAGGGAGTGGAAGAGGAACTATATAGAAAATTAAAAGGATGGCATAGTGAAGGGATTCCATGTCATAATAGCGATTGCAAAATAGTGATCGCTATTATGGTGAGTGTATATCACCGAAAAGCAAATCAGCGATGTACACTTGCTGGCGAACCAACATCCGGCAAAAGAAAAAGTGTTTTTGTGGGAGGTTGCACTTCATGCCCCTGAATAAAGATTACTAACTCAGAGGGTGTATATATCAGGGAAAGGGCACAGCCCACATTTGCAAGAAAAAATATGCGTCGCACCCGCAGGCAGTGGCAAAATTGTAACCCTCCAGGTCCCCAGCCCCGAACCCCATACCTGCTCAGGCAGAGCTAGCCACCCTCACCATCATGCCACAGGGCTAGCTTGGCTGGAGCAGGCATAGCAGTCTGCTGTGGACCTTTCCTTATGCCTCCCTTTCCCTTCACTATCCCCCCCCTTCTGGTCGCTCTCCCTACAGTAGCTTTCTCTGTAGGGTCACTACCCTTGCAGGGTAGCCCTTCATGATATCGCTGTAAATGAGTCACTGTTTTAGCAGTAGCTCATTTTCAGTCACTATCATCACAGGATACCAGTGAAGGCAGCCAGTCTCTGCATAAAGGAGGTGATCGAAGGCAGGAGGAAATAAAGACCATTATGGTTCTCTAGGGACGTGATCATGAAGATAAAGGAAAAAAAGGTGGCATTCAGGAACTACAAAAAACACAGGGGGAGGAGGATAGGTTGGTGTGCTAGGTAAAGCAGAATAAAGCAGGTAGGGCAGTAAGGGAAGAAAATGCACAAACACAGGAAAGGATATCCAAAGGGGTAAATAATGGGGACAAGACTTTTTTCATTTTCATAAGCCAGAAATGGAAGGCAAGAGAAGGGATAGTGATGATAAAGAAAATGGCAGAGGAAGACTGCGCAGAGGAGAATCCTAGATATCCTGAGCAGGTACTTGTGCTCAATCTTCACAATGGAGGGGATGGACAACCAAGGCAGAAGGAAATATGGGGAGGAAACAAATCTATTTTCAAAGGAAAGAGTCCTGAAGGGATTTGCAGATCTAAAAGTGGACAAGACCATGGAACCTGACAGGCTACACCCAAGGGTGCTAAGAGAATTCAGGGAGGTGTTTGCTGCATCACTGATGGCCTTATTTAACAACTCTCTGGAAACAGGAGTGGTTCCAGAGGACTGGAGGAGAGCAGACATTGTCCCACTCTAGAAGTGTGGAAGTAGGGAGAGGACTAGCAACTATAGCCCAGTCACACATCTCACATCAGTGGTGGGGAAATTAATGGAAACTCTGTTGAAAGAAAAGCTAGTGGAATATCCTGAATCCAACAGGTTACAAGATCAAAGGCAACATAAATTCACAGGAGGTGGTCGTGCCAGATGAATCTGATTGATTTCTTTGACTGGGTGACCAGGGAAATAGATCAAGGAAGAGTGGTGGACATCGTCCCCCAAAATGTCTGCAAAGAGACATGCAAGTAAAGCTGTTTCTGGCCATGGCAATGTTGGCAGTAAGAGGGTCTGTGGGCGGGGTAGTAGTAAGCGGACGGAGAAGTGCATTGCTGATGTAAGGAAAGGTATTTCTCCTGCAATGTTTTTTACAGCCCAATCAGTAGCTTCACTAAAAGTTGGAGGAGATGATGTTTTCCCAGCCGGTGGTGTTAGTGTTACTGGTGTTAGTGGTGGTGGAGGTAGTATTAGCATTGTTGCATCAAGTTCTATTTCTGACCAGTGTACCGTATCTAAACATATTGAGTGTGAGGCAGTGCAAGTGAGTGACAGTGTATATGATGTCATACTTCCCAGTAACATCCCATTAACTGAACCTGATTCTGATGATCATGTCAACAATAGCATACAATGTGATATTCCATCCACCGTGGCACTTAACGTCACTCATTTTCCATGCAACAGTGATTCACAGTGTGGTGAAAAAATATCAGGTGATGGTGGTGTAGATGCTGATGATGAATGTGATGATGCTGATGTTGCTGCTGTTGCAACATGCAGTCCACATGTTAGCATCCAAGCAGAAGATGTGGATGTGTGTGACAGTGACATTGATGAATATGATGATGATTTAATTGACCCCAGTTGGGAATTGGAGAAAAAGAAATTAAAAGTGGCTGTGTCTGAATCTGTTTGCAGGAATCTCCCCCTGTAAAAACTTGTGATGTACCGTTTTAGTGGATGATGATGATGATGATGATGACCCAGTACTCAATATGATAGGTAGTCATGGTGGTCAGTTGCAGGCCGTGGTGTGCAGTGCCAGAAACATCACGTGCTCCCCACTTCCCAGTGCTTAAAATAACAGACGAATAAGCTTACATCATCATGGACATGTTAAAGCAGAGCATCACAGTCCTTGTTTGGGATTTTTTTTTCAAGATGCAAATGATGATTCAGTTGCAATTTGCCAGGTTTGCCATGTGCGTGTGAGTCGAGGTAAAAAGGTGAGCCATCTTGGGACAGAAGGACAGCATACGCATCTTAAGAATAGGCACTTGGCTCTGTGGGCCCAGCACAAGCTGGCAGCTAATCCCAGACTTGTGCATTCACCCGTATCACCGTCGGCAACCATAGCCAGCATGTTATCCCCTTCCATGACTGTTAAGCCCAGTAGGAAATTAAACATGTGCAGTAGTGCGGCAATAAGAGCAGAGGATTACTAAGGCATGATGAGGTGGAGGACCATAATGACTTTGAAATGTTGTCCAGTGCTGGTGAGAGTAGCAGTTTTTGAGGTGGTGGTGGTGGTGGTGGTGATGGTGAATGCGGTATGTCTAGTGCTAGTGGTACATCAACCTCAGTTGGCAAATCTGGAAAAATAACATCATTTCTGGGTTTGTCATCATCACCTGTGCAACTGTCTTCATCAAATGTCCACACTCCAACCCCTGCCAATGCTATTCATCACTAGAGCAAACCATTTGTGACCAATAATGCACCCCGTGTAAAACATTTGTCAGCCCAATGCTATAGAGTGTTTTTATGATAAGCTGAAGTACTCCCAATCATACAGTGTCACGTGAACTTAATGCTGTTGTAGCGGGAATGCTGGCAATCGATCATTTGCCCTTCTCCTTTGTGGAGAATTTTGGGTTCCGGCAGTTTGCTGCCCATGCCTGTCCAAAATGGAAAGTCCCATCCAGGACATACTTTTCTACCCGTGCTGTTCCCGAGTTGTTCCGCACTGTCTCAGACTCAGTAAGACATGCCCTTCAACATTCCTCCTCTTCATTCATCCATTTAAGTATGGATATGTGGACAAGTGGTAAAACAGCAGGGAGTTCATATCTGTGTATAACTGCACACTGGCGCAAGTGCCGGGGGTTGTTTGTGATGCTGGTAGTGTGAATAATCAGTGCAGGAAGGTTGATTGTCACGGTAGCAATCTTCCGGGAATTCGCCAGCATGCAACAATTGTTATGCATAGTGTGACCTGTTCACACACTCGTGAGAGCATGTTGGACACGGTACTGACTGAAATTGACAGATGGCTAAACCCTCTGTCCCTGAGAGCTGGGTTCATAGCAAGTGACAATGGGTCAAATGTAGTGAAATGCATCATGAATGGTGGTTTTTTTCATGTTCCATGCATGGCCCACTGTTTAAATCTTGTGGTTCAGGAGTTTCTGCAGCACCCTGACATAAAGGAAATGCTGACCATTGCACAACATATCTGCTCTCACTTTTTAAGATCTGGAAAGGCCCGTGACCAACTGTGGCAGTTGCAGATACAAAACAGCCTGCCTCAGCACCGCTTGAAGCTGGAAGCTGTCACCCAATGGAACTCCACGTTATACATGGCAGAGAGGTTGTATGAACAATACAAAGCCATCACAGAATATCTTGTTATGCACACTAGCCGTGACAGTTCTGGGGCCTCCACGTCTATGATGACTGAACAGTGGCTCCTCATGGACTCTGTAATAACAATTTTGCGGCCTTTTGAACATGCCACACAGGCAGTGAGTGGCGAGTCTGCCTCCATTAGCCAATCAATTCCACTGCTGTGGGTGTTGAGGCAGACATTGGTGAATGTACAGCATAGCCTTGATGTTTCTGGAGACGGTGGTAGCAGTATGTTACTGCAACACATGCTGACAGTATTTGACCACAATCGTCACATTGTGAGCATTCAGCGTAGTGACAACTTTGCCATGGCAACAATGCTAGACCCACGATACAAATGTGGAATTGCATCAGTACTGGAGGGAGGGCCTGAACAGGTAAAAAATATCAGTGTTCAACTGGTTCGCTTGGTTCATGGGGCACAGAACTCACGTGCCAAGATTTGCAAACCTCAGCAGCATAATCCAGCTGAAGGTGTAGCTGGAGGACCAGCAAGCATATCATGCAGGGGTAAGGGGACTGTAGTTCCTGGTGGTCTGTCATCCAAAGTGGCTGGTGTCAACCTGCTTTGGGAGGCTTTGTCCCAAGTGGGTATTTGTGACATCAATGATTCCGGGGAACAGGCTGATGCGTCAACAATCAGACTTAGTGCAGCACAGAGAATGGTTGAGTCATATTTGTCTGAAAACAGGCATCTGACAATAAGTGAAGATCCTCTTTTGTACTGGAGTGGAAAGGTCAGTGAATGGCCAGAGCTGACAGCAGTGGCACTGATGTACCTCACATGCCCACCCTCCAGTGTAAGTGTTGAGAGGGAATTCAGCTCAGCAGGTGCAATAGTCAGGGATCGTCGGACAAACCTGTCTCCTGCAAATGTTAGTTTGCTAACATTCATTAAAATGAATGAGAGGCACATACCAGCACAGACTGCAACCTCGTATTTGTACCCGCCCAGTCATGGTGGTCTTGCTGATGTGGAAATGGAGCATCCTGGTGGCACTGGCAGTGGCTGCCTGAAACGGCCCACCACTGACGACGATGATGACACAATGGAGAAAGAATTTCCCAGTGGTCAGACTTCAGACATCGATGACTGTGAGGGTAGTTTTCTTTATGAGAATGATGATGTGGTTAATGTTGGCAGGTTTTAACTGCAGTATTTAAAAGGTGGTGTGCCCCCCCACCCCGGACCACCACCACCGGGACTGATGTTATCCAAGTCTGCTGATACCATGAGTCTGTCTGCCCCCCATGGACCACCACCACCACCACCGGGACTGATGTTTTTCAAGTCTGCTGCCACCATGAGTCTGTCGGTCCCCCATGGACCACCACCACCACCACCAGGACTGATGTTATCCAACTCTGCTGCCACCATAAGTCTGTCTGCCCACCCTGGACCACTACCACCGGGACTGATGTTATCCAAGTCTGCTGCCACCATGAGTCTGTCTGCCCACCCCGGACCACCACCACCGGGACTGATGTTATCCAAGTCTGCTGCCACCATGAGTCTGTCTGCCCACCCTGGACCACTACCACCGGGACTGATGTTATCCAAGTCTGCTGCCACCATGAGTCTGTCTGCCCCCAATGGACCACCACCACCACCGGGACTGATGTTATCTAAGTCTGCTGCCACCATGAGTCTGTCTGCCCCCCATGGACCACCACCACCACCACCAGGACTGATGTTGTCCAACTCTGCTGCCACCATGAGTCTGTCTGCCCACCCCGGACCACCACCACCGGGACTGATGTTATCCAAGTCTGCTGCCACCATGAGTCTGTCTGCCCCCCATGGACCACCAGTCCACCAGTGCACCACCACCACCAGCTTCTTAATATTTAAACCATAAAGTGAGTATGTGCACTCATGTTTGTTATGCTGCCTCACTTCCTTAAGTTGTCTGTTTTGTTTTCTGTAGCTTTTCAGAGCCTCAGTGGCTAAACACATACAGTACACTTCTTTTGTTTCTTTTACAGGAGAACAAAAACAGGCTCCATCGCTAATACTCATTGGGAAAGATGCTGTAGCTATACCGTACAGAGAGGAAGCGATGTAATGTCCATGTGAAATCCATTCTGGTAAGTATGAAGATTTTATTTTATCCATTTCATTGCTTTGTAAAGACTGCCGCAAAATTGCACAAAACAGGTTGTCTTAGTCATTGACAAGATGTGTCTCTGAAATGTAACTTGACAACAGGGATTGAGATTTGAGAACCAGGGAGGGATACATAACAATGAAGTTGTAACTTTTAAGAAGTCATTCATTTCTTTTTTTAGGAAAGTTTGCGATACTTTGTTGTTCTGTCAAAGTGGCCTTATCGAAAAAAGTTTGTCAACATGATCAGGCATACCTTTCCCCTGACCCGAGCTTGGGCACACATGCAACATGCAGAAGTCATTTAATTTGATGACCATGACCATCATTAACAACTGGACTCCAGAAGGATGCTGATGAAATCTGTGAAGAAATAAAAAAACAAGAAACCATTACAGACAAAACTGAAAATATGATCCCCCCCAAAATAAAATACTTACCTTCATGTGCTTGAAAGTTATCCGTTTCCATTTAAGTGCAAAAAATTCTCATTGAGCACTGGAAGGTGCACAGCAACAGTTCGGAGATGGAGTCACCTGAGTGATGCAGAACATTAGCATGAGTCTATGTCCATGTCAAGTTCAACCCCCTCATCATCACCTACAAAATACACAACCATATACTGTATCTATATATACATATCTACTCACCGAGGCTACTATTACTGTACATCCAAAGGGCACCGTTCAATCCAGTTGAGATGATCACTTTTCACTTTTCTGCACACAAGGAGGGCGCATTGTGGGCCTGCAGAAAAAATCTGGGGACTCTGTGCCACCACTGCGTGCATGACTGAGTGCGCCATTAATTCTGGGTGACTTTGTATGTGCTGAAACAGTCTAATTTCACTCTGTTACCACTTGTCAATATTCTGCACACAAGGAGGATGCATTGTGGGCATGCAGAAAAAATCTGGGGACTCTGCCACTTTTGTGCGCATGACTGAGTGTGCCATTAATTTTGGGGGACTTTGTATGTGCTGAAACAGTCTCATTTCACTCTGTTACCACATGTCAATTTTCTGGACACATGGAGGATGCATTGTGGGCCTGCAGAAAAAATCTGGGGGCTCTGTGCCACCACTGTGCACATGACTGAGTGTGCCATTAATTCTGGGGAACTTTGTATGTGCTGAAACACTTTCATTTCACTGTGTTACCACTTGTCAATTTTCTGGACACAAGACAGATGCCTTTTTCGGATGCAGAAAAATGAGGCACCAAAACAGTGCACACACAAAACACACACACACTTAACAGAAGGAAGGGGCCCCAGAATACAAAGTGTAACGCATACTGAAGACAACAAAAAAAGGGCATAATTACATACAAGGGTCAGGGATGGTGGAGGAATACATTTTATGGCACAGCAAGGAAGGTGTGGGGGGAACATGGTGTGAGGAAACAAAACTAATGTGGGATCCTATGGTGATCCAGCAGCAGTTCCAGCATGGACATAATTTGAAGCTGATGTCCCTCTATGTCATCCAGCCGGTATTCCACAGCACTCATCCTCTCACTGTTCTCTTCAACAGCACTCCAGAGAACTGCCAAATCAAGCAGTGTTACATGCACTTCTCTGGTGTCCACTTGTTCGACAGGCTGACCTGCTGGTGGTGGTGGGAGTGCTGGAAGGGGGTGCTGGTGGAGCAACAGGTGCTGCTGTGGCCCTCCTCTTCTTAGGGATGCCGCTATGCTCAGTGGCACCCTCTGCCACGGAACGGCCAGCAGGTGCAGACATGGTCTGTTCTGTGGCAGCCTGCCACTCCAACTGGTGGTGATTAAGCATATGGGTGTGCGGGCTCCCAGTCCCCAGGTGAATCCCCAGGGGCCACGGCGCACCTCCACTATACACAGGCGACACTTCACCACACTGCTGTCCCCCTGACACAGTCAAAAAACTGCCAAACAACAGAAGTACGGGGAGGACCAGGCACAGGCAGGGGAGGGCCAGATGAACTGGCAGTAGGCTGTTCACACTGCTTAACACTGATGGGATCCACACCTGGGCCTGGGGGAACAGGCACATCCTGCTCCAAAGGACCTTGTGCTGGACTTGGCAGTGGTGGTGGTGGTTGATCTGCCTCAGAGTCAAGAGGCGGTGCTGGTCCTGCTTCCGGGGGTTGGACACTCACAAGTTTAGAGCAGTCCAACACAAATGGGCGCCCATGCCCCCCATGCATGTGCATGGTACGATGCGTACTACCACGCTCTCCCAGAGCTGCCCCCACCCCAGACATTCCCTCACCCTGCTCCATCTCTCCTACTGTGCTCCCTCAGTCTGAGCAATCACTACTCTGTCACATGACACAAGCACAACACACACACAGTCATACACACACAGACAAACAACTAAGTATAGAGGTAAGAAAAATAAAATTTACAGAAAGAACAAAGTAAGTAAAAAGACAAAAAAATGTAGCTTTTAAAAAAGCTGTTGGGTTAACTATCAAATTTTAACTCTCCTCCTCTGCAATCAAAACACTCCTCTCTCTAGTACATACTCCTCTCTCTCAATCTGCACAGGAGAAAGTGAAACTGTCTGTGTGACTCACTTCCTTCTTGCCTGGCTAGGGAGCATGTGACTTACAGTACTGTAAGCCATGTGATGTGTGGGGGGGGGCTGCCAAGTCTGAAACACCAAGTGGATCACTTAGAATCATAATGAGAAATGCAAAGTCCATTGAAATCAATGACTTCACCTTAGTTTGCGTAGTCATTCAGCCCAATGTGAAGTGGTCATGACAAGGCGGAGTGAGCACTTTGCCATGCCTGCTCTGCATAGCGGAGTGGCAACGCGAGGTGCCCGCCAAGCAGATTTTAAATTCGCTGCATCTCTATTCAGGAGTACTAAGCTTTTATTTATTTGTGCCCAATCCATATACTACCATATACTACCTACCATATACCATCTTACTAAAGACCAAACCCGACAAGTGCCCTCTCGGGTCATCAAAACGATCCCTCCTCATTATCCCTCAAACTAGGACTCAAACAAGGGCAAGGTCCTTTGCCATAGCAATTCTGACTATCTGGAATGCTCTTCCAAAAAACATTCAAGAAAACTTCTCACTCGAGGTTTTCAAACAAGGCCTAAAAGTGCACTTACTAGAACACAGCCCCTGTAACTGCTACTGCTGATAGGATCTTAGATGTCATAGAAGGTTGCCCCAGATAAACCTTCTCCATGCACCAAACTAATTACACTAGGCTAGAGCTAAGTGCTAACAGGTCACTAAAATAATACAGATCCCAGCCAGTTCTGGGACTAGATAACTATCATACCTTGCAGTATAGGATCTATCAAATGGCTGGTATTGATTGTATTAGTACTATAGTATTTCATTTTAACTAATCTAATGTGATGTGTGATTGACAGTTATATCCGTGTTTACTGTATTGAGCCAGTCTGTGACTTATCGCTGCAATTAATCCAGGGTCGTCCCTGAAAAAGGGCCTACCGAGGCCCGGTGGGTTTACCCGGTCAACAAAATTTGAATAAATAAAATAAAATATTTCTGCCAGCACCTAATGATGTGTAGTCAACGGAAAAGTGTGTGCAACTTAGGTTAGCAGCCATCAGACGATCACAGAAATAGTCAGCTACTGTACATGCAACATGTTAAAAAATTGACCTCTGCCATCTAAGTGCCTGCCTCACTAAGGATGTATGGCTTACTGTTGCAAACAGCATTTTACTCCCTATTCTATTGTATGGTGCCCCTATCCTTCATGCCCTCAGGAGTACTGAAATGAATAAAATCAAAATCCTGTACAATAAAATTGGGTGGCTTGCCACCAGTGCTCTACCTAGAAAACATTATTGTGATGTCTTCTCTGCCCTAAATCTGCCCTCTCTGGAGAGCAGGCTGACCTACCCCCTTCTTTATCTTGTATTTAAAATGATCAGTCTACACCACAATGCTTCCTACTGTAGGTGTCCTTGTTCCAGTGCCTCATAGGCAGGTGCTACGATCCTGCAGCTACATTCTACTGGAGGTTCTAGGGTTACATCAGGCTCAGGCAAAAGATAATTTGTTTCCCACCTCAGTTCCATCCCTTTGGAACACTTTCAACAGAATTACAAAACTTTTCCGCCATTGAGAGCTTTAAGTAAGGATTAAAGACCCATCTACTAGAGTGCAGTCAATGCACCTGTAATTGTTGAATCTGTACCATTAAACAGAGTTCACTATTTCCTTGTCTTGAATTGTATTATTTTTTCTATTTTCATGCTGTTGTAAATTCTTACTTGTGTTTCTAACATGAGTCCAAGAACTACTTGTACCGGAATGTATGTTACTCCAATTTTTGTGCACTGTCTTTTTCTGTTTAATTAATTCCATGTTGCCCCTGTAAAAGGAGCTTCTAGTCACAGAGGGCCTACTGTACCTGGTTAACAAAATTCAATAAATTAATAAATAAGTCATCATGCTTCCCAGTTTCAGATATAAACATCAATGAACAACTCACAGAAGCTTTAGACAGGATACAAATAAAATGTAAAATTCTGGTGCATGTATGGCCAAACAAAAATCTTGTTTGTCTGGTAGCTGCTACATCTAACTCAGACCCATCACTTAAAAATATCCTAAAGGAATTTAACTTAATTTAATACACAATCTATACCCCTCCCTTGTGTAACTGAATCAATTTGACTATGTCTGTGATGGTGGCCTGTCAGGCAGATGAGCAAGCGGTCTGTGTCAGTGGTGGTTGGCACACCTTCTGGTTATGGGAATCAGTGGGAAATCAGCCCTGCCTGCAGTTGGGCTACTTGACTATCTACCTTTTTCCCCTCACAGAGGCTAGGCTGATTCTGGCTATTATTGGATAAATCTGATCCCCAACGATGCTACTCAGCCATGATCAGTGGCACAAGATGGCTGCTGTCTGTGTTGAGAAGTGAGTGACCATCTTCACTACTCCATCTCCAATACACTAAGATGGCTAATGACACCAAGAGGACTTATGTCACACAGCAGCTTCTTGACTCTTCCTCCTGTAAGACAGAACCAGAGTCAAGTAACAGTGATTAGAGCCAGTCAAGGGCTCAGTGAGCCAATCTGGTGGCCAATCCCTCCCTGACCAAAGCTACAGCCATGGCCTACAGTCAACAGTCAGCAGTCAGGAATCATTTAAAAAGTAAACAAGCAAAGCAGTGAAATAACAGACAGCAAGCTTAATTTAGTAATGCGTAGCAAGTTGGTGGGCTGAAGGTGAATCAAATGTGCTGTCGGTCATGCAGTATTAAGCATGGTTACCTGCATCCGCTACCACATATGATGACATATAAATTGTTAAATGGGGAATTGCATTACAGTAGTATGTGTTACTTATAAGAAAATGTAATCAGTAACTTCCCAATACTACATTTTCTTATAAGTAATCAGTAACCACTGTTCGTTATATGGTAATGTAATTAGATTACTGTAACACATTACTTGTAACATGTTACTACGCAACACTGAATTTCTGTGCCCTGCTGCACCACCAGTAGTCAGTAAAAAATTATTTGTCAAATAAATCCTTCAAAATCCCCCTTACACTTTTACCCAGTCTGCTAATTTCAATCTGACCCTACTATGGGGGAAAGCTAAAATATTAAATACATGAATAAATAAAGATGGATTTCTATGCCCTTTACACCATCACCACTCAGTAAAATAATTATTTGCCAAATAAATACTCCAAAAATTCTTCCCTGCACCTTTTTCAGTCTGTAAAATACACTCTGCCCTCTTCATGCTGCAGACAGGGCCTGCAAGTATAGGCTAACACTATGCAGTCTCTCCCCTTCTCCTCAGCACTAGAGATGTTATGAAGTAAACCTTCTCCCATGAATTTTGTGCAAAGCACTGAAAATTCACTATTCGTGGAATTCAAAGATTTCTGGTCTACCTGTGGAAATTCATCACACTCAAAGTGCATGAATTTTGTGGAGAAATTCTCACAATTTTGCCATGAAGCACAAAATTCATTGGAGAGGCATGAATTTTCTGGACAAAATCTCATGCTCCATGGTGAAATTCGAGCAATTTGTGGGCCTTTAATTGCACGAATTTCAGGAAAGGTGCTCTGCGAATTCCATGAAATCAGCAAATGCATTCGTGGAGTGAATTTCACGGACTTTGCACATCTCTACTCATCACATTTTCACTTGCCTGCCTGCAATAAAGTTACTATGAAATATAGTGAGAATTAGATAATTGAATGATAATGCATTATTTATTTCTAAAGTTTTATGATAAAAAGACATTCTTTTGATGTCAAGGTGCTGAAATACCAAAGGGAAACCATGTTTCTTAGGACATACTTTGCCATTGTCCACAATGCTGGATTTCAGAACATTCACCAAATGCAAATTTGGCATCAGCTCATCCTCAGGTGAGAGGTGGTGGTGCAATACAGTACAGCGGATGATGGGAGGGAGGATGTTGATGGATGGCGTCAGAGTGAAAACATACCCATCCCCTCGAGGAAGCCCCAGCAGGGTGAGGCACTGGGGATCTTCCTGGCAATATCCTTTCGCTTACACCTGGTTATATGGAAGTAACCAATTTGATTTTAATTCTGCAGTTTTGAAAATTTATGTCTGTAGTTCAATGGGGTGAGCTACCATACACACACACCCTTCCTGAGCTATATAAGCAGGTCCTTCCAGCCTCCTTCTGAAACACTTTTTCTTTGTCAGCCAGAGACTCTGACTGTCTGCCTTCTTCCTTGGGGCCTGCTGAGGCTTGCCTCTCTCTTGGGGCCTGCTTGGGCTCCCCCTCCCCCAGTGTAGCTGTGCTTTGGGCTCTGCTTGGTTTGTGCTGGACTTCTGTTTTGTTTGTGTTCTCCTGCTTTTCATTTGTATTGCTTTGCCGCCAGCTGCTAGGTACTGCCTCGTGTGCTTGTTTCCTTCCTGCTCCTGTACTTGTGTTTGATTTCTTTGTTTCTTTTGGGCATTCTAGTTTTCAGTATCCTGTGTATACATTGCTTATTTGTGCTTCAGGTTACATATTGTTGTTTCCTTACCATAAGCTGCCCTGTGCCTGTGTTCTCAGGCTCCATTTACTCACTAGATTTTGTAGTCCTCAGTCAACTGAATTATTATTACGTGTTTCAGCTCCCACTGTTGTTTTCCTGCCTACTGTTTCCTGTGCTTTCCACCTTAATTATTTGCAACTGGTCCAGGCTTTACTCACAGCTTTTCACTGCCTGAACACCTACATCACCCTGCCACTCACTGTGTTCTATGTGTGTTCAACAGCTCTGCTCTTACTTCACTTAGTACTAGCCAATTCATTAAGTATTGGAGTTCAGTGTGCTCTGTTCAGTATATTAAGTGTTTGCTCAGCCAGGCTCAACCGCTGCATTGCTATACTGAAACTTTTGAACTACTACATTAGCTGCTTGGTCTCGGCTTAAAGTTGCAGGCATTTTAGCAGTTTGTTTCTGAATTTAAATCTTGAACCTTTCATTCGTTAATTTGCTTCCTCTGTTCACATTACTCTGGCTGCTTGCTATCATATGGATTGTCCTTCACTAGGACCTTGCCAGTAAAGGATTCCCTTTTGGGGGTTCCTACCCTACAAACATTACAGTTGCTGTCTGGTCTCATAATGCTCAGCTTGTGGCTTCCCTGTTATTCCCATGGCAGGGGACTGCGATGTCATGGTGGGGCATCATGGCTCCAATTAACAGGAGCATACTTTTATGTAAGATATATGATTTTGCCCTGCTTTCTTGCCTACATGGCTTTCAGTTATCTATGCATAATAATTTACCTCCTAGCCTACATGGGTCTTCAGATGTTCTTTGCATTCCATTACTGCACTGTATACTCCTTACTGGATTAACCTATCTCCATCTTAATGGCATTTAATGTATTCATGCCAATCATATCAATTCACTATCCATGCTGAAACCATAGCAGCAAACACTTTTATGTAAACTATGATTGCTCCTTTATGGAATTGGTTGCCAAGCATATACAGTACATAATTCAGCTTACCTCCTATGCAAAACATCTTGCTCACCTATGCTGCTGCCCATTTTATTGCTGTTGCAAATTTTGAGTTTTTTATTTTAGTCTTTGGTAACCAGGTAAGGCCCACTGGGCACAAGTGCCTGTTTTCAGGGGTGACCTGGGAGCACTGGGTGGTTAAGTGACTTGCTCAGAGTCACACAGTATGCAAGTGGAGGTTGTGAAAATCAAACTCAGGTCTGGTCTGCTGGATGTATCAAGCTCATTCACACCTCATTCCTCTAACCTCTAGGCTATACTGCCAGCCCAATGCTGTTTCAAATCCTGCTACATATCCCCTAGCTGCTAAACCTCATTGATTCATTTACCCTAAACCTCATTGATTTACTTACTGGATTCACAGCCTCTCATAAACACCTATCTTCTATATCACCATCAGTTCAGCTTCCGTAATAGAACTGGTTGGCTTATTTTCTGCTGGTTGCTACTACTATTAAACTATCAAATACTGGCTTACACTGCAGCCTCCTGCCTCACCCAGACCCCACCTTGGTAGTTCTCTTGGTTGCAAAGTTTGCTTCTTGTTATTCTTTCTTGGGTTTAGAAAGAAAAAGGCTGGATGCCCATCGAGTCTGTCTACCCAAACTAGCGGGTCTAAATATTACCCTCGATTAGTAGAAATTTGTCTAATCTGTGTTTGAAACTGTCTATGGTGCTGCACTCTGTTAAGTCAGCTGGGTGTGTATTCCATAATCTACCAGTTCTCTGGGAAAAACTATTGAACCTCTTCAAATTGCTATATTATTCCAATCTAATTTGTTTTTCATGTGCCCTTAATCCTGCCTGTTTTGGTTGGAATTCAGTGCCCAACTCATTCATCAGGTCTGCATCACAAATTATCTTTAACATTAGGAGAATATCTCCCCGAGTTCTTCTCTGTTCCAAAGTAAATAACTTCAGGTTGTTAAGTCTCTGACCATATGTCAGAGATTTATAACCACATATCAGCCTGGTAATTCTTTTCTGAATACTTTCTAGTACAGCTATATCTTTTTTTAAGTACAGGCTCCACAACTGTGAACCATAATCCATGTAAGGACATATGTAAGTTTTATATAGCTGCAGCATACATCATGTATTTCAATTTAAGATGGTATGTTTAATTCCATTGATCGCATAGTAAGCTTTCCTAACCATGTCACCATACTGAAACCCAAAATGTAAATTGGCATCTATAATAATGCCTAGATCTTTTCCTTTTTCTTTTAGAACCTCCTTGAGTGTACATCTATTTAAGTGATATATCCATTTTTGGTTCCCTTTCCCCATGTGGAGTACAACACATTTGTTGGTGTTAAAGGTCATGCTGCTTCTCTGCACCCAGTCACTAACAATATTCAGATCTTGTTGAATATGTTTTCTGTCCTCATCTAAGTCAGCTATTCCCCCAAGTTTCACATTGTCTGCAAATTTGATTATATTTAGATTAATGCTAGTTTGTATAACTCTTATGAGAATGGAAAACAGCAGTGGCCCCAACACTGACCCCTGTGGCATACCACTGGTCGCCTCTTTTTTGCTGCCCTGTACCCTCTTATGCATAGACATTGTGATCTTTTATATAGCCAGTTGTGAATCCAATTTGTTTGTAATCGATACCCAGAGCCTTCAGTTTGTCCATTAAGACCAAATGAGACACCTTGTCAAATGCCTTTTTAAAATCTAAATAAATTACATCATATGAAATATTTTTGTTAAGAGCCTTGTTCACAAGCTCAAAAACACATATTTGGTTTGTTATACATGCTCTATTATGTTTAGAAAGCCATGTTGTTTTAGATCCTTAAACTCCAAAGTGATTAAGTTATCTTCCAGTTTGTTTTTAATTAGATATTCTGCTGTTTTACTAAGCACTGATGTTATGCTTGTTGGTCTATAATTCTGCAGCATAGACTTCTTGTCAGTTTTAAAAATGGGCACAACCTCCGCTTTGTCCAATCCTTTAGTATTTCTCCTGTCTTATATGTCAAATTAAAAATCTTGATTAGAGGGCTTAGTATCTCATGTTTTAGTTCAAGCAGTAACCTATGATGCAAAAGGTCAGGTCCCACTGATTTATTTCATTTCAGTTTTGAAATTAACTCTAGAACTTCATGTTTAATAAAGACACATTTGATCCCAGTATCATTTACTGGAGGAATGGGTTCCTTTAACTGGTCATCATTATTATTATTATGCTTGCAACCTTTCAATCTTGTGGTTGCAGAGTTCACTCGCAACCTTTCATGGCCTGCTACCTAATCTATGGCCGCTGGCTTCGCCTGGCCTCCTCCTATCAAGCACTCAGAGTTGATTCATGCTCTCATTCATAAATTGGAGGCATGCCAACAATGTCCATTACCTTGTCTGGCTAGGGGATCTTCTTTAAACTGACGGTCTTGCTTTGCACTCCCGAAGTCCACATCTTATGCATGTGAATCTCTGAGCGAGGTCCTTCTCATCTGGCCAATAGTGGAAATGTCCTCATTCCAGGTGGAGCTTTAGCATGCAGTCATGTGGTGCACCTCTTGATGCAGAATTTAAGACTTCAGCTGCTGAGGGGTGGAGCCCTCAGAGCCCATGAGTGCTTCTTTGGCTATGGCATTGCTGTGGCACCTTTGAAAGCTATTCTCCCTAAGACTGCCTCTGGTTCACCCATTTTGTTTTAGTCGGTAGGCTGGCTGAGTGCCTCAGCAGTCATTGCTTTCCTCCTCCCACATTGGTGGTCTGCTCTCCCTCAGAGTACCCATTGTTACAGAGGCCTCTCGCAAACCTTCATGGTGTTCCCATTAGAGGGATTGTGAGAGCTTTCTACCAAATTGGAATATTTCCTTCCCTTTTATTGGGTTCCTAACTGCAGCAGCAGAGCTGTCACTAAATAAACTACACCTAGCCTGGAGGAAAGGTGACCAAGACCATGGATCACGAGAGGTTTCCTCCCGTTAAAAGTTTTTTTTTTCCTTCTCCTTCATGTCAAATGTCATAATATGTAATTAGTTGTGTATAGTATATTCTCTAGTTCCTTAGTTAAGTTTCCATTGTTGGATGGAGATGGATGGTGGCCCTACTCACCATTCCCTCTCTCCTTAGGAAGATCCCTGATGTCATCAGTACAATTAATTTTATCAGTGCAATAATGACAATCTGTGCAAATCATTTGTGTTTCATCAAGCTGTCTCATTGCTATTAATCTGCTTCTCTACCTGGTAAGCAACATTTACTTCTTAATATTCTTTTGGGGGCTCCTTCCTAAGGTACCTTTAGCTAAGGGAATCTTTCTACCTTTTAGGGTGAACCCTCTTTGAGGGTTCTTTACCTTCAGTACCCCTACAGGGTAATAATTCCACATGGAATAGAGAGTGTGAATGGCCAAACAGTTATTACAGTTGCACAAGCATAACACTACTCTTGTTGCATAGGCCCATTGAATTGAAAGGCTATGCCTGTAGTTCAACTGGATGAACAATTAGCCATGTCCCCTTCCTCAGCTATAAAAGCAGTTCCTCCCAGCCTCCTACTGAAGCACTTTTTCTTTGCCCCACCATCCTCCCTTCCTCCTTCTCCAGCAGCATGCCTCTATCCTTGGGGGGGGGGTCCTCCTTCCTAAGATATCTTTAGTCAAGGGAATCTTTCCTGCAGCACATCTAGGGGTGAAACCCTCTTTGAGGGTTCCTTGCCTTTGGTACTCCTTCAGGGTGGTAATTCCCCATGGCATAGAGAATGCAAATGGCCAAACAGCTATCACCATTGCACAAGCATAACACTATTCTGGTTGTGTAGGCCCATTGAATCATAGTTATAAGTTGCACTTTTGAGAGTAGATTTTTGTTCTAATTTCATGTCTAGCACTTTCTGTTTCTGCTGCTTTTGACATAAACCTTAGTGTCAGCAGTACTTTCTTTGGTACAATCAGATGTTCTACAATTTTTGCTGACGTAATGCTTGTTTAAAAGTAGCACACTGTTGCCTTTAGCCAAAGGACAGACCTTTGTCATGGAGGCAACTTTAAGCTAAAGTGCCTTACTTACAGCAGAGCTAGGTTGATGTTTTTCACTATATTGATGCTGGGCAGAGGAAGTAGGCATTGGGGAAGGGTGAACAATATGAAAAAAAATATTTTAAGAATGTTCAGCCACAAGAATGTAAGAGGATGCTCATGCTAGTCCACGTATTTTTCATTCTTTTTAATGCTGCTGGCATGGTGTCAAAATTTCTGTCCATTGTCCTGGATTCCCCCCTTTTCCCTCACAAAAAGACAGAGACCATTGTATGTTTTTGTGCTCAGATTGGCAATTAATTTATTGAATATCATAATTCAATTTTCCATCTCATCATCTTTTATTACTATATGTTTCACAATTGCATTTTATTGCATCCAAATATCAATCTCTTATCATCCCTCTTTCTTCCTCTTCTGGCTCCCACAGGTGAAAACCTGGGTGTCTTCTTTCTTCTTTTCTGTTAGTAACGTGAGAACCGACCGCTTTTCCTCCTTCAGCTTTCTTCTTCTTTTTCATCTTTATTCCTTTTTTCTTCCCTCTTCACTCATCCCCCTTTTTTATTTCGTTGGCCAGTCTCTCCAGCTTACGCTGGATGACTGGCTTTCCCTCAATTTAGGTATTGTTCCCCACCACTTAGGGGACCTCTTCCTTTCTCCTCCTCTCCTTTTTTTGTTTTCTTTAAATTCCATTTTCTGTATGTCTCCTCGATGCTTCTATAAAACCCATAGTTTCTGTACTGAACATATCTATGGCTAGATCTGACAGGTGCATGCCATCTGACCTGTAGAAATCCTCTACCCATTCTTCCATACCCAGCAGTAATATGTGCCCTCCCATTTTCCTTATCAGCGTTCCTACCCTTCTATTTATCTTTCTTCTGGCCCTGTCAACCACTTTATGACTGTGTTCATGTCTCCAAACCCTTCTCGGGATCATATCTGACCAGGCAAGGCTTACCCTCAGTGACCACTGCTGTATTTTTTCTAAGTCCCTTTTCACCTGCATATATGTGTCCACCCATGGCTTACCCCCAATGTTGTTACCCCCTAGATGTATAATAATTAGGTCTGGAACAGGTCGCTGCTCCTTCATTTCTTTCAGGGTAGGAAGCAGCTGTGCCCATCTCATTCCACGGATGCCACGCCACACCAACCTACATTTTCCCACATCCTGGTATTGCTGTTTTTCCCCAGCCTTTCTCTCAGCGCTCCTCTCCACCCAATAAATGTAGGAGTGACTGCAGATCCATACTTCCGTGATTCTCCCTTTACCTAAAGGATTTAAGCAAAATAAACATCTTATATCGCTATGCCCCCCACCCAAAGTAGCTCTGCATCTGCAAAACAAAACACAGGTGATACATTTGAGTGCTGCAGTATGGAGACTAATGTATCTCTTGTAACTGGCAGACTTCCAGCACCCCTTTTCCAGCATACTAGTCACCATCTCACCTGCTGCTGCCCACTGTGAGGCAGCCCCTATCTGTAGGGAGTGGGATGAGTAATTGCCTGGATCCTCCCCCAGGAATTGCATGCCTTTTTTGAGCATGGCTGTGACTTGATAACTTGTGACCTTCTTCCCATCCCCATGTACAAATAATCTTCCTGTCATATTCCCTAGCTCTGTGGCGTAAGCCCACAGAGCTTTTACTGGGAACACTGTGTCATCTATGTGAGCCTTCAGGGTTACCATAGAACCCTGCCCCCCTTGATCCATTTTTGACCTCATAATCATGATTTTTATCTCTTTCTTCCCCCAGCTTAGATCTTCCCAATCCAACCCCCTTCTTCATCTTTACTACCATGTCCCACAGCCTCATTCACTCTCAAAGCCCCTGCAAACGTTACCACATAGACCGTGTGAAATAGCTGGGCCTCGGTTTTCGATCTTCAGATTGCCAGTAAAACTCTTTTTAGTTTTGCAAGCCATTCCTCCCCTATTGGTCTTCTACTATCCCTAACTCTCTGTTTTAACCTAGCCCAGCCCTGCATCATCCTTCGAATCAACATTGACTTCGTCAGGTTCCTACAACCCTTGAGGCTGCAAACTAAACTGATCCCTGCTAAATAGACCCCCATCGTGGTGTGGGCCATTCCTTTCTGCTATTGCTCTACTGTAAATTTTCCTAACTGTTCCTCTGAAAATGGCCTACTTGCCTCCATGTGGTGTATTGCCCAGAATGTCTGAAACACCCGCCAGGCCACCTCGTAGGCCCTCAGAGTCCATGGTGCCCATAAGCTGTGAAACAGTTCTGCTCCCTCTTGCCCATGTCCCAGATGCTCATTGGTATGGGTGTCGTTCACTCCTCTGCTGTAGCTGCCAGCCCCCGAAAATGATCCAGCTGCAGCCGGGAAAGGCTATCACCCAGGATATTGTGTACCCCTCTATGTGTTTTGCCCTGAATGACATGTTCAGTTTTAAGGCCCTTAAATCTAGCTGTCTCAAAACCTCCATGACCATTTCTGACCTGGCTCTTCTGTTGTTCAAAACATCTACCACTGCCTTGTTGTCGCACCAGAATGTCACCTTCTGATTCTGCAGCTCTTCCCCCCCACACCAGGGTGCAGGCCCAAATGGGCATGATCTCCAACAGTATGATGTCTTTTACTTTCCTGTCCCTCACCCAGTCTGCAGGCCATGGTTCCGTGAACCATCTGCCCCTCAAATAGCTACCCATGCCTAAGCTCCCTGCTGCATCTGTGTAGAGATCGAGGTCTGTGTTATAGACCCAATCTTCTTGCCAAAAGGAACAGCCATTATAGGTGCTGAGTAATTTCTCCCAAACCCTGAAATCTTCCTTAACTCCTTTCATCATGTCTACCCAGTGATGTGGTTTGGTGACTCCCACTGTGGCCCTTCCTAGACTTTTAGTGAAAGCCCTCCCTGGCCCAATTGCCCTGCATGCAAAGTTTAGGTGTCCCAGGACCTGTTGCACCTGCTTCAATTGCACTCTTCTTCTACTTGTGTGTAAATGGATCAGCTCCTTCAGCTTCAATTCTTTTTTGTCCGGCAGCCTAAAGACCTCACTCAGGGCATCTATTTCATTACCCAGAAATTTTAAAACCTTACTGGGTCCTTCTGTTTTTTTCAGTGCCAATGGAACCCCTAATTCCCTGCATAACTCTTGGAAGGTGGACAACATTCTTTCTGTCTCTCCCCTCCCACTTCCTATAAAAAGGAAATCCTCCAGATAGTGAATAACCGTCTTATAACCAGTTTTTTCTTGAAATATCCACTGTAAGCAGGTGCTAAATGCGTCAAACATAGCACATGCTATGGAACAGCCCATGGTCATTGCTTTGTCAAAATAATACTGTCCCCCAGTTTTAAATCCCAACAGGTCCCAGTCTTCCCTCCTAACTGGGAGCAATCTGAAAGCAGACTCTATGTCCGTTTTTGCCATCCAAGCATCTGAAGTTGCTCGGATGATCTGGACCACTCCTTCTAATGTGGCATAAGTCACTTTACTATGTTCCTCACTTATAAAATCATTCACAGAGTCCCGTTCCAGAAATGATAGGTGGTGAATCACCCTGTATTCTCCTTGCTGTTTTTTGGGAACCAACCCCAATGCAGAAATTCTCATATTCTGAAATGGATGGGTGTCGTATGGCCCTTCCACCCTACCAGCTGCCTTTTCCTTCTCTATTTTCTGTCTTAAGAGTTCTTCCTTCCCTTTTACTGAGTCCAGGTTGTTCACCTCTCTCCCTTGCCTCTGGCCTTCATACTGTAATGAAGAACCTGTCCAAAAACCTGTCCTGAGCATCTCCACCCCCTTTTTATCTGGGTATCTATCTAACCAGTCTTCCCATGTGTCTATCTTGATGAGTGTTCTTACTTCCCAGAATTGATCCCCTGTCCTGTGCTTTTGCCTTAGATCATGCTGCCCCACCCTTCCTTTTCTGGCCCCCCCGGTCAGTAAGTCTGACCCCCTACCTGTATGCCCTCTGCCTCTCCCCCCTCTGTTCCACACCTGCCTTCTAAACCCTTGCCCTTCTCGAAAAAATTGATGATTTGTTTCTTGCCCCCTGACCCTTGGGCCCCGTGCGCCCATGTCATTCTGCATCTTCTCGCTGGATGCGGTCCCCCATATTTTGAGCATGCATGCCAAAGCTGACATTGTGGCCAGGAACAAACAGCCCTATTATAAGCCCAACAACACCTCTGGAGTGTAATGCTCCTCCTCCCCATCTCTCCTTCTGGCGTGGACTGGTCGGTTACATAGTCAGTCCACAAATCTAATTGTTTCATGTCCCATCTTACATCCCTATATTTGCCATCCTTTGTCTGAGAATTCATTCATAATATGCCACCCACCCTCCCTTTGCCTTTGCTGACCTTATTATCAGGGAGTAAGTGATGAGTGGAATGCCCAACTCTGGCTTCTTCTCCCAGTACTATCACTGAATACTTGGCAAACCCTACAAATCATCCATCCCAGGTCTTCCCCTTAGTAAATTTGTCCTCCTCTTTCTTACCCAATAAAACTACCACTGCTGCCATTTCGCTTTTCCTATATCTCTGTTTCCTCATATTTTGCTGCCACTTCTCGGCTTACTAAAGCAAAAACATCCACAAACTCCCCTTTCCATATTTTCTCTTTTGTGGCCAGCAGTACGTGTTCCCCTGTCTTCATCCCTGGCATTTCTATCTCTCTGGTTCCTCTTCCCATGCTCTCTATCCCTTTCTCTCCTTCTTTCATTTTCTCTTTATCCGACCTAATCTCTGCCAGTGCTGACTCCATCTGGCCCAACCCCCCTGACCCGAGTGCAAAAATAATTTGGCTGATATAGTCTTTGATGCTTCCCCCTACTGAACCAGGTACATTACCTGTGGCCTTGTCAGCTCCTTGTGGCCTGCTGTCCTCCTGTATGGCTGGATGTAAGGGTAATGGCTGTGGAGGAACCATTGTGCCCGGAGGATCTGGTCTGGGTTCTACCAGGGGAACCCCCACCTGGTCTTGAGGAGGTACTGATGGTATAGGGTCATTGGGCTGGAGGAGGTGCTGGGCTGGCTGCTCTGGGAGGTACCACCAGTGGTGGCTGTCTCTTGGTTGGGCTGCGTGGCCTCCCTGCCAGCCGCTTCCCTATGCCCCCTTTCCCTTTTCCCACTTTTCCCTTCTCCCCAGATCTCCCCGGTTCCTCCCCTTCCACCATCTGCCACATTCTGTTGGCCTTCTCTGCCAGGTCCACAATAGCCCTGTAAGCATCTTCTTTAGATGGCTTGCTCTTTTTTGGTGCCATTTCCTTTATGTTTCCTGTGCAAGTATCCTCCCTTCTTGCAAACGAACTGTAAAGACACTGAAAAATGGTCTGTTATTAAACTTTGTTGTAACGTCCATTTGTATGGGTAGGCTAGTTTTTCTTAATTTGCTCCTGTCCCTGCAAGCCAGAAACCAGTCCAATTCCCTGCTCAGCTCCCCTACTACCCACCTTTTTATTGGTCCCCCCTTTGAGGCCCCCTGTGCAAGCTTTTGAGCCTTGATACCCCCACCTGTAACTCTCTGGCCTGGCTGGCCCTCATGCTCTGTGGAGCTTCATGCCTTAGCTCCCCAATGCCAATCCCCTTCTTTATTCTGTCCCCCGAAGTCATGATCCAATCTGCTGTTGCTTCCCCTTGGGTTTTATTATTTTTATTTACTGTATTTTCTTTTTATATGGCCTCCTTGATAGTATCCATTGTACCCGTTCCCCCGTTCCTATGTCTGCTCTGTTTCTTCGGTGTGTGATCATCACGCCTGTTGCTAGGCCCCATTCTGCCATGTATTGCTGGCTGGCTGTCCTCTTAAGCTGCAAAACAAGGCTACATTTCAGAAAATTCTCCCTTTTGAAGCTGCCCTTAATGCCTTCCTCTTCTGGCGGCATCGCCAGCTGCTGTCCCGCCAGTCGCTCTCCCTTTCATTCTTAAAACTTTTTGGCCTGCCATCTTTGGCATGTGACGTCACGCCATGTGGCCGCTCGTCATCCCTCCCCCCGGCCAGGCCTTCCTCATAGGCCTCTTGCTGCCAGGTCTTCTCCCATCATTTTGTCCTGTGACACATCCCAGGCCTAAATCCCCCCTTTTACTCCCCTTCCCCATCCGCTAGAGATTCCCCCTCAATCACATCTTCCCTTCGGCTCTAAACTTTAGCCCAAACAAAATGAGCACCCCTTCTGGTGGTCTCCTCAGTAGGCCTCCTGCTAGGCCTTATGTCATGGGCCTTCCAAACATCAGCCCATTCTGCCCCCATGTTCACAGGCAAAAGAGCCCAGTGCCAGGTCAACGGCTTCTCTCTCCTCGCGGCTTCACCCGACTTATTATTTATTTATTTTTTTTAATTTTCCTTCCCGGATCCAAGCTTTCCAGGCAGTCCCCTTGTGTACAGTCTGCCTCCTCACTCCCCTAGGCAACCGCCAGCCAAAAAACAACTGCCTGTTACTCGCGCCTTTTACCACCTCCATCCAATCGCTTGCTCTCCTCCCACTGAACACTCTGTCTCCTCACTCCCCTAGTCCACCGCTCGCCAAAAATGCCCCCACATGTTGCTCGTGCCTTTTGCTCTTGCAATTCTCCGTTCAGCTCCTATACTCTGCCAGGCTAACAGTAACATTCGTGGTGAGCTCCTACTTGAAAGCAAAACGCACCTCTCTACTTTGGTTTACTCACAAAGCCATCAAGACCCAGTAAAGTGCACCTCCACATTTCACTTACTCATAAAGCCTTCCAAAACCCCACTACTTCTTGCACCCCAATGCCCTGTAACAAACTCTGTCACTTGGAAACTGCTCATATCATATATTTTCTGCCTCCTTGTAGCAACCCCACAAGGCTTAAGGTGCTTCCAAAACAGGTTCACTCAGCATTTCAGTAACCACCAATCCCTGCCTAAGGGGAATATACATCCCAGAAAATTCCCGAAACATTTAAATACAAGTTACAATGATTAAAATGTAGTAAACCTTTTTTTTTTAAGGGTAAACATAGCTGCTAGATTCCCCATTTCCCCTAGTTTCCTACCTGCTGTATGCTAGAGCACAAACCTTCCACTCACTATGCCAATCTGAGGTGCTGTAGTTTTATGTAGATAAAAACTTCAGCAAAAGTGGCTGAACCACTCCTGTGCTGCCCATTATGTACCTCCTTTAGCCCCTCCTCTTCCTTTTTCCTGTCTATTGTTCCATCTCCCTGTCCTTCCCCTTCCCTTTCCCCTCCCTCTCTGAGCACACTATCTCCAGGTAAAGGAAATGGGTGCACCAGGACAACTTGACCTGTCCCTTAAAGGGCAATCTCTATTGTCATCAGCATCTCTGTCAGTTTTTGGTAGGAGGTTTTAAAATCTGCACCTGAAAGTGGTGCAGCAGAGTGCTGCCTAGCTGTTTTCTGAAAATTACCAGAGCTGCATAGTCTCCTATTCTACCCCTACCTAACCCACTGCTACTGTTCCACTTATTTTCTTGACCTTTTTACTCAGTTTTAAAGCTGAGAATCAGGGTGCTCATTCTATAATTGCAACAAGCATTCCAATGTGTGTCCAACTGAGTGATGATGGCACACCTTGGATGCATACAGCTTCACTTCATGTTTCACTTCCAGAGGCATGTGAGTATCCCACATTAATGCACATTAAACACCCTATCATGCCTTACTGCTTAATTCTACACAAAGATTACACAAATTCAACACACACAGACACGCACACACACAAACACATTATTTGCAAAAAACTTTGTTCACACACTAATTAGGGTAACTTAATGCCACAAAAGTAGTGAAATGTTGTGTTAGGGTTTCTAGCCCTAACTCCTCACCCCACCCACTGAGCAGCAAAGGGAACAAACATTAGGGTTTTGGGTCTTCGAAGGATTGACAAATCAGTAGTGAGGTCTTCCTTAGGGTTGTCAACCTCAACACCCACTCCAATCCTTGAGCAAACAATGTCACACATGATGTTCTTTCTTCTCCAGGTTTGTGAGGTGGGGTAATAAGAAGGATATGCTGAAAATTTGGTGTTTAAATTCAGTGAAGTGCCCAGGTTATGACTGAACATTTCAATATTTCAGCGTTCACTCATAACTTTGCTAATTTTCAACATTTTGACTCCAAACTTTCAACACAGCCATTTTTCCATACCACCTCATAAATGGTTTACATGTAATTTTTTGAATCTTGGCTGAGACGTGTTTTCGCACCTCTGGTGCAAAATGATATATTGACTGATATACTATAAATGGTACATATCGTGTTTGTAAAGTGAATCATAAAACAAGTATCTTGAAAATTTGGGATCAAAATAAAACCAAATTATAATTTCATTAACAAACTTTGTGTGTAGTGCCAATCTTGACACGAGCAAGCATGCTTTGTGATCCAGTGCTGGTGAACTGAGGTTGGGGAGAGCTCTGTGACCCAACTGGATGGGGTCAGGGTGGGGGGATGGCACTGTTATGTGACACCCCCCAGACAGGGAATAAAAGGTTCAGAGTTGTCTGCATGGGTCTGAGCAATGCATAGTGAAGACAGCTGTGGTCTTGGCATAGGGCCCTGCCCATCTCCACCTGTCGGTGGAAGAGGGTCCTGTGCATTGGCTGACAGATGTACTCTTTTCTCTCTGCATCTGCAGCCACATGAAAGTGCAGGGACCACAGGGCCCTGCATATCTACAGCCCACCAAACAGCCCCATGAATTCTTCACTTCCATCATTGCACAGAAGTGCAGGAACCACAATGGCCCTGCACTTTTGTAGATGTACAGAATCTTCCCTTGAGCAACTGCATCCACAGGCACCAGCATGATCTGTGGATATGATCCACTATCTCAAAAAGAAATGAAATTCTTTGCAAAAAACTTTGTCAATACACCAGTTAGAGTAACTTAATGCCACAAAAGTAGGCAAAAGTAGCCTTAGGGATTCCAGCCCTTAATCCCCACTCCACCCCCACCCCCAAAGCAGCAAAAGGAACAAACATTAGAGTTGTGGGTCTCTGGAATCTTGGTGAATCAGTGGTGGGGTCTTGCTCTGTGTTGTGAACGTCAATGCCCAACCCCTCCCTCCAGCCCATAGCCTCCTGTCCAAAGCATAAGATTCAGCTACAAGCCAGTGCCTCATAATGATACACCCTTCCAATTTAGAGAAGTATGGTTTGTTACATGTTGCCAACGCAGTTTGTTGTAGCCTCCTTCTTGCAGGGCCCTGTGGTCTCTGCGAGAGAAAAGAGATCACATCTGACCTCATTTCTCAAGAGAGGGCATGGGCTTCAAGGCTGACAACCCCAGGGAAGACCCCACTACTGATTTGCCAATACTTTAGAGACCCAAAATCCTAATGTTTTTTCATTTCCCTACTTTGTGCACTTTGTGTTCTTTAACCCTAATGTCTGTATTAAAGTAGTCTTTTGTGATTAATTTACCTTCTTTTTTGACAGTAGAATCATATCCTCATTTGCACAGGTCCCTTTGGGACCTGCACAGAATGAAATAAATACAGTATTAGAGACAGTACTGACCCACTGCATGGGTCAATCAGGCCTTGACATGCATGTCAATATGTGGTGATGAAAGGCAACCCAGACCACCACAAGATATCATGTGTATACCAAAACACTGCTTCATCCCTCCCCAGGCTTGTGCTGGTGCTGCACACTGCAGAACCTTCCCCACCAGCCTTGGCCCATTAAACTGGCTCAGTGAGCTCATAGCAAAATTCAGGTCACTGGCACAGGAATGCAGCATGGTCCCCACTGGACCAATGGACGTCCATGCAAACAACATTAGTTCATAATTTTTTTTTGTGACATTTTGACCCCAAAATGTCAACCATCTTTTTATAACTTGTATTTCTAAACATGACAGGTGTCATTTAATAACAAACTGGAAAAAACATAATTTCACACCAGCAGTGCAAAATCACATGTTGGCCAGGATTTGAAAAAAATAACAGTTGTTACAGTCATGAAGTGGTGTGACAAAATGACTATGCTGTAAATCTGGGGTTTGAATATTGAAAACTGCCAAAGTTATAAGTGTTCATAGAAAAGTACAACATAAAGTGTCTCATTAACTCTGTTGTTTATATATATACATATATAGATGATAGATATATATATATATATATATATACTGTATATATATAATATATATATTCATGGCAAAAAAATCCATTTACTGCATCAGTTAGGGTTGTTCCACAGTGACAAAAGTAGGAAATTCAGTATTAGGGTTGAAAGCCCCCTCTGCACCCCGCGCCCCCAACCGCATCGGGAATGCATTGGGGTCATCAGCCCTAACTCTCTCACCCCATCACATGTAAGCAGGCTGAGGTGTAGAGAATAGGTGAGAGTTAGATTATGACCCCAATGCACTCCCCAATGCCTGTTGGGGCAGTCTGGGGTAATGGGGCTTTCAACCCTAACACCGATCCTCCTCACTTTGTCACTGTGGAACAACCCTAACTGATGCATTAAATGGATTTTTTTTGCCATGAATTTCCCTTCTTTTTGAGAATGAGGACTATAAATAGTGAATACAATGTGATGGTGGGAGCGCAGGCCCTTTGGGCCCCCGTGCTCCCACCACATGATGTCTTGTGGCATAGTAATGGTAAATGCAATGCAAATGCAAGCGGTTATGGTTACACACATGGTGACACAAACATAAATTGTAAAGCAAGGGTTAATAGAAACGTAGGCGTAAAGTGACACCAAAGTGAACAGTGATGCAAACAGTCATGGTACCACTATTGTAAATGCAAATGATAACTGTAACAGCAACAATAACACAAAAGGAAACAGAAATGCAAACCTTAATGCACACGGTGATGGTACCACAATTGAAACGCAAATGATAATGGTAAAAGCAACAATAATGCCAAAGAAAACAGAAACATAAATGTAAGCATGTATTGAAATGCAAACCGTAATGCACACGGGCATGGAAACACAAATGGTAATGGTAAGAACAACGATGATGCATAATGAAAGAAAAACAGAAATGAAAATGGAAGGGCAGCTGCCAAGAGAAATGGTAATGCACACAGTGATGCTAAGTGAAAGACAAACACAAACAGTAGTGGAGACACAAATGGTAACAGTAACGCAAACAGAAATACAAAGGGTAACGCACACAGTGGTGTACATGGTAATGGCAATGCAAACAGGCACGGAAACACACGTGTAAAGCTTATGTGTAACAGTAACTGGAGTGCAAACAGTATTTTTCCCCAAAAGCTCCAATGAGAAACACAGTGAAAACAAAGAATATATGCATAGTAATGGGCCGTGGAACAGAAAACGAGCAGTCATAATACTAAAATGGTAATATCTCAGTAACCGTATGATGTAGAAAAAATTCAAATTTCACATGATTCATGAGTTTCCTGGCTATGTTTCTTTATTAAAGTGTAGCCCTCTGGGCTACACATTGTAGAGACGAAAATTCCGTATCTCGCACTGTTTCTGAGATACGAGCCCCAAAATGCACGCCAGATGCCACCATGTTAGTCTATGGGGAAAAAAGTAAACTTCAGAGTACCATAACTTTGCATCTGTGCAATATTTTGTCACCAAACCACCAAAAGGCACATCTGTGAACTGTTGACTGCCTTCACTCCAAATTTCAGCCCAAAAGACCAAACGTTTTTTGCAGCAGGATGGCAAAGAATTCCTGTCATTTTGGCCATAGTCTAGAAAAGTAGTGTCATGATTTGCTACACCTTTCACAAAAATTTGCAAAAGTGTCGCAAGTGTGACACTACTTTTTCCAGAAATTTGAAAAACATATTTTTGGGGGTATTTAACCCCAAAATAAAGACATGGCTAGCATCCTCATGGCTCCAATAGGGAAACACAAAAAGAATTATGTCCCTAGATGGTCCCAATTTTAAATGCCAAGCATTTCTATGATCAGTAACTGAAAAAGAAATGGCGAATTTGTGACACTACTTGGGCCATTTGCTACACTAAAAAGTGCATTTGCAGCACTTTTGAACTTTTTGTTAACTTTTCCCATTGACGTATAATGGAACTTGTTTTTGAATAACTTTTAAACTGTTTAATATTTTTCACAAACTCTTCAAAGGTACATCACAGAACAATGTTGCATGTTCCCTGAAGTTTTAAGACCAGTCGCGCAAACCCGTGCGACCTGTAGGTGATAAAGAATCGCAAAAAGCATAATTGTGTGCATGAATTTTGCTTAATAACTCCGCAGCCGTATATCTGACTGGTTCAAAAGTTGGCAGATGCCAAGATCTATGGCTATGCCCCATGCTTGCCACAGTTCAGGCAAATCTGTTAAACAGTGGCAAAGTTATTAGGGTGCAAAATTTCACCCTTTAACCTTAAAAGGGCTACTCAACCCTAATTATGGTAGCACTATTGTGCTACCATATATATATATATATATATATATACCCCAAAATTTCAGTAAAGTCTTGTTATGACCCCCATCTCATGAACCCTGTAGGTGAAAATTTTCAAATCCTTGCCAAAACATTGTTGCTCACCATGAGTGCAAAAATACATTTTGGCCAGGATGTGAAAAACAACACCTGTAATGTTTATGAGGCGGTGGGAAAAAATGGCTATGCTGAAAATTTGGGGGCACAATATTGGAAATTACCAAGGTTATGGGTATGTGTAGAAACATTTCTATGTTCGCTCATAACTTGGTCATTTTTATGTCGGCGCTCTTGAGCAGCCAACATCGTGGGACAGTGCAGCTTTAGAGGCGCGGTTGCTGTTGTGCGAATGCAGGGCATGTACCAGTATGTGCATCCCGCATTCCCCAATCAGCCTGCATGCCGGTGCCACACCGTGCATACATAATGGAGCAAGCACATCTGAGCAAAGGTCTGCTACAATCTGAGCAAAGATCATCAGACACAGCGGTCCTTTTCTTGCCATGCTCACTGCGATTATGTACATGGTGGGACACTGGCCATAGAACTGCCAATTTTGGGGGTGCCCAATCCGTCTGTTGGTTGCCCCCTGTGAATGTGCCGATGGTGGAGCCCGCTCCCCTATGGCATAAAGCACTCTCAATTGTTTAATGCTGAGGGGTGCCCAACTCCTCATCTCTGTGCCCCCTTGTTTGTGTGCCGACAGGGTGCCCAATCCCGTTGGCATACATTCTGCCCCTCATGTTGTTTGCCATGAGGGTGCCCTAATCCCCCATCAGCTACAGACCCCCCCGACCAGTTAGGTGGCACGCTTAGGAGCCCACCTCAGCGTGCCAACCTCTGGGGAAAAAACTGCCCTCCAATTTTTTTTTTTTCCTTTTGCACCTGTAAAGGAAAATGGTCCCTCATAGTCTCCGTGCCCCTCCCCACACCTGCACCCACCCACTGCGCACTCCTGCCTCCACACCCCCTCACCCCATACTTACCACAAGAGCTCGGCACAATGATCATCGGTGGACCTGGAATACGTCTGCACTCTTCAAAGCCGACCGTGAACTGAGGAAATGCCGGTAAGCTGTATAATGGGATAGATTGGGTTTTTTCAACTTTAGTACATATCTCAGGTATTTTTGTGAATTTTGGCCCCAAATTTTTAACATGGGGTTTTTGGGACCCCTTCTCATGAATTCTTGCACTGGCATGGCGTTATTCAGTCCAGAAAGGTGATTTCAGTCACTGTGTGGAATCACCTTTTGGGACCACGTAAGGAAATGACAGTGCCACTGTTCATGAGGGGGGCTCTCAAAAACCCTATGTTACAAATTTGGTTGGAAAAATCCAAAGCATGACTGTTTTACAAGCGTGCGTAGCAACTGCGCAACACACGCTTGTAAGTTAGCAAATTTGCAATATTTTCATGCCAGATTCTCAACATTGGCATTTTACCACACCTTCTTGTGAACTGTATAGCTGTCATTTTTCACATCCTGGTTGAAATGTGTTTTTGCACTTCCGGCGCAGAATAGCACAGTCATGGTGCAAAATCAGTGTTCAGGACACATTCTGAAAATGACAGTGACACTGTTCATGAGCAGAGATCCTAATATGCCTGTGTTGAAAATTTGGTGACAATAATCCATAAAGTGACTGTTTTACTAGCATGCGTAGCAACTGTGCAATGCACACTCGTACGTTAGCGCATTCGCACTATTTTCATGCCAGATTCTTGACATTGGCATTTTACCACACCTTCTTGTGAAATGTATAGCTGTCATTTTTCACATCCTGGCGGAAATGTGTTGTCGCACTTCCTGCGCAGAATAGCACGATCACTGTGCAAAATCAGTGTTTGGAACACATTACAAAAATGACAGTGACACTGTTCATGAGCAGAGGTCCTAAAATGCCTGTGTTGAAAATTTGGTGACAATATTCCATAAAATGACTGTTTTACAAAGTGCATAGCAACTGCACAACACACGCTCGTAACTTAGCGCATTCACAATATTTTCATGCCAGATTCTTAAATTTGGCATTTTACTACACCTTCTTGTGAACTGTGCAGCTGTCATTTTTCACATCCTTGCTGAAATGTGTTTTTGCACTTTTGGAGAATAGCACATTTGCTGTGAGAAATCAGTGTTCGGGACACATTACGAAAATGACAGTGACACTGTTCATGAGCAGAGGTCCTAAAATGCCTATGTTGAAAATTTGGTGACAATACTCCATAAAATGACTGTGTTACGAGCGGCATTAGCGCAGTTTGCTAGCACGCCTGCATGTTCAACAAATCCTAATATTCTCACTCCAGATTTTCTACGGTGCCATTGTTCTGCACCTCCTGATGAACAGTACAGCTGTCATTTTCACATCCTGACCAAAATCTTTTTTTCGCAGTTCCGGTGCAGAATAGCGTGGTCGCTGTAGAAAGTCCATGTTCGAGACACATGATGAAAATGACAGTGACACTGTTCATTAGCAGATGCCCTAAAATGCCTATGTTGAAAATTTGGGAATGGAAGTCAATAAAATGAGTGTTTTATGAGCGTGCGTTGCACAGTTTGCATGCACACTCATGACTTTGTGAATCTGTAATACTTTTTATTTTTTAATTTTTTTATTTATTGAAATAATCAGTTTTACAACCTTTGAGTCAGGGACTCGTTTACAAAGGTACCTCGTCATTGGAGGGGGGAGACAACAATTAAGTGAGGTTTAAGACAGAGGCTACATACAGGTGAGATACATAAATACACCTTAGAGTCGCAGGCAACAATTATACAGGTACAAGCATATGTTGGGTTACACGCATCATTGTATAACATCATACACATCGGTATATCATACACATCGGTGTATAGCATCATTGTAACGGTCTGTTCAATTGTACCAGCATCCAGGCATCTGTGGGACCCAAAGGGCATGGAGCTAAGCGAGACAGGGTTTTGGTACACTACTTCCACTCCAGGTGTTCATCATTGGCATTTTTCCATACCTCCTTAAGAACACTGTAGCTGCCTGAAATTTGTTTTCGCATGTCTGGCACAGAATTGCACAGCCACTGTGTGAAATCAGTTTTTGGGACAGTTTGAGGAAATGGCGGTGACACTATTCATGAGCAGAGGTCCTAAAATGCCTATGTTGAAAATCTGGTGCCAAAACTCCATACAATGACTGTGTTGCAAGTGTGCATTGAGCAGTTTCCATGCACCCTTGTAACTTTGTCAATCTGCAATATTTTCATGCCACATTTTCACCACTGGCATTTGTGCACATCTCCTTATCAATAGTCCAGCTGCCATGTTTCACAGCCTGCCCAAAACGTGTTTCTGCAGCTGTGGTGGACAATGGCGTGCTCGCTGTGCAATATCACCTTTTGAGACACATTCACAAAATCACAGCACTACGCGTTTCTAGCTACGTCACTCCCACTGCCACTGCCAGCATGACAACATTTGGCATTGGCAACTACTTGTTATGTATTGTTCACCAAATTATCAACATGGTCTTTTTGAGACCCTACCTCATGAATTCTGGTGGTAAAATTATGTCAATCAGACCCAGAAGGGGATGTCACACAATGACCAGGAAATCATCTTCCAGGCCTGATTAATATAATTTCACCATCAGTGTTCATAAGGTAGAGTCCCAAAAATGCCATGTTGAAACTCTGGTGAAATAAATTGCAAAAATGACTAAGTTATGAAGATAAGTTCAAAACACAACTGAACTACGTAATACAGCACTAACCTGTTTTTCTCAGTTCCCAGTCTGGCATTGAAGAGTGAAGATGTGCCTTTGGTCTAGTGAGGATTACAGCAATGGACATCAGCTTGGTAAGTATATGATGGGGGAGGGTGGTGTGCTGGATGCTAAGTGGGAGGGTCAGGATGGGGATGACAGCAGATGACAAGAGAACATTTTCTTTATTTCAGGATTAAAAAAAAAAGACAACATGGGATGGTTTTATGTTTTTCAGGGTCTGACCCTGGGGATTGGGCACCCCAGTGTCAGCATGAAACCTGGGGCATGGGGGGCACCACAGTGTCTGACTCTACTTGATTGGGGGAGAAAGGTTGTCTAGTTCAACAACTGGGACTGGACACCCCAGTGTCATACAATATAAAGTGATGTGTTATGGGAGCACATAAAGGAGGGGACAAAGAAGGTACCTCTGACACTGGGGATTGAGCAACCCTGTATCAGCATGAAATTATTTTGACACCAGACATTGGGCCCCTTGGAAGACCTAACGGTCAAAGCGCTAGGGGCTGTTTTTCTTCTGTATAACTCTCAACAGTGGGATTGTACTTTGAAATAAATCCTTAACTTTCAGTGGATTAAGTGACTTCTGCAGTGCTGGTATTTTATTATTTGTGAAAGATTATGGACTGGCTAACTTTCTTAGCACCCGCCATCCTCAAACCTGAGTGCAGCAATAAGCTGTTAACTCTTTGGGTCCCATGGTGTCAGGAAGAGTAAATTATGGTCATGGCG
The DNA here is from genome assembly GCA_016271365.2 of Neoceratodus forsteri. Taxonomy (NCBI): domain Eukaryota; kingdom Metazoa; phylum Chordata; order Ceratodontiformes; family Ceratodontidae; genus Neoceratodus; species Neoceratodus forsteri. The sequence goes on along the minus strand of JADMNL010000023.1, from coordinate 507,421,420 downwards.
GGCAGTACGGAGCACAAAGGGGAAGCAAATCGACACCAGGGGTAGGCACCCCGATGTCAGACTACACAATTAATTAAACTAGCACTGGGGATTGGGTACCCTAGTGTCCAGTACATTTAAATAAGGCTACTTATGTGACAAATGGCAGATGGAGCCACACACAGATACACACAGCATGCTCAGCAGGAGCGATACTAAACACTGACACATAGCTCCTTCCCTGCTGAATGAAAACAGTGGGAATGGTTTCACTAGCAAGAAGATGGCCTGCCAGCTGACAAATGACAGCTGTCTTGTAATAAGAATTGATTTCATGTTGTCAGAAAATTAAGTTGTCTTTAGAACACTGATTTTTAAACTGCACATGCTTACAAATGGAATTTTCATTTAAGTCATTTAAAAACTACTGAAGATTGGGACATAAAAAACACAAAAGCACACACATTGGGCCAAACTCTATGAAATCTGCAAGCTTCAGATTTCAAATCCCCCTAGATTTTTTAGCTAGAGTTGAGCAAAAAAAAAGTCTTGTTTTTGGTGATTTTTGCGGGGTTTTGCACCTCTGTATCTTTGCTCTCAGTGAACTGATTACAGTGAACTTTTCAGGATCCAGAGATCCTGGCACCATCTTTGTGTTTTCCAAATCTGATGTAAATTGGTTGGACAAGGTAAAGTTATTAAGATGTAAAACCTGGGGTTTAACATCAGTCCTTTCTGAGCTTTGTCTGCTCTTACTAGGAACATATAGGCCCAGGAAGGTCCTGCCCCTTAGTATCAGGTCAGGATCCTGGTCAGATCACTGTTTAATTTTGAACCTTAAGGAAATTAATACATGAAAACAATCACAAATCCACTAAGAGGACAATGATGCCCTTTATTTTGCCCTTAAACTACAGTACTCAAAACAAACATTTGTCAATTCTGAATGTTCACCTTGTGTACTGATATCATAGGGGGTGTGCGTTTGAAAATTGCTTCAGTGAAGGAATCATTTTCTTAACATTTAAGAATGCACAGTAGAAGTGATGATGTTGGGCAGTGTAACTGGCTTGTTTGTTAATATTTGTGTGCCAAATTTTCAACATACCCTTCTTATGACCCCACCTCATGAACAAGTGCAGAGAACATTTTCAAATCCTCACAGAAAGATGATTTCACACAGTTACTACGGAATCACTTTTTGGGATGCAAAAACACATTTTTTCCAGGATCTGAAAAATAACAGCTGTCACAATCATGAGGTGGTGTGAAGAAATGGCTATGTTGAAAATGTGTGGTCAAAATATTGAAAATTACCAAAGTTACAAGCCTGCATTCATAAATTTCAATGTAGGCTCATAACTTTGTTGTCTGTTAATATTTTTGCCCCAAATCTTCAACATAGCCTTCTTATGACCCCACCTCATGAACAAGGGCAGAGACAATTTTCAGCTTCTGCCTAAAAGGGGATTTCATGCAGTGACTGCAAAATTACCTTTTGGGATGCAAAAAAACATTTTGGCCAGGATCTGAAAAATGACAGCTGTCACATTCATGAAGTGTTGTGGAGAAATGGCTATGTTGAAAATTTAGGTAAAAATATTGACAACTGCCAAACTTAAGAGCCTGTATTTGCAAATTTAACACAGGCTCATATCTTCATTGTTTTTTAATATTTTTGCACCAGATTTTCAACATAGCCTTCTTATGATCCCACCTTATTAACAAAGGTGTAGTAAATTGTCAATTCCTGCTCACAAGGTGATTTTACGCAGTGACCTGAAAATCACCTTTCTGGACAGAGTTTTGTAATGTCACTTAACTGTTCATGAGGTGGGGTCCAAAAAGGTACATGAAAAATTTGGGGCAAAATATTAAAAATAGCCAAGTTATTGCATTGTTGAAAACCCCACTGAAACAAATTGAAACTGAAAATCCCATTGAAATACATTAAAGCACTTACCTCCAGTTCACGTTTGGGCTTTGAAGAGTGAAAACCTATCTGTGGTCAAAGGAAGATTATGGCAACATTACCTCCGGTGCGTAAGTATGGGGTGGGGGTTTAGATGGTAGGCCCTGAGGGAGGGCCGGTGGAGGTGGGTGGATACAGTGCAGCCAACAATGATGGACAGACTTCTTTTTTTCAAGAAAAAGAAAATGATGAGGGACAGTTTTCTTTATTTCAGGGAGTTTTCTATTAATGGAGGACACTGGGGGATTGAACACCCCCAGTGTCACTACTTTTTGTGTGTCAGAGGGGTGCAGACAAGGAAGGTCGGCTTGGTGGACTGTAAGGACCACCAGCAACAGACATCAATGGATGGTTTCTTTGTCTCAGGCAAGCATTCCAGGCTGACCATGACAGATCAGTCTGGCTTGCTGGGTGATGTGGATCAAAGGGATGGCAACTTCTTTTGAAGTTGGTGCCATCCCCACCCAGTAAGCAAGAAACTTTGTCATAGTCAGCCTATGTGCTGATTGATGTGGCACTATCAGGCTCCTGCAACACTACTCTGAATTGGTGGACAGTGTCAGACCCCTCAAAGCCTCACTCTAATACCAACATGTCTGCTGCACTTGCACGCATGGTGAACACAAAAAGGGCTTCATAGAGAGATAAAGGAAAGGCTGCTGTTTACATTGATGCTAAAACTGCATTTATATAACAAACATGAAGAGTTTCCAGCCACGCCTACTTCCTGAACTATATAAGCAGTTCCTTCCAGCCTCTCTCTGAAGCACTTTCTCTTTGCCAGCCAGGGGCTCTGTTGGTCTCTATTCTCACTCTGGGCCTGCTGTGGCCTTGCCCCCCTCCCCCACTTTGTTCATGCTCTGGACTCTGCTTGGTTTTTGTTAGCTGTATTCCTGTGTCTCTCCTGCTTCAGTTATTTGTTTTGCTTCTGGCTGTTGTGTGCTTGTTTTACTGTTTTCATGTGTTTCTGTTTTGGATGTGTGTTTCTTTTGTTTTTTTTTAAATTTTCCTAGCATCTTGTTGCCCTTAGTTTACACTGTTTCTCTTGTGCTCCTGATTCATACTTAACCTGTTTTCCTGCAATTTTTATTGTATGCCTCAGCTCACGCTGTAGTTTGCTGCTTCCTGTTCTTCCACCTTATTTATTTTCACCTCGTCCAGGCTTCACCCTGCTACTCCATGTGCTCTGTGTGTTCATCAGCTCTCCTGTTTTCTCCCTTAGTGCTAGCTTACTTCATTCAGTATTGGAGATCTGAGTTCTCTGCTCAATTTTCTTAGTATTTACACAGCTGGGCCCAATGTCTGCATTGCGCTACAGAAACATTCAGCAATTATGATCACTGCCTGGTCTCAGCTTCCAGCTGCAGGCTTTTGGCAGTATGTTTCTGAAGTTATCTATTTTGACCGTCAGTCATTAATTTGCTTCACCTGCTCCCATTTCTCTGGCAGTGGTCTCATGGTGCTCAGCTTGCATACAGCCCTTTTGGGGATTTAAACCTGCTCAAACATGTTTACTTATACTCGATAGGACTCAAAACCTGAGTCTACTGCAATATCCATGTTTACAAATTCCTGTGCTTTTTCAGTTGTTCAGGTCACTGCAATTCTATATTACTTTCTCCATATGATACAAGCCTGTATAAATGCAATTGTACCAAGCAATTACTTCTGTTGTTTTTCTATGCTTATTGCCTGTGCCCACAATGTCTGTGCTCATTTAATTGTTCAGCTCATCTACTATTAGAAGCTATAATTAATTACTGCCCAGTCTGACTGCTTCTTTCTGGTATTGTGAATACCCCAGTTTTGAATACTTTTCTGGTATTAACCATACCACTGTTTTATTTACTTCCTTCTGGTATTGAAAATACCCTTGTTTTGAATACTTCCTTCTGATTCTAACAATACTTATACTTATTTCCGGTATTGAAAATACTCCTGTGTTGCATACTTACTTCTGGTATTGTGAATACCCCAGGTTTGGACACTTCCTTCTGGTACTGAAAATAACCCTGTTTTGAATACTTATTTCTGGTATTGATAATACCCCTGTTTTGCATTCTTATTTTGGGTATTGTGAATACCCTGGCTTTGAATACTTTCTTCTGGTACTTCTAATACCTCAGTTTTGAATACTTCCTTCTGGTACTTAAAATACCTCTGTTTTGAATACATCATTCTGATACTAACAATACCCCAGTTTTGAATACTTCTTTCTGTTACTGAAACTACACCAGTTTTGAATACTTCTTTCTGGTATTGAAAATACCCCTGTTTTGCATACTAATTTCTGGTAGAGTGACTACCCCAGTTTTGAATACTTCCTTCTGGTACTTCTAATATCCCAGTTTGAATGCTTCCTTCTTCTACTTCTACTACCCTGATTTTTGAATACTTCCTTTTGGTACTTTAATTATCCCAGTTTTGCATACTTCCTCCTGGTACTGTAAATATCCTCATTTAGAGTACTTCCTTCTGGTGCTTAAAATACCCCAGTTTTGAATACTTCCATCTCTTGTGTCAAATACTCCAGTTTTGAATACTTCCTTCTGGTACTGAAACTACCACCATTTTAAATACTTCCTTCAAGTAATTAAAAATACCCCAGTTTTGAATACTTCTTTCTGGTACTGATGATACCCCAGTTTTGAATACATATTTCTGGAACTGAAAATACCCCAGTTTTGCTTACTTATTTCTGGTATTAAACATACCCTGGTTTGCATACTTAGTTCTGGTATTGACTATACCACCGTTTTGCATACTTATTTCTGATATTGAACAAACCCCAGTTTGGCATTTCTGTTTCTGATATCGAGCCCATCCTGCATTCGGTCTGCTGTTCAGTCACTCCTGCTACTGCTAATTCTTGCTTTCTTATGCTGTTTCTATTTTTTTTGGGGGGGGGGTCCTACCCTATCAATGTTACGTTTGCTGTTTGGTCTCATGTGCTCAGTTGTGGCTTCCCCATTATTCCTACTGTGGGAGACTGGGTTGTTTCAGTGGGGAATTGTAGTTACTAGTGGCAGTAGAATACTTTTATGTAAACTATGATCTAGCCTTTTCCTTTGCATCAGCAGCTTTCAATCTTCCTGGTCTAAATACTTTAACCTCACAATCTACATGCCTTCAAAATATCCTTTTCATTCTATTACAGCATTGAAAATGCTCCTTACTGGACTAACCTAACTCTTCCTTAATTGCATTTAATGTATTCACACTAATCATCTCAATTCACTCTCCATAGTAACGCCATACCAATTGGCTGCTTAGGTTAACTATATAATTTGGTCTTGTATCCTATCAAGAGTTTTGGTAAACTTCATGTCTTGATCACCAAGAAACCTTTATTTCAATTGCCTGTGCTACCTGCTAATAAAGGACTATATACATTGCTGTGCTGGCATTCCGTAAGCCACAGTACCTTCTCCTCCAGATTAAGGAGGCTTCCCCTTTTCCTACAGTTGAGGAGGCTTTCCATTCTGGAACCATCACTAAATAAATTAGCCCAAGCCTGGAAGGAAGGTGATGTCAGCCTTGGATCCCAAGAGATTTCCTCACCAAAGTTTTTTTTTCTCTCTTTCTCCATGCCACAGATCACAATATTTAATAATATTCTTAGCTTATTTAGGTATGTTCCGCTGTTGGATGGAGATGGATGGTGGCCCTACTAGCAGTTCACTGTCTCCTTAGGAAGCCCCTTGCTGTCATCAGTGCAAGCCATATAATTGAAGCTATCCTGCTAACTTGTGCATCTCATTTATGTTTTCATTAAGCTACCTGTTCCTGTCAGTCTGCTTCTCTACCTCCAAGTCATCGATTGCTGTTACAATTCTTTTGGGGTTTCTTCCTAAGGTACCTTTAACCAAGGGACCCTTCCTGTGGCACTTCTAGGGGTGAAACCCTCTTACAGGGTTCCTTGCCTTCAGTTCCCCTACTGTGTGGTAACTCCTAATGGCATAGAGAGTGTGAATGGCCACAACATTGTAATAAAGTTGCATAAGTATAACATTGTTCTGGTTGCATAGGCCATTGAACCATGTTCCCTATGCAATTCATTTGCAGTTCATTTTTAAAGAGCAGCTGATACCTTCAGCATAACATTTATAAAACACAGTGTTTAGATACAGTTCAGCTTGTATTTCACATTAGTTCTCTGTTCCATCTCCCCATTATTTATTACTGAGGTCATCTACATGAAAACAGGATCTTTGCTCCTAAAGAGTTCATCTATTTCTGTTGCTTTCTCCTTACTTGAGATCACAATGCACTGCTTCTGACATCACAGTTACTCCCATGGCAGCAGATTGTGATGTCACAACAGAGGATTATGACTTAAAATACAAAGTAAGCTATAGAGGCAGATAAACTAAGGGAACTCCAAGAGATAATCATGCATTCATGCAGATTTACTCAGTAATAAATAATGGGAAGAGAAATATTAAAATATATATGGAATGCAATGCAGACTGAATTGTATTTAACTATTATGTTTTTAAAAGTTTTATCTGAGGCGTCAGTAGGTCTTTGGGTTCTATGTGATAATGGCAAAAGCCTAAAGGTGATCATTGTTATCCTAGAAGTCAAGAGTGCAAAATAAATTTCGGCACTCTGACACTCCTAGCGCATAGCAAAGGGCACGGGGACTTTGTTTTTAATGTTTTATGGGGTTTTGCCCCGCACCTCTACTTAAGGATTCTCAACTCAGGGGGTGCATGTCGGGGTGAAAAACATTTAAAAAAAAGCTCCGGCTTGGCACAAAAAACTCACCAGTGACCAGACCTGAACCCAGTACCCTGACAACAAATGCTGCAAACTCACCCACCACACCACACCACGGGGTTGGCTCGTCAACCCACCATGGCACCAGCCTTCACATACCCTCCACTCCTCACTGTGCATGCTTGCTCCCCTCGTGAGTACATGTTGCAACATCCTGTCGCTATATTCACCCACCCCCATCCGGCTGCCCTACCTCCCATAGCTATCCTTGAAATGTGCTGGGAGTGGATCACTGTTATTGTAGGTGCCCATTCCCCAGCACTAATATTATGGGATACAACTCTTTGACAAACTGATCAAAATCATGACATAACATGTATTATTTTTGCCAATACACATTGATTTTTTTTTTTGGTTTCTATTTCAAACTCTATTTATTCACTTTCCCTACCTGAACTCTCTCCAGAGGGTCTCTCAGTGCCTGCCATTATCTCATCTGCCTGAAGCTCTCCTCAATGCTTCTCCTGGGCCTAGCTCTCCAGCCACTACCCAGCCCCCCAGCCCCCCAGCTCTGAGTTCCCCGAGGTGAGACCACCAGATTAACTCCTCCTAGCACTTTATCTAGAATCTTGATGAGTGACCCGGCAGAGGAAGTGAGAGGAGAAACCCAACATGGGCATGGTTGGCTAGCCCCCCTGGACCCTCCTTCGTCTATCAGGAGGCAGAGGGTTTTTCTTGTAGTTTCCCCTACTGGCATGGCATGCAGTGGCATCAGTGCAGGACCACCCACAGACCACCTGCCATTGCCAGACCCCTCCTGCTGAACCTTGCTGCTGAATTGCTCCTAGCTTGCACCAGGAGCTGCCACTGAGTGCGATATTGCCCCAATCCCACCCAAGAAGAAGAGAGCAGTCCTCTGGATGCTCAATCTCCTCCTCCCCTGCCAAAGACCAATGGCCCAGGCTCATTCCCAAACCTGGGTCACCGGCGTGGCACAAGGTGTGGCGTCCTGCACCTCAACCCTCAGCACCACGGGACCAGCCTCCAATACACAGGTTAAGCTATGCTTTTGATCCTTTCTTTTACATAATCTGTGCCAAATGTAAACAAAGTTTCAAGGGCTTTCTGAGACAAAGGGCAGTACAACAATACAGTATTGTAATTTTCCTGGTGGTCTAGTGGCTGTGGCATTGCTCCTTTTTCATGATAAATTGCAAATCCTCTTGTTCAAGAAGTCTTTATCATGTAGCAGTTGATTGGTTCCATAGAAGTCCAACAATTATCCCACAGCACTGCAAAATACCCCCCACTCATCTGCCCAACCACCAGCTGCAACCATACCCATAAGCCCAATATGATAACACATCCTGAGAGTGACTGCCAGTAACAAAAAAAAAACTCCCTCGTCAACCTGCATATGTTGTGCATACATGCGTGCTTGATGGAGAATATTGAGCTTCCTTCCTTCCTGACTGGCATGAGTAAATGACATGTAACTGTGTCATTTAACAGTGCTGGTCAGGGAGGAAGGGAGCTCAGCATTCTTGGTCAAGCATGCATATAAGCACAACATATGCAGACTAAGGAGGGCAATTTTGTTTCTATTAGCAGTTGCTCTCAGGATCTTCATTGGAATGGGTGTGTTTTCAGACTGGGCTTGAGGGTATGGCAGTAGCCAGTGGTCAGGTGGGGTGGGGTTCAGCATTTTTTTTCTCTTCCCTTTCATTGTTGGGGCTTCTCTGTTTTGCCTGCACTGTTGGTAGGACAATATCTTTTTTTCTCTATGGCTTCATCAAAATGTTTACACTCTGACTGCGGTATTTATACCTCATGTTCAGTATAGCCAAGACTGTGGCATCTTAGGAGTGCTGCAGCAGAACTGAAAAAACTGAAAACTTCAGAAGAAACATATGGATGAAAGCAAGCTTCCAATGGCTTGGGGAATCTATTATGGAAGCAGCACTTGGATATTAATTTCCTAAATCTTCAACGTCCCTTGGAGGGTGATTGAAGCCAAAATCCTTGGTGACATGGACCAGTTTATTTTGTGTTATTGACAAGATTCTCCTAAATGTGAGTTCAAGCTGTTAAAGAAACATTTCAGTGACAGGCTGCCTGCTTTGAGGTAATGATTGAAAACAGACTCTCAAAAGAGTGACTGTGAATGTTTTTTGGCTGCATGTCCAGAGGAATTCATGTCTCACCCACTCTATCAGGTTCTTCAGTCAGGCATTTTTATGGCTGCCCATAAAGAACTCCTCACAGCTCTTCAACATTCTTAATATAACATCACACAGAATAGTAACTTAAGCAACTGAGGCCCTCCCCTCCCCCCATAAAAGTTCTATGAAAAGATTTATTTGCTCAGTAAATAACACTCAGTTGATCTCAATAGAAAAGGGGGATATTAAAAAGGAAAAAAGTGAATTCAGTTATTTCTGTCATAAATCTATGACTGCATTTCTTTGCAGATCAAATCAGGATCAAACTTCTTGTGACAGTATCACCTTTAATCATGCCGGAAGATCCATTAGACACTGTTCACACTGCTAAATATCTGTTTAGCAGTCAGGACCTAAAATGAAACAGAGAAACCTGGGAAGAAGCCCAATACCAAAGTTCTTAGGAGGTGGAACATCTGCTTGTCTTGTCACCAAACACCTCTGTAACACTGGAGGCCTCTTGCTATCTGTCAGTCAGCAGCTTACGAAACCATGACTCAAATAAAATCTACCTCTGCATTCAAAAATCTTAATTTTATGCCCTTATGTCTTGAGCTGCCTACGTTCATCTTGTGGAAAACCAGCCCTTGTCATCTTTTTCTCTGGAACTTACATTTCCTCATGGGGTTCATGCAGCATTCTGCCCTGTAGTGGAATCTATCGGGGTTCTGCAGGAGATTAAACCCCTTCTGATCTGCAAGTGAAGAGGACACTACCAGTTAGAGTGGTGAGGTCTGAGTGTTTTGTTTTTCCCTACTCCTGGATGCAGCTGGCAAGGGTGCCATGATCTACATGCACACATAGTTGTGTGACTTTACTCTTGATGCAGGCTATGTCCTCTCTCCCAAGACACAACCACCTGTGGTGATCTAAGTGGCAGTATTGCAGTGGAGAATGCTGCCCTCCCTCACTAGTGGAGGAGACTGCACTGTGGTATGCTCAGTCCTCCTCCCTCTGCTGGCCCCTAAAGAGCAGCTGACGCCATTAGGACAACTTTAACAAAATATAATATTTGGACACAGTTCACCGTGTATTTCACATTAGTTCTGTATTCCTCCTCAGCATTATTTATTACTGAGGCCATTCGTATGAAAATGGGATCTTTGCTCCTGAAGAGGATATCTGTTCCTGTTGCTTTCTCCCTACCTGAGGACATAATGCTCTACTTGTGACATCACAGTTACTCACATGGCAATAGATTGCGATGTCACAACAGAGGACTATGACACAAAGTAGGGAGTGAGCTAAAGAGCCAGACAAACACTAGGAGATATAGAGCATGTTTTCATGCAATTTTCTCAGTAATGAGTAATGGGGAGGAGAAATCTATTGAATACATACAGAATGCAAGGTAAATTGTACCTAAATATTGTGTTTTTTTAAGTTTTCTTTGAGGCATCAGCAGCTCTTTAATATACTGGGCTTCTTCCTAAACCAGGGTCAACAGCATTATGAGTGGTAACCCTACTGTTGTGCCAATGGGCTGCCCCTCAAGCATCTTCTAATGTGCTCCTCCATTAGTTCAAAATCAAAGATTAAAAGTTGTGCATTTAACTGTGAGATCTCACCATGCTTTTTCAAATTACTGTAAAAACCATTCAATTAACTAAGAAAATGGATGGGAATATACTGAGTAGACGTGTTTCTCTCTAGGAAATATTTTTATTTCTGATTTATTTCATCAACTTTTCCACCCAAGCTGTATCTTAGACTTTAGTCAGAGGTTATGTCACTTAATTGGCTGTAGGAGATCCCACAACTACATCTGTTTCCAGCAGCTAACCCCCTTCACTAAACAAAAACATATAGGTCATTTAAGGCATGCAAGACATGAATGCAAGTTAAACTCAAGAGTTCTGTGTTGGAAATTCAGGTAAAGTGCTAAAACCTAAACCTTGCCTCATCCATGCATAATCCCTGCACTTCTATTGTATGAATATGGAAGGACAGCTATAAAAGATTATACCTGAATGATGCATGGAATGCAAGAATTTTCAGATATCCTTGAACCTTTCTTGAAAAACACATGTTCTGAACTATCATTTATGTGTCACGTATCTTCTGTATGCATATGGCTTGCATGTTTCTCATGTTACTTTTGGTAAGATCATGGGCAATAGAAACATAGAAGCATAGAATTTGATGGTAGATAAGGACCACCTTGCCTATCTCGTCTGCCCATTTCCCTACCTAACGGATAAGCTGCAGATCTTAGTTAACCAACAACCTACTTCCTCCTACCCCCCCACTAGAATTGCCTTATGTCTGTCCCATGCATTCTTGAATTCCTCCACTGTTTTTGACTCCACAACCTACTCAGGAAGGCTGTTCCATGAATCTACAATCCTCTCCATGAAGAAATACTTCCTCACATTACCTCTGAGCCATCCCCCCTCTATCTTCAAATTGAGCCCCCCTGTTCTTGCACACCTCTTTTTCTGAATGATGCTACCCTCTTGGACTTTGTTGATTCCCTTGAGGTACTTGGTAGTTTCTGTCATGGCCCCCGTCTCCCTCCTTTCCTCGAGGCTGTACATATTAAGCTCCTCTGGTCTTTCTTCATATGTCTTCTGGTGCAGACCCTGCACCATTTTGGTTGCTCTCCTCTGGACAGCCTCCATCCTGTCTATGTCTTTGTGGAGATGGGGTCTTCAGAAATGCACGCAGTACTCCAGATGTGGTCTTACCAACAACTGTCTTTACAGAGGAATAACAACTTCCTGTTTTCTGCTGGTGATGCCTCTCCCTATGCATCCCAGTATCCCCCTAGCCCTCCTTACTGCCATCTCACATTGTTTGCCCACCTTTAGGTCATCTGATATAACTACCCCCAGGTCCCTTTCCATTAATGTTATTGTTAGTATCCATACCCTCAAGTGTCCCTCATTATGAAGGACATCACTCATTTTGCCCCTTAAAATTGCTCTGTCCCTCATCCGTCCTTCATGGAAAAGGTGCTGCCTACACAGAGAATGTGCTGTAAATTCAGATTTTAAAGCAGAAACTCTTAGTATTCTAAAATATTAAATCCAAAATAAACTTTGTATAAGTAAACACTATGGTTTTCACAGTGTTCTGAGGTTATATCTCCATGTTTGATGATGTGTCCCTCATTCTGAGCATCTGTGTCCCTCGTTGTCCCTCATTTTGAGTTTCCAAAAATGTTCATGTCCCTCATTTCAGTGACAAAAGGTTGAGAGGTATGTTAGTATCTCACCCCCCATTGTGTACTCTTCCCCTGGGTTTTTGTTTCCGAGGTGCATTACTTTTCACTTCTTTGTGTTGAATCTAAGCTGCCATACATTTGACCATTCCTCCAGCCTTGCCAAATCCCTTCTCAACATTTCCACCCCACCTTGTGTATCAACCTTGTTGCAGATCTTTGTGTCATCTGCAAAGAGACATACTTTTCCTTCCTGTCCCTATGCAATGTCACTTATAAGGACGTTAAAAAGGACTGGCCCCAGTACTGAACCCTGTGGTACCCCACTAGTAACCCTCCTTTCTTCACTGTGGACTCCATTTACTATCACCCTCTGTGTCCAGTCAGTGTTTTACCCAGGCTACCACTCTGGGACCCACTCCCAGGCTGGCTAATTTGTTTATTAATCTTTTGTGTGGGACTGTGCCAAATGCCTTGCTAAAGTCTAGGTAGGCCATGTCCACAGCCCCTTCCTGGTCTACTACTTTGATCACCCAGTCAAAGAAAGCAAATAGATTTGTCTGACGACCTTCCTGCTGTGAATCCTTGCTGCCTTGGGTCCTGTGCCCCACTGGCCTCTAGGTGCTCAACAATTCTTTCCTTCAGAAGAGATTGCATCATTTTCCCTACCACAGAGGTCAAACTGACAGGTCCATAATTTCCTGCCTCTGTCTTTCTCCCACTTTTGTGAAGAATAATCACATCTGCCCTCCTCCAGTCCTCAGGTACCACACCATCATCCCATGATTTATTAAAAAGGGTAGTCAGTGGTGCTACTAATTCTCCTCCTAGTCATTTTAGAATTCTGGGGTGAATTCCATCAGGCCCCATTGCTATATCCACCTTCAGTTTTAGGAGTTCTTTCAGAACCCTTTCTTCTGTGAAAGGACTGATATCAACCCCCATTCCAGAGTGCTTCTATTGACTGGATTAGGTACCTCCCCCTCCTCTTCCTTTGTGAATACTGAGCAGAAGTATTCATTCAGTATCTCTGCTTTTTCACTGTCCCTCTATGCTCAACCACCCTCCTCTTTATTCAGCTTCAGTATCCCTGCCTTAGTCTTTCTTTGCTCCCTAATGTACCTATAAAAGGTTTTATCCCCCTTCTTAACCAAGTTGGCAATATTTTCCTTGGTTTGGTCCTTTACTATTTTGACTGCCTTCCCCGCTTCCTTCTGCTTTAACTGGTACAGTTCTCTGTCCTGCTCCTTCTGTGTTTCCTTATACTTCCTGAATGTTATATTTTTCTCCCTAACCTTCCCTGCCTCTTCTTTTGAGAACCATAGTGGGTTTTTTGTTTTGATTTGTTTATTCACTTCACACTAAGGGTTGTTGCCTCTGTGATGGCAGTTTTGATGTTTCCCCATTGTTGCTCTACCCCACCTTCTTGCCTGTTTGCTAGTGCTTTTCTGAGGCACTCTCCCATTTTGACAAAATCAGCCCTCCTGAAGTCCATTACCTTCACTTTTGTGTGGCTTGACTCTACAGCTAAGTTTATCGTGAACCACACTGTTTGGTGGTCACTTGTTCCCAGATGACTACCCACTTCTAGGTCTGAGATCCTCTCTCCATCCACATTTGAGTGTACCAGGTCTAAGATTGCTCCCTCCTGAGTGGGTTCCAAAACTAGTTGTCTGAGGCATGCCACCTGTAGGGCATCGAGAATGGCCCTGCTGTTGGATGTGGCTGCAGCAAAGGTGCTCCAGTTAACATCTGGCACATTCAGGTCCCCCACTAGCAATATCTGCCCTTTCTCTGCCATCCTAAGGATGCCTTGGCATCCTAAGAATGCCTTGGCACTGAGGTTAGATGGTACAGTAGAAAGACCATCTCAGCTTAGGTCATACATTGAGTGTGTTTAGCTGTAGTCAAGCAGTAAGATTATCTAGAAAGGTGCAATTAGAGGGCCTTACTGTTATGAGAAACAGTAAGAGCATTGCCCCCTAGCTGGTAAAGGCAGATACCAATGGAAAACTGAAAGCATAGCCTAACCTCCCTGATTATGTGAATAACCTGAATGATGAAAACTGCTGCCTGTGGAGCTCAGGGTCCATGACTTGATTACCAACAAGGATCTTGTGTCTGAGCCCAAACTGAAGAAACAAAAAAAACAAGTTTGCTCTTCTCTGCTTAGTTTCTAGTGGATGCTGAGCCATATTCCAAAACAACATTACACAAATTGGCCTCAATTTCATGTAAGTGTTAAGCTTTGCTAGGAAGAAGAGGTCCTGGTGGAGGGCAAAAGAATGCCAGAGTTGCCCTGTAACATGCCAAAGTGAAAGATCATTTTCTACATCATAAGACCCAACAATCTTTATGAAAAGTTAACAACTGCAGCTGTCAGAGGAGGATATTCACAAACTATCAAAAAAAGAGAGAAAACAAGCTTTGAGGGGGAGAAAAAAGAAAAGAGGAAGCTCCTGAGTACCTCTCCTTCCAGGGCTCCTAGTTCTACTGAGATTCCAGTATTTTACAGGGAAATTGAGCCATCTATAGGGAAATTGTCCCCATAGATTTGCACTGGTTATACAGGAAAACACACCAGTTTGACTTCCATAGAAAACTATGTAAACTGCATGAAAATCCAGGAAATTTGCCCTGGAGTTACAGGAAAAATGTCAAATCAATCTGGGAGCATTGTCCTTCAGTCCCTGTTACTCCAGACAAACAGGAGAGTCCTGGCCTGATGTCTGTCTCCTGCAGTCCCGGGTAGCTCTGGGAAAATTGGTCCATCAGCTACAGCAGAAGCTGCGAACCCCAGTCCCAATAGCCTTTTTGAAACTCCAGTTTCGTTTATCATAAAGCCAAAAGAAGCTCTTCTTCATGAACTCAGTTCTTTCTCAGAGGTGAACAAATCCTAACAGGCATTTCTTCAAGTTATAAAGACATTTGATGAAAAATTGACACAAGCTGTACCAACAGCAGCTTGCATCAACTGCCGGTGCACCAGAGACCTGACACCGAATTCTCTATTGGGTAGGGTCCTGGCACCAAAGTCCCACAGTTTGTGGCAAATGTGGCTGTATGTCATCAGGTGACACACCTAAGTGGTTTTCTGCAAGCTGCAGGGTGGCTGAGTGGCACTCTTGGAAGGTGGAAATAACTTGTAGGTGTAATGCAAATATGCCAGACACATACATGATTATGTATGAAAACTAAGAGCACAAATACATCATAACTAATCTCCAAGAAGACAAACTGACAATATTTACCAATGATTCAGACATCACTTTAATTGTATCTATTATACAACCATAGCGTAGGTAATGAAGTGAATGACAGAAATGTACCAATATTGGACTGTAGTAAGAGTTCCTAGAGTCCTTGGTGACTCACATGTCAGTCCTTCTAAAATGTTTGTTCTATTTATTGTAAATTCTTTGGTCAGGAAACACACACTATGTCAATGCTGTTGTTGGAGCATGGGTGATCTTTAGTCAGAGGCAGCACATGTACCCAGCCACTCAGGGAGGGGTCTGTGGGTAGCACATGGACTATTAGACTGTTTTCAGCAGCACCTCACACCTTAGAAAATTCCAAGAAATGGGATATTGTGGCATTACCCTGGTGCAAAGCTCCTTGCACCATGCTGCATCCCATTTTGTGCCGAAGGACATCGCAAGCACCTTTGCACATACAGCCTGCATTTACCACAGGCTACATTTGAGAATTGCTCCTTGCCCACTTTTTGGTGCAAGCTGCGCCTTGCATCATACCTGTGATGCAAGCCCTTCATCATGCAGGAAGCTTTGAGAATCAGGGCCTCAAGCTCGCTGGTGCAGGTTCTTTCAGTTCAGATCAGAAGTTTAACAGATGGGTTGTAAATTATCTTTGCTCTAGCCAAGCAAAGCATGGGTTGTATTTGACTCAGTTTGTTATAGCTAATTTGAGCCAGACCAACATTCTGAGTTTTTGATCGGCCATAACACTAAAAATTGAAGAGACACAACGTCATCTGAAGAAAGTGATCTCAATATTGGATGAACAACTGAGAATGGCTGGAATGGTACAGAAATCCCCAAATCAGTATCTGTGGTGGTACACAGAGTTGAACTCACTTGAATTAACAGCATTTGATTAATTGTGCTATCATGTGCATTCATCAAAGTGTGATCTGGGCTTTGGTCTTTATTATGAAGGGAAATCTGTGCTGTTTCAAGCTTGCTAAAAATTATTTCTGATCCATTTACAAGTTGTTTACTGACTTTTGATTTTTGTCATTAAATCACCATTAAATTATAAATTGTTGTTTGCTTACTGCATTAAATGCCTAGGATATAGCCAGTCAACATCCCCCATTCCAGATGTACGAAGAGGGGCCTCTGTGTTGTGAAGCCTGTCCTTTTTGTTTTGGACCATGCAAATCCCTTATTCATATTTAGTGCTACAAATGTGTTTCTCCATGACTGTTTTATCTCACTTACTTTCCCTTTATCATTCTGTATTGAATATATACACTATGGCATGCTCAGCACTCTTTGTGCTGAGTAGGGTCTTGGAAGCATGCACCATAACTCACATTTTGTCACTGAAATGAGGGACATGGACACTCAAAATGAAGGATAATGAGGGACACTAACCCACATGATGATCAGGACACATCATGAAACATGGAGATACAGTACCTCAGAACACAGTGGAAACCATTGCATTAGCACCTGAGAATGAATTTCTACCATTAAGCAGGGGTACCATTTAAGTAGGCAGAGCGGGGCAGTCCCCCCCCCCCACATTTGTGATACAGTAGGTTGTTCTTATGGTGTGGCAATAATGGCATTAAGTTTGAGTTTAATCTTGTGCACAAAAAGTGCCCAACTGGCCTGTGTGTGCTCATGCTGCAGATACCCTCCAGACTCAACTGTGTCTGTATTGTGTTGTCCACTCTCTACACCTATTAGCAGTGGCTCAATCACATATGACATGGATGAGCTCCAGCCAAGAAAGAGCGCATGAGTCTTGCATGTGCGACATTGTCTTTCCCGCCACAGAGTAGACAGACTGCACACTACAGCTTGAAGGAGTCTGTGAGCACTGAACTCTCAAGTTGCATTGCAGTGTTGTGGCAGCATATTTTGTTGGTCTTCTCTTAGTTAGCCTCCATCTCCCCTGGTGGCTGAAGGGGCAGAGGGTGAGCTAGAAGGTAACTTAAGATTAGGCTACCAACTTACTCTACTAGGCTTGCCTTGCAAAAAAAACAGCACAGACCCCCATGGCAGCAAGCTAGGCTTAGCAGCAGTGGTGACAGCAATGTGAGTGGCCTTCATAGGCCTTGATCAGTGGAGTGTGGCAGCAGCCTCAGCAGCCACAGCAGCAACCAAGCAAGAAGCAAGCAACCCAGGTTGGATGGGTTCAGTTGGTGAGGTGACTTGGTTATGGACCATGTTGGGAACATGTGATGGCTGGTTCTAGCATCCTCATGGAAGAAGAGAGGGGTAGTGGACTGAAAACTGGGCTGGTGGCACACTATGCCAGGCTGCAGGTTCTGGTCATATGGCTGAGTAAGTAAAAGTAAATAATTTTTTTACAGGGGGATTGGGAAAGGAGGAAGGACTGAAATATTGATGTGTTTTTCATGTTTCTTCACCTTTGGGTAGCTTCATGACCCATGAAGGATGGGTATTGAATGGTACGGAATCGTGGAGAAAAATCGTGACAAAGTTCTTTTTTTTGGGGTGCGGGAGGCAGAACTTCAGCCAGGAAAAAAATTGGTTAGTAACTGGGTGGGTTTAAGCCTAAATGTGATGCGCTTCTCTTGGGTATATACAAATGAATGTTATACATTTGAATTTTTCCTGATTTGCATATCACTTTTTAGTCAAAGCAAATACATTGTACCTTTTAGAGATGTTACAGACATTCTAGTACTGTCCCTTGCATTCACAGACAGTTGAGCGGTATGGTATGCATAGACTATTAGAGCCCCATTATAATCAGGCTTATGCCCCCCCCATATGAAGCTGAACTCCACATCCCTTATGCTCAAAGGGCAAAGGAGACTGCAGGAGTATGCACCACTGAAATAAAAGGGGGTATTTTTTTATTACTATTTAATACATTATTGATGGAGAGTTGGAGATTAATGAAGGTCACCACTCCACTAACAAGGGCCTTGTTAGTAGAACAGTGGCCTTCATTATTCTCCAACTCACCATCATAATATATAAAATATTAATAAAAAATAACTCCATTCATTTCAAGGGGGTACGCCCTAACACTCTGACCAATGGACATCATCTCTTAAAGACTCCTACCTCTAGCTACCTAGTACTCAAGTAAGAGACTTTTTACTTATATCTATACTTGATGGGTTGCCTGTAGCAGCATGGCTGTACCCGTTAAAGTGTGTGCATATTGGGGAAGGACTGGCCATGTGCGTGTGTAGTTATTGCTACATTTGTGCTTGCACCTTAAAGTCTATTTGTGTGGAAGCATTCAAAACTATGGAGAGAAAATAGTAGGAGTACAGGCCAGACAGAAGTAATTAAGTGGTTTTATGGGTAAGTTTGTGTATTGGGTGTGGGAAAAAAACACATGAGTTTCCATTGGTATGTGTGCTACAGTTCAACTGTGAAACTGAGATGAGGGAGAGAAGAATACTGAAAAGCATAACACTGGCTACAAGCATGCCACATAAGTGCAGATGTATTCAGATACAGTATGTATTGAAGTACAAGTAAGTCATATGTGTGCAGACAGTATGGCTTAGTGGTTAAAGGCACTGAACTGTAAGCCAGGAGACTTGGAGGCATGAAGACCTGGGTTTGAATCACATCAACCCCCACTTGTGTCTGGTATGATCCTGAGTGAGTAACTTAACATTTATGTGTACAGTCATCAGTGTCCACTTGCTTTTTGCATGCATGCAGTCTTTCCCATTTTAACATAAAAATCATGGTTTCCACACATGCTTGCTGCACGCATGCCATATGCATGCCATTGGTTCCAATTTAATATTTAAATCATACTTGCAGCATGTATATCACTTGGGTAGTTTTATGTGTGCAGCATGAAAACATTTCATATAATTGTTTCTGTAAGGGTTAACACACTGTTAGTTTTCTTTTGGACTTTGGAGTGAGCAGTATCTACTTATTACCCATTATACGGTATGTTTCTTTAAATCAGGTGTCTAAGTACAGTATTTGAGTTATTCTTACTGTACTAAGGCTGTCGTAATCTTTGTTATAAATGCTTATAACAGCTAGTACAATTCATTCACCAGTATTGTAGTGTTACAACATTGTGTGTATAATGTGTGCTATATAGAATGTTGGGAGAAAATACATTTCTAGGTGAGCCTTAAGCATGCTTGGATATAGTTTTTATTTTCTTAATTTAGACTTTAATTATTAACTATATATAACACTATGTTAAGTATAATATGATTTGTTGAATAGAGGCAGCTGGTTCTTTGTGGGTGGTTGCTATTTAATATAATTTCCTTAATGGGTCAGCCTATTTGAATACGGTAGATTGACACCATTTAAAATATGTTTTTCTGTACAGAAAATGTACCCTTTTATTTTGTTCTGCCTGCTGTGTAAAACTATTAGTACTATAGTACATTATTATTATTAAGTCCTTAGCTTGCCATCCACCTAATTACTACAAGGACCTTATCTGTGCTGTTTTAATGTAATTTTAATTTTTTATGTTAGTTTTAAATTGTCATTTCTATGTAAAACTATACTGCTACATGCATTATGGAAGTTACCTTCAATATTAATTATATTGAAAAATATCAAAAATTAGAAAAAAGAAGAAGAGGAGGCCCTGGAAAGAGTGAAAATGGAGACTGGTATACCCTCTCATACAGCAGTTGGCAAGAGATCATTTCAGTGTTACATATGTGCTAAATTGAAATGAGAAAGAACCTCTGAGGAGTGGACTATGAATTAGTCCACTTGCAGATTATGTTTGAAAAAATAGCCAGGTTAGTGGAGAGATTTATTGGGAAGTGGAGAGAGTATGCACCTGCCAAGTCCTTTGAATTACAGGAGGATTCTTCAAGTAGAGGTATACAGTGTTGGAATTAAGGAGAGGGGGCTTGCCAGGTTTTGGCCCCCCTAGCTCTGAAATGAGTCCTGGTAGCTCAGACACCACTGCCATTGACTTTTAATGGGAAGGGGGGCTCAATTTAAAGATAAGACCCTTATAGATCCCCCAGCTCCCAAAGCCCATAATATGTAACTCCAGCGCTAAGCATGAAACAGCACAGGCTATTAGCTTTTCTCTCAACTCATTGCCCAAAAACTAAAAAAAAAAATCAAGTGACTCAAACTACTCTTTGTATTACATAAAGACAAAACCAATATCCAAGAATGTAGAATTGAGTATCTAAATGTAAAAGGTTCCATTGACAGGGTTTGATTTTAACATCATTTCACTAGTCCATGACCTAGTGCAAACTGACCAGGACTAGTGCAGCTAATCCTGTACTTGTCTATCTTGACTAGTGCAGATTTTCCATGGCTGTCAATGAAGCAAAAAAAGTCCCTACGTTAGCAGGTTCTAGTCCTCATGCTAATTACCTTCAGTGTCTGAGATGGCCTCATGTGATTAACATATTTTTAAGAGCTGCAATTATCTGGCAGTATATGAGCAAGTCCAATGAAAGACTCAGTCTGAGTCATTATTACTCCTCCATTGTTAAGGCTTTCAGCTAGTGTCCGGGCTGTGATTCAGGGTAGTGTGCTATTAAGTCACTAACTTCCAGTATTCTGAACTTACCTTCAGGTGCCTGATGATTTGTCCCACATTATGAAGACCAGTGCCCCTCATCTTCCTACATTTTGAGTATCTGTATCCAACATGTCTCTGACAAAATGCTAAGAGATATACAGGTTCTGCCTTGCAGGTGTCAGGTTTTATCCCAGCCTCACCACAGCTATTCCTTTTCCCCTCCCAATCCCCCCAAGCTGGCCCATTAATAATGGCTCTGGGATCAGGCACGGGGTCATAATGTGGCAAGACATTATGCCGCATGGCAAAGTCCTGCTGCCAATATAGCATGATTTCTGCCATAAGGCACAAGTCTTTTTTCTGTGGGGGGCTTCACCCCCCATTATGGGTAGCTATGCCCCTGGACCCCCCCACTAATGATTCTCAACTCTGGGAGGGAGTCCAACTCAGGGAGCACACAAGTCATAAAAAATTAAAAGTTTTTGTGACCGGGAATCAACCCCGGTCCCAGACACAGCTCCTTATCCTCTGCCTGGGAAAGCACTACTGGTGCAATACCATGTACAGCAGTATACACGGTATTGCACCAATAGCGGTAGTATACTGCACTGTACCGAGTTAGCCATAATGTCATATGCTATTAAGCGTGCGACATTATGACCCGGTAGGCTGGGTTCACTTCTATACTTGGAATGTTGGCATCACAAGTGATAGCACTATCACTGCACTGATGGGCCAGCTTTAAAATATATGATTTGAAAGACTAAAATATGCATTCCTGGGGTGCATGTATCTCCGAAATAGAAACAGAGGTGGTAGTGCATCATGCCTGTATATTGATTCCACTAGAGTGATGAAAACAACTCAGTTTTAAAAAATGCTGTTATTGTTGGGGTAGAGCTTGTCAAAATCAATGTGATTATGCCTAATATATATCTCAGGTAGCAAGGTGTACTCCTATGGTCACCCCTTTCTTTCCACAGTCACTTTCCACTCCCCCCCCCATCCCCAGAAAAATAATTTCCAGCTCTGACCCTGTGCAAGGTGCTGACTCTTTTGTGTATAATAAGCTAAGTGGAGGAACAGAGGAGGGTGGAAGAAGTTGGGTTTGACTGGACTGAGTAGGAGGAGGTAAAGTGGTGTCTCTCACCCCAAATTGTAGCCTGCTAGCTCCCCATACTAAGGTCTTGATGTATCTTTGGCCAAGCTATGAATGCTGAACCAAGACAGGACTCTGAATAAAAGGTAAACCAAAGTTGCCAATGCTATCATTCACTCTCCCAATAGTGTGTAGATGAAGATAAAAAACAACCTTGAACCCCTCGCACCTTCTTTTTTGAGTCTGGCCAGTCACACTACATCTAGTGACTTTGCAGATGTGCATCTTTGGGCAGCCTCTGCCAATATGAATGAATATTTATAAAGTTATTGCACAAAAAACATGTGGGGTATTTAGTTTATCTTTTGCAGCTACCTACCTGCTGCTTCTGGTTGACATGGTAACAAGATATGAGCTGCTTCCGCATGCATGGTGATAGAGTATAGAGCACAGCAAACAGCAAGCTGTCAAAACTGCCAGATTTTATTAGACATCTTGCACAAAGATGTTAGGGCTCCTATGAAACTTATCTTTATCTCTCTAAATAGGAATCAGAGGCTGCAGAAAGATGACACACACTGTATGTCAAAATCCTGTCACTTTGATCCCTCTGTGGGTGATTATGGCCCTCAAAGCTAATAACACCCAGCTCTGGAATACACAAGTCTCACACGCAGTCACTTGGAAACATTTGGTCTGCATTCAGATATGTACAGTACTGTTATGTTGCTACCTGTCATCTATTAGTTAGAGTTAAGGTACTTGTGGATTAGTGAAGATAATTTGCAGCTCTGTGAAATATAATTCACTGTGTATTTCAAACCTTTCTTTTTAAATTAACAGAGATTACTGTCAGCTTGTCACATTGAGTTGCATGTCTTTGTCTGCTCTGGAATGCATTAAACCTGTAGTTTCCGTTATATTTACATATATTTTAAATCAGAGGCAGAGCTAGGACTTTGCTGTAACTGCAGCACAGTCCTCACATTCCAGTAAGCCAAACCCTAAAACCAGCTATTCAGTGGACAGAGAGCAAACTATCTGCTGCCCAGGTGAAATGAAGTTTATCAGCTCATGAACGTTAACAAATGTTCCTGAACAGTTCATGAACATCCATCAAAGTTCACCAGCAAGTCTTCAACTCTGTTTATGAAGCTAGTTCATAAACTGTACATCAACACAAAGTCAATGATGTTGCTGAAATTGTAATGCACCATGATGAACCAAGATAAAAAACAATTTGTATAACTGATTTGCATTTCAGAATGCAGTGGTTTTCACTGTATGAGATATAAATAGTCACAAAATCAGACCTATTTCAATTTAGGAGTGTAAAATATATTTTCTACAAGACAATTAACTATTTAGTGTACCAGTGGATTAACAATTTAAACTCACCACATATTAAAAGAGTTTCAAATTTTGCTGATGTACTATAAATACTATTGGGACTGGTAGTTTAGCATACAGGTTAGAATAATGAGCTTGGAACATCCATGAGAGCTGGGTTTGATTCCCACAACCTCTACCTGCATACTGTGAAAGTCTGAGCAAGTCACTTAACCTCACCAGTGTTCCCAGGTTGCCCCTGAAAACAGGCACTTGTGCCTAATGGGCCTTATTTGGTTACCAGAGACTAAAATTAATAGCACCTAGGCTTTTCTATTTATAAAAGAAATATGTGCAGTGATTCAGTGTGTCAGAATAACAACAGAAAAAAGGAAGTACTGTATAGGGTAAGTTACTAATTCTGAATTGAATGGTAATAAAATATATTGATTAGCAAATTATGTGTTTGTTATGGTTAATTGCTTGGGTTGAGAAATAAAACAACTGAGAGTTGAATGGATATGCCTTTGAATCTTTACTTAGGGCAACAATCATTTGAGAATAAGATTTACACAGGGTTGCCATGTGAAATACTTATTATTATAAAAGCAGGTTATTTCTGGTCACCAAAAATAATTAATGGACAGTGCTCATACAGTATATTTGTTTGGAGGAGATGCATGAACATTCATGGACCTTTATAAACCTTTATGCACACACGGTACCATTTAATGTTCAGGTGCAATTCATGAACATTCATGAGAATGTGGTGCACTGTCAATGAACGTTCATAAGCTAAGTTCATGAATATTCATGAACAGTTCAGGATTGTTTCTGTTGGGTCTATATATACATGCCCAGTAGTGCAACTAGAATTATTTGCATTGTTCTGCACACTGGTTTCACTTTCTCACACTGGATAGCTACCGGATAGCTTAATCATCATGAATAGTTCCTGAATTGCTATGAAATTTGGAAAAAGCTTTAAGAGGGATATGAGGAACTTCTATTATATGGAAAGAGTGGTGGAGCCATGGAACCATCTGCCAATGGAGGTGGTAAGGATCAAGACCATATAGTTTGAAGCATGCCTGGGACACCATGAAAGGTGTTGTGGTTTCTCAGATCAACAGCAGTAGGGAGAAGAGCAGGGTAGTAGACCAAGAAGAATAAAATCTCATATGGATAATAGGTGCACGACAGATAGAGCACTCCAGGCAGACTAGATGAACCTTTAATCTTTTTTCTGCAATCAGTTTCTAAGTTTCTGTGTTTCTAATTAATCACAGATAGTACAATGTTCATGAAGGACCATTAAAGCTCGTGATACATCTCCAGTGAGCATTTATGGATAGAGCCAAGCAATGGTATTTGATGACCAGAAATATCCTGCCTTCATAATAATAGATAATTAAAGCAAACTGTAGACCACTATTCTCAAATAAATTTTACCCTGTCAACAAAATTAGAGACAGCTCCCTTGCAGCCCTATTCCAAATTGTTTTACCATCCAACCTAAGCAATTAATCATGACAACTGAATAATTGCAATCATCTCAACATTGTCTAAAGAATGTTTTTATTATCATACATTTTAGAATAACTAATTTATATTGTACTTATTTTTTTCTGTTGATGTTCTTTCAAATAGAATCAGTGCTTACTTTCCTTTCATAAAGAGAAAAGCCATTTTGGTATGTATGCAAATCAAAATGTGCAAATCATTAAAGAAGTAATACCTTATCATTTTTATTAAAGACTTTCATCAAAAAGCATAATGAGTTGCACACAGCCCATTTCCAGTTATGTCCTGGGAAAGAAGACATGGAAATAACAGGACTACAGTAACAAGGTACAGAAGGTGCACAACATCATACACCCAGTGCAAAGTTAGTACAAAGTACCTGGCCTGCCCACTTGCACAGGGTCAGGGTGCCGACCTGCGAATGCCGATGACCCAGGTTTGGGAACGGATCCAGAATGTTGGAGGGCTTGCTGGGGGAAGAAGAACTGAGCATCCAGCACCGACGACGACATGTTCAGGTGGCGGGGCAGATGCTCGTCATCATTGCACATCCTCACCCGCTCTACACTGGGGAGAAAATGCCACTGCCACTGCTTAGATGATGCCTGCCTAGCCAGTCCAATTATCTCCCAGGCTGACTTCCCTGACCTATCTGGATGCTTGCGGCACTTAAGGGACCGGTGCCATATCCCCCCTCTGGGGGGGGTGTAAGCCGGGGGTGTCAGGGAAGTTGTGGCTCATGTGGGAGTGGGAGTGGCAGTGGGAACGGCGAGGTCTATGACTGGGCTGAGGTACTGGCGCTGGCGGAAGGAACAAAGTATAATAAATAGAAAGTTAGTACAAAATACAAGTGAGTAGGGAAAACAAAACTGAAAATAAAAGTAAAAAAGTAATGAAAGACTTTCAGTGACAATAGACCGTTTCAATGCTAAAAAAATTATGAAATACACCCATGTGTAAAAGAGACTGTGCAAAGTAGAAAACTGCAACAAAGTGGTGCTAATTATACATGTGGCTGCCCCCCTCAAGCCCATAGGGACCAGTTATTTGGATCTCTCATATTCTAGAATGCTGGCAACAGATTGTGTCTATGTGGAGCTCCCATAGCTAAGTGAACATTTTCTATATTTTTTCTACTTTTTAAATATTTTTTGTGTACAGTTTATGGACTGAGAAGGCGGGCATTGTTGCCTACAAGAAGGTGAGGGATGTGTGTGTTTTATGTTAGATGGGAACAGTATAGTAAGCATGTTTGTTCTGTGGTAAATCATATCTTGTGTAGGTTTCATTTTGATTATATACAGTAGATAGGAAGTTTGAGATTTTTGTGGGGTTGTCTGTCACCAGGATTAGCTGGCTTGTTGTTGGGTGGTGACATGGTGTTTAGGTGGTACTGTAACTTTGTTTGTCACTGTTTCATGGGATTTCTGGGATGATGATTTAAAAGGCATTTATTAAAAATATGTTTTAGTTAGAATCAGGTGGTTGCTAAGAAACAGATTCATTGGCATAGTGTTCTAGTTTTGATAGAACACTGGAAGTAGCAGCCTACTGAGTTCTAGATTATTGAGATTGTGTTACATTCTGATGGTAACATGAGATAGAAATGTATATATTTTTGAGTTTTAAAGTTAGTTTATAGTTATGTATAACTGGAGGCTAGGAGAAGCTGGGCTGGGAGGATGTGGGGAATAGGTACATGTATGGGAAGCAGGAGAGTGGTAAACTGAATAGCTGTGGGGCAGTGTCTTTCTGGGGGTGTTGTGGAGAAGGGGCTGTCCTGTGTGTAAGAGCCTGAAGCAGCTAAGGGATGAAATAAGGCTGCTCAGATAGGAGCTGGGGAGGATGGTTTGGGAAGTCAGAGGAGCACAGCAGTGGAGAGAAAGGCAGAGGAGTGATGTCCGGGGGAGTGAGGGCATTATTTTTTTTATTTTATTTAAACAGCAGTTTGGAAAACCTTTGAGCCATAGGCTCATTTACAAAGGTACCTTGTCACAGTAAGACAAACCAAAATACACAGTATAGCAGTACAACACATAAGTATAACAGTAAATTAAGACATAGATACAAACAAGCTGGTACAGGTAGGATGGATGCAAACAATACCAGAGTTATGTCGTCCCTTAGCAGCTTAGTAATAAGCTTTGTCGTAGTACTGAGTACGGCTTTGACTAGCGGCAGTTACAGCATCGGTGTTAATAAGGTGGTTATAAGAAGTTTTGGAAGCACATATAGTTGGAGCTTGGAGATGGAGGGGGGCAGTGTGTTGAACCAGGAGGGGGCCCTAAAGCTGAAGGCTCTTTGGCCGTGAGAGGTCCTAGCTCTAGGGATAACAAGAGAGGTTTTCCCAGAGGTCCAAGTATGAACTAGTGGGACAGAGCAGCGTATGGTGGTGGTCAATCCTGGTGGGGAAAGCCCAAGAAGGGTCTTTTTTGTAAGGGTACAGGTAAGATATTTGAGGCACTCGGCCGAGATCAAGTACCAGCGCTTAGCATACAGTAGACAGGTGTGTCATCCTAGGTGCTCCAGTAATTAACCTGCAGGCCTTATTCAGAGTAGTGCTAATTTTGTGGAGTGCAGTCTGATCAGCAGCACCACACCGGCAGTCCATAGTCCACTAGGGACAGGATAGAGGAGGTGACATGCGAGATCAAGAGCCTCGGGGAGGCAGTGTTTATACAAGTAAGATGCCCAATCGGATATTAGTGGCAGTGGCTAGGCAGCTATGTGTCCATGGAAGGAGAGGAGGGTCAAAATGGATCCCTAGGTATTTATAGGAGCAAACTTGTTAGAGTGGAATGAGGACCCAGAGTGAATGAGGAGTTTGAAGTTGCAGGACTTGTTTTGGGATGAGTGAAGAACATGTTTTTGTTTTTTAAGATTTATCACCAATCTATGTTCCTTGAACCAGCCCTCGGCTTCAGTGAAGGACTTCTGCAGCAGAGTCCTGGAGGCATAGGGTTACGATTTGAGACAAAGATGACTGCATCATCAGCGTGACAATAGAATGTTCCCGAGCAAAAGCATGGAAGGGTGTTAAGGTAAAGGAAGAATAGTAAGGGGCCCAGAATGGAGCCCTGGGGAACCCAGAAAGATGGGACAGATGTCTGAGTAGGTCCCATTAATTTTATACTCAGAGCAGTCAGACAGATAACTGGTGCACCAGGAGATAGGCCCAGCAGCAAAACCAGAGAGACTAAGGGCATCAAGAAGAAGGGGTGGGAGACAGTGCTAAAGCTTTTGAGAGGTCAATGAAGACAGCACCAGCCAGAGAACCAGTGTCTAAGGAGGAGTGAGAAAGTTGGAGAACTCTAGGAGGGCTGTGTTGGTACTGTGGCCCACCCAGCCATGCTGCTCAGGACAAAGGACATTGTAGGTGGAGAGGTAGTCAGAGATTTGAGAGGCTACCACTTTTCCAAGGCCTTGGAGAGAGGAGAGAGAATGGAGATCGGTCGATAGTTTCCAGCCACAGTCCTATCACCACCTTTAAAGAAAGGGTGACAGTGGTGACTTTCCAGGCAGTTGGAACCTTCCCAGGCAAAGAGAGTGGTTGATGAGGCATGTGATCGGGTAAGGACTGTGTCTAAGACCAGCCGTAGGATACACAGATCCAGGGTGTCACTGCCTGTACTATTACTCTTGAGGGCAGTGACAAGGTGTGGCCTAAGTTCTTGGGCAGAAACATGGCAGAGGAGAAAATAAGGGCGAGAAAGATTTACGGCAGGTGCTGGGGGAGGAGGGTCAAAAAAATTTGTAGGAAGGATAGGGCTAAGGTCAGTGAATGAGGTGTTGAGGTGGTTGGCTAGAGGGTTGGGTCTGAGGAGATCACACCATTAATGTTGATCTCGGTGGGTGGGGGAGTGTGCACTCCCATTTAACTGTTTAATGTTATCCCAGAAGGTTCTGGGATTCCCCCATGAGGGCAGTGGTGAGGACCGATGGTGCTCAGACTTGGCCTTTCTGATGGCCGAGTGTGCTTGTTTGAGGCGCATATAACTGCCTATCATTGGGCGGCCAGTCTCAATGGCACGGTGCCATAGGTTGTCCTATGTTTGAGCTGGTGGATCAAAGCTGGGTAACCCAGGGGCATTCTTCCTTTAGAATGGCGGGTCAACACTAGAACAAAGATATCACAGGCATTATTAAAAGTTTGGGTAAGAAGGAGAGAGCTGTGTCGATGTCAGGAGTTGCCTGTATAGGAGACCAGTCAATTTGGGACAGAAGTTCCTTAAGTTTTATCAGTCCACCAGGTATTAAACGCCCCCGGCATGTGGACTGTGCTATGGGTTTGGGGACTGAGGTTGACCAGTGGAATAGAATGGGGGAGATGGCATTAGGCAGGAGATGGGAGGGGGAGGAGCACTAAGTATACATGAGTATCTCTTCCTCAGACGAATAGGGAGCCCAGGGTGGAGGAATGGCAAGGGGTAAGGGTAAGGGGTGGGAATGTGACAGTTGTATCAGGGGTGAGAAATTTTAAAGGGGTGCCTTCATTGAATAGATTTGCACCACTGTCTGGAAGGAGGGAGGGGCAGCAGCAGGTGAGGTACAAGGTCAGGCTGAGCCAGGCTGAGAATAGAAGTACAGGGGAGGTGAGGGGGAACTCAATCAGGGTGGGCAGGGAAGTGGAGGCAGGCAAAATGGAGTGGAAGATGGGGAGGGAGATAAAGGAAAGAAAAACAGGAGGAAAACTGAAAGCAGATACTGATAGTCAGAATGGGAGAGGTAGATGGGAGATGAAAAACAGTTAAGGAGATAAATTGTGAATGTGGTGATAAGTTCACCTGGGTGCAGAGGGAGCAGTTAGGTGGGGAAGCAGCTGGTACCAAAGGTAAGAAAAGAAGGACAGGGAGCACAGGTGCACGGAATGGAAGGGTGGCAATCATAGGGGACTCCATAATTAGGGTATTCACTGGGAAGGAAAGGGACCCAAATGCAAACAAGAAAATGGTTTGTATGTCAGGATGACATCGGGGAAGGTGGGCCCAAGAATAAGGGAAATAGTAAAGGAGAATGGAGGAAAACCTAATTTAGTTATACATTTGGGAACCAATGACCTACCTTGGGAGGAGGTTGAGGTAGTGTAAAGTAAGTTTAGGGAGTTAGGAAAGATCTGTAGGGAGGAAGGAAGTTTGCTGGCCTTCTCAGAGGTTATACCAGTACCAAGGGCAGGCACAACCAGGAAAAGAAGAATAGAGGATTTTAATGACTGGCTGAGGAAATGGTGCAGGGAAGAGATGATTATCTATATTGGGGACTGGGAGAAGACCTCGTTAAACAAAGCACTCTTTTCACCAGACAGACTACACCTCATTAGGAAGGGTTTGAGGGTACTCAGAGACAAACCGGGGGAATACATAACCACTACATTTAATTTAAACTACTGAGGGGGGGGGCAGTGGGTGTGTAAGCCCACAGACTCTGAGAGGAGGAGGAGGTCAGTGAACCTTCCCCACAGTGATGGAAGAAGTCTGGAGAAAAGAGGTCAAAGAGTGAAAACACAGTTAGCAAAGGGTGGAGGGTGAGGAACACATAGGGTGTGTGGAGGGGTGCACACAGAGGGATAAATGTGAATAGAAGAATAGAGGGAAGAGAAGGAAGGTCAGATTCTAGGTGGAGGTAGTGTCTCTGAATGTATGGAGTCTTGAAACAAGATGGATGACCTACAGGCAGTATTAGCAGACAGGAGGGTGGACATACCTACAGTAACTGAGATTTGGGCAACATCACACCATGACTGGGACTTTATGATCCCTGGATATAAAGTTTACAAGAGGGACAGCGTAGTCAGGAAGGGGTAAGAGGTGGCAGTTTATATCAGGGAGGGAATAACTTGCATGAGGGAGGAGTTGAAGGAAGGGGAGGTGGAGACATTATGGGTTCAGTTAAGGTCAAATAGAGGGAGAAAGGTGAGGTTAAGTGTGGTTTACAGACCACCCAATCAGTATGAGGAGAAGGACAGAGAACTGAGCTCACAAGTATTGAAAGTTGTGGGGAAAGGAGTGGTGGTAATTGTGGGGTACTTCAACCTGCCCAAGGTGGACTGGAGCATACCCTCCACAACATGTGCCAGGAGTCAGGTGATCCTGGAAGGACTGCAGAGTGGGTTCCTGACTCAGGGCATCACTGAACCAACAAGAGCTGAGGCAATTCTTGATCTGATGCTCACTAATGGGGAACATGTACAGGAAATAATGGTCAGAGAGCCACTGGGTGGAAGTGACCATTGTGCTGTGGTTCATTTTGGATATGGACAGGGAAAGCTTCTGACCAAAACTAAAATCCTGGATTTCAGGAGGCAGATTTCAGGAAAATGGGTGAAGTGCTAAGGAGCCATCTGGCAGGCATCAGAGCAGATATGGGGGTGGACCAAATGTGGTCCCTTATTAAGGAAGGAATACGGGTTGCCACAGATGACTGCATTAGGCTCAGAGGGAAGAGCACAAGGGTGAAAGTGCTCAGCTCATTCAGTTCAGGGGTTGCCCAGGCAGTAAGGGAAAAGAGGTTGGCTTATAGAAAATTCAGGAAGACCAAGAGAGAGGTGGATAGGGAAAATTACCTAAGGTTAGCTAGTGAGGCAAGTAAGGAAGACTGGCGTGCAATGGCACAGAAGGAGCTGCAGATAGCTGAAGGAATTAAGAAGGGAGAAGGCTTTCTTTCACTATATAAGTGAGAAAAGGGACAAGAAGGAAGGGACTTTGGGTTTAAGAATAATAATAAACTTTTTTATATTGCCTTTCAAATACCAAGGTGCATTCCAAAAGATTAAATACAAACAAAGCATACAAACAGTAATATAAAAACTGTTAAAACAAATACAAAACATTAATCAATGACACCATATGCCTTACTCCATAAAAGGATTTAAGAGCCTGGTTAAAGCTCCCCACTGTCGAACACTCCTTATCCGACTTGGTAGAGAATTCCAGTGTTGTTGCCACATACATAAAAGCCCGGCACCAGCTGATTTCAATGTAGCCCTTGGAATCTCCAGCAACCCCTCATCGGTGAGCGGAGCAACCTCACAGGGAGGTAAGAAGTCAGGAGATCTTTCAGGTAGTCAGTTCCCAGATCATGTAGGGCTTTAAAAGTCAGTAATCCAACTTTGAAGGTGATCTGCCACTGAACTGGTAGCCAGTGCAGATCCCCCAGCACCGGAGAAATATGAGATGTTCTAGGAGTACCTGTAACTACTCGAGCTGCGGAATTCTGCACCAGCTGAAGGCAGCGGATATCAACCCCTGGAAGCCCAAGGTAAAGCGAGTTGCAATAGTCCAGGCATGAGGTCACAAAGACATGGATCAGAGTTGGCAGATCGCCGGATGGAATGAGGTACTTGATTCTGACGATGTTTCTAGATGATAAAATGAAGATTTTACCACTGCTGGCACTTTGAGATAGTAAAGTCAGCCAACATCTAAGATCACCCCAGATCTCACACTCATTCAGAGACCGGTAACTCGACATCCCACAAAACACCCCAGAGGGGTAGCCGCCACAGGTCCCCTATCTGGCGATCAGGATCCAAAACCAACACCTCGGTCTTCCCAGAATTCAACTTCAACCAACTGGACCTCATCCAATCCTGGATTTCTCTAGACAGCTATTAAATACTGAGACAGCTCCTTCCTGGTCGGGTGCAAAGGACAGGTACAGTTGGGTATCATCTGCAAAGCAGTGAAAACCAACCCGACTGTCTCACAATGTCTTCAAGGGAAGTATGCACACCGCAAAACAACATGGAGACAGTATAGAGCCCTGAGGACTCCACAAAAAGAGAGAAGGGATCAGAGGAAAAACCCCGACACCATCCTGTGAGATCTTCTGGTGAGGTATGATGTGAACCATCTGAGCACAACCCCAGGAAGTCCACAAATACATCTCAGGTGCTCCAAAAGAACCCCATGGTCGATGGTGTCAAATGCTGATGATAGATCCAGTAACACCAGAATAGACCGTTTCTCTGGTCTCCATCAGGAGATCATTGAGCAACCGAACCAGCGTAGTCTCAGTACTATGCCTCTTACGGAAACCTTATTGCAGAGGTTCATAGATGCTATGGATGGTCAAATGGTTCTCCAACTGGGCTGCTACCACCTTCTCGATCACTTTCCCTGCAAAGGGGAGGTTTGAGATAGGTCTGTAGTTAGCCAGACATTCTGAGACCAAGGAAAATTTCTTCAACAAGGGCGTCACCACTGCCTCTTTCAAGGACAGGGGATAGTCACCCCAGTCAGGAGAGGACCAGACTATCTGTGCTAGAGCCAGTAAAATAGAATCTCCACACCTTAAAATTAAGGGTGTGGGACCTGGATCTAAACTACAGGAGGTAGGATGCAGCACCTGGACAATCCACATAACATCCACGATTTCCGGGCGGTCGAAGGTACTCCAGGAAAACAAAGGGATAGTGACCCGATCCTGGGCACCCGCAACTAGCATAGAACATGTCAAACAGATATCTGCCGTAATGTCAGCCACCTTATCAGCAATCTCATCACACCGTAATTGTGACAACGCTCTACAGAGCTGTAGACAGGTTGGGTTGCACAATCTGTCCACAGTTCTGAAAAGTTGAGCAGGTCGGTTCTGCATGGCAGAAATTCCCCGGACAGGAACTCTGCCTTCTTATGGGAGATTTCTGACTGATACAATTGATAATGTTCTAGCAGTCTAAGGTGGTCGGCATCCAGGCCAGACCTCCACCAGCAACGCTCTAACCTGCATCCAAGTCATCGCAACTCCCTCAGAACCCCATCAAACCATGGGGTTCGAGGTCGAGGGAGAGAGGACGACATGAACTGGAGCAATAGAATCCAGGGCAGAGGTAATGGCAGTATTATAAGCCACAACCAATGCCTCTAGATCATTGCTATGCACAGGAAGTTCTGATAGGTCAAGAACTGCTGCAAAGGCCAGTAGAGAAACATTCTGCAAGGGGGAACTTGACCATCTCCACAGGGTTGGCCTACAAGGAGGGGCACCAAAATTGAATTTCACAGTGTAGTGATCTGACCAACTGACTGGTTCCACCCCACATCAGAAGTCTCAATCCCCAGAAGGAAGATAAGAGAATGGCCAGCTTTATGAGTAGCAGTGGTAACCACCTGTGTTAGGCCCAGTGAATCCACTAACTGGAGGAAGTGTTGTCCAAATTCGAGAGTTCATCATCGATCCATGCATAAAGTCACCCAGGACCATCAGCCTGGGTGACTCAAATGCCAGGTCGATGAAGAAGTCTGCTACTTCCTTAAGGAACTGCTTCTCATCTCCTGGTGGATGGTAGATGAGAGCAATTCGATAGCCCACACCTGCTACAATGGCACATTCAAAAGAAGAGGTCTCCTCAAATGGTGCACTAGTGAGATCCAATTGGGTCTTAAAACAGACCGCACCCCTTCCCCCCCCCGCAGTCTAACCTTGGGCGATGTATCACCATATACCAGGCTGGAATTGTGGCCTCCAATACCAGTCCTGCACATTATCCAGCCAGGTCTCGGTGATGCAAGCCAGGTCCATCGAGGCAACAAGATCTGAAATTATTGCAGTCTTTTTCTAGACGGACCTGGCATTGCACAACATCGCCCAGGTTGGACAGAACTCTTGGACTGCCCCACCACCTGCCCATCACTAAGGATGGTGCCCTGGGTATGGGGACCAAAGAAAGGGTGGAGTGGGTAGAGGATAATGAGGTAAAAGCAGAGATACTAATGAATACTTCTGTTCCATCTTCACCAGGAGAAGGATGGACCAGTGACGCCAAAAAGGAAAAGAGGAACTGGGGAGGGAGGAACACAGATGTAGTGATACAGTAGGACAGAGTGAGGGAGGGGCTGCTGGCATTGAAGATGGACAAATCACCGGGTACAGACAGAGTACATCCAAGGGTACTAAAAGAACTGACTGAGGAGTTGACAGGGCCATTGGCAGACCTATTTAATAGTTCACTAGAGTCAGGCATGGTACCCTAGTACTGGAGAACAGCACATATAGTGCCCCTCCACAAATGTATTCCCAAGGATAACCCAGGGAATTACAGACCAGTCAGTCTGACCTCCATTTTGGGCAGGCTCATGGAGACCATACTAAAGGAAAGGTTGGAGGAATATCTAGAGGAACATGGTCTCCAGGATGAGAGGCAGCATGGGTTCATGGGAAGGGGGAGATTGTGTCAAACAAATTTGACTGACTTCTTTGACTGTGTCACTAAAAGATTAACCAGAGGCCAAGTGGTAGACATCCTCTATCTTGATTTCAGCAAGGCCTTTGGCTCTGTGCCCCACAAAAAGTTGATAAGGAAGTTGGTGGATCTCAGGGTTAGGGAAAAGATGGCCAAATGGGTGGAAAACTGGCTGAGTGACAGAAACCAGAGGGTAGTTGTGGGGAAAGTTATCTGGCACCAGAGAGGTAACCAGTGGGGTCCTGCAGGCTCCAGTGCTGGTGCAGGTGTTGTTCAATGTCTCCATCAATGACATTGGGGATGGCATTAAGGGCAAAATGTTCCTATTCATGGATGACACTCAAGCTCTGTGGGAATGTGGACACAGCTGAAGGGATACAGGACCTACAGGAAGATCTGGAAAAGCTGGGAGGTGGTCCAGGATCTGGCAGCTTAGCTTCAATGCCAAGAAATTCAAGGTATGCATTTCGACTCAAGAATCCCAGGACAGAGTACTACCTGGGTGGAGCCTGAGTATGTGCATCAGAGGAGGAGGAGAAGGACCTGGGAGTGATGATCACTAGTGACCTGAAGCACTCCATGCAATGCAAGAAAGCAGCAGCAAAGGCAAACAAGATGCTGGGATACATATATATAGGAGGATCATTAGTAGGAGAGAGGAGGTTATACTGCCCTTGTACAGGTCACTGGTAAGGCTGCATCTAGAGTATGGAGTTCAGTACTGGTGCCCACACCTCAAAAAGCACATTAACATGCTGGAGAAAGTCCAGAGGAGGGCTACAAAGATGATAGTAGGTCAGCAGGGTAAGGCATAGGAAGAGAGGTTGAGGGCACTGAACATGTAATCCCTGAAAGACAGGAAAAAGAGAAGAGACATGCTTGGGACCTTTAAGTACTTGAAAAAGATAAATAAGGTTGATAAGGAGAGTCTCTTTAAGCTGAGTGGCAACCTTAACACGAGGGCACAGTCTTTAGATGGAGGGTGGGAGGTTTAGGAGGAGGTCAGGAAGCACTTCTTCACAGAGAGGGTGGTGGACACTTGGAATGCACTGCTGAAAGAGGCCATCTCATTGAAGACAGTGGGCAGCTTTAAATAGGCTGGGATAGGCATAGGGGGAAGTTAAGGAACATGGGTAGGGAGGATGGGAGGAGTGGGAAGGGAGGGCAGTTACATTAGCTCAAACTGTGGACCCTGCAATACACACAGACTCGATAGACCATATGGCCTTCTACTGCTGGCTTCTTCATATGTATGTTCGTATTTAAGGCCTTACACGATGGTGCCAAATCATCACTATTCGAACTCCTCACCATCAAACAGAACTCTCACCTACTGAGGTCTTCTGATTGTCACTTTCTAGATTGTCCAAAACTATCAGCTGTAATGGAACAGATCTCTTTGTCAAGTTAAGCTCCTAAGTTTTGAAAGTCTGTCCCAGAGGATCTTCATTCCCTTGAATCCCCCTTGATCTTCAAAAAGTCCTTCAGAAATGTACTCATATCAAAGTCCTCATGTAACTGTTAAAGGTTCAGTACAACCAAGCTCACTAACTGAGGCCTTCTCTGTTTAGTTTCTGTTAAGTTGGTTGCCGTACCAGTATACCGTATTCTAAAGGTTCCCATCATGTAAATGTCCTTCCAATATTACTCAATTTGTATTTTGTACTGTATCCCAATGCCAATTTACTTTGAATCAGTATCAATCAATCAAACTTTATTTAACCAGGCATAATACCGTTGAGCAAGCCCATTTTCAAAGTGGTTCTCAAAGTATTAACTATATTGTTAATTATTGTTAATTTCCTGCTGAATTGTTAATTTTTTATTGTTATCTCTAAAGTGCATGAAAGCTGTTTACTCTATGTACCATCTAAGTGGCCTGGATTGTGCCTGAAAA
Source organism: Neoceratodus forsteri (assembly GCA_016271365.2). Taxonomy (NCBI): domain Eukaryota; kingdom Metazoa; phylum Chordata; order Ceratodontiformes; family Ceratodontidae; genus Neoceratodus; species Neoceratodus forsteri. Next base: position 507,384,612 of record JADMNL010000023.1, on the reverse strand, counting down.
CAGTCCTTGGGGCCAGTGCACTTACCTGTTAATCAAATGCATAAATAAAAACAAAAAATAAATAAATACAAGAGTAAAAATAAAGAGTAAAAAGTATATGTGGTAAGCAATAACATAGATTATGAATCCTTTTTTGGTCCACAAATAGTTAACTGCCATAAAGGAAATAATTTTCCATTCCTAACTGAAAGAGTTCTGATGATGTGTTTACAGTACATATATCCAGGGCCCCTAGCTCTCAACAGTGCTTCAATCCTGATTTCAGTAGCAGTGCTCCAAGGATTCTGCTGCAGCAGTTGCTCATTCATGTGTCAAGAATTATTCATTTCTGTGGTTGGATGCATGAATTTGATGTAATATAATTGATGACATCCCACCTTGAGAGCATAGCATGGGTCTCAAGATAAACAAGAAGAGGCGGACCAAGCATTATGAGAAAGCTATAAAGTTGAATTAAGATTCACAAAGTGCAGTGGATTAAATGGCATTACATATATTCTGCTGCATCATGCAAATTGCTCAGAACATTTTACTGCCATTGAAATGCAGAATTCCAAAGACCTTGCTTATATCTTGTAAAGTTAGAAACCATGTATTTAGGTATGTACTGTATATTAGTTATGCTTTCAAATGGAATTTGTGCCAATTTCATTGTGGTCAGAATTCAGCAACTTCGTGAAATTTGTATTAATGAACAGGTTATAAAATTGGTTCATAAACTGAGCAGAAAACATTAGGTGAAGTTTAATGGATGTTCATGTACCGCTTATTGATGAACATTCCTTAAAGTTTATGAATTGATGAATCTCATTTCATCTGGGCTGTGAAAATGTTGTGATTACTGTGCATGGCTCAAAGCGGTCTTAGTCCACAAAACTCTCTCTACCCATTCTAACCTTCTATTACTGATTGGTTTGGTTTTAGAGTAGACATTACAATGCCTTTTAGGGAGTTTCTGCTCTGCCCAATGATTCCTTGTGTGCTGTTTTAAAGAGGCAGTGAGCTAAATAAATAAATAAATAAATAATTGCACAAGTCAATTTAATTGTATTAAAAATTGAAAACTGGGACAGGCACGCTGAGCTAGGGCTTGTTTCCAGGTGCAGGAGGGGTTCAAGTGAATAAAAAACACAATATAAAAATACATTGGATAAGAATTCCATATAAAACGGAACCACAGTAATGAATACAGTCAAAATAGGAAGGATACACTGCATTTGCAACTTTAGCTGCTACTGACAGTATATCGGATTAAATTTCGAATTTAGGAACTGCCAGATCAGTTCTGGGTGCTAAGACATTGCTCTGTTAGTGTTCCTGTGAAGATGTACTGTAGTCATTCTAATATTCGATACTAAAACCCATGCACATAGATGTTCTCTTTCCAAGAATGACACACAGTGCTGTTCAGTGGCAAGTTCTGATATGCTTCAGCTTGTCAGTCAGTTACCTCAGGCAATCTAGTTGTTAGTGGCAACTCCTATAAACTGATGCCTTTTGAAAACATACTGATCCTAGTGGTATGACTAGTTATGGAAAATGCATTATCATAGGTTCCAGATATCTTTGGTTATAGTGGGATCAACTGTCACTGAGCACCATTATGGCCAAAAGTTGAAAAAAAAATTTCAGTTTCTCCTTCTCATTGTTGAAGAACTAAAACATATAGAAAACAAAAGTCAGATTTACACAAATACTTTCTGGTGTTAGAGCTTGATACGAACTAAGGAACACAATATTCTTGAACTGTGTAACATCTATAATGTAGTAACTACATGTTTCCAGATATGATGCATATCTATAGTATGCCAGATTAGGATTCAAGTTCAAGCTGAATTGATGACTTTTCTGTAGTGTAGTGTTGAAGCAGTGAAGCTTACAATAGAGGTCAAGAGTTCAATTCCCACAATAGGTAGAATATTTATATAATTACAATGGTGGTTATTTTACAATATACATGTAACCTTTTGTTGTGTAATGGTGAAGGAGTTGGGCTTTGGAATAGAAGGTTAGGAGTTCAGTACACAATCAGTAGAATTTTCAAGAGCATATTCAAATATACTACATAGTTCTTATGTTATATACAATACAGTGCACCTTCCTTAAAGTAATAGAGAAAGAGCTGAGCTTTGGAATGAAAAGTTAAAAGTTTGATTCCCATAATGGATACTATTTTCATAAATAATTATATGATCAAAATTTATGTTTTTACTTGTGATATAGATATATGAAGGAATTTATGTTGTGGTCTACAACAGTTTGTTGAGACCAATACCATCTATGTTACTTCATCTGTCAGAGTTTATGTAAGTAATAAACATGACAGGGTGTGCAGAATGGTGGTATATTTACTGGTTATTGATTATAAACCACTGCCAGTGAGTGCCCAACAGCTCTATAAACCACATATGTGGTTTATGGAGCTCTGTAAACCATGAGCAGAACAGTACCACAGCACCACCAGAAAAATGCTGAACAAGCTGTCCTCTCTCTGGACATTCACAAGTGCTACACAATCGTCACTCAGCGTGAGACAAGCTTGTCATTGGTGATAACAGTTACCCTTGCAAAGTGGCAAAAAAGACAATTTAAACCAAAACACCAAAAGTCAGTAAGATAAAAATAAAACATGGAGAAGTGTGGTTCTCTGGGATTTTATGCACTCTCTTGGTGTGCGATGCCCATATAAACCCCACTTGAACTTCACCCTCAGGGTTTATGGGGCATCACACACCATGGGGTTCATAAAATCCCATAAACCACACTTCTCCATGCATTATTCTATATATAATTGCATAGCTCATCAAACATTTTTTTTTATTTTGTATTATACAATCAAGAAAAAAAAAAAAGAAAATTCATATTAACAGTAGTGATAGGGGAGAGTATAATAATCTATACCAATAAAGAAATCCTACAATATCTCATAACTGCTTCCACATATGTTGGAAATCAACATATATTTTAAACTAATAAAGCCATCTCACCATTACTTATGCTAGGTATTAAGTAATCCCAAACTAATTAGTTAATTAACAATTTATCTTTACTAAAGAAACAACCCAACATCCCAAAGAAATCCACATATTCCCAACATTATCAGTTTCCCAGCAACCCAGGTTAAAGTCCAGAATAACCCAACATTTTCCATCCATCATTGTCCTTTCTTTCATATTATTTATATCTCTAACAAAGTATTCTCAACTTCTGCAGCTGCCGCTGCCAAATTCGAATCTGATTCTAAGTTCCAAATCTAGGCCTGACTGCACCTTATTTCTGATCTTAAGAAGCTCATAACCTGATCAGGGTCAAGGAACACATAAGAGTTGCCAAGATAAGTAATTTTACCTTTAGCAGGTGCTTGGAGAACAAAGTTGCACCCAACTCCAGTACTTTAGCCCTCAGGTTGAGAACACAGTGCCTTCTTTCTTGCATTTCATAAGCAAAGTCTGGGAATATAGAGTATCTTGTGCCCCAGTACTCAAGTGTTTTTCATATACGGGCCATCTTTAAGATGGAATCACAGTCCGTGTCGAATGTAAACTGTACTAATATGGGTGATTTTGTATCATTTGGGTTCCTTTTTGTTGCCACGCTGTATGCCTTTGTAATGGTAGGTAGGAAGGTGTGTAGCAGCACTTCTTTAATTAACTCTCTTATTTTAGTAAACTCAGTGTCCCAAGTATTAGGAATGCCAAGAAATCTAAGATTTCTATAGCGGTTGGTGTTCTCGAGTGCCTCTATTTTACGATTAATAGCTGACTGCCCCACTATAGCAGCTGTTGCTCTTGTGTTGATTGTTTTAGATTCTGTTTCTTGTTTCTCCACACTTTTTTTATCTTGATATAGTTTGCACTATCTCCTCTTCCAAATTACATGTTTTGCTATTTAAATACTGCAGGCTAGCCTCAATGGTATCAAATCTGGAGTCAATTTTGCCATCCATACCCGATATTGTCTAAAGCTTTCAGCATTTGCTGCTAGCGGATCAACCCGCATCTTCCTGCCCTTCTGGCTTGTTTGTTTTGTCCAGCTTCTTGGGGTACTTGTTAGGATTTTCTATCCATGATATTTCTCCAGGTAAGGCTTCAAATAGGGTCTGAAACAGAAGATAGGATCTGTGTCGAGATAACTCTTGGGTTTTATTAGATGGTTCCGGGCTCTCTGTCGCTATTAAAGATAGAGAGGTGATTACATTTAGATTTTCCGCCAGTGGCCTCAGCTCAATTTGGTTGCTTCAGCCATCGGGGGTGAGCGCACAGGTTTGGTCACCACTCCTATCTGCACCACATCCTTTCCCGGGCTTGGCATTCCAACTCTTAAAAATGTATCCATTGAGCCATATCTGATAAATGACACATCCTCCAAAGATGAAGAAGAGCATCTTTCCTACAGTTTTTTCTTGGTTTTGTTCATTTTCAAAACAGCTTGTTTGTTATGCAAAACAGTGCATCTCTTATCAGTTCAGCACTGCCTACTGTGAAGCAGCTTACTTCACCATTGCCATCTTCCCCTGCCTGATGATATAATGCAGATAGCTCAGGTGCACTGTCAGGCATGAGGTGCAACCCAAGACAGTTAAGACACCTGAGAAGTTTGATGATGTAAGCAGTAAGACACAATGTGGTGTGCATTGAACAGATATTAGCACATGCCCAGGGAGTAGTGATGTACAAGAGCAGCAGGCTGAGTGCCTTCATCTCCAGATGTGCGGTAATATCTGTTCAATGCACACCCCAGAGAGTCTTATTGCACTGATAAAATTGGACTCTATCTGTTAAATGTTTGAAAAAATTAACATTGATAGGTTTAGATTCTTAAATAATAAAATCTTCAATGTATTTTTATGTAAAATAGTTCTTCTGCCTATGTAATATTTTTTGCCCTTGGTAGTTTTTTCCTAATGTGGCAACTATAACTCTATGTGGGTGTCATAGTTACACACACATACACACACACACACACAGCCATATGGCTACTTTTCATGACTGTTTTTAGTGCTTTTCCTTTTTTTTTCATTTTTAAAAATGGCTAAATGAGCTGTGACACAGCACATGTGGTTTTCCACCCCACTAACTGTGTGAGATTGGATTGTGAGATTGAGGAGATCATGACAGTACCAACAAGTGCTTTCACATCAAGCCAGTTGCTGATCTGCTGAGTAAGTGAGTGAGCAAGTGATGAGGGTAGCTGCAATAGAGATTGTCCTGTTAGGTTAGAGGAACTGGCAGCTGTGTAAGAAAAAGAGTCAGTGAGTGAGTAATTGGCCAGCCAGATAAAATTGACAGAGACAACACAGCTGAACAAGTAAGCAGAGGAATGTTTTGCTGGTGGAGTACATCAACACCATTGTAAGCATATAAACTACAGAGCAGGGGCTACAGTGTTTGGGACTACACTGGAAAAGATACAGAAATGGTGCTATAAGTTAAGACATGTAGCTCAGATGAAATCAGCAAGGGAGCGATTTAACTGCAGATCATTGGATAGATGGGTGGCAGGGGAGGAAGAAATTGGTCAGTGAGCAGATGGGTTCCCAACTTCCTCTCTTAAAAGGTGAAAATAATGGCAGCATTTTAAAATCAGCATTCTAACAGCCAACTGATTTCTCTTTCTTTATAATGCAGTCCTGCTTTAGGGTGCTTGTTATCAACTGTGCATTGAACAGATTTGATGAACATGTAACAACCAATCGGAAAGCAGGATTTTCTCTCCCCATTTTATAAATCACCATAATGGTACACCCTGGAGTGTCTTATTGCATTTATAAAATGGCTTATAACGATGTCTTACTTAATATATATATACAAATATGAAGAAAGTATTTTAAAAGATGAAAAGACTTTTCCTTGCAATAGGCTTCCATTTTAACTGTGAAGATAAAACAAATAGTCAATATTCTGACAACAAGGAGTGGTTGTTAAAAGGAATAAAAGATCATGAAATGCCCAGTGACACCAATTTCTTATGCAACATTATTTCAGTTTGTATTTCAAACTAAAGCAAATATTTCAAATTGAAATGTGTTCAAAACTATTCAATCTTCTGGTTGTGGGAAGGGGGTTGTAGATTTCTCATGAACAGGTTCACCCATCCCTGATTCAAAAGCATGTGCTGTTACCACCTTCATTACTATGGTTTAAGCAGTTTGGGCCTGTGTTTGCTCATTTAAGTGTCTCTTTCCACTATTTCTCATTTTTATGTTTGCTTGCACGCATGTGCAAGAAACATAGTGCCATCATCGGAGATTTCGGAGGTGTGTCACCTCCTCCTCCAATTCAGGCAGTGTGCTGGCAGGCGCGGCCTCTGTAAGCCAATGCATTTTGGAGCTGTCTATGACACGCCCAAAATGCAGTGGCATACATTTGAAGGCGTGTACGCTTGAGTGAGCAGCGATAAGAAGTTGCTCACGCCGCAGCTCCCCCAGCCGCAGGCGCGGCGCACTTCTGCATGCAGTGTATAGCCAACGGGTGCCCAATCCCCGCCAGCTGAGCTGCATCTGTCTCCTCCCCTCCCAGTAGTTGATGCCACGCTGGGATTCCACCCAGCGTGGCAATCAGTCATTTTGCCGACGGGTGCCTAATCCCCGCCGGCAGAACGCCTCTGAGCTCCTTGTGCCACACTGGGAGCCCACCCCAGTGTGGCAAACGGTCCCACAATGTTTTTTTTTTTTACCTGTAAGAAAAAACAGTCCAGCGGCGGGCCTCCCACCCCCACAACCCGCACTCCACCCACTGCATACCCAGCCTCACACCCCTCCACCCCATACTTACCTCTGACCCAGCTCGACGATCTTCGTGGACCTGGAACACGTCTGCACTCTTCAAAGCCGACCGCGAACTGAGGAAATGCCGGTAAGCTGTATAATGGGCTAGATAGGGGTTTCAACTTTATTACATATCTCAGCCATTTTAGGAATTTTGCAAATTTTCAACATGGGGTTTTGGGATCCCTTCTCATGAATGATGTCACTGTCATGGCGTTATTCAGGCCCAAAGGGTGATTTCGCGCAGTGACTGCGCAGTGACTGTGAAATCACCCTTTGGGCCCAAATACCACCATGACAGTGACATCATTCATGAGAAGGGGTCCCAAAACCCCCATGTTGAAAATTTGGTGCCAAAATTCCAAAAAATGACTGTTTAACGAGCTGCATTGTGCAGTTCCTACGCAGGCTCGTAAGTTCACGAAATTTCAATATTTTCACTCCAGATTTTCAACATTGCCATTTCACCACACCTTCTTATGAGTAGTACAGGTGTCATTTTTCACATCTCACCGAAAATGTGTTTCTGCCCATGTAGCTCAGAATGGCGCAGTCAGTTTGCGAAATCAATGTATGGGACAAATTAAGAAAATCACAGTGACACTGTTCATGAGCAGAGCTCTTGAAATGGCTATGTTGAAAATTTGGTGAAAAAATTCCTAAAAATGACTGTTTTACTAGCGTGCGTTGCGCAGTTCCTACGCACGCTCATAGGTTTGCGAATTTTCAATATTTCCACTCCAGATTTTCAACATTGCCATTTTTCCACACCTTCTTATGAGTAGTACAGCTGTCATTTTTCATATCCTGCCCAAAACATGTTTCCGCCCATGTAGCTCACAATGGTGCTGTTGGTGTGCGAAAGCAATGTTTAGGACAGATTAAGAAAATCACAGTTACACTGTTCATGAGCAGAGGTCTTAAAATGGCTATGTTGAAAATTTGGTGACAAAAGTCCATAAAATGACTGTGTTATGAGTGAGCATTGTGCAGTTTCCATGCATCCTCGTTAGTTCATGACTTTGTAATATTTTCAGTCCAGATTTTCACTAGTGGCATTTTTCAACACTTCTTATGAACAGTACAGCTGCCATTTTTCACAACATGGTCAAGTGTGTTTTCACACTTTCAGTGCAGAGATGCGTGTCGCTGTGGGAAATCATTGTTCGGCACAGATAAAGAAAATCACAGTGACACTGTTCATGATCGGAGGCACCAAAATGCCTGAGTTGACAATCTGCTATAAAATCCCCAACCTAATTATATAATGGGTGTCGTTGCACAGTTTCTATGTACGCTACGTGACTTCACCATTTTTTAAATATTTTTACTACACATTTGCAACATAGCCATTTTACACCTCCCATGAAAGAGTACAGCTGTCATTTTTACATCCTGTTCGAATATTATTGCACCTGTGGTGCTAAATGCCGTAGTCACTGTGCATAAGCAGCTGGCTACCAAACTGATATTCCCTGTTCATGAGGTGGGTCACAAAACAAACATGTTGAAAATTTGGAGTTAACATACCAACGAATGCCTGAGGTATTAGGCTTTTCAACTAAATCGCCCAACCCTATAGAGAATGACAGGAATCAGGGGTGTGACTTGGGATTCTTGCCTGTGATGCTCATACCATTCCACACCCTGCAGTCACTGAGAGGCATCAAGGTATGCCTTGGACTCTTCGGCCCCAAACTTCACCCCATTCTCCTATATCGCACCCATCTCACCATATTTCCTAATGAAATGGGGTGCGCATCAGGGCCAAAGACCCCAAGGAACACGTGACACTTGTCAGTCTCTGCAGAGTGGGGTGTGGTGAAATGGCGAGGCCGTTATGCCTGACGACCCAAACGCACACCCCAATGCCTGTCACTCTCTGCAGAGTGGTGGTGGGGTTGGCTTCAGTTCAATACTTCACTGCCATTCCTATTACGCAGCTCTGTAACTTCTACACTACCACTGCCAATGCCAGCAAGCAAACATTCGGCATTGACAAATGCTTGTTGTTTCTGTGATGCAAATCCCTCACTAGGGACTTCAAGTTCACCACCATCAACATGGATTTTACCAACAGGAACCAGGGGAAACCTGTTTAACTCCTACTTTGCAAAAGGTCAAGAACTTCAACACAATAACTGCTGGTAGAGTGCCCTTCAGAGATGGACTGTAACCAGAATCCAGCAGAAATAGTAGAATTACCCTTTTAAATAAAACAAGCAGTCACTGATTCTATAAAAAATAGAACCTTTACAAAACTACAACAAGTATTTACAACAGAATTTATGTACAGTCAGACAAAAGGATTACAGTTTACTAGAAGTTAAAATAAATGGAAGTTATACAAGACAGGTTGCAGACAGAAGAAGCTGAGATATTCTCACTTTAAAAACCTATTTATTGCTGCTGTCTGAAGAAAACATTATTCCCTAAGCTGTCTTTCTTACCAGATGTCTAGCTGCAGGGCTCTGGTGTTTCACATGTTCCATGTCCAAGAGGAAGAGCTTTCCTACAGTCTCTTAATTTATTTTGTACTCCTGTGGGGATGGGTCTCATTCCCTTTGAGTGACAGTTCTGTGCTGTCCCAGCTCCCTTTGTGTGTGTGTGTGTGTGTCCACCTTTTAGCAGATCCTTGCTAACAATATGACATGCACCTGGGTCCTTTGTCCAACATGGGAACATCTTCAGGAAGGACTACCCTCTGGGGTTATTGTTTTATTGCCTCCTCCCTAGCCTTCCTGTTAGCTTTCCCACAAGAACATCAGTCTCTCCACCCAGGCTGACATAAGCTATCATATATTACTTGATCACGTGAGCTGGTAACCACCTTGTACCTGAAGCAGATGCATATTCAGAAAAGAATAAATGAATCAAAGAAATACATGGTTCTGGTCCCCTCTAACGTCACATCTCCCCCCCCCCCAAGAAATGAAGGTGTGTCTCTTTTGGGCAACCCCCAAGAAACACTGCCATTCATCTATGGCCTGTGGACTACCTAAAGGAATGTGACATGTACTTAGCCCTACCTCGACAATCCATCTGCATTGGCATTCTGCACCCCACTTTGTTACTGAATGATCATATTACATGACTGTAGTATCAAACTCCAGCACAATAACTTTGTGTTTTGCCCACTAGTCCTATGGAGCCATGTCAAGGGGTTATGATCAGTGACCACAGTGATCTTCCTCCCATACAGATATGGCTGCAGCTTCTGAAGGGCCTACACTAACCTCAGACATTCACGCTCCACTGTGGCATATGACTCTTCCCTGGGAAGAAGGTTCTGGCTCAGATACACTATGGTGTGCACCTCCCCTGCAGTGTAACCTGGCTCAGGATAGCATCCAGCCCATGGTCCAAGCATCCACATGTACTATGAACTTTAAGTCATAATTGGGGCTAGAAGCATGTGTGACCCACATAATGCCTCCTTTAACCATCGGAAGGCAAACTCACAGTCCTCTGTCCAGAGAACTTTTCAGGCATTCTCTTTTCATTAGGTCTGTCAGGGCTTGGCACATCACTGTAGTGAGGAACAAGCCTCCTGTAGTAACCTGCTATTCTCAGAAATGCCTCTTACCTGTTTATTTGTGCAGGGTGGGCCAGGCCTGGATGGCATCAACTTTCACTGGCTCTGGATGGATGCATCCAGTGCCACCTGGTGCCCAAGTTAGGACACCTTCACAATGCCTACTTGGTATTTTTCCACCTTAACTGTCAGCCCATCAGCCTTCAGTCTATGGAACACCTCCCTCACATACCTGACATGAACCTCCCATGTCTGGCTGTAAATGGCGATGCCATCCATGTAAGCCAGTGCATATTCACTTGCTCCAGCCAGGATATGATCCACAAGCCTCTGGAATGTTGCTGGTGCATTCTTCATTCCAAATGGCATTACTTTGAATTCAAAAAGACTTATGGGTAACAAAAGCAGACCTCTCCTGGTCATGGGGGTTAACAGTACCTACCAGTAGCCCTTCATCAGGTCTATAATGGTCAGGAACTGAGCGGCCCCCCAGACATTCCAAGATCTCATCCGTTTTTGGCATGGGGTAGGCATGAGACTCCATATAGCTGTTGAACCTCCAGTAGTCAACACAGAATCATGTGGTACCATCCTTCTCAGGGATCAGAACCAAAGGCAAAGCCCAGGGACTATTGGACTCCTGGATCACACCAGGGGCCAGCATCTCCCTAGGTTCCTCCGGCATGATCTTCTTAACCCCTCGGCACCCTGTAGGACTGCCTTGACTGACCCTAGATGTCCACATGGTGTTCAGCCATTGTGGTGTGACCTCGATTCCCTGTGAACATGTCCCAAATTCTTGCAGCATCCCCCATCTCCTTGGCCTGGGCTGGTGTCAGCTGTGCTGAGAGGGTGAGGTTATTCAATGAAGATTCCTCCCAGGCTTTCCCAAAGAGGTCCACCAGTGAATCAGCCTTGTTCCCCTACTCTAGCATTCTGCACACAGTGAGGATCATATCCTCCCTATCATAGTAGGGCTACATCATATTCATACGATATACCCTCTGCCTGCACCTTCTGTCAGGCAGACCTACTACATAGTTAACATCACTCATTTTCCTGATTATGGAGAATAGGCCCTCCTATGCTGCCTGTAGTTTATTATGTCAGACTGGGATAAGTACCATCACTCGCTCTTTGACTTCGCACTCCCAGGCTGTGGCTCCACAGACGTACCAGGCTTTCTGTTACTCTTGTGCAGTGGCTAACTGTTCCTGGGCAAGCCCCATGAGCTCCTTAAGCCTCACCCTGAAATTTAGGATGTACTCCACAACAGACTTTCCTTAGTTAGCATGGTTACCTTCCCATTCATCCCTGACTAAATCTAGGGGCTCCCCTCACCCTGTGATCAAACAAGAGCTCGAAGGGTGAGAACCCTGTGAACTCCTATGGGACTTCCCTGTCATGCAGACAGGAGGTGGGGCAAATATTTGTCCTATTCCTTTGTGCTGGTCAGCAAATGGCCTAAGCATTTTAAGGGTCCCATTGAATCACTCAACCAGGCCATTTGTCTCTGGGTGATAGGGCAAAGCATGGAGCTGTTTAACCTGACACTTCTCCCACAAACAGGTCATTAAGACAACATGAAATTTGCCCCTGGTCTGACAAAATCTCCTGAGGAAACCCTACTCAGCTAAAGATTCCCAGGAGCTCATCAGACACCTTTTCTGCTTCAATGGAGGACATGGCCACTGCCTTGGGGTACCTGGTTGCATAATCCACAAGAACAAGTATGTATCATTTGCTCTGTGTGACTTGGGGTACTCAGGTACCCACTATGTTCATGGCTACCCTCTTAAAGGGTTCATCGATGATAGACAGGGCAGCAAAGCTGCCTTAGCCTTGTCCCAAACCTTTCTAACCCACTGGCACTATGGACAAGTCCAACAGTAATATACCCAGGTGGTCTGAAAAGGAATGTCATGGGCCAGGGCAAGATGCTGCTTTCAGTAGACCTGGGGGAATACTAGCTGCTGGAGTACCTCTTCCTCTAGCTCCCTCTGTGGTGTACACTTCCTGTACAACAGCCCATTCTCCCAATAAACTGGTCTCTTATTCCCTTGAAAGCCTCAGCACTATCTGCTGTCTCTCTCAGTTCTTGGAGGGTAGAATCAGCTCACTGTGTCCTACCCAGCTCCTCCCATCTGAACCTCCCTATTTCCCCTTCAGGAGAAAAGTTGCCCCTGGGGGCAACCTCCTCTGCTTTCAGCTGGGGCTTAGGGCTGCTACTCCTCGCTAGTCCTTCACCCACACTAGCCACTTCCTCAGCTGCTGAGTGGTGGGTCTGCAAAGGCTGTGTCACCCCCTCCTCACCCTCCGAAGCTTGCAGTTTTGCCTGGCTATGGGTAGTAACACATACTAGATTTTCCCTATAGTCAAAATTATTCCCAATGATCACATCCACATGGAGATCAAGTACAACTCCCACCTCCTGTACCCAATGGACACCCTACTAGCTCAGGAAGACCGAAGCTATTGGCACTTGGACCTCTGGACCCATGACTCCCCAAATCTTGGAAGATTGCCCCCAACAGAGTCTGCTCCATTTGGATCAGATCCTGTCTTACCTTGGAGATGGAGGCCAGTGTCCCTCAATCCCTGTGTTATTGTTCCATTGACTGGAATAGGGTGCATATGCTTGGGGGTGTTTAGCGGTACTACAGTGTGTGTGCAGTTTACCAACTGTGATGTACTGTCTTGGTCACACACTCACCCTGGCTTTTGCCCTTTACTCCTGTTTTTAGGGCAGTCATCGGATAGATGCCCCACTTTCCAACAAATCCAGCATTCCTTTGCCCACCACTCCTTGTTCTCCTTAGAGCTAGTGGGTTCTGTTTTGGGCTTGGGTGCAGGCTGGTTTCTTTTAGGCTGCCCTTCCCGGGTCCCCTTCAAACCATGTACTGCCCAACTCCTATATTTCTTACGCTGCAAATGTGGTCTACTGGTCACATACAAATCAGCACTTTATGCTGCCTCCTTTGTAGAGTTGTATGCCCGGTCCTGTAGCCAAATGTGCAGGTCATCAGGTACAATTTTAAGAAACTGTTCCTTTACTATTAAATCTTTAATTTGCTCAACAATCCTTGCCTAAGCCCCATATACACAGTGGTCTAAATAAGCACACATTTAGACATGTATTTCTACTTAACTGTCTCCTGGGCCCTTTCTTAATCCTCTAAATTTCCATCTATAAACCTCAGGAGTCAGTTCAAAACATTTTAATAACATTCTTTAACTTTATTATAATCCATGCAATCATTATCGTCCATTCAAGCAAATGCATGCAAAGCATGGCCAGTAAGCAATGAGGTCAGGTGGATCATCCAAAAAAGCCTTGTGTAATTTAAATTGCCCACAAACCCTCTCAAATGATTTTAAAAACAAATCTAGATAATTCCCCTCCTGGTATTGTGAGAATATTTTAGAATTAATCGTGGCTTCATGGGTTGAACCCCCTTTGCCATTACTTATGGTTTACCATGGTGTTTGCTGTTGCAGTTTTCCATCTCAATCTCTTGATCTTGTTCTTTCTGTGATTCTGCTCATTCTCTCTCTCAAATAAGGATGTCATACTGGTGAATCTTTTTCCCTTTTTGCATGCATAAGGATCTCATGCTGGTGAATCTTCTCCCTTTCCTTTCACATAAGGATCTCATGATGGTGAATATTTTCTCTTTCCTCTTCCTTCAGCCTTCTTTTCTTCCTTTTAGCCTCCAGCCTTGCCTTCTGTAGTTTGACATCCTGCAATGCAAGTTCTGCTTCAGGATCTCAAGCTGAGGCTGATTGGGCTGCACAGCTCCCCCAGCTTGTGCCACAAGGTGTGCCTCTGGATAAGCCGCTGTGACCTCAGTCTCACTAACTGGAACACTGTCCTCAGTGACCGCCTGCTGATCAGGTATTGGACCATGCCCATTTGAGACCATCTTCCTCTCCTGCAGCTGGTCATGTGCCAACAGGGCTTCCATGAGTGCACTCTTTGTCATGCCCTCATAGACAATCCTCCTCTGTGTGCACAGCTCACTAAGCTGCTGTATATGAAATTTGACATAGCCTGAGTAGCTCATATTCTCTAGCTACACTGCATTAAGCTGTCTAAAAGATAAGGAAAAAAACAGTAGTAAACAATGCAACCTTTTGAAATCCTGTTTCATGACTGTTAAGGTATATTTCTGCTGGTACTACATCACCAGTGTGCTCTCTCTCTCTCTCTCTCTTCCTGCCTCACAGGAAAGCATACTATCCACTGCCCTGCACTGTACTGGTATCAGTTGCAACATTGATACCACCACTCTGCCACCAATATGACGCAAATCCCTCACCAGGGATGTCAAGTTCACCACCACAGCATGGTTTTCACCAAAAAGAACCAGGGAAAACCTGTTTCATACCTCCTCCTTTGCACGAGATCAAGAAAGTCAACACAATAACTGTGGGTAGAGTACCTCTTCAGAGGCGGACTGCAACCAGAGTCCAGCAGAAATAGTAGAATTACCCTTTTAAATAAAACAAGCAGTCATTGATTCTACAAAAATAGGAGCTTTACTAAAATACTGCAAGAATTTGCAAGTGGATTTATTTACAATCTGAGCTATTCTCACTTTAAAAACCTATTTGTTTACCTGCTGCTGTCTAAAGAAAACACTATTCCCTAAGCTGTCTTTCTTACAAGACCTCTAGATGCAGGGCTCTGGTGTTTCAGATGTTCCATGTCCAAGAGGAAGAGCTTTCCTAAAGTCCCTCAATTATTTTCTTACTCCTATGGGGAGGGGTTTCATTCCCTGTGAGTGGCAGTTCCGTGCTGTCCCAGCCCTGGTTAAGTGAGTGTGTGCTTGTGTGTGTCCACCATTCAGCAGCTCCTTGCTAACATTAGACATGCACTAGGGTCCTTTGTCCAACATGGGAACATCTCCAGGAAGGACTCCCCTCTGAGGTTAATGCTTTATTGCCTCTTCCCTAGCCTTCCTGTTAGATTTCCATGAGAACATCAGTCCCTCAATCCATGCTGACATAAGCTGTTATATACTACTTGATCATGTGATCTGGTAGCCATCTTGTGCCTGAAACAGATGAATATACAGAAAAGAATAAATTAATCAAAAGAATACAAATTTCTGGTTCCTTTTCCCATCACAGTTTTGTATTATTGTCTCCTTTCCTTACCATTTCTTTTTTCTGCCCCATTCTCCAGATCACATGTTTACTATTTATTTATTTATTTATTTATTTATTATATGAGATCTCAGATTGCAACACCTTTGAGCTGAAAGTTATTTTACAAGGTTCCATGTCTCAGCAAAACAGATAACATGCAGTAATGACAAGATAGAATGAAAATGGCAGGATATATAGAGAGCTAAAAGTAGTACAGGTAGTTTGAGAGTGAAACTTTGGTTATGGAATTTAATACATGCAGCTAAGCTATGAGCAGTCAGTGGGCTTTGTCAAGGATAGGAGGTGGGGGGTGAGAGAAGCATGGGGCATGGAGGGGGAGAGGGCGAGGTGAGTAGGAGATAGGGTGTGGGTGAGGGTAGTGGGAAGGGGGCAATGGAATACATTGGAGTGGAATACCATGGAATACAGGAATTCATAATTCTGCCCAGTCCCACTGGTACAATATTCATCTCCTAACATTCATACACACAACAAAGGCCTCAGCCAGACTCAGTTTCATCTGTGGCAGGGAAAGCAGCCAAGATGTCCTTGGTAAGCAGTTAAAATGATAGGGGGATTGTTCATGGTCAGCAAAGAAACAAATGTTATGAAAACTATAAGCAATATTTCATTCTATTAATTTGTGTATGTATGTAAAGACAGAGTGGTGATCTAGCCTGGTTGAAAGTTTTAGATAGAAAAGCAGGCAGGCATGTTTGTGATGGCAAGTCAGTTCTGGATGTAGGGGATTGATTTGCTAATTGAGTGATGGGCTACTAACAAGTCCTAGTCTGAAGGTGTACAATTATAGTTGCTTGTTTACACACCTTGGAGAGCATTGTTAGCCATTCGGTTGGCTTTGGTTTTTGTACCCATTTTACAAACCTGCAGTGAAGGTGTGCCCCCCCACCCCCACCATGATGCTGAGCTACAGTACACGACTCTGATATGTTTTCTCAATAAAAGTACAGCATCTACCCTTGACTGTCATCTGTGTCTTGTTTAACATGGCGAAATATATTTTTCTAATTGTGATTTGAATATTTTCTAGAACTCGAGGGAAGTATCATTAGACACAAGCAGAAAAACTTACCAGTTTTGAATTAGCAGAAGAGGCATGTCTTAATGCACTGTCCAAGCTTCTACCATCACAAATGCTTTATGTGTTACTGTTAAGATATACATTTATTGAGGGAAATAAAATAGCCATTGAACCAAGGCTCATGTCTAACGGTGTCCTACTACAAGCTTACAGTAACATGCATAAAAACATGTTATTGTAGCAAAATCAATACAACAAGTAATATGCATATAAACAACAGTGTGTATAAAAATACTCACAGCTAGCGATTATAAATTTGTTAAGTTTAAAAAGAATGACAATCGCTCAGTGGCTCCTTAAAAGTGAGCCACTTTTTAATTGGTGGACAGAGAGGAATGGTCCTCAGATTGACCTAAACTCCAGTGGCATGCAATTCCAAGTCGAAAGGGTCATGGACAGCAAATACGTTTCTGCCTTTAATGGAATCCAGTATTTTCCTGCACTCTAATCCTTCTCAGCGAGTGCATACCCAAATGAGCATGACCCTGGGTAAGTTCATGATGTAAAGGATGATCTCCTCCAAAGTACACTTTAACATTAGGGGTACAATGAAAGCCATCATAAAAGATGTGGGGCCCCATATTTGGAGCCAGCCAGCTGCATGCACAAAATGGTGCCCTGCACAAAATAAATGGACCGGCTGGCTCTGGTGCCATATTCAAGCAGAATGCATGATCCAAACTGACCATGCAATCTGCTTGAATACTGGACCCTGGTCACACAGTGCACAGCAAGGGGTTACCATGTTCGTGCAGCGTGACCAGGGAGAGGGGCTAATGACTGCCCATAGGAGTACAACTCGGTGCACACTGGTATGCACCATGACCCCCATGGGAGATATTCAGCTCAAATATGCTGATGAGTCCATTGGGCATGCACGGTGCAATGGGGCCATTTGCATGCCCATTATGTGCTCATCTGTTGGCAAGCTGTGGAGTGGGCCGGGCCAGTCCCCCCCCCAGCCCCGATCCTTGTTAAAGTAAACTTCCCACCCAGTGTCCCTGGTAGTCTAGTGATTTTTTTCCTTTTTTTTCCTTCTAATTACTCTGACTAGGTTACAAACCCAGCAACTTATTTGGAATGGATTTCATTAACTGCAGGTACTGTGGGACAATTTTCAGAAGGACAGTCTTACAGGATTTAGGACACTGTCCTACATGCTGGGCCTTTGGAGATCTTAGGGCTCAGCTCCGGGCAGCATGGGCAGAGATTGCACGCCTCAAATTTCATATTGAAGAGGAAATACATTATAAGAACCACCCGCCATTCCCCAGCATCCAACAGAAAACCTGACCGCAGAGGGTAGTTGGTCCAGGAGGTTGGCAGGTGGTTAGGAGGAGCAAAATAGGAGCCCCATCACTCTCTGCTCTCCAACACATTGCTCCAAAACCATATAAACACTACAAACAGGTATCTGCCTCTATCTCTGAAATCAAATAAAGAGGCAGAAGACACTGCAGAGCAGGACATCGTGCACAGGAGCTAGCACAACAAAACTCACCCAAATCAGGAACCAAAACTAAACAAGCACAAAGGAAATCCAAAAACTTCTGATCATAGGAGGCTCCATGATTCGGGAGTTGATACCCATCTCCAGCCAGGGTGATGGTCAGATGTCTCCCAGGTACATCAGCATGGAGAGACACTGACCGCATTGCTAAAATTGTTCACAAAGCAGGAGAAAACATTGATGTCCTAGTACACATAGGGACTAATGATCTGCCAGCCGGTCAGTTGTGGAGACCAAGGAACACCTGACTAGGCTGGGTGACAAACTATCATCTATTTCATCCGGCATCTCCTTCTCTGAAATCCTGCCAGTCTGGGAGAGGGGAGCAGATGGACGGAAGGTCAGAGAAGGGGAGATGGGGGCTAAACACGTGGCTCAAGGACTGGTGCCAGGAAAAGGACACAGATTTGTAGGAACTGGCAACAGTTCTGGGAGCGAAAGTTCTTTAAATTTGATGGACTGCATCTGACTAAAGAGGAGTCAGTGCATTGAGGGCAGAAGTTTGACGTCTTTGCAGAATATTTAAACTAGCAAATGGGAGAGGGTGCAGCTCCCATATGTCTAATGGGAAGAACACCCTCCCCTCAGCTAGTGGTCAAACAGGAATTCAAGCGGTTTTGCCGCTCATTTGCATCACCAGGTAAGAAAAAGGTTTGTCTCCCATACGATGCACAGGGGTAATCCAAACTTCACCCAACAACTAACACACCAAAATCTGGCCAATGGAAAATCATGTACACAAATGCTCACAGCCTGGGAAATAAGATCCCAGACCTGCAGGCAATAATGTCAGAGGCTAAACTGGACATAGTAGCAATTAGTGAGACGTGGTTTACCAGTAACCACACTTGGGAGACTTCAGTACCTGGCTATGTATTGTTCAGAAGAGACAGAGGTGCAAAAAGGGGGGGAGGAGTGGCCCTGTATGTTAATGAAAATATCAAAGCTACAGAAATTCAGAATACACATAAGGAGCCAGAAGAACTGTGGGTCACCCTGGAAACAGGAAATGGGACAGCCATAAGAACTGGGGTTGTCTACAGGCCCCCAGACCAGAGGGAGGACATAGACACATTACTGTTAGAAGATATACAAAACATGACAGCTAAAGGGGAGGTTCTGATAATGGGAGACTTCAACATGCCAGATACAGATTGGTCAATACCAGCAGGAACATCTGCCAGAACTAGATTCATAGTGGATTCCCTGCAGGGGGAGGGCCTCAAACAACTGGTACAGCAACCCACAAGAGACAGGGCTATCCTAGATCTAGTACTGACTAACAAAGAAGGGATCACAGATCTCCAGGTAGAAGGTCACCTCGGGGCCAGTGACCATCACATGGTATGGTTCAATTTGGCTACTACATCTAAATCATCCCATTCCAAGGCAAAAATATGGGACTTCAGAGGAGCTGACTTTGATAAGATGGCCAACAGAGTTAAGCTAGCCCTGGCAAAAAGAAACACAGGTGAGGGGGTACAGGCAAAGTGGGCAAGCATTAAGGATGCAATACTTGAAGCAACATCCCATTGTGTTAGACAGAAAAGGAGGTGCAAAGAAGAAGGAAACCACTTTGGTTCTCAAATACAGTAGCGAAAAGGTCAGAGCCAAAAGGCTGGCCTTCAGGAAATATAAGGGAACACAGCGGGATGAAGATAGGAGGCATACCAAACTGCCCTAAGGGAAGCAGGTAAGGCAGTAAGGTAGGCAAGTCCCAAACTGAGGAAACACTAGCACGAACAGTAAAAGAAGGTGACAAGACTTTCTATAGATACATTAGTGAAAGGAGAAAGTCCAGAGGGGTTTGCTAAGCTTAGTGGAGAAAAGGGAGAATGTGAGGAGGAGGACCCTGTAAAGGCATCTATCCAAATAGATACTTTTGCTCAGTATTTACTGAAGAGAAGGTAGGGCAGGCCCACAGCTCAGCATTATGGACACAGGGGAGGGAGGTGAGCACTACTCCTTCACAAAAGAAAGGGTCCTACAAGAGCTTGCTAAGCTCAGGGTGGATAAGGCAATGGGACCTGATGGCATACATCCCAGGGTACTTAAGGAGCTAAAGGAGGAACTAGCAGAGCCATTAGCAGAATTGTTTAGTGAGTCTCTGAGCACAGGAGAGGTCTCAGAAGACTGGAGAAGAGGCTCATGTGATCCCGCTCCACAAGAGTGGTAGCAGGGAGGAGGCAGGGAACTACAGACCAGTCAGTCTTACCTCAGTAGTGGGCAAGATTATGGAGGCACTCCTTAAGGAAAGGATTGTGCAACACCTGGAATCCATAGGAGCACAGGATCCAAGACAGCATGGGTTTACAAAAGGAAGGTCCTGTCAAACTAATCTCATAGATTTCTTTGACTGGGTAACCAGAGTGGTGGACCAAGGGGGAGCAGTTGATGTCGCCTACCTTGACTTCAGCAAAGCTTTTGACACTGTTCCACATAGAAGATTGATAAATAAGCTGGGTAGGCTCGGGTGGGTCAGAAGTTGGTCAACTGGGTGGCAAACTGGTTGACTGGCAGAAAACAGAGAGTGGTGGTAAATGGTATACAGTCAGAAGAGATGCAAGTCACAAGTGGGGTACCTCAGGGATCAGTCCTGGGGCCAGTCCTATTCAACATCTTCATTAGTGACCTTGCAGATGGACTAGAGGGTAAGGCTTGTCTGTTTGCAGATGACACCAAGATCTGCAACAGGGTAGATGATCCAGATGGGGTGGGCAGAATGAGAAGAGATCTGGATAAACTAGCAGAATGGTCAGAAGAGTGGCAACTGGGATTTAATGCAAAGAAGTGCAAAATCATGCACATAGGGAAGAGAAACCCTGAAGCCACTTATAGGCTGGGAGGAGTTGCTAGCAGTCACAAAGGAAGAAAGACTTGGGCATCATCATCACTGATGACCTAAAATCATCCAAGCAGACCTCTAGAGCAGTAGGTAAGGCTATGGGGTGTTGGGGTGTATTAGCAGGTATCACAAGTCGTAAGAGGAGATAATAATCCCTCTGTACAAGACATTGGTTAGGCCCCATCTGGAGTACTGTGTGCAGTATTGGAGGCCACACCTTCACAAGGACATTAACAAATTGAGGCAGTCCAGAGAAGGGCAACAAAATGGTGCAGGGACTGCATCAGAAGACATATGAGGACAGATTAACGGAGCTCAATATGTATACCCTTGAGCAAAGGAGGGAGAGAGGTGATATGATCGAGGCATTCAAACACCTTAAGGGCATAAACAAGGTGAAAGAGTCTAACATGTTTAAATATAAGAAAATAGCAGGACAAGAGGACACAGCATGAGATTAGAGGAGGGCGATTAAGGGGGAATGTGAGGAAATTCTTTTTCACAGAAAGGGTGGTAAATGCATGGAATGGCTTACCACAAGAAGTGGTGGCTATGAATACAGTGCAGGGCTTCAAACAGGCATGGGATAGGCATAAGGGAGCAATACAAATGACCATGAATAGATAGGTCACTGACAGAGCAAAGGCCGATGGCACATTTATAAGGTAGAAAAAGAAATGGGCAGACTGGATGGGCCTTGCGGTCCTTATCTGCCGTCAACTTCTATGTTTCTATGTTCTATGATTTCCCTCTCCCTGATTCCTGATCTGTATAATATTAAAAATGTCCTCGGTCTCTGGTAGTCAAGTGGCCACCCCTACCCCACTAGGCAGTGACCCACCCCCACTCCCCAACCGACAAAAGCCAGCAACTGGCAAAGCCCACCCACAACGCCATGGCCAACCACTGACTGAAGTGAAAAGTAATGCATACAGTATACAATACATGCTCACTGGTTACCCGTCAACCAATGGGTATGTACTGTATACTGTACGATTTCTGTTTAGTTCAGTTGGTGGCTGGCCATGGTAGTGTGGTGAGCTGTGCCAGTCGCCAGTCTTGATTCAGGATGGGGTGGTGAGCGGTGGTGGGTCACTGCCTAATGGGGTGGGGGGCTACTTTGAATACCAGGGACAACTAGGGACATTTTAATATTATACAGATCGGGCTCGGGAGGGAGGAACCACTAGACTACCAGGAAATGGGGATCAGGGAAATTTTAATAATATAACATGGATTGGGGCTGGGTAGAGGGAACACTAAACTACCTGGGAAACAGGGATTGGGAATGAATAAATATAACATGGATCAGGGCTGAGGAGGAGGGACCGTTAGACAACCAGGGAAATGGGAATTGGGGATGTATTAATATATGATGGATCGGGGCTGGGAAGGGAGACCACTAAACTACCAAGGAAACATTGATTGGGGGGGTATTTTATTAACATGACATCGATCAGCGCTAGGGAGGGACCTGAGTTCCACCAGGGAACCCAGCCTTTAACAATGGGCAGACGGGTTTGTGCACTATTTAGGGCTGGGTGTCAGAAGCGTAAATTTGCACTGCTGCTGCAGGCGGATTTTAGCTTCTGATGTTTTTCAGTATTGTGCTGTGCTGCATATGCTTGGGGAACCCCTCATTTGTATAGGTGCAGCACAATATCCGCTGCCCACCTGGAAGCCATCAACTACAGCCACTCGCCTGGTCCCCGAAGCCGGATTCACTCACAGGCTCTCACCATCTGAGTGGCGCCCCTTCTCCGGAGGTGGAGCAGGATGGCCATCTCACTGGCCGCTGCCCACCTGAAAGCCATCAACCACAGCCACTTGCCTGGTCCCTGAAGCCGGATTCACTCACAGGCTCTCACCGCCTGAGTGGCGCCCCTTCTTCGGAGGCGGAACAGGATGGCTGTCTCGCCGGCAGCTGCCCACCTGGAAGCCATCCACCACAGCTGCTCGCCTGGTCCCCAAAGCCAGATTCACTCACAGGCTCTCACCGCCTGAGCGGCGCGCCTTCTCCAGAGGCTGTGCAAGATGGTCATGTCACCAGCTGCTGCCCACCTGAAGCCATCAACCACAGCCGCTTGCCTGGTCCCTGAAGCCAGATCCACTGCAGGTACTTGCCGCTTGATTTCTGCACTCACTCTCCAGTGGGGCTTTTCCAATTGGTGTGGCTCCCTGGTGCTTAACGCTGATTGGACCACTGTCCCTGAGCTTCTATTCTGCAAACTTGCACTGAATTCCTCTACCCCCCCGCCTCCTTACTGCATCTCTTCAGTTCCTTTCTCCTTTGACTTCTACAGCCCTTCCCCTGGCTATCCTTAACTCCTGCTCTTTTATCTAACCCTGTTTCACCTCCTTTGTCTACTCTGATCACCTATACCTCCACCCACTGCTGACAGTCTGCCACCAGCCCCCTGCCCCCCGATCCCTTACAGCTCCTAACTGCTTTTTTTCTATCTCCTTTCTTCAGGCTCTCATTGCCTGAGCGGCGCCCTTCTCCAGAGGTGGTACAGGATGTCCGTCTCGCCGGCCGCTGCCCACCTGGAAGCCATCAACCACAGCCACTCGCCTGGTCTCCAAAGCAGGATCCACTCGCAGGTACTTGCCGCTTTCTGATTTCTGCGCTCACTCTCCAGTGGGGATTTTCTGATTGGTGTGGCTCCCCAGGTGCTTAAAGCTGATTGGACCGCTGGCCCTGGGATTCAGTGCCTCATTGGAGCGCCTTTTCTGACTAAGACTACAGCACTTTCAGTGCCTTTTTTAAATATTGAACCTAGCTCTTCTAGCTTAAATTTTCTCCCACCCCCACCCCTCCCAGGCCTCCATTGAATACTCTGTAGCTCCTCCCTCAGATGTCCCCTCGTAATGTTTGGCTTATCTCCAACCCTGACCTAAGCTGTCATCTAAACTGCCTAATTTGTATTCCCTCTCGACCTGTTTTTCTTTGCATGATCCTAGCTCACAGCTTCTTACCCAGATTAACTGACCTGTCAGTTTCTTGTCACGGTCTTTTATGTCTCACATTATAATTCTGCTATCCCAGTGAGACAACCATCACTTCTCTAAGCTCCCAGGTTTTGACCCCCCACACAAAGTGGGACATGTGAAATGCTGCCTGCTCAGATACCCTTTGTATTTCCTGTCTTCCCCTTTTAGGCTTGTACTTTTGAGGACCTTGTCTGGCCCCTTGCAAAGTACCTCCTTGCGACAGTCTATCTCACATAGACAAGTACACGTCTTTCCTCTGGCTTGTTGCTAGTGGCATCTATCCTTTCTGCCTGTTGATAAGGTTACAAAAATGACCTTACAGATGATATCGTATTTTCTTGCTATAACTCTACCCCTTCTCCACTTGTCCATGCCCATGACACCTCAAACCGAAGCAACCCACCCTGGCTTATTGCCACAAGACTTTTACTACTCTAATCTTCTGATACTACCTTCCCCTTGCCGTGACCCAACCCCAATACTACTAAACAGGATATTGATCCACATGGTTGCCCATGTCCAAAGAAATGCCACTGACACCTACATGCCCATGGTCACTTCTTGCACATAGCTATAGTATTTTCTCTACTTGCTATACTACTCTCAGGTGATGTTCAACTAAATCCTGGACCGCTAATGATCTACCCGATGTTTTAGCAATGCTAAAGGCCTTATTATAGTACAACACAATATTAGGAGCCTTACACATAATCTGGCTGAGCTTGAAACCTGGACCACCCTATACAAACCTGACATTCTATGCTAACGGAAATAGCTAAAACCATCCATACCTGATTCGCTATGCCTCTTCCTCAATATAATCTATTAAGACTTGACAGAGCTACTTCCAAGAGAGGGTGGGACAGCTGTCTACTATAGAGATCACCTCGATGTCTCTGCCCTAAAATCATCTACCTTACACCACTGTGAGGCACTTCATGTCCTGCTCACTCTTGGGTCCAAAAAACTGCATATTGTATGTGCCTACAATTCCCCAACCAATGGGGAAATAGGACTGGATGAGCTAGTAGACCAAATCTCATGCCTAGCTGGAAGAAATGAGGTCCTCATACTTGGGGACCTAAACATAAATTGGCTGGGCAGTAACCAATCTGCAATAATGGCCAAATTGAAGAGTTATAACCTGCACCAAGTGACAGGTGAACCTACCAGACACACCCTTCACTCAAACACGAACACACTACTAGACTGGATCATGACCAATCACCCTGAAAATGTAATTACTTCTGGAGTACTACCAGATGCCATCACTGATCACTCCCCAACGTACTGCATCTGGGGCAAAAATAGACCTACCCTGACCGGACATCACTTCATTACCTTCCGCAACTGTGCTAACTTCAACCCTCAGTCTTTCTTGAGTGACATTACTACTACTGATTGGTCTCCTATTCTTACATCCGATGATGCTCAGACTGCCCTTAATCTGTTCTTGAAACACTTCCTAGTGCTCCAGGATAAGCACTGTAAACTTGTGACCCGACGGGTAAGAAACAGGCAAACCCGCTGGCTGAAATCTGACCTGCTAGCTAAGCTCAAGCTAAGGGATAAAGGCTGGTTCTGTTATAAGAACTCTGGGCTAACCTCTGACTTTAACACCTACAGGGCCCTGCGAAATGCATGAAAAAAGGACATCAAAAAAGCCAAGAGCTCTTATTATAAGGACCTACTAACCAACTCCTATGGTGACCCCAAAAATTTTGGTCCCATATTAAATCTTTCCTTGGTTCAAATGTAGCATCCACCCCTAATGACATGTCACTTGATGGGGTGCACTGTAATAATCCTAGAACCATTGCCAACTTCTTCAACAATAAATTCTCGGACTTAACTAACTACACCTCCTCTTTTCCTGTCCAACCAGTTGTATCCAACCGACAAAATGTGAATGGTCCTCATTTCTTCTTCAAATCAGTCACTAAGTGGACGTGCTTGAACTGCTAAACAATATCCAGGAATGCACTGCAGCTGGCTCTGACAATCTTGAACCAAAACTCCTCAAGATCGCAGCACCCTTCATTGCTGACCCCAGCCAGGATTTTCATGCTTCTCCCTTTACCAGGGCTATATCCCTGAAATTTGGAAGACAAGCTAGGATTACCCTGTTTTCAAAAAGGAGACTGTAAAGATCACTCTAAATATAGGCCCGTTACCATAATGTCTGTCTAAATAAAATTCTTGAGAAGATTGTAGCTACCCAGACAATTGATTTCCTTCAGAAACATGATCTACTTTCCCCTGGCCAGCATGGCTTCTGCAAAGGCCATAGCACCACTACTGCCCTTCTCAAATTCACGTCAGATACACTAGTGGCTATGGACTCTGGGCTACTCACTGGGGCAATTTTCATAGATGTGACCAAGACTTTTGACCTTATTGATCACTCCATCCTTCTTACCACCCTTGGATCACTAGGCTTCTCAAATAACATCGTAAGGTGGTTTCGGAACTACCTATCTGATAGGACTCAATTTGTGAAATACAACTCTACTCTCTCAGACAAAACCATTATAAACATTGGGGTTCCACAAGGCTCCATCCTTGGGTCCCTACTTTTTTGTCTTTTCATAAATAACATCTCCACTGACCTCTGCAGGACAACTTCCAGATGATATTGTTCTGTATGATAGAGCAGAAAGCATTGAGGACATAAACAATCTTCTCTCTGTTGACTTTCAGTTAATTCAGGGGTGGCTATCTACTCACAAACTTGTTTTAAATGAGTCAAAAGCCCAAGCTATGCTCTTTGTGACAAATACTAAATTTAAACGTGCACATCCTACTTTTAAGGTCATCTCATTAAATGACTCACTAGTTGGGGTGGTAAACTCCTTTAAATATCTGGGCCTCACCCTTGATCCATCTCTAAATTTTGACCTACACATCAATCAGATCTGCAAAATGGTCAACTCCAAACTTGGAATAGCCTAACGAACCAGCTATGTGCTCACCCCCTCAGCAAGGCTTGCATAGCCGTGGCATACTCCTTCTGTCACTTACCTATGGTGCTGCAACTATGCCTTGGCATGCAAATCTGTCCTTTGGAAATGGGATATCACATATAACAATATCTGTCACTATGTGTCCTCCTCACACCATCTGAAACACCACTGTCTCCTTTATTCAGACCTGGGCTGGCTTCCTCCTAATGAATTGAGACTTCACACATATGGCTCTATCATTGATAATATTGTCCGCCTACAAATACCTACATCCCTCAAAGAACTTTTCCAAAATCTGATGCCTTGCTATGGTCTGAGGTCTGTTGACCAGGCCCCCGTCTTTATCCCCAGACACAAAACCACAAAAGGTGCTAGTGCTTTCCCCTGCTATGCCCCCAAATACTGGAACTTCCTTCAACTAGCTTTATCAAATCATCATCTAATACAACTTTTAAAAAAGGGCTGCAAAACTATCTTGATTCTTCCTACATGTGCTCCTGTTTCAAACCTCCATAGCTTCTTTTGCTCCCAGTCTTCTCTTCCATGGCTTTTATTATATGATCCTCTATACGCTATGCACTTCTCCTTCCTATCTGACCCACCTCCCCCACCTTATTTTCACTCTCATGCCTCTTTTCTTGTTCTTAATTTTATCACTTACAAATATCCTTCCCATTGGTCTACATTCTTTCCCTTATTAGCACTAAAATGTTCAATCTGTTTCAAGTTTTTCTTCCTTAAAGCTCATTGTAATGTAGTTTTTTTGGTGTGTACTGCTACTCTCTTATTTTTAATTATTTTTACTATCTGCATTGGTATTACATTTGCTAACTGCTCTGTATAGTACTGTCAACTATGTTTGTACTTGTTTTGAAATGTTACCCTTGTACTGTTATACTGTACCCTCCTGGGTTGTGCCTGAAAATAGTCATTACTATGGCTAAGTGCACCTACCGGTAAACAAAAACTAAATAAATAAAATAAAAATAAATATTGTGCACGTTGGTACTGTCAGGGGGTGCACCATGCATATGTGCCATTTTAATATGGGCACACCCCTGACAGCTGGTGCTTTTCCAGGGTTGCGTGGCACATCCCAAGTTGCGCCCATGCATCCCCTTTGAAAATGGGGCCTGTGGTGCTCCAGGGACAGTAGAAGGTAAGTAGAGAACAAACTTTGACACTTAGTGTTAACAAAACAGCCTGTCCAGTATAGCAGTTCAATGGTGAAGGTTTCTTTATTTGGTGAAAAATGACAGTATAGACAACACACACTGGAACACAAACATCAAATGTTTTTATCTAAATAGAGCTTGCATGGGAACTTTAATGTTAAATGAGTCAAAAGTAACTCTTTTCTATGCCTAAGCAATAATCAGTTTAGTTGCTCATATAAACCACTATGGTGGGTATCCCAAGATGAATTCAGAATGAAGTGGATTAGACTGTTGAGCAAAACACAGGCTAATCTGTTGAGACATAACACATATAGATGAAATGATTGTCCATTCATTTACCTTAGCTTTTATCCTCTTTTAGATATTGCTTAGTTGTATGACTGACTGTTTTTGCTAACTTGACTGTTTTGAACATTGACATTTTGGTGGGATTTGGATACAGTATACAATGGCTAGCACAATATACTGTTCAAAACTACAGTATAAATGAGCACACTGTGCAAAATACATATACAGTGGCTAAAATCTGTGAAATGGATACAGTGCAAAATTCAAAACAGTGTAAGAATGAAATAAAAACACAAATTTTAAAACACCATATAAGACATTGTGTGCAAAGTAAAATGTACAGTGGAAAGGCCAATTTCTGCAAAAAGGTACAACGGTGCCCAGTTTCAGGCTCCTTCGTGACTAGAGATATCTGGATACTGCTTTCATGATGTCTTCAGTCACAACTAGTCGTAATTCTAAATATGTATGTGTGTGTATATATATATATATACATATATATATATCTATATTAGAGGTAAAAAAATTCATTTAATGCATCAGTTAGGGTTGTTCCACAGCAACAAAAGTGAGGAAATTCAGTGTTAGGGTTGAAAACCCCCCTTGGACCCCCCAGGCCACCCCCCCAACCGGCATTGGGGTGATTGGGGTCGTCAGCCCTAACTTTCACCCCATCACATGTGTAAAGAAGCAGAAGTATAGGAGAATGGGGTGAGAACAGGACGAAGACCCAATGCATGCATGCGTTGAAGACTGAAATCAAAAATTTTCAACCTAACAAAACTCACTGTCTGGGACAACCCTAACAATACATGTGGAGTTTTACTCTAACCCTCTTTTGAGAATAATATGATACTGAATGTAATGTGGCGCGGGAGGGCCCCGCTGGCGCCACATATTTGACGGCGGGAGCGCTGAGTCCAAAGGCCCTGCACCCACCATGTGATGTCTTGTGACATAGTAACAGGAACAGCAATGCATAGAGAAGTGCTAACAGTGGCGCACATGGTAACACAAGTGTGAATGAGAACAGAAAGGGTAACGCACACGGTGGCATAGACGGGAATGGTCCGCACACGTGATGTCTTGTCACATAGTAACATGGTGCCTGTAAACGTAAATGGCAATGGGCATGGTGATGCAAAGCAAAACAGAAAGAGAAACTATACTAGACACAACTGGTAAAAAAGCGGAAGCATAGCGCAAATGAAAGCATAAAGGATAAAGCACATGGTGGCGTAGACGTGGAACGGTAAGTGAAACGGTATGGAAATCATAAGCGAAAGAGCAATGGTAACAGTAATGTAAGCGCACAGACTGGTTTTCCTCAAAAGCTTCATAGAGAAAGACAGTGAGTACAAAGAATGTATGCATAATAATGGGTCTCGGAGCAGAAAATGAGGAGTTGGAATACTAAATTGTTTATATCTCAGGAACCGTACGACGTAGAAAAGAAATTTAAAAGTCATATGATTTATGATTTTCCTGGCTAGTTTTATACTTAGCCCTCATCAGGGGGCTAAGTGTTTTTCTGATGAAAAGTCTGTATCTCGCACCGTTTCCGAGATGCGGGCCCTGAAAGGCGCAGCGAATGCCGTAATGTTATCCTATGGAAAAAAAATAGAAGTTCAGAGTGCCATAATTTTGGCTCCCTGTAACATTTTTTTACCAAACCACTAAAAGGCACATCTGTGGGATGTTGGCTGTCTTCCCTCCAAATTTCAGCCCAAAAGACTGAACCGTTATTTTGCTGCAGGGCGCAAAAGATTGCTGCAATGCATTGGACGCCCGTATTGTTATCCTATGGAAAAAGTGTCAACTTTGGAGTGCGTAACATTGCTGCCATGTAATATTTTTCAATGAAACACTGAAAGGCACATCTGTGAGATGTCGGCTGTGTTCTCTCCAAACTTCAGGCCAAAGCACCAAACCGTTCTTTTGCAGCAGGGTGCCAAAGAATTGCTGTCATTTTCCCACAGCCTAGAAAAGTACTGTCCCAATTTTAAATGACAAGCATTTTTCTGATCACTAACTGAAAACAAAATGGTGGATTTTTGACAGTAAAAGGGCCATTTGCGACACTAAAAAGTGCATTTGCGACACTGTCAAACTTTTTGTTAACTTTTCCCATTGACTTATAATGGGAAATTGTTTTTTGAATAACTTTTGAACCGTTTAATATTTTTTCACAAAATCTTCAAAAGGCACATTGGGGACTCTGGCTGCATGTTCCCTGAAGATTTCAGACCGGTCATGCAAACCATGCGACCTGTAGGTGCGACAATAAAATTCCAGAAAAGCGTCAACGTGCGCGCAGATCATGCTTAATAACTCCACAGCCGTATATGCGACCAGTACGAAACTTGGCAGATCCTAAGGTGTATGGGTCTTAATTGTGTATTCCAAATTTCAGGCAAATCCATCAAACAGTTGCAAAGTTATTAAGGTGCAATATTTTGGGTTTAACATGTAAATGGCTCCTCAACCCTAACTATGGCGGCACTACCGTGCCACTATAATATACACTTATATGAATATGTATATCATCTACAGGATTTGTTAAGAGTCAGTAGGTGGCATTGTATAAAAACAGCAGTGTGCATGTATGTGCCTCCACAAGTCCATTAGCCTACAGGCTGTAGTACTAGCAGGCTAAATGCAAGAGACAGGCAAGTGCAAAGTGATGGCCTGACTATTCTTGACTGCTCTTCATGCAAGATACTGAATGACAGGAGGAACCTGATGATTGGACCACTGTACCATGTATAATGTGCAACATACAATACACAGTGGGTAACAAACTGTAAAACAGATACAGTGCAATATTTTTTCATGAAATATACTTTATTGATTTTTAATAACAATAACAAGGTGAAAAACATCATAAAATCATACAATACTATGTACTGGTGCCCGTTAATAAAATACACACTAAACAACATTACAAAGCAGACCCCTATGGAAGACAAGTTATAGCTAGAAATAATTAAGAGTACCACCCCCAACCCTAATCCCACCCTCTCCCATAGCTCAGCATTGCCAGTGATACAGAAAAGAGAAAAAAAGCAGACTAAAGAAAAAAAAAGGGGAGGAAAATCCCACAGAAAAGAGGCTCAAGAGAACAGGTACTCACACCACCTAAGACACCGATCACTGGGAATGGATTGAAAGAAGGGTGAAAAGATACTCCCTCCGAGATGTGAAGGTCTGACGGCACTTTCCATGATATGCAATATGCTTCTCTAACATAAGAGCACACATAATTTCACTGTGCTATTCTTTCAAAGATAGGGGTCGACTTCTTAGCCAATGTCAAGTATGACAGTGCAAGATTTGAAACATGGTGGCTAGGACAAACTGTTCAAAAGCTACAGTAAGGCAGTAGACAGTATAGAAGCCTAATAGATAGGACAAGTTTGAGGAGACAGGGCAAGGGGCCAAATAATAGATACAGGAGGAGCAAAGTGTGCTCTGAAGGCCAATTATGGAGAATTATGAGGGGATAGGTAGATGTGAAAGAGAAGGCAGTTCCAGAGGTTGGTGAGGCAGACAGAAAAGGCAGATCAGCCAATGGAGGTTTTGCAGTAGGGAGAAATAACAAGCAAGCATCAGAATAATAATGTTTAGCTCTGGCAGGGGACCCTTATGAGTAAGGAGTCTGCACTAGCAGCTGCAGGGAATGAGGGTACCTAAGGCCCACTACTGCTCATGCTGGCCATAGACTATATATATGGTATTTGCTTTGTTTTAGATTGGATAGGTACCATCTGGGACACATAGTAACTATGCAGCCGATCACCCATCTACTTGAAAAAGTTTCTATCCAGTCAGATGATCTGCTTTATTGAACAAAGAGTGAAGGTAGCTTTAGAAGCTGTAGAAAATTGTGGATAGACTAAATATCCAGATTCCAGGTTACATTTACACATGTACAAAAAATGTTAGCTGGAAGAGAGATGGGTATAGAAAAGTAGTACATATAAAACCTTATCGAACCTGACAGGGTTGGAAATGTTTTTGTCTGATGTAGGCATGTAGGAAATGAAAGTTAAATTAAAACATAATGTATCTTTTTTATGTTTACTTGTGCGCATGTGCAAGAAACATTAAGTGGCAGCTTAGGAGAGAAGCGGGTTGTGGAGGTGTGGCACTGTGGCAGCCAAGGGCAGCACTGCATTTGGGGGCTTGGCACTGAGGGACCAATGCAGGCACACTGTGCTGATGACATTGGTTTCCAAAAATGCCACCAAGTAGAAACGATTTCACCTCTGCAATCAGTGACCACCTCGTCATTGTAGCGACAGCCATTCTGCTGCAATGAGGAGCTACCCATCATTGCGAGGGGTACCTTGCCATCTGCATGCCCCTGACCCAGTTCATTTGTTGACGGGGAGCCCAAATCAGTATTTGGGACACATCAAGAAAAGCACAGTGCAACTGTTCATGAGCAGAGGTCCTAAAATGCCTATGCTGAAAATTTGCGATGAAAGTCCATAAAATGACTGTGTTATGAGCATGCATTGTGCAGTTTCTATGCACACTCATAACTTCATGAATCTGTAATATTTTCACTCCAGATGTTCAGCTTTGGCATTTTTCCACACCTCCTTATGAACAGTATAGCTGTCATTTTTCACATCCTGGCCAAAATGTGTTTTTGCACTTCTGGCGCAGAATAGCACGGTCACTGTGGGAAATCAGTATTTGGGACACATAAGAAAAGCATAGCGCAACTGTTCATGAGCAGAAGTCTTAAACTGCCTATGTTGAAAATCTGGTGATGAAAGTCCATAAAATGACTGTGTTACATGCATGCGTTGTGCAGTTTCCACATATGCTCACAAGTGCGAGCATTTTTAATATTCCCACTACAGATTTTCAACATTGCCATCTCTTCACACCTCCCTATGGATGGAACAGTTGTCATTCTTCACATCCTGCCTGGATCTGTGTTTTCATACATCTGCGAGAATGGCTACAGTCGCTGTTGGAACTCAAAGTTCAGGACACATTAACAAATTACACAGCCACTCTTCATGAGAAGAGGTCCCAAATGCTTTCATGAGGTGAGGTCACAAAAGGCCATGTTGAAAATTTTGTAGTGCAAAACCAATAAACGCCCAGGGTGTTAGAGTTTCTAACCATAACATCCCATCCTGTACAGGTGACAGGCATCAGGGTGTGCCTTTGGTTGCTGACTGTAATGCTCATGCCATCCCATCCCACCACCACAGACATCGAGGTGTGCCTTTGGACTCTTCTGCCCCAGAGTTCACCCCATTCTCCTATACTGCACCCATTTCAGAGTATGTCCTTAAGGAATGGGATGATTGTAAAGCCAAACACCCCAAGGCACACCTCAACTCATGCCAGTGTCTGCAGGATAGGATGAGGTGACATGGTATGAATGTCATGGGTGACAACCCAAACACATACCCCAATGCCTGTCCATCTCTGCAGGGTGGAGGTGGGGTTGGCGTGAAGTTCAGTATGTTACTGCCATTTCTATTCTGCATCTGTCTAACTCCTGCACTTCCAATGCTAATACCAGCAAGCAAACATTTGGCATTGACAAATGCTTGTTAAATATTGTATCTGATATGACATACTAATGATCATTAATGATAAAAAAACAAATAAAACAATTGTGGGCCTCAGTATCCATATATCTCGATCCAGCCTGCTATGACTACTGAAAGCGTTAATTTTCTTAGTTTCATTGTCCTACAGTATGAAGAAACATGTGACTGCTGATATCTTATTTACAGTAACACCCGAGGGCAGGTACAAAAAAAGACACTGGATGATATCATTTATCTTAACTAATCAAAAAGAATTGAGAATATGCACATATATATGCTGTAGTTCATTTAACTCTCAGTCCCCTATAGCTGGGGGTTGACATTTCAACTGTAGAGAGTTCTGAAGAGAGGGATTAGTATGGAAATAACTCTGGTCATCCATCTTTCAAATGACTGAAATATTATTGTAAATCACAGCACACAGACCACTCTATCTTGATGTTAAACAAAAATATCTTTGGTATTCATAATTCTGACAGATTATACAAAAATAGTTCTAGGCAGCCTGTTTAGCAGAATCTATTATGGCAGAATCGGGGGCATGAGTGCATGCTGGAGGGGAGGACAGTCAGTAGAGTTTTAAAGAGACATGTTTTTAGCCTAGAGAGTTATAGGGTTGAAGAACAGATTACCAGAGGTGGTTATGTGCTGTCAGTATACTATGCTTTAAGACTAGGGCGGGCAGATATCTAGAGGGAAAGGCCTTTCAGGTTATTGCTGTTAGGATGAATAGGGACGAGCTACATGCTCTTACTTCTACTCACTAAATGAACCTACAAAATCATATGGCAGTTAGATCTAAATTGTTAGTTGCCAAGACCCTTACAGCCATTAGCATATGTTTTGCATTGTCCCTGGATTATTTACAGCCTTACAGTAGGAGATTGTGGATGTCCATGATGGAGGCTTTACAAATTTGAAATGGGTATGACTTGGCCCCAGTTCATGTGATTTTATAGATTTGGAATGGTATATGTTTGTTTTGTTGTAGGGACCAAATTAGTGTTTATACATTCTGCTGTGGTTATTCTTGACAATCCCCAACATTCACTGATTCACCCTCGTCTGTCTCCCTAACATACCATTGCAGATATCATTTGTTGGAATCCATAGTTTCATGTCATACTGTGCATTCACTAGTTCCGCAGTGGTGGTGTGGGAAGGGATGCAATTGTCTGCCTTGTGCAGACACCCCGATCTCCTTGTCCATGTTTCCATGGAAAAACAAGGTTTGCCATGGATAGCCATAGCCATCCCTGCTCTGTCCCGGATCTGTGCCCATGAAAATGCCACTCATGTTTTTTCCACAATTCATGGACAAAACTGTCCACGGTTGATGCATAAATGCCTAGAATAAAACACATAATCAAGAGATACTAATCACAACATCTAAATCTATTTTCAATTTGGTAAATGAAAAGAAATATTCTAAGAAAATAAAATTTTAAATAATTTCAGATGGCAGCATTAACTGTATAAGATCTATATATGTTTTTAATGCCCATGATACTAGTTTTCATTGTTTCATTTTTAATTATGATATTAGTCCAATGTATTTTGATTGTATCACTTGTAAGACTATAGTATGAATGGTGTCCTGGTTAAAATATAAACATTGTTTAATTGCATTAGTGGTTCCATCATTTAAATTACTTATGGTGTGGATTCTATAGCACAACTGTATGAAGTATTTCTGGTTGTCAGCTTAGCCTCAATTATAAGTGGGTCCACTTTAGCCATTTACAAGATTCTAGCTAATTTAAATAGTGTTATACTATCAACCCAAAGTGTGAAGATTAGTTTGAAAGATATAATTTTCTTGATGTATTCTATCTGTAGTCTGCTTCCATTTTTATATCTTTCTAGTTGTGTTCTTGCACCCATCTGGCCCTTGGCCTCCTCTCAAACCTTAGTTGCACCCTTACCAGGTCACCTCATCTTCTCCTGGGATTTACCATGCCCCAAACTGCCCCCCTGGCTTGTCCCCCATGGTGGAGTCCTCAAACTGAGCAAGACCACTTGGTAAAATTAATCCAGTTGGCAGGACATGCTAAGGCTGGAGAGTGCAGTGCCTGCAGGCATGGAAGAGCTATCATACTGTGCAGCTGTTTTTTGGTTTTTTTTTTGGCATCTGTTTCTTTGCCCCTGAGGATGTCTCACACTGGAACATTGTGTTATACTCATGCAAGTGCATGCCTGATGATGTTAGAGTCCCTGCTGCAGCAACCCCTGTGATCACCCAGGGGGCAAAAAAGTTGCAAGGTCCCGGCCCCCTTCCCAGAGAAAAGGAGCAATTGCTGGGGTGTTCAACATTCATCCTGAACACCAATTTCGAGCATTGCAAGCAGCAGTGCTACAGCTGCACCAAAAGGTTGAAGTCAGCCTCTTTTTAAGCAGTAAGGCAAGACAGAGGGTGCATTATAGCAGGATAATGGCCCACCTCAGGTGGTTTGAAGCACGAGGCAAAGCCGAGTGCTTCCACTACCAGAGAAGGACTGTTAGCCCACCAGAACACCCACCCCCCGCAGTTCTTTATTGCAATTATGAAATAGGTCTTTTTTAGTAAACTGGATGTATTTTTAAGCATATTTCTGTTGCACTGCTTTCAGTTGAGTTGTTGTGCTGGGATAATGGCCCAGCTGAAATGACCTCTTAGGCAATCAGGAGCAAGGATTCTTTCTACCCATTTCATAATTAAGCAATAAGGCATGCCAGGGGGTGCACTGTGGCATGATAATGGCCCACCTTGGGTGGACTGAAGCACAGGGCAAAGCTGAATGCATTCGCCTCCTGAGAAGCGTCATTATCCCACCACATCACATCCCCTGGAGTGCCTTATTGCAATTATGAAATGGATCCATTCATTAGTAATAGGAAATAACTTTTTGTGATTTTTTTCATTTAAATTTGTAAAAAAGAAAAAAGTAAAAGTAGTCCATATCAGGTAGTGTTCTTTAAGTGTTTGGCCAGTAGGTTGCTGTCAACCTACAAGTAAGGTGTTGTTAATTTTCTGCATTTATTTTAGAAACAAAAGAAAGTAATGCCAGTGATGTTCTGTTATGGAAAAAACTGCACAATAGTAAGCTGCTGTTTATTTTTTTTTAAAGAAAGGGCAATGATGGTCAAAGTTTGTAGGTGCAGTTTCAGCAATTGCATTAATGCACCCATAGAATGAGTCAGTCTGTCATTGTACGATTGGCAAGTGTAGTTGGAACAATAGTGATCAGTGCAGGCTGTGCAGAAATTGAAAGAGGGCTGAATCTACAAGTTGCAGTGTCACAGTAGAGTGGAAGAGAGTGTAACTATAGTGAGCGGTTCATGGTGGCAACATCAGAAGTAAGGGAGCACATGGTGGTTGCTTCGGCAGTAAGAGAGCACATGGTAGCAGCTTTGGCAGTGTCTGTTTTCAGAGGCCACCACATGGCTGTTGCAAGTGGGTTGGTGATGAAAAGCCGGCTGTGTTTACTGCTGGCACTGTTTACTGTGAGGAGGCTTTAAGCATCCATATGGGCTTGGTCCGATTAGTTAGAAGGTATAATATTACATGTGTGGCAGGCAAAGCAGCCTCGTGATTGCTCCTCAGTCAAACAGAGTTGCTTCATGAAGTAGGTAAAACATAGGGTCAAAAACCCATATATTAACCTCAAACAAAATAGACCTCACTCAATACAGACAAACTCTGGCCAGCACCTATAAGGGCTGCAGGTGAAGAATTTGCTGTACAAATATTGAAATTTATCAAAGTTAGAAGCCTGCATTCGTAAATGTAATGCAGGCTGATAAATGCGTTGTTTTGTGATATTTTTAAAACAGATTTTAAACATAGACTATGCACTTGGTTGTCAAACATTCTGGAATACATTTCTACCCACCACCCACTCAGCTCCATCTCTCTCACTCAAGTCCTTCTCCTCCTTCTCCTCCTCTTCAAGAAAGTCTAAGTTCCTAGCAAAAGCAGCCCATTTTAAAAAGGCATTTTACAATCCTATGCACAAGCAGTTAAAAGTCAAGGTACCAAAAGGCATCAAACGATACCTGTGTTATCAGGAAAAAGACTTAAAATTGAAAATGTAACTATAAAATCTCCAGTCCCTGTGATATAGTTGGATTTTGTTACTACACATTACATAAATGCATAATAAAAAAAGAGGAATGTCCTTCCTAAAGGAAGAAGATTATTTATATCCTGACAAGGGAAGGGGAATGTCAGTGACTGAGACACTTGCTAAACAGCTTGTTCCTGCAGCAACCTTGAGAGTGCAGTGACATCTGCAACATCTGTCATCCAGACTTCAGGTTGCAGGTGAAGGGACTCTTCCTGACAAGAAAATAATTCTGTCCCGTTTCCCAGGAAACATCTGCAAACATGATTCCTTGGTATCTCTGGATCTTTTCTCTTGCATTAAAGAAGTACTGTAACTAAATGAATGAAAGAGTGAATGAATGAATGAATGAATGAGTGCCTGAGTGAGTGAATGAGTGAATGAATGAATGAATGATTGCTTGTCTGAAAACATTGAAGTTTTAATATTAGAATGTGATCTCCATTGAGCTACATGTGCGGATATGACCGACGAGCTCAACATTCTAGAGCAAATAAATTCTATATTTTCAAGCAGGCCCTAAGCATATCCTATATATAACACTTGTTGGTTGGAAATTGCTCAAATAAAGGAGTTATTTTAGCTGATGAGAAAAGCAACATCTAAGGTGTAAATGGAGGTGGAAGAGGGGTTTCAGATATGTGAGGAAAAAATGAAAAGTGGATTTTTAGGATATCTTTGGGGAGGGGATTAGTGGAGGATGACAGGCAAAAGGCTGATGTGTTAAACAACTTATTTTGCTTAGTACTCACAGTGGAGGATACGGGGCTACTACCAACAAGCATTTGTCAATGCCGAATGTTGCTTGCTTGTATGTGCTGTTTAGGTATTTGGAAGTGATAGTTCCATGCCTTCCTCCCAAGACATGCACAGTGTCTTTCCGTTCAGTATTCACAGAAGAGTGGGAGGGATAAGGGCCACAGCGGTACATCAGTTACCAAGGGGGTGAAAAGGTGGACAACAGTCCATTCAAAGGCAAAAGAGTCCTGCAGGAGCTCACTAAATTGAAGGTGGACAAAGTGATGGAACCAGATGGCATACACCCAAGGATATTAAGAGAACTGCGAAGGGAGATAGCAGTACCTCTGGCAACCATGTTCACTGGGTCATTCAACATGAGTGAATTGGAGGAGGCACATGTGGTCCCTCTACACAAGTCCGGCAGCAGGGAGGAGGCGGGGAACACTAGGCCATTCAGCCTCCACCTCAGTAGTGGGAAGATCATGGAGACACACTGAAGGCGCTGCTCAGCGGGCTGGGACGCTTGCAGGGCAGAGAGAGCCACTATTTATCTTTGGTTTGTTGCCTTGCTCGGGTCCCAGCTGTGTTCCAAATCAAATGACACTCTCATGTCTAACCCTGCTGAAACAAGACAGCCACTCTAAAGCATTCTATAGGATGAAAAAAGTGTCTAGCAGCTTTGGTTGGTACTAAACTTTAACAAGAATAAGGAATGATGAACAAATCTACAGCACATACATTGAAAAAGTAGGATACTAAATGAAGGTGCTGTGATATATTATACAGCAATGCAAAGTCAATTACTTTACCAGGCTGGTATTGCATAATTATTTACGTTCTCGTGAGTCAGACACCTCATCCATATTGCACTTTAGAAATAAAAAGAGATAGAAGAAAACTGAACGCATGCGGAGACGCACCAGCCTGGTAAAGTAATTGCCTTACTAGTGCTGTCAATGCCGTTCAATTAGTTTTACTAGAAATAATCACAGTACATATTTCTTTACCTCCTGTATTATTAGTGTATAAAAGTGTTAAGCTAACCCTCTTTTTATATAGCATCCGATTCCATCTGTCATTTATAATCAAGTATCTTCCGTTGTTTTTGACGAGTCATTTAGAAGCTGCATTATCATGCCTTCAAATATATCTATGCAGTTATGAGTTGGAAGTGGCGTGGATGGACCACTCATGAATAAACTGATGTTGCAATTTGTCATCTTGATAAACACAATTAAAGGCATTTGTTTTAAACAACGACCAAGCATGCATTTTACTTTATCATATCTGTAGCATGCTATTTGTTTTGATGCTCAGCTTTTCATATTAACGCAAATGTTTATGCACCACTGAACTTTTCACAATATAGGATCTCCAATGTGAAACTGGGATGTTTAAACCCCAGTGTTCTTGGCATTATTCTGCTGTCATATACAGTAAAAACGCTGGAATGTGTGACATGGTGACAGCCACGGCGTTATCTCGGCAGTTCCCCATATACTAAACCCGTTCAGCCAAATAATACTCATTCTGGCTTATTCCAACAGCCAAGAGGTGGATGGATTGTGTTCATAAGATGATACTGCATATGAGCACGAGCACATTGCTTAAATTAAAATATTTATTGCTAACGCCCATACCTACAGTATATTATACAACATTTCTTAATGAGAATTTACATTTGTATTGATCCCGAAAGCTGATGTTTGTAAACTCAGTAAAATATCAGTCCTGATTCAAAGTAAGTTTAAAGAGTGATTTAGAAGTCACAATCTACTATAAAACCAGTGGATTTTATTTATGGGCACTATCAAGTGACAGGGTTCTTTATGTATCTCCAAGAAAACAGCTTCAGTGTGCTGGATTCAGCCTGTGTAGTATTTTAGAACAAATGTGGTGGAATGTACCTTCCTCTGATTTCCATCCCCCCATCATCGCAACTGGAAAAGAGTCCTCTGAGCTCTGGAAAAACATGTTTAAATAAATAAAAACCTTGCATACAGTACGAGCCACGCCAGCCCACCTTCAACACGCAAGCCCTTATTTTACTTCAAACATAATAAGAGCAAAGAGAAACAGCGATAATGCGGGGTTTGAGCTGCACACGCACCCTCGCCATCAAAGTTTCCTAACTTTGATCAGATGTGTATTTTGTTCTCTCAAGCATTTCCATTTGATGTGCTTCAGATTTAGAATATTCCAAAGAGCATTTCAATGCTCCTCTCCCACCTGCCACCTCATCTGTACTGCTCTCCAACCTAAGACCATACATACATTATCTACTCAAATATTAGGTGTTGGTTTTGCATGTTTGTTTTAAGGAGAGATCAAACTAGTCGTTTGATAGAACTGTCAGGACTGCAGAATTCCATTCAGATTCCAGCTTAGTTCGATAATAACCCTTGCTAAACCATACATCTTTTTTAGAGAAAACAAAAATGTTTTTTAGTTGCGACAATGACATTAATACATGAATTCTGTAGTAAACTCTGCCCACTTACCCTATGCATCCCATACATTACCAAGATGTTGCCCAGCAGCCCAACCACGCACACCACAGAGTAGAGTGCGGTGATAGAGATGGCAATGATGATGCTGGTTGTGGTGTTCACTGATTGCAGTTCGGTTTCGTTGAGGCTCCGGTTAGCTATCATGTTATCCAGGCTCTCTTGGGTCATGATGTTGCAAATGGAATCGTAGTACAGTCCAGCACCTGGAGTCGTGGCCAGCACCATGGTTCCTAATGCACAAGAGTCTGCTGTTCAAACAAGGTGTAGTAATTGTTCCTCAACTCCTGTCACTTTAATCAGCACTTTTCAGACGTTAACCAGTGGGAAGCCTGTGAGCCTTGGATCCTAAGCACCCACCGGCATGTGATCTTCAGATAAGAGCCAAGATGTTACGATTCTACCGTGTCCACTAATGCATCGAGCAAGATGGTTTGGCAATTGGCAGTCCCAGAACAGAGAGAGAGTTGCTTAAGAACTCCATTAAGGTTATAAAGATCCCTCGCTTGCTTATCTCCTGTGCCAATGCTGCACTTGAGTATTTAAATCGGGGCTCACCTCTTGCTGCAGGGGGTTAGACCTGCATTTCTCCAGCCTGCCTAATTCTTGTTGTCCACCACGGTGCCATTAGCGCTATGGCTGAGAGCCTATCTCTCACATCCTCTATATTATAGTGATTTCTTATAAAACCTGACATCTTCATCAACGACAAAAAATCACGTGGTAAACTAGAACTCAAAACCTATCTGGCAAATCAAGAAGCACCAACAATTATTTAAACTAATTATGTCACTTGCACTGTAGTCTCAAGCTGCCTACCAATCACCAAAGTATGTTGTATAATTACCTATAAAACCCTATCTGTGCCTTAGGAAGTGTCAGGCATGGTTCACTATCAGGTTATGGACACCGTCATTCTCTGCGGTCACTGGTGGCCCCTAGTCATGGGGTTATCCTCGCGTGGGTCAGTGCAAGTCATCAGCCTTTGCAATAGAAACATTTTTAAATGTGATTTTCTCGCACTGTCCTCTGTTGAAACAGCGCTCAAGGGACGTCTCCGGCTGGTCTGGGCACAAACTTTTCTAAATAGAATCCACGAGGTTATCTGCCAGGGGATAAGAGGCAAAGGATGGTGGTAAATGGCAATCACTCATGCCATAGGTGAGTGACCAGTGGGATGGTGTTGGGACTGGTCCTCTTCAATATCTGCATAAGCCACATTGCGGGGATCTTGAAGGGAAAGTGTGTCTTTTTTGCAGGTGATACAAAAATCTGCAACAGGTTTGACACTCAGGGTGGGGTGAAGTGAGTTTATCACGATCTGAGGAAACAACAGGAATGGCTTAGGGGTGGCAGCTGGACCTCAATGTCAAAAAGTGTAAGGTTATGCTTGTTTGTTTTTGTTTATTTAAGGTTAAGACCATTGAGCATAAGCTCATTCACAATGGTGACCTTATCAATCAGTATAATACATACAAACATAATGTACAATTCAAACATACAATTAAATCACACACATGTGATATTATCAAATATATGCACTTAGGGATGGGGAGACAGGGTCTGTGTAT
The DNA here is from genome assembly GCA_016271365.2 of Neoceratodus forsteri. Taxonomy (NCBI): domain Eukaryota; kingdom Metazoa; phylum Chordata; order Ceratodontiformes; family Ceratodontidae; genus Neoceratodus; species Neoceratodus forsteri. The sequence continues at coordinate 507,341,779 of JADMNL010000023.1, read as the reverse complement.
AAGGTGTGGGGGGGGTGAGTGTAGCTGACGTTCGCCAAGAAAGAAAGAGACCTAGAGGTCATCTTATCTGTTGACCTCAAGGTACTGTATAGCTGGACAGTTAGACAAAGCAGTGGGAAAGGCTAGCAGGATGCTGGGGTGCATTGGGAGACAGATTTCTTACAGGAAGCGGGAGTTAGTGCTATCCTTGTATTGCTCACTGTTGAGACCCCTCCTGGGGTACTGTGCCCAGTTCTGGGGGCTGTTCCTCAGCAAGGGCATTGGAAGGGTGAAGGCCCTACAGAGGAGAGCAAGCACAATGGTGTGGGGGTTGCAGGAGAAGCAATAGGAGGACACACTGCAGGAACTCAACATGTATTCCCTGGACAATAGGAGAGGGGGCATGATTGAACAAGGTGCAAGTGAAGGATATGTTTCAGAGAAAGGAAGGCACTAGAACAAGGGGGCATGCAATGAAGCTAAAAAGGGAAGATGTGTGGAAAAAGTTATTCATGGAAAGGGTGGTGGGTGACTGGAATAGCGTGCTAAATGAGGTAGTGGGAACAAATGCTATGGGTAGCTTTAGACATGTGGGATAGACACAGGCATATTAGGTAGGAGAATGGAAGCAGAGACTGACAGTTGTAACCAGCTAGAGTCAGTGGTGACTGAAAAGGCAGGCACAAAGAACAGACTCTATATTTCTAGGGTACAGAATACAGCTCAACCCAGAACCGGAATGGGTAACCCCAAGTACTGACTTTGCCTGGGGTCCCCAGAACACACCAGACAGTCTCTGGCATATAAAGACAGAAGGCACTGACTATCCAGAGGCAGGGACACGGATTTTTGTTTTTAAGGGGAAAATCCAGTAAAATTTCCAGAATGTGTATTTCTATACACTGATAAAAACAAAGCATTTCAGGGAGTTTGCAATTTTTTTTATCAGATCAGTGAATCCTGAGAATTTCTTTTTTCTGTAAATTCTATCCTGTACTATTTTAATTGTGTTAAATTTGATGTACACTTAGCCTTCTTTTATTCTGAATATTTACACACATACCACAATGGTAGATGATGGAACACAAGTAAAAACTGATTTTGGCGTTGCATACACTGGTGACAATATCAGTTTCCCATCTGCAAAATGGAATTTGCCCTTTGTCAAGCACGGTAAACCAGTGTCCCTGCCCAGAGGTTATTGCAAGGAGACCACATGGAGACCCATACACTACTGGTAAAACCTTGTGTTTTGTATTATTTTGTACAGACTGACACTGAAGTGATTAAAGCAGTGTGTATTATTGTTCTGTACACTGGTGTGTGAAGTGCAAATCAGCAGGGGTCTGTAGCTGAATGCAAGGAAGGCTTGGGATAGACTTGAGTATTAAGGATTTTAGTTAAAGGGAGTTTTGTTTACAAAATAAAACACCCTTTATCTGGCAAGAATGATATTCATGTGGCTTAGTGTTGATGCTTAATTAATTGATTTTTTATTAGTAAAATAAATGTTCTTTAGCATCCTTTATAATCATTTTAATCCTAAGTTATAAGACCTTTCACCGTCGCAAATGCACGTTGATAATATTTCATTTCCATTTGATATGTAGCAGCTCTCAGCATATACAGAGTACTGATGGAACAAAATGAAAAAAAAAACTGCTTGATGAAGAATAAGAGAAACCTTTCATATACCTCTCAGCTGTCCCTGATTTCAAGAGATGTTCCGATTTTGTCTCAACACCCCCCACCTGCTTGAATTTGTAATTTCTGCTGCTGAGGAGCAGGTTTGTTTTGAAGCATAAAATAATCCCAGTCTTCAGCATTACGGTGTCCTACCTCTTCAGAAAATGCTTTCTGCATTAAGTGACATATTGCAGCCGGCGTCTTGCGCTGATAAACCCTTATTTGGATGTGACACTGATTTGTCCATTTGCCCCTTTGTTAACCCCTGTGCCCGATGTGTGAGACATGAGGTTGAGAGTTAGGCTTCACCTCCAAATAATTAACTTTTACAGAGAGTCCCCAGTTTACAACACACACGCACGTGCCTGCTCCCGTCAGGGTAAGCCAGTAGAGACCCACTGGAAAGCTTATACTCGGGGCCCACCTGGAAAAGCAACCGGAAGGGCAGTGATACACTCCCATCAGCATTTCACTTAAATTTTTAACAGAGGTTCCCTATTTACATTTTTGTTTACTTGCAGTGACCAGGAACCACCGTTTATGTAGACTCTAGATGATATAGGCAAGGATTTTCTAATTTTGAAAGTGAGATCAGCCAGCTTTGGAGACACCGCTTGGGGCACACCTGGACATTTTCATGTATTCAAGTAGGACTCTGGCTTGCATCAGAGAAGAGGGTTACAAAAAAATTTACCCCAAATGTAATTGCTCGACTTTTATGTTTGCTGCTAAAGACATTTCATTACGTGGAATCTTTGAAAACTGGCACTGATGCTGAAATGTATTTTCCTAATAAATAAAAATGAAAACAAAATGAATGAAATAAAATAATATTCTCATCAAAACAGAATATTTCTACCTTAGACTACTATGTGCTCACTTTGCTTGGTTCTGTGAAGTCTCCACCTTAGCTTATGACATCACAACCTGCTGCCATGGAAATGACTCTAGTATCACAAGCAAAGGGTTATGAAGAATGTATGGCAGGAAAAACAGCAGGAACTGACGAAGACTGAGCAGCAACAAGTATGTTTCCGTGTAAATATCTTCAGTAATTAATAATACTGTCAAATGTCCCGAAGTTCGTGTTTAGGTGTAATACCATGATATTTGAATTCTGCCAGTGTCAAGTGTCATTGGTCTGCATGAGGCAGGAATGACAATAAACAGTATTTAAACTTAATTCAGTACAGCTGGGGTCTCTGTGTTAACATATGTAGCTCTCGTGAATCGCTGAATGTCAGGATGGGTGTGAGTGCCACTCTAAGAGTCATTTCTGCTTTTCTCTTGACAATAACAAATGCACATTTTAGAAACATTTGTAAAACATGTTCTGTTAATGATAGGTTGGTTTCATGTTATAAAAGAGAGGAGACGCATTACTTTAGAAACACAGTATGCACTTACACAACCTACAACTTTGCTTCCTCGAGCCTTTACGCATGCAATTTCCTGTTAAACCCCACACACATAATACAGCTAGAGAAGGCTTTGGCTAGTGACTGAGACGGAATTGTTGGAAACTTTTTATGCACAATTTACAGCTGGCAGAATTTTATTTGGTATAATTTCCCCTTTTCCAGGTTCTTTTTATTTGAACTGTATTAAAGAAGAGTTGGCAGTCTTTTGTATTGCACAGGAGCAATGTAAGTCTAAAATTCGTGTCCGAAGTAAGCAGAGTCTATATTTGATTTTTTCAGAAAATTAAAAAAAAAGCCAACATTCTGTTATAGGTTAAGATTTAAAAACGGTGTTCTAAAGCACTTGTAAGTTCCAGTTGATAAATGCCGATTTATGTAGCCCGTCACTTAAATGTTCACATCATTCTTGCATGCTTTGAGATATTGTTTAATGTGATCTCTGTACCCATCTAATAATACCACAGGTACACAAGAACTGACTGCGTGACTAGGGGGTAGCGTCTGTGTGTGTGTGGGGTGGGGAGCGCTGCTCACTGAAGCGTAGCTCCCTTTCAACTGTGTACGCTACTGTATTTTGAGCTGTCACAGACAGCTCGAGCAGGCATTGGAGAACTGCGGCCGCGCCTGCAAACACACTGACTGAATTGGAAGAGGGCTGCCACACCCCCGAAAACTCAGATGATGGCACTATGTTTCTTGCACATGCGTGCAAGCAACATAAAAAGCAGTGTAAAGTCTTCCCCTAGAGGGGTGAATGTAATGAAGCAGAAAACAATCTCAGATAAAGGGGTGAGTAAAGGGCTTGCAGCCCTCAGGGTAGTCAAGGCACCAGGTTGATGGTTTACACCCAAGGTTGCTGAAGGAAACGAGACCAAAACTAGTACTGCCCTTGGCTGACCTGTTAATAATTATTTGAAAACAGGGAACATACCTAAGTACTAGATATCTTCGGGGGGGTTCAGCTGAATATGGGTGGGGAGGGAGAAGTCTATGGTAACTACAGGCTATTCGACTTGCCTTAGTTATTGATAAGCTAATGGAGACACCAGTCAAGAAAAATGGTGAAATATCTAGAGGCTAACAGGTCACTGGATAAGTAGCATGGGTTCAGCAGAAACGGAATGAGCAAGTGAGAGAGGGAGTGAGCTCTCCTCCACTCACACCCTTCTCTCACTCATTCATTCTGTTTCTCCTGCCCTTGCAGGCTGCCCTTTGTACTGGGCCCCTCGTGCATAGCTGCCTTTTTCTGCCCACAAAGAAATCCGCAGCAGTCCCAACAGAGCTCCGTTGAGCTCACTCACTCCACCTCCCTGGCACTCCAGGCTGCTCTTTTGTACTGGGCTCCTGCCTTCATTGGCACCTTTTTCTGCCCACAACAAAATCCACAGCATTCCTGACAGAGCTCAGTTGAGCCGGTCACTACTCCCCCTCTCACTCGCTTGATCCTAATCTGTCCCAAACACTGATTTCCAACAGCTACTGTGGTATTCTGCACCAGAAGCGTGAAAACACATTTCGTCCAGGATGTGAAAAATGACAGCTGTACTGTTCATAAGGAGGTGTGAAAAAATGCCACTGTTGAAAATCTGACATGAAAATATTACTAATTTGTGAACTTACAAGGGTGCGTGGAAACTGCACAATGCACGCTCGTAACACAGTCATTTTATGGAGTTTCATCACACAGTTTTCAACATAGGCATTTTAGGACCTCTGCTCATGAACAGTATCAGTGTGATTTTCTTAAGTATCCCAAACACTGATTTCCCACAGCGACTGTGCTATTTATTTATTTATTTAGTTTTTGTTGACAGGGTAAGTGCACTAGACATATCCTGCCTATTTTCAGGCACGACCAGGGGAGGGGATACAGATGAATGCCAACTGACCTTGAACCAGATTAAGCTGTTGGTGGTATTTTAGTAGATAAGGGAAATTTGGCCAGGACACGAGTAAATTTCCCTACTCTTTTCGATAAATGCCATGGGATCTTTAACATCCACCTGAACTACCACCAATCCAGACAGATGGGACCTCGGTTTATCGTCTCATCCAAAAGACGGCACCTCAGAAGTGCAGCACCCCTCTCATGCTGCACTACAGTGTCAGTACTGGGATACTAACCCAAGCGCCAGATGTGGAAACTGAACTCACAGCCCTCTGATCTCCCGGCCTCCTAGGCTAGGGTGCTACCTACTGAGCCACTGACACTGGCATTGGCTATTGTGCGCCGGAAGAGTGATAACACATTTCGGCCAGGATGTGAAAAATGCCAGTTGCACTGATCATAAGGAGGTGTGGGAAAATGGCAATATTGAAAATCTGGAGTGAAAATGATGCAAAGTGGCGAAGGTACGAGCGTGTGTGGAAACTGCGCAATGCACATTCATAACACACTCATTTTATTGACGTTCATCACCAATTTTCAACATTGGCATTTTAGGACCTCTGCTAATGAACAGTGTCATTGTCATTTCCATAATGTGTCCCGAACACAGTTTTCCCACAGCGACTGCGCTATTCTGTGCCGGCACTGCGAAAACACATTTCGGCCAGGATGTGAAAAATGACAGCTGTATTGTTCATAAGGGGATGCAGAAGAATGGCAATGTTGAAAATCTGGAGTGAAAATATTATTAATTCACAAAGTGCGGCAGCTTGCAAACTACTGTGCAGCTTCAGTAACACAGTCATTATAGGTATCATCACCAGATTTTCAACATAGGCATTTTAGGACCTCTTCTCATAAGCAGTGTCACTGTAATTTTCTTTAATCTGCTCCAACACTGGATTTCCCACAGCAACCACACTATTCTGTTTGGAAGTGCGAAACACATTTTGGTCAGGATGTGAAAAATGACAGCTATACTGTTCACAAGGAGGCATGAAAAAATGCCAATGTTGAAAATCTGGCATGAAAATATTGCAGATTCATGAAGTTATGAGCGTGCATAGCAACTGCGCTACGCACGCTAGTAAAACAGTCATTATTTGGATTTTTTCCACCAAATTTGCAGCATAGGCTTTTTGACAGCCACCTAATGAACACTGGCACTGTCATTTCCTTAATTGGTCCCAAAAGGGGAGTCCACGTAGTGACCGCAAAATCACCTTTGCAGGGCTGAATAATACCATGACAGTGGCAAAATTCATGAGGAGGGGTCCTAAAAACCCCATGTTGAAAATTTGGTGTCAAAATTCCAAAACATGCCTGAGATATGCATCAAAGTTGAAAAAGTCCTATTCATTCCGTTATACAGCTTACCGGCATTTCCTCACGTCGCAGTCAGCTTTGAAAAGTGTAGACGTGTTCCTGGTGCACCGAAGATCATCGTGCCAGACTCCGGAGGTAAGTATGGGGTGAGGGGTGTGTGGAGAGGCAGGGTGCACAGTGGGTGGGTGCAGGTTGTGGGGGGATCAGGGAGACTGCGAGGGACTATTTTTTTTTACAGGTTTAAAGAAAAACAAAAACATTGTGGGATGGGTTTTTCTTTACATGGGGCATTGGGCATGCTGGGGTGGACTCCCAGCATGCCACCTGAATGTTTTGAGGGGTGTGTGCAGCTGATGGGGATTTGGCACCCCCATCAGCACAAAAGCCGGGGGAGTGCAAGAGCCGAGGGGGATTGGGCACCCCCTCAACACAACTCTCCCGCTACGCTTTCAGGGGTCGGACCTGATGCCAACAGGGAGTGGGCTCCCCCGTCAGCACATCAAACAGGGAGGGGTGATATAATGCTGACAGAGAGTAGGTTCCCCCATCGGCAAGTCAACTAGCATCGAGCATGGAAGCCGATGGGGATTGGGGCCCCCGTCGGCAAAAACACGCTGCTGTGGGAAGGGGAACATGCTGCTGAGGGGGATTGGGAACCCCCTCGGCACTGGGACCAGATTAATATTGTTTGTGAACACAGTGGCAAGGCACCACCATGTTCACAAACAATATTACAGTAGCAACGTTCTGCCCAGCAATGACAGGTCACCCCATCATTGCAGCGACTCGCTGACGCTACAATGAAGAGGCGGTCCCTAATTGCAGCGGCTGAAATGTTTCAAGGTCATGGCATGCTGGCCAAACTAGTGTTAGCAGCAGTGTGCCATAGCATTGGGGAAAGCAGGCCAAACCTTAACAGGCTGTGGGGGCATTAGCCACAACAGTGCAGCGCCTCCACAACCTGCATCTGGAAAGCTGCCACAATATGTTTTTTGCGCATGCGCGCAATCAACATAAAAATGATTTCATTTTGTCTTGGTGTGTCTGGTGCATTTCTTTATTTAGTACATCATAAATATCTGCATGGTCTCATGGGAAGCAAGGAATATATATAAGGACCACATTGCCTTTCAGATTTTTGGCCTGTCCTTTATCTTATATGTACTGTAAGTCTCTCCTTGGGCAAGATTTTCGAAACCTAGTTGTGCCACACTTCAAAAGTTGGTCACTGCCGAGAACCCATGTATTTTGGATGCATTTCCTTGTAAGGAGGAATAGAATATGCATTACTGCCGTACAAGTGTCCCAGTCATCTATATCCATGTACTCTAGAAACACAGAAACATAGAATCTGAAGGCAAAAAAGGACCAGAAGGCCCATCTAGTCTGCCCTATTTCCCTGCTTATTACTACTCCATGAAACCTATTCAATCTCAGGAATCCCTCTCCCTCATGTTCCACTGCTTATTATGCCCATGTGCTTATCCCATGCATGCTTAATGACCCCTACAGTCTTTGCCCCCACCACCCCAATGGCAGGCTGTTCTAGGCATCCACCATGCCTTTCTGAGAAGTAGCATTTCATTACATCACTTTTAAACTTCCCTGCTCATGCTTCATTGCATTCCCCTATATTCTGGTGCTCCTCTTTCTCTAAAAGAAACTCCTGTCCTGTACCTTGTTTACCCCTGTGAGGTACTTACAGGTCTCTATCATGTCTCCTCAAGCTTTCCCTCTCATTCAGAGTACATGCTCAGTTTTCAAAGCCTATCATCATATGACTTTCGTAACACCAAGCACCATTTTGGCAGCCCTACTTTGGCTCCCTTCCACCCTGTCAGTGTCCTTGCAGAGTAGTGGCCTCCAGAACTGTACACAGTACTGTAGATGAAGTCTCACTACTGAATGATATAAGGCAACACCATCTCCCTTCTTCTGCTTGAAACCCCCATCCCTATGCACCCTAGCATCCCAATAGCTTTACCAATTGCCTGTTACACTGTCCCACTACCATGATATCATCAGATATGACTACCCCAATGTCCCTCTCTTGTATGGTGACTGTAAGTACCCCCCATCTTATATATGGACTCCATGTTTCCCTGCACCAAGAGCATAACTTTGTTGTTTTTGGCACTGAAACCCAGCTGCCACCCCCTAGACCACTCCTCTAGTTTCCCCAGATCCATTTCATTCTTTCCACCTCTTCTTGTGTGTCCACCCTGTTGCAGAGTTTTGTGTCATCCTATCGGGACCACAAGATTGTAAATAGTAATGGCGGACTGAATTCTGCACATGTGTGGCTGCCCGCTAGGAAACATATAAAAGAGCTGAGGCTCCATTTACAGAGTTGCATAGTTCAGTGCTATTCAGCTTTTGTAAGGTGCTGCTGGTGACTTCAAGTCCCATAAGGCTTTGGGAGCATATGGGGTATGGTGCCATTTTGGGGGAAATATAAGGAGAAAAGCATGTGAGATAAAGGAGAGAGAGAGGGAGATCGTGATGAAGAGTGGATCCATTGAGGCACTGCCTGCTCAGCCACCAGGACCATGCTTTTTGTTTTGGGGTGGAGTGGTGAGACTGAGGACTGCATGTGATGTGGCAGCAGCTGCTACCGTGAAGCCCTGTTTGCTGGGCTGCATAGGAAACAGCTGCCCAGTGGAGAGCAAAGTAGAAAGCCCTGAAATGGAGTAACAGCCCATGTGGAAAATGAGGCTTGATGGGCCCTGTGCTGGGAGGTGCCATGGAGGCTGGGAAACCTGTGTGGAGAGACCGAGAGATGGAGAAGGAATCAAGAAGCTGTGAGGTACAGGAATGCAGTATGCACAGAGTGTGAGTGTATGGGCCAAGGTGGGGACGTCCACACATGTGCCTGGGGTGACGTCATCTGCTTATGCTGCAGCTAGTAGAGGAGCCTGAGGGTGGAGGGTGGCCCAGAGTTGAATCAGCCACCCCTTGTGAGGTCCATGCTCCTGATTGTTGCATGGGAAAGGGAGAGTATAATGTCTGATGCCGCCTACAGGAAAAAGGTCTGATTCAGTCATGAATTATGCTGCCTGTGTTGGAATGTGGCTGTCTAGGCCATATGGTAGCTGCCTGGAAATTAGCTTTTGATGTGACCTCACTGGTCCAGAGAAAATTGTTTGTGTGTTTTCTGCTCCATGGAGTGACTGTTTCTGTTTTATTAACTGTCCATTAAATAGGATCCTTTGTTTCCTGCAGTTCTGATATGTGCCTCCTCTGTTTGGATGATCTGTTTTGCTACTCAGAGTTTTGCTTTCACAGCCCTGCCCCTTGTGTGTGCCCTGGGGAGTATATCAGAAGAGCAGGAGGATCATCAAGGAAGACAGTAAGAGGCCTGCCTGGTGAAGTCTGACTACAAAGGCCTCTGTTGGTGAAGATGGCAAAACCAGGTAGGTGAAGACCAGTGTTCTTCATTCCTCTAGTGTACTTGATCTGCACCCCTGAAGGTCTGAGGTCATCCCGGTTCCATCAGGTCTGGTAAGCCAGGCTGACCAAGTATGTGGACTCTTTTCTGCTGTACAGTGACCCCTACCCAGGACATTTCACCACCATACCCCTAGATGCGAGGAGGGGAACTTACACATCCAATTCCCTCTCTTGGCCCAACCAGGTTTGCTTGTCTGCATTTCTCCATGCTGAGGTACCAGGTAGGCACCTCACCTCCCTCTTCCCCTCCTGCCCTGATGCCAAATCTACCCTATCTACCATATTTAAAAGGTAACAGGCACACTGTCACATAAGAATCCATATATTGACTATAGCACAGTACATCCACCCAAACTATTGGATATCAAATGGTTGGATATCAACAAAGTGACACCAACTTTGCTAGCCATATACATACACTCACACAAAGCCAGATGTTGGCAATATTACATGCACCACTCTTCACCATCATCCACCCACAAATTCTTGGCTATCAACAAAATGCTGAGGACTCTGAGGCACACACACACACACACACACACATCCTTGAACAGAGACAACTATTGACCACAGCACTACCCATGTACCAAGTCAACAGTTCCAGTATAATATAAATATTGTGATGTGAGCATCCTAGGCTAGAAACACACTATTGGCTATTTACAAATCTTTGCAGATTATGTATCTTACACACCCACAGAAACATACGCACACTCACACACCACACACCTGTGGAAATTGCTGAGAATAGCTTGAAACCCAACAAACAGGTAGCAAAACTTCCGTGCAATTAAAAATAGCTGTCACATGATGCTGGCCCAGTGGCTTGAGAGCTGAGGCGCTATGTGCCTTACCTTCCACCAAGCTGGCAAACTGAGTTGGGAACATGTTCAGATTGCTGGGGTTGGTTGAGGGTGGGGGGGATTGAGCAACTGTCAGACAGCTCTCCACTTCCTTGATGGGGAGACAGGCTGACTCAGCAACTGGCTGCCACAGATGAAGGCCTGGGGTAGTGCCAGAAGCATGAGCGATATTGAAGTAAGGGACTGTGGTTCCATAGTGTACACATTCATGTAACACCATGGTAGGGGATCCACTGGGAGAAAATGGAAAAACAGTTGGCATAGGCTTCATAATACCCCACCCACCTATCTCCATCCAGTGCCACCACCTAGACCACCAGCACAGTTCTGGAAAGGAGTGAATGGGCGAGGAAAGACAGCCTCCCATCCCAGCCACAGTGAGCAGTCCATGGGGACTTTGGGTGGGTGGTCTGAGGGAGATGAGTGCTGGATGGAAGAGGTGAGGACAGGGCTGAGAGCCCACCTACATCGACTGCCAAGGCAAAAGTTGTATAAAAAAGTGCCACAATATGTGTAACCATATTTCATACACACACACACACACACACACACACACACAAAAGCACAAATGCACACACACTCTGTAATGTGTACAACTGAACCATTACAGTAAACCCAACAAATGTAGGTAATATGTAGAGGGTCTCTTACCTCAGTGCTAGGGAGTCAGAAGTAGGACTTGGGCCGAAGTTCATTGAACCTGTGAAAAAAATGTAGGAAAGAAGTCAAAAGGACCCACAGTTCTTAGGGAGTAAATAGGAAGGATAGGACTAGTTAGACATACAGTAATACGTATCTGATGGGAAAGCAGTCAGCATCCTGTCAGACCTGTTATAGAAAAGAGAGAAACTGTTTAATATAGAGAAAATACAGTAGCAAAGCAGAGACAAAAAGCGAGCGGTAGAAAAGGGTATAGGACAAAATAGGAGTTAAAGAAAGGAGCTATAGACATAAGTTACAGTTAAAGCAAATTAGAAAGGCAGATACATAGGAAGAGAAAGAAAATTTGTAAACAGATAGGGAAAGAGAAGAGAAAGTGTTGTTGTGGGAGAGGGAGACTCATAAAACACAGTGGGGAGATAGTGGGAAATTTTGGGCTAATGGCCCAACATTAATAAAATATTTTGATCACTGGGGATGCAGGGGCTAGAGTTGTACCAGGGCAATTAGAGATTTTTATAATTCCCCTAGTGGACTTGTGGGCTAGTTTTCCTATTGGCTAATTTATTAAAACAAATTAAGAATCTTTTCCCTGGTGTCTAGTATGTATATGGTGGAGGGGCAGGATTGTTAATGGGCCCCGTCATTGTGTAGGCATATCCTCAACTGTCTCAAGTAATTATTAGGAACTTTTCCCAATTTTACCTCATCAAAACCCCATTCCACATTGAGAGGATCCGTTCACGTTAAATAATGCAAAGATCCCTAACAGCAGAACATGAAAAATATGTTATTAAATTAACAGCAGACTTTGTAAACTTCATTCACATTTATAGTGCTCTGAACTTCTTGTTTTAAATTTTAATAGTGCTCTACATTTTGCCTACTTGTACCACTGTTTGGAATTTGTAACAGCAAAGGTTCTGGCAGCACATAAAACTCATGAGAAGGATGCATAAATAATTTAAAAAGGTAATTTTATTATACCATGACAAAACAAAATGTCCGCCTGACATGTTTTGGACTGGCTACAATCCTTTCTCAAATAAATGAATCACAAGATTGCATGGTTCTGGGCCCCTTTCCCATCACAAATGGCCTGGCTGAAAGTAGCGCTCAACCAATCAGGAGCTGGCATTCTTTCTACACATTTCATAATTAAGTTTATGCCATTTCTTATTTCAGTCAATTGTAATCCAGTTAAAGCTTTGCCAGGTTCAGTTTAATTCTCAAACTAAATTATCATATTTCTTATTGTAGCTGTAAATGAAAACTACCAAGTGTATCTTTTTGGTTTTTTAAAGTAAAAAAAAAACAGTTTTTCAAAATATTATCATGTAGCTGTATTCTAAAATCTTCTATTTATCAAAAGACCATGTTAGTTAGTAAATAATTTTGATTCCATTTGGCTGCCATTCTTCATTAACGTTGATATACAATTCTTTAAGCAAGATCTATGTACAGTATGGCCTTCCCAGTATGTTTTCTGAATGTTCTGGAGACACCATGGTTCATCCATGTTTGATCATTTTTGTCCATGGTCATAAATGCATGGGATAGCAAATACATTTGCATAATTTATTTGCATATCAGAATACAGAATATGACACATTAAAGTAATATGAATAATAACAATATAACTTTTTGTAATTTATAAAGAAACAATATGGTTTACATACAGGAAAAAAATCTTGGGCATAACATATAAATATTATGAAGCTAAATGGGAGAAAATATTTGTAGCTATTCAAAGTAGAGACAATAGAGCATTTTGTTTTAGTGGCAAAAGGTTTTGACCAGTATAAAGCCAATATTGATACTTTTATCTCAGAGGAAAGTTGGGTAACTCATTTAAAAGGAATTTATTTTGATCCCGAAGTAGATGGCTGTCAGATGATAGGCCATGGTTGTAATCTTATGCAGCCAATTACAATGGAAGAAACTTACCTGGCTTTGTACACTTTAAAAAGCAGAAGGCAGCCAGTCTGGATGGATTCCAGCTGAAGTTTTTTAACAGAATCCCACTATGGTGCAAATATTTAACAGTATTTTATAATAAATGCATAATTTCAAATTTATTCCGATTCTTGGCAGGGGTTAATATTATCCCACTTCACAAAAAGGGCCATTAAATGATCAAAAAATGTATAGACCAATAAGCCTTCTAGATGTGAACATAACATTTTTTCAAAAATAATATTGGGTCAGTTACAATTGGAGGTTAAAAATACAGGGGGTATTTCCCTTATCAAATTGGATTTAGGCACGGCATGTCTACATTGGATAATATTTTTGTTTTGAATCATTTAATGGAGAAATATGTGAAAATCAGGGGTCAAAGGATATAGTTATGTTTTATTGATTACAGTACTGCTTTTGACAGTGTCTCTAGAAGTTTGTTATGGCAGCTTTTATTAGACAGACGTATTGATTCAAATTTAGTTAGTATAATTGCACAACTACAGTATACACTAAAACCTAGGCTAAAATTAAACTTGGTCTTAAGGGCCAATTATCCAATGTGTTTACGTGCAATCATGGTGTGAGGCAGGGTTATATTCTTGCCCCCTGTTGTTTACATTGTACTTGGACAGTATGCTGAAGCAGAGTGTGGTAATAGACAACGATTCTCCAAAACTAGAAACTTTCCTGTCCCCTGCTTAGCTTATGCTGATGACATTTTGGTTTTGTCTTTGACAAAATGTGGTTTAAAAAAAGCTGCATTTTATACTCATTGAATCAGAAAAATTAAAATTAAAAATCAATATGAGTAAAATAAAGATTATGATCTTGGGGAAAAAGAAGAAAAATAAAAAAAAGTGTTGGTACTTGGTATATTGGGTCAGAGAAGTTGGAAGTAGTACCTAGTTATGTATACCTTGGAATAGTGATCCAGCAAAATTGTAAATGGACCTCTCATTTGGAACTGGCAAAAGAAAAGTTGAAGAAAATCATGGCTGGACTTTATAGGTTTAACTGCAAATTTGTGGGATTAACGATAAGACCTATGTTAAGAGTGTTGAAAAAGGTAGAACCCCAATTATTATATGGCTGTGAAATCTGTGAATCCAATACAGTTAATAAACTGATGATCCCCTTATATAAATCTTTAAGATTTACTCTTAGGCTTGGACACTCTTGCCCTTCTTATTACATTCACTCAGAATTGGGTATAACAGATAATGTAGTTATTGAATCTAGAAAGATTAACTATTGGGTTAGGCTCATTGGATTTAATGAAAATATAATTGCCAAGAAATGACAACATGAAAAAGAGGATTGGCATGAATGGGGGTTTTGTTCTGGTTTTTGGTTAAATACTGTTTTTTCCATCCTGGGGAAGTATAATTTAGTACATCTGAAAAATTCTGTGGAGCAAGGTATTTATATAAGTTCCAAATATAAAAAATATTTAGCAAGGAAAATTTGTAATTTTTGGAATCTAAAAGATTTAGAAGAAATTAAGAAATCTCGGTACTCAAAATGGTTTGCTGCAAATAATTATATGCATGGATATAAAAAATAATTGGACATCTTGACCATTCCCCAAGTACGTTCCAATATTATAATCTGTAAATTCGAACAGTTCCCTAGTAAAGTTTCAGATTATAGGTATAAAAAAATAAGTATACTCTCGGAGGAATGTGATTGTGGTAGTGGGAATAAGGAGGATTTTTATCATGTTTTATGAGTTTATAGATGGTATGAAAGACAATGATTGTTTTGGTTGGGTCCTTATTTAAATAACAGGTACAATGTTGATAAAATTGAACTTACTGATATATTGCTTCATATGGAAGATAGTTGGACAGTGGACAGGTTAGCAAATTATTTCCTCATTATCAAGAAAATCAAGTATAATTAAAATTATATAGAAGGGCATATATGTTATGCACTTGATGAGAGTTTTCAATTGCTGCTATTTTGGATACACTGTATAGGCTGAAATCTGCACATTAAACTAAGTATAAAGGGTTCTGTAATAAGTTATATGGTTAGAGGGACATCCTGCTCCTTCCTACATTATGCACTTTGTGAGAATATTGAATTGCTGCTATTTTGAATACACTGTATAGGTTGAAGTTTGAATACGAAATTATACATAAAGGAATTTTGTATTAGGTTATATGGCAATGGGGAAATTGTATTCCTCTTTTATTATATATGTGTATTTATGTATGTATTGTACTTGATACTTTGATTGTGAAGGTCTGTAACCATACAATAAAATTCTTTGATTGATATAAATAAGAAGACTCTCCACATCTTAAAAAAGTTTCACTTCATAATGGACTGGTGCAATTAAAGTTGTCTATCGACTAGGAATGAGGAGAAACTCCATTAGAAGAAGAAAACCCTGCAGCATTTTGCAAGTAAATTAAACTATTTTAAAGCTAAGTGTGGATATCATTTCAGAATGTTAAGAATGCTTGAAAAAATTAAATTTCCTTGGAGGTGAAGAAATTTGTTTTATAATGCTAAAATCTTCTGAAATTAACAACCATGAATGGCCATGATCAGCCTGAATAATTCTCAAACAGTATTGATCATGGTCATCCAAGATCTGTCCCTGGGCCATTTACAGTACTATCAGTTGTCCATGAAAAACAATGGCTAAAATCATGGACAAACCATGAATGACCATGGTTGTTGACCATGTGTAACCATGATTTTACCATAGAAACATAGACAACAATTGCATGCTTTCTAGAGCTGTGCAGAATGCTAAATCCTGACAACGAAATTAATGCAGAATAGCTATTCTGCTTTTCAAACACTTTTTGGAATTTCTTTTTGAACCTCTGCAGAATTCAGAAAAAAACATTTCTTTGTAAACCATGCAATAACTTTCCACTGATCACATAAACTGTGGAATAGATTACAGAAAAAAGAATCTGTGGTCTATTTAAACTGGAGATTACTAATGCACTAAAAATATTTTGCTTTCAAAATGTCAGACTACCACTTCTGATGGAATTACATTTAATTAGGTAGAATTTTCTAAAATTCTAAGACATACAGTTTTGATGGAATTTAGAAATTCCTCACAGCAGTAATGGTTTATCCACAATCTTAGAGCAGGGCTCCACCCCCTAGCTAAATATCCTCGCATTATCAGAACATTCATAACATTGTCTCTTATTCTCCAAATGTGAGAAACATGAGAGAAGAGCAACCTATTTCAATACAGTTTGCTTGCAGCAACCAGAATTGCCTGAGTGAAAAACCCTAATTGCCTATTTTGCTTCCAATTTATTTACCCAGGATAGCCACACAGATATGTAGCATTTCATTTGTACACTGGGTCCATGAATCTACTTAAGCAAAAAGAGAGAGAAGCCTGTAATTTCTTAGGAATTAATTACCATATGAGGGTATGGGTGTGCTGAAGAGAAGCTGAGGGCCACTTCTACCAGCCAGATGATAATTCTAGGAAATTATAGCTCTGATAGTATATTATTATTGTCATTTTAAGTCTAATCACAATAACAACCTTACATACTAACATACTAAGATTCAAGCAGAGTAGGCCTAAAGATCTATTGAGTCTGATTGAAAATCAGCACCCGGTCAGGACACCATTAATACCCCCCGCCTCCCCTGTAAATCCCCCCAACCCCATCCTCCATCAGAGTTACATCTCCAGATCTGGCATTCAATCAATCAATCAATCAATCAATCAAAATCTTTATTTATCCAGGTGAACATCATTGAGCAAGCTCATTTACAAGATGGACCTGGCTAGCTCCGGGTCAAATGGTACAATGCATTCAGAGATATTTACAGTACAGCCAAATAACACAAGTAAAAAAACAATTAATGCAATTAATGCAAGTAAGTACTCGATGTTACATCAGTCATATCAGTTCAGAGTACTTGTGTAATATTTAAGGAGGACATAAGATGATGCTTAGTAGGAACTTCAGTAGGAAGAAGTGATTGGCTGCTCGTGTAGGGAGCTGACACAAACACAGAATTTCAAAAGTAGTATAATCACACAGTATCCCTAGATATAACACTCTAAACAGAAGGATAAGGATCTTAACAGTCAAGGAGAAAAGTAATTACAGCTCTTTTCTGGCAAATTTCAGCATGGAAATTAGATTATACTTGGTTTAGAATGGACACAGGAGCAGACTGCAGGAACCAATCAAAAGCCAACACTGAAGGCACTCATGTTCTGATTGGATGGCTGCTAATGCCGTCTTTGCTAATGGAGAGTCAAGCTTAAGTTCTCAGGTGGCAGTAGAGGCAGCACCGACCATCCCGTGCCAAGGTTTCCCACGTAATGGCAGGAGCCATGGAGAACATATCCTTGGCAGGGGATGGAACAGGGGTCTGTATTAAGTACTGGGCCAAGACAATGGAACATCTGAACCAGCGGGAGGATCAAAACAGCAGGACAACAGAGTTGGGTATTCCTTGATGCCTAAAGACTGGCCCAACCACAGAAATTCAGAAAGGAGTTTAATCAAACAGAGTCCCAACTCTTGACACTCTAAACAGGAAAAATAGAAGTCATAACGGTTAGGCAATAAGTAAGTACAGCTATTTTTTGTGCAAGTTTTAAACAGAAAATCAAACTTTAGCTTAGTATTGAGGGAGACACAGCAGCAGACTGCAGGAGCCAATCAGACACCAGAGCAGAAAACCACTCGCGTTCTGATTGGGTATCAGCAATGCCGCACCTTGCTAGTAAGGTGTCCAGTCTGGGTGTCTCAGGCAGTGGCTATGGAAGTGACAACCACCCGGTATCTGCATTTCTCCCACCTGAGGGGCAGGGAGCCCCTGAAGGGCTAGTCTACTGCAGGGAAAAGAGTTGGAGGACAAAGGAAAGAGATAGTAAGAGTGGAATGCAGTGGAAAGGGAATACGAAGATGAAATAGGGCAGTTAAATGGTACAGGGAATAAGAGCCACAGATTAAGCAATATGTAAAAGACAGCAGGGTGAATAAGGTGTAGTGGCTGAGAAAGCCACAAAGAGATAATAACCCTACAGGTATTTCTAGAAGGGAAAAACATTTAAGACATAAGACACTCACAGAGTTAAGGTCATCAAAGGTTACAAGCAATCATAAATTCAACTACGCACAGAGGGCAGCAGCCTGATGCTTTGGACTAAAATTAACGGCTGAGGTAGCAATTGCATGGCTCACACATACCAAGCATATAGAGATTTAAAGGCATTCATACTGTGGGGGCAGCTTAATTTCAAAAATGTTTGTACTTTGTTCCACAATGTTGGCAACAGGAAACTAATGGCCACTCTGCCATAGTGAGAGGAAGCCTTGGGGATACATAATGTGATGTAGGATGGCTTCTTAGGGCATACTTCCCTGGCTCACTTAGTGGGAGACAGTCTATTATATATTGTGGAAGCTGCTTCAAGAAGACTCTATAAGTCCAAAGGACTGCATTTCTATTACTCCTAAACATAAGGGAGGACCACCTTATGGCTTTGTACAAGTAACAATAATGGGTAGAGATGGGGAGACCAGTAATAAACCGGATGGCCCTGTGATAAAGCATATCCAACTTTGCAAGCGAGGCTTTGGGACATTGACTATAAAGGAAATCTGCATAATCGATCAGCTTAAAGAAAAGTAGTTTGGACAAGGTGCACTTTTGCATCTCTAGTAAGAAGCTGGTTAATTCTAAAGAATAGCCCCAGCCTCTGCCTTAACTTCTTTACAAGGTCATCAACGTGCTCAGTGAATGAAAGATTATGATCTAACCACACACCTAGGTATTTAAACTTTGAGACAAGCTCCAGTTTCTCTCCAAGAATTGTGGTAATCTGAGGTAGTGCTCCAGAACTGGCTGGATTCATCACACAGCCATAGGGCGAGAACAGCATTGCTTTTGCTTTTATAGCATTTAGAAGAAGTTTTTTATGGAAGAGCTGGTTTTGGAGCTGGTTAAATGCCTCCTGGAGGTCAGCACAAGTGGCTTCATGTGTTGGATGACTTATATATACAAGCGTGTCATCAGCAAACACGTGTATGTTGGCCTTGTTAGTACTCTCATCAATGTTATTAACATAGATAGCGAATAGTAAGGGACCAAGTATGGATCCTTGTGGTACTTCCCTCAGTAGAGGTTTGAGTGGGCATAGCTCACCCTCAGCCTTAATTTGTTGATGCCATTCTACAAGGTACTCAGTAAACCAATGCAAAGAAACTGAGTCCAGGCCTATACTCTTCAGTGAAGAGAGAAACAGGCTATGATCCACTGCATCAAAAGCCTTACTAAGGTCTAGAAATACAGCACAGACAAAGTTTCTGCTGTCCAGTTCTCAGTACCAATCATTTGCTACTTTGGCAAGGGCCAAAATAGTGCTGTGTTTAGTTGTAAAGCCAGATTACATAGGGTTTAGTAGGTTGTTGGATTCGAGGAAGTTCCTTAGTTGGTTGCTGACAGTCTTTTCCAGAAGTTTCAACAAAGTTGGGAGGAGGGAAATTGGTCTATAATTGTTAAGGTTGCATATATCCCCTGATTTAAACAAGGGGATGACATCAGTAATTTTCCAGATCTGGGGAATAAGCTCTTGGGACAATGATAAGTTAAATAAGTGGGTGATAGGAACAGCTAGGACATGATAGGCTATTTTTAGGAAATAAGGATCCAAAGAATCAGCACCAGCACTTTTCTTAATATCCAATTGGAGCATGAGGTCTTCAGCCTCTTTCAGAGAGACTGGGTAGAACGAGAAGCCAGGTACCAGGGCAGGAGAGTCTGAGCATGGGACATTTCATTGGGAGCGGACCAGGGATGCAGGGGAATCATCGAAAGCTAGACCAGCTGTGGCAAAATGATTGTTAAATGCATCAAGGATTCCCAGTTTATCATTGATAGTAGTACTCCCAGTTGTAATCTTAGGTGGCAAGGAATTACCAGGCGTATGTCCAGACATGTCCTTGATTGTCCTCCAGAATTTGGAGGAGCACTTTGCTGCAGAATCCAAATCAGTAAAATAAAATGCTACCTTAGCATCCCTAATCATTTTCATGCAAGCATTGCGGGCCCTTCTGAATTGACACCAGTCTGAGTCAAGCTTAGTCTGGCAAGCTTTTTTCCACAAATTATCCCTACCAAGCAATACAGCTTTCAGCTCGGCAGAGAACCAACAACATGTTTTGTTTTTTACACAAATTTTTACCATGGGGCATAAATATTCAGGGCCCCAACAAGTATATCATGGAAAATATCATAAGCCGAGTTAACCATGTTAGCTAAGTAGAAGTCTTGCCAACGTGGAGAGTGTTCCAACTCATAGACATAGGCAGCCACATCAAAGTTATGACGGACCTTTTGTAAGAAATTTAGCTGTAGGTTCTGTATGATGCAGTGATCTGATGACAGCAATGAAGCAATGGTCACTGGCATCAGCAAAGAAAGGTTCCAGCATGTGAGAAGAGATGAGGCTTATCGACTAAAATAACATCCAGCAGTGTACTGTTGCTCATGTTCTTTTGTTTGGACGTGTGGGTTCATGAATTAGTTGCACCAACCCACAGAAATCACAGAAAGTGTTTAAGGGTGAAGCAGACTTTGATAACCAGTCGAAATGAAGGTCCCCTAGGATGATAGTTCCAAGGTTCTCTTTCTCCATAATAGAGCCAAGATGTCTAAGAAGAAGTGTACCAGCAGATGGGGGGTCTATAGCAACCAATCACTCTGAGGGCAAGGGAAGTAGATAAATCCATCTTCAGGGTCAAACACTCAAATTCATTTTTGACAGCAGTAGAATCCAAGCAGGATGTTGTAAACCTTTCCTTAATGTACACCACCACACCACCTCCACTAGTAGGTCTGTTGGTTCTGAATAACTGGTAGGAAGGAATACTAATCTCCCTGTCCTGAGAGTCTGACCTTAGCCAAGATTCAAAGATTACCAGAACATCTGGTTAAGTATTTATTTATTTATTGAGAAATTGGAATTACACCTTTTGAGTCCAAGGACTCTTTTGCAAAGGCTCCTTGTCAGTAGTAACAAATTTACAGGCACAGGTGCAGTACAACAAGACATCAAACAGACCATATATAACACTAGTAGGAAAAGGAAAGAGCTGGGTAACATAGCAGAGGGGCCGAGACAGCCCAGCGTCATGTGCAAAACAGCAGTAAAAAGAAACATTACAGAAAGAGATACAGATTGTAAGGCAGGTATTAAATCATATTAGTTGATTAACAAGCAAAACAAGTAGTAATAAGTCAGTGAGGTGGGGTGGCAGGGCTGAAGTTAGTGCAGTACTTCTAAGAGCGGTCACAGGTAGAGATGCTAGCTAGAAATTCATGGTAGGGTTTAAATGGACCTATTTTAGGCCCAGCAGTCAGGGCAACAGGAAGGTCATTTAGCCAGCTAGGCACTTGTGATAGAAGGCCCTCTGACCCAATGATGTCCTGCAGCGGGAACCAAGAAGGGACCTTGGAGGTACTTCTGGTGCATCTTTGAGGGAAGGAGGGTTGGATGAGGTCCTGTAAAGTGGGAAGGGTAAGTTTCCACTGGATTTTCTTTATTGCTAGGAGGCAAGTGTGGTACTTAAGGCAACATTTGAAGTTTAGCCAATTACAGCGACTATAGAAGTCACACGCGGTGGTGGTTTTATCGCAGCCTGTCACCAGGTGACAGGCCTTGTTAGCTACTGTCTTGATGCAACAGAGAGCAGTGTTATTGGCAAAACCATAGAACACAATTCCATAGTCTAGCACAGAGAGGACCGAGGACTTAAACAGCAAGGCGCAACCATCATTAGGGCAGACAGTGTTTGATCCGATGAAGGAAGTCAATTCTGGAATTGATGGTGTTACAGAAGATGTGGATATGTGCATGATAGGCAAGAGGGGAGTCAAGGGTGATGCCCAAGTATTTGAAAGCGCTTACCTGCTCAAGGGTGGAGCCTTGGGAGGTGTTGACAAATAGTGTAGAGTCATGGTTAGGGTTTTGACAGTGTGCGAAGATCATGGTCTTAGTTTTCTATAGTTTATTCTCTAGCCTAAAGCAAGAGAACCAGGTCTCAAGCCTATGAAAGACTCTGTAGGGGCATCCTGTAATGGTTGAGGCTGAGAATTGCTCCAGAAAATGACTGCATCATTGGCATAAAGAAGTATCCTACTGGAGCAGGCACTGGGTAGAGAGTTTAAGAAGGCAGCTAAATAGAAGGGGCCTAAAATGGAGCCATGAGGGACCACAGAGTGAACTGGCAGGCTAGAGGAGAGGGTGGTACCAATCTTGACCTGCTGTGACCTGTTAGATATGTAATTTTCAAACCAAGCCTTAGTACACTAACATACTAACATGCCAGCAGAATAGGCCTAATGGTCTTTCGTGTCTGCTCGTTTGGTCAGCCACCACCCTGGGAGCTGACCTTGCTGCCCCCCTCTCCCTCTCTGGTTTCTCCCTTCCCAGTCCTGGATATTCTCACTGCACTGATAATAAAGGGCTTTGGCCTGATGCAAGGCACCAGTACATTTGTTCCTAGCTTCCTGTACCGTTGTTTGTCCTGAGGCAGACTTGAAGTGAGAGGTCTATGCCAGAGATTATCCCATGATACATGAGGTCAAATAGAGTATGGCTGACCCATGCCTGAATCATAGAGAACTGTTTTAGGAGGCTGCAGACATTAACATGCCAGAAACTCATGCCTTTAAGATGAGCAGCATCCGAGGGGATGTAATGGTAGCGATTGGACCAGGGTTTAGCTCAATGTTATCAAAGCGTAACAGTAATATAAGTAATATCTTTGATAGGGTGGTGACAGTTAGTTTAAGAATCCTGGTCCTAGTATGTCTATAAGGCTTGCCAGGTTGGGTAAGCCAATGACCACCCCTGAAGGTGAACTGTCAATGAGCCAGTGTTGAGAATGGGAACAGGTGAACATACATCACCCTGTCATGGTTCTTCAGGTGTTGCCAGCCATCCCCATAGGAGAAAAGGGGCATATAGACAAGCTCAGTTGGAAGGGTACCGGAGTGGGTGCAGATAAGGTCAATCCTGTAGCCTAGAGGAAGAGAGGGGTATCAAGCTTCCGGCAGAAAAAATAGAGGAAGCAGGGAGCAAAAGAGAATGAGACAAAGATGAAGAAGGGGCAGAGCCATAGTGCTTAAAGGATGTGTAGATAATAACCAAGAGGGTCAGTAGGGCAAAAGCCAGCCCATGGAGGTGAAGCAAGGAGAGGGAGAGGGAGCAGCAGGGGGGGAGGAGGGTCCCAAGTAAGTGAGCCCAATGAGGTTGAAGCAGGGTGGATACTAAGGTCGAGTGGGTAGAGCCAAATCCTAATTAATAAAGGTAGGAGGTGGGGGTGCGGGGATGGATGAAAATGTTTGGCAAAAGTCAATGCAAAGCAGAGGGTGCCGAAGCCCAGAGACTGAAAATCCAACAGAGAAAAGGCAGGGCCAATCAGTGGCTGAGCAGAGAGCAGCAGTCCAATTAGAGGAGGGTGGCAGCAGGTGGTACCCTATATACACAGTGCTACCCCGGAGCAGCCAGGACTCTTAACTGGATTTGAAGGTGTCCTTGTTGTCAGGAGGATGGGGGTGCGGGCGGCTGGCAGGATTAGCCATGGCCACTCGCTGGGAGCTCAATCAGGGGCAGTGGATCTAGTTTAAGATATTAAAAGTGGTCCTCAGCTTCACTGTACTTTATACCTGTCCTAGCCCTCTTGAATCCCTTCAATGTATCAACAGCCACCAGTTCCATAGGCAGTGCATTCCATGGTTCCATCACCATCTTAATAAAGTAGCACCTCCTAGTCTTCCCACTGAGCATCCCACCAACCAGTCTCATGGAATGCCCCTTGGAATGTTCAGTTGGACTTATAACAAGTTATAAAACAGGGAGAGACTGAAGCACCAGATTTCAAGCAACTTTTAGTGAGCCAGTGGTTATAGTGGAATTAATACTATAGTCTCATATTTTACTTCCCAATTCAATGTGCTAACCAATAAACACTACAGTAACCTGTTTATCAGCTGATAACTGATATTATCAATGCAGCTACCACATTGACTTATATAACATGCATGTTATTTTACAGATTGTATCTGTCCATAAGTTGGTGATGAAGTGATACATTTTGGGGAGTTGCAGCAGGGCACAGAGCCAGAAATGCCTAATTGTTTATGCCTCACACAATGTATAGAGCATACAACAGCACAGAGGGCCCTACATACCTGAAATAAACTGCAGGTACTTAATTTTCCAGTTTAATGGAGTTGCACTTCTCTGTATGTAACCTTTTGGCCAAATAGCAAAAGGTTGCCTCCTGTGTTACCACTGATACCCTACTGAGTCAGAACAATTCATGAATACCAAATGTGACGAGAGCTAATTGCAGACCAGTGGAACTCTCCCTCTTGAGTCTTTACAGTAGGTCATGGCCAAGAGTCAGATTAGAATGACCTAGCTTTTGCTTAAGGCCTTTCTACCAGTGAGGATTTATGCAAAGCAAAAAAGATTTTAATAATTGGCAACTGTTTTGGCTTTACATTTCTTCTTAATTATCTACCAGTAGTACTATATTCCAGTTTTTAGGGACACCTGTCTGGCAAAAAGTCATTAAGGGCTAGAGGTACAGTTCCAATCATTGTATATTCCCTGCCACTCTGCTTGACAGGCACACCTTTTGATAGGTGCCATAGTAAACAAGTAATAGAACAATAGGAAGAGAAAGATCCTATGTTTCTATTACTTTGCTGTGCCACAGCATGATGTGATCTGCCAGTTCCTGGTCAGTGGCAGAAGTGAATATGCTGCTGGTCGAGACTGTAGCTGATTTAGATGATTCTATTCAAAATTGACCATGTGAGAAAAACAATTGGCATGCATTAAATAATTACCAGTATTTTCCATCTCTAGCTAAAGCTTTTCATGCTCTTTTAGGGTGTGGAATCAAGCACCAGTCCCTATTTACACGATGGCTCTCACAAGTAAAATCTGTCTGTAGGAGAGAATGGGGCTTATTCCTTTTGGCCATGAACCAGCTCCCAGCAAATCCTGCCGTAACATGGCACTGCACAGTTAATACAATAGGATCTTTTAGTTTACCTATTGTTTGCACTGTATGTCAAAGTCAGTTGCTGGTAACTGAAACAGAGGACCATAGCCTGGATAAAATTGAAACACTTGGGCTGAAAATTATGAGTGGAAGTAGACACAGTCACTGTTGGTCTGTTGCTTTAGACCACCATGCTAGAAGAAGTACATGGGTCTTTCACTTCATTTGGAGCTGAATTGGAACTTGAATTGTTTAATTGATTGCCGTGCCATCCGGTTTATGCTTTTGGATTGAGCTGACCTGTGTTACCTGTAACTAGGTGCTTTTATTACACATTTTGCTGATTTGCCAATTTTTATTCTGTTGTGAGCGTGCCTGTGACTATCTAGCTAGCATTTTAAAAGTGATTGCACCTGACACAGTGAACAGTCCCTTTGGTACACTGTACATCTCCTTTGCCTCTGAACTCCTGCTGTTTGCCACCCCCCCCTCATTGGTGGTGGCAGCCCATTGGGAAGGTTGAGGGGTTTAAAGTTTGCTGGCCATTAAATGTGGTGGCGTTTGAAGCAGAGCTACATCGGCTCCAGTGGCAGTGCTCCTGAGTATGAGGGAGGATGGGGAGGACAGTGCCACTAACCCTGTTATTTGTGATTTAGTGTACAATGGGTTTGTGTGTAAAATGACAGCATTAAGTAGTGTTATGTGTGGGGTAGTTTATTGAGTTGCTTATTAGTATTAAGTGATAATGTCATGGTTTTAGAGATGTGAATTTCAACCCTTTCCAACATTCCCCAATCAGTTTACCATGTCACATTTATTAGTACGTACAGAGGGCTCTCATGTATGTTTTATTTGCTTTAGTCTGAAAAATCTACCTTGCAAGCTCTAGGGTTCATCATAGCATGCTGTACATATCGTATATGTTTTGGGGTTATAATCTGCCTTGGTCTTGTCATAAAGTGTTGTGTTACTACTGCTTGCTTTGGCAGGAGACATAGATGCTAATCCTGGTCCTTTAAGATCTGTACTCCAGAACAATTTTGCTGACAATTCTATATGGTTTAAAGCCCATGTATTTAAGCTACTCCTTCTAAATACCAGGAGTTTCTTTCCAAAATTGGCCAATATTGAGGCACTTATGACCCTATATAAACCTGACATGGTGTTGATTTCTGAGTCATGGTTAAAGCCTTCCATCGATGATAATATATGCATGATTCCTGGGTATAAATTAATTTGAGCAGATTGTAAGGGTAAAAACACAGCTACAGTGGTAGCGATATATTATTTGGACCACTTAGAAGACTCACTGTTGCTTTCTAGCCACAGTTCCGAGTTACTAAAGTGACTGGTTATTATTGAATCTGCTTTGGGGATTCTAAACATGTGGTTATAGGATGTTTATACAATCCCCTTTGTGTGGAAAGTGGGGTTAAAGGAATTCTTTGACATTATATCACCTAATATTCTGAATAGGGATTTTAATTTATTAGGAGATGTCAACTTGAACTGGGCTAAAGCTGATGTTTTGGTTATGAAAACTTATTGCATTCCTACAACTTGTTTCAACTTATAACTGAGCCTACAAGGCTTAATTCTGTTTCTGAGAACCATTCTATTCCTGATTGGATCGTTACTAACAAAGTACATATGCTATTGTATTCTGGGTATTGGGTGATTGGTAAGCAACCGTCAGGTCATATTTGGTGTTCTTAACTTTAAACGGTCTTGGCTACCGTCCTGCACAATACAGTTTCATAATTTTAATAATTTTCCACCTGAGATTGTGAGACATGAACTACAAATTCTGGATTGGTCATTTCTCGAATCTATCCCAGACCCAGACTGCGCTGTTGACTTTTTTTGTCAGCAATTATTAGAAATACAAGAAAAGCTATTCCCTTTACGCACACTATGGGTAATGGGTGTTTGAAAATAGGTGGTTTTCTAATGATTTGAAGATTTTTATTACACAGAAAAATGATGCCTGGAAAGCTTACAAGCAGTTTCCCTATTTAGCTTTATTGCAGGCTTATAGATCTTCGAAGAATTTGGCTAGTAATAAAATAAAACAGGCTAAATCTGATTATTTTTGACACAGATTAGAGGCAGCATCCTCTGACTAAGAGTTTCTGAGGCACTGTAAATTCCTTTGTGACCCCTAAGGAGAGGGCAACTATTTATTTTCTTAACTCTTCAGGAGGTATGATAACTGATGCATTTAAAATGGCTAATTTGTTAAATGAAAAGTTTACAGATGTCACTGGTTTTCTTTCTGATGCTTCTGGTTCTGATCGTACTTTAGGGAGACGTGATACAATGACTGAGGATCTGAAAGCCTTTGATTTAACTGGCACTTTAGCCAAGTTTTGTTTCAGTAGCATAACTGCAACTGAGGTGTTGAAACTCTTATGTCAGTTGCCTGATAAGTTTGGTAATTGTGGAGGTGGATTAGGTGCAAGGCTTGTATAGATGGTTGCACCTTTTATGCTGACCCTCTCTGTTTATTATATAATTTGTGTTTAACCACTGGGGTGTTTCTTACAGCATGGAAGGCTGCAAGAGTGGTGCCCATCCTAAGGACAATGCTGTCTCTGCAGAGGACTACCATCCTATATCTATAGTAAACTCATTCAGTAAGATCTCTGAAAAGTTGGTGGCAAAACAGCTTACAAACTTTTTGAAGTCCAGTGGTGTCCTGTGCACTGAACAGCATGGATTCAGATGTGAATGAAGGATGGGTATGGATTTGATCAGGTTCACAAACGCTGTCCTCCAGGGTGGTGATAGAGGTCTCCTTACCGGGACGGTGTTCGTGGACCCAACCCAGGCTTTTGATTTAATAAATCATAATTTGCTTTGTCAAAACTTAATAGGGTTGGGTATTTCAGATGTAGTTGTGACTTTTCTAAAGAGTTTCTTGGAAGGGAGGTCTCAGAGTTTCTATAGGTTCTGTTTTGTCTGATTCGCTATCCTTTTTGTGTGGAGTACCACAGAGGTCCATACTTGGACCTCTGTTGTTCTCCATATTTATAAATCAAGTTCCCTCTATATTTACTAGTAGTAGTAGCCTTCTTTATACTAATGATTTAATTTTATACCATCAGGGTTAGACAATCAGATTAATGAAGGTTTACAGTGTGATTTTGAGACACTTGGTTCTTGGTTGCTATCTAATCAAATGGTTTTGAACGTAAAGAAGACTAAGTCCATGGTCTTCAGAAGTACTCCTTAGTTAAAGGAGAACCCAAGTTTACAGATTTATGATAGATCTCATGATTTACTTGAACAGGCAAAATAGTTTAAGTACTTTCTTATGAGTCAAGATGGTAAAGAAGACAAATTGTAAGTTGGGGTTGTCATATACATTTGAGGCCTTTCTGTCTTACAAGTCTTGAAAGTCCATTGCAATGGGCACTTTACTGCCACACCTTGACTATGTTTCTCTCTTATATTTGGGAGAAAGGAGGGCGGGTTTTGAGTGTGGTTTATAATATTTGTCGATTTGTTTTGCTATCTCAGTACTAACACATCATTGTGTCTTGTACTCTTCCTTGGGATGGCTATCTCCCAAGTTAAAATTTACATATGCTTTGGGCAGTTTGATTCATCAGGCCATATATGCAAGAACCTTTCCCCATTATCAGACCTATATGAATACAGGGACTCCCAAGTAAAGTTGTGATCTAACTCAGGAATTGTTTTAAAACTAAATGCTGTTAAGAACACCTATGTCTCTCCTTCTTTCATATCTTCAGCTGCTCATTTGTGGAATGATCTGTCTTTGTCTCTAAGATCTATTAGTTCCTGACTGGGTTTAAGGCAAAGTTTAAAAGTTATTTATCTGTTGAAGCATGCACAGTAATTGTTTTAATTCATTGTATGTAAACTTGTTGTTCTGTTTGTTAAATGTCCAGGTCAGACCTGAAAAAGAGCTCTGTCCAGTGTCCTTACCGTTAACAAATTTAAAATAAAAATTTTAAATAAATAAAATGAGGTCATCTGAAAGGCAATAGCCAAGAATGTACAGTATGTTGCACATGGGAGATTTCTATCAAGCAGACATAGACTGGGAAAAGGAACTGCTAACACCAGGAAAAGTAAGTGATTTTTGGATATACAGTAAAAAAAAAAGACTGCTATATGATACAACGTGTCAAGAGAACCACTAGGGAGCAAGCAACTCATAACCTGGTTTTGTCAAGCGTGGATGATTTGGTCAAAGACTTGGAAATTAAAGAGACATAGAAGACTAGTGATTAGAGTTGTGCAAAGTCAGGAAACTTTGCTTCTTGAAAACCTTTGCAAAACTTCTTCACTTCTCATAGTGTGAAATGCAATTTCACATAGTTCTTGGCATGGGAAAGCAGCTACTTCACCAGGTAAAGTGTACTTGTAGTGGCACTTCATCAGGTGAAGTGTATGTGTAGTGGTACTGTACCTCACCAGGTAAAGTATAGGTGTAGTGGCACTTCTCCAGGTAAAGTGTGCATAGTGGCACTTTATTAGGTAATGTTCAGGTGTACTGGCACTTCACCAGGTAAAGTGTATGTGTAGTGGCACTTCACCAGGTGAAGTGTATGTATGCTGTCACCTTGCTAGGTAAAGTGTGCATGTGGTGTTACCTCACCAAGTAAAGTGTACGTGTAGTGGCACTTCACCAGGTAAAGTGTACATGTAGTGGAACTTTATCCATGAAAGTGGTGGCAAATGCCACAATGCATACTGTAGTTTTGCCAGGTGAAGTAACACTTTGCCAGTTATGAACTACACAAAAGGTGCACTTAACAGTTTTTCAAATCAAACCCATGCTCCACTCACTGTGCATACATCACCCACCTCCAACACCTCCCAGAAAATTTTCAGATATACTACATCTCCCCCCACCTGGGCCAAACACTAACATCCATCTCTTTCTCCCCTTTACCCAGCCCCTTTGAAATACATGTAATATATGTAGCCACCTGCAATGCTGTACAAACTCTTGTCCCCCCACCCACTCCTAACAAGTGACTACCCACCACTCCATCCCATAACCCAGC
Organism: Neoceratodus forsteri; assembly: GCA_016271365.2. Lineage (NCBI taxonomy): Eukaryota > Metazoa > Chordata > Ceratodontiformes > Ceratodontidae > Neoceratodus > Neoceratodus forsteri. Next base: position 507,311,467 of record JADMNL010000023.1, on the reverse strand, counting down.
CCCTTTAATTCAACTAGCCACCACCCATCCTACCCTACCCACAGAATCCATCCTCTCTCCTCTCCCTAAGCCCCCCAAAAGTTAAAGGATACAGCTGGTGTGGTTGTAAGGAAATGTGCTCCTTAGTAATAGTGATCAGCTCATTTCAGTATTCAGTGCTGAATGATGAATAAATGATGACATTGTTCTAGTAGTAATACCTTATTGGCTGACTACATTTTCTCCTTGGCCATGTTCTGTCAGGGGTATACCCTGGTTCCAGCGATATACCCACTTTAGGCCCCATTAGCCCTGGTTCCCTTCCCCAGGGACCCACACCAGTTGACATCCCCCATGCCTACCCAGTGGTGTGGGCTCTGAGGGGGAGGGCCATTGTTCCCCCAAGGCAGCCCACTAGTATCACAGTGTCAGCAGGCAGTAGGACCCAAGGTAGCCCAGAAGCCCAAGCCATCATATAGATAGTGTATGGGTTTTCTCCCCATTCTCCCTCTTCCCCTCAGCATGTGCACCACATTGTAGTGCCTCAACTGGATGCAGAAATATCCAGCAGAGGAAGCAAGCTCCCTGGCCCACCACTGAGTTCACTGCGGCACCAGTGGTACAGTGCCATCCCTTCCTAACTGCAATGCACTGCTGGACAGCAGCTGCTGTGTCTAGACCTGACCCCTGATGTGGTATCTTCATCTCACTTCCGAATGTGGGTCACCTACTGGACAATTGGGTCAATCAATTTGCTAGAGTTTACTGTTCTTAACTTTGCAATTGACCTCTCAACCTACAAGAGACTGTAATATTCTCCCAGGTAGTTTCCTTCCTGACTACTAAGAGTTGAACAAATTTAAAGTTCAGCCTCAAAACACTGGCCCAAAATCAATTGCAGTACTTCTGTCTATTGACTCATACTGCCACTTTAAGTATTAAATGAACTAAATTGCCTTTTTCGGGTGTAGGCTAGCTGCCAGGGGTGTAGACAGGAATGTTAAAGTTGCACTCAAGAGTTGATGGTATCATTGCCACCCTATGTAAACACAAACCCAAAGACGTGCTGCCCAGCCACATGAACATTATCCCACATCCCTTGCATTCAACAATTTGTAGTAAATCAATGTTCCTAATATATTCGTAGCATTTTATTTAATCTGACACACACATGCACACACTCACATGCACATGAACACGCACATGAACACATACACACACACTACCAATCAGACAGAAGTTGGCTTGAGTTTTTGTAATAATGTTTAAGATACATTGTGATAAGCATTTGTACCACATTAAGGTAGCCGGCTTTACACATGTGATCACTCATAAATTCACCTGAGTACTTGCTAGCTGCTGTGTAGTCCTCGGGCACCAGAACTGAAAAGATAACTTTATTATTTTACTCCAGCTCTGTTTGTGTTTGTTACTCCCGACCTGAGGCTCAAGTTGCTCCTGGATTATCCGATTTTACTGTACTCAGCAAAATACACTGAGTATGCCTCCCAACATCTATGCTAGCTGCTCTGTTCTCTCCTCCCTCTCACCCTTCCCAGCTGAAGGTAACATTCTACATTCAACCTTAAAGAAAAGTAACTTGAAGAAATGAAGTGACAGGTCCTCCCACTGACCTGATGAGGAAAGAACTCAGAGGATCAGAGGTTGCCTTTCTTACCTCAAGGTACAAGTTTATTTATTTATTTATTTAGTTTTGTTGACGGGTAAGTGCACTAGACAAATCCTGCCTATTTTCAGGCACGACCGGGAAGGGATACAGATGAATGCCAACTGACCTTGAACCAGATTAAGTTGTTAGTGGTATTTTAGTGAAATTATTGTTTGTCATATATGCCTTTACAAAATTCATAGTGACATAGACATTAATTAAAATTACAAATAAAGTGCTTGATTGTTTTCCATCTTTAAACATACAATCAATCAATCAATCAATCAAAAAATCTTTATTTACCCAGGCAATCACCATTGAGCAAGCTCATTTACAAGGTGGACCTGCAGTTTGCAAGGACAAAGGTACAGAATAGAGTACAAGTAAAATATACATACAACAACAGTAGCAAGACGTATACAACAAAATATATATAGTGTAGAAATAAAGGTAAATAATATATACAAAGATGCCTTTATATTCCTATCCATCAATAACATGTTCATAGCCTGTAAAGGAGTCCCTGGGATATGGAAAAGTGCACGTGTAGGAGGCAGGGACACTGGCAGAATGATTCTGGGATACTAAGCAGGTGGTATCAGAGGCATAGAGTGGGAGATGGGGTGTTGCAGTGAGTACGTGGTACTGGGGACTGGAATGGACTGAGGTGAACTGGTAGTACTGGTGGGACTAGAATGGACTGGGGGAGTAATCTTGGTAAGGGAACACTTAGTTTGAGCAGGAAGGACTTAGATTGAGTGGAAACATCAGCTGGACAACTAGGAACAGTGGAAACAGTTACTGAGCTCCACAAATGTTTTGGCATACAGGGTCTTGAACAAAGCAAGACTAACAGGGAGCTAAGTCTCAGTGATTTCTGTATCCTATTCCAAAGTGTGGGCAAGGCAAAGCTTATGGCTGCTCTTCCAAAGCGGTACTGACCCTAGGTACTTTCAGGTAAACCAGCGAGTGACTTCTTAAGGCATAATTCCCAATCAGGCTTAGTGGGGAGACAGTCAGCAATGTATTGCGGAGTTTGTTAGTGATGGCTCAGAGCATCCAGAGGGCTGGATTTCTATACTGCCTGTGTCGAAGGAGAGCCAACCCACAGCTGCATATAGTGAACAGTAGTGGGTGGAAAAGGAGGCCTATTATAAATCTCAGAGTTCTATGATGCAGCACATCCAATTTAGCAAGGTGTGACGCTGTCACTGGCCATATATGAAGTCAGCATAGTCAATTAGTGAGATGAATGTGGATTGGATGAGCTGCCTTTTGAGTCTGCTGTCAGGAGGCATTTAATCTGAAGAAGAGTCCAAGCCTCTGCCTTATCTTTTCAGTAGTTCTTCTATATGTTCCACAAAGGAGAGTTTATTGTCTATCCAGACACCCAAATACTTGAATTTGATGCGTATTCAAGATGTTCATCTAGTAAGCAGGAGATAGAAGGTAATGGACCAGCAGCAGCAGAATATGCCCTGGCCAGTTAGTGAGAATAGCATTGCCTTGGTTTTCTTGGCATTAAGTAGTAGTCTTTACTGAGGAGCTGGTGCTGCAGGATGTTAAAGTTGGTTTGCAGGTCACCACAGGCAGCTTCAGGAGATTCACGGCTTATGTAGAGCACCATGTTGTCAGCAAACTAGGTGAATGCTTGCTTCCTTAATGCCTACATCCAGGCTGTTGAAATAGATAGTAAACAGTAATGGTCCCAATATGGACCCCTGAGGGACACCTCTTTTAATCAGTTTAAGTGAAGAAAGCTCCCCTTCAGCCTTGATTTGTTGTTGCCTACCAGTGAGGTAGTCATGGAACCAACACAAGGAGGTTCAGTCTAGGCCTATTGTTTGTAAAGTGGAGAGGAGCAAACAGTGGTTGACAGTGTTGAAGGCCTTACTGAGATCCAGGAAAACTGCACAGATGAATTTTTTGTTGTCTAAGTCCCGTTGCTAGTCGTTAGTAACTTTTGCCAGGGACGTAATGGTACTGAGCCTGGCTCAGAAGCCTGACTGCATAGGGTTTAGTAAGTTCGAGTTGTCTATGAAAGATCTCAGCTGGGTATCCACAATTTTTTCTAGGAGCTTGGAGAGCATGGGGAGGAGGGAGATCAGCCTATAGTTATTTGGGTCACAGGGATCCCGATTTAAACAGGGGATGATGTGAGCAACTTTCCATAACTAAGGGAGGAACCTTGCAATACGGACAGGTTGAATAAGTGAGAGATAGGTGCGCAAGGATGTGATAAGCAATTTTCAAGTAATATGGGTCGAAGAAGTCAGCCCTAGCAATTTTTTAGTGTCCAATTTTAGGAGAAAATCTTCAACTTCCTTTATGGAGATGGGTAAGAATGAGAAGGTTACAATATTGTTACTCAGTTCGGGAGCTTAGTGTTGATATGTGGGTGTAGACTGCTTATTGGTGCATTATCGAATGCTAGATCTGCAGTGGCAAAATGATTGTTGAAGGCCTGCAGGATCTCATTTCTGTCATTAATTATAGCATTGTCAGTGGTAATTTTGGAGGGAAACACATTTCCTGGAGAATGACAAGTCAGTTCTTTTAGTGTGGACCAGAACTTGATAGGGCATTTTGATGCAGAATCTAGCTTAGATCAGTAAAAATTGGCCTAGGCCTCTCTGACCATCTTAGTGCAGGCATTTCTAGCTGTCCTAAGGAGACACCAGTCTTCATCTGTGTGTGATTTGCGAGCCTTTTTCCAAAGTTGATCTCTTTTTAGTAAGGCAGCCTTGAGGTCCGCTGAGAACCAACGACATGTTCTAGCTTTTATATGTGCTTTTACCAGAGGAGCATGGTTATTTAGGGCACTGGTTATAATTTCATTGAATATGTTGTAGGCATTACTCACCGATTTATCAAGGTAAAACTCTGCCAGTGCAAAGAGTTTTTAATTTGTTGAAGTATCGAGGAGGATCGAAGTTCTGTCTGGACCTTTTAGTGGAAAATTTAGATGTTGGTGAGGGTTTAGCATCAGTTCTTATACCAGTAATAAAGCAGTGGTCACTAACATCAGCTGAAAAAATTCCAGCATGGGAAAAGGAATATGGTTTGCTTACGAGAAGGACATCCAATAGGGTGCTTTTCATTGGGTTTTTCTTGTTAATGCGAGTTGGCTCAGTAATAAGTTGTGTGAACCCATGGGAGTCATAGAATTGCTTCAGGGGTAATGAGACCTTAGTCAACCAATCATAATTAAGGTCTCCTAGAATAATTGTTTCAATGTGGACAGAGCCCATAATAGATGACAGATGGGACAGGAGCTGAGGCCCCTTGGCTGGTGGTCTGTAACAGCCTATGACATGGAAAGCCATTGATGGGGAAAGTTCAACTTTAAGGAACAAACATTTGAATCCACCTGCAATAGAGGTAGAGTCTAGGATGGACACTGAAAATTTGTTTTTGACATAGATGACTACTTCACCTCCCCTGGTCTGCCTATCAGCTCTAAATAGGAGGTAGTTAGGGATGTTAACCTTTCTATCTGGTGTGGATGCCCAAAGCCAGGATTCAGAGAGCACAAATACATCTGGTGCGGTATGAGTAATCCTTGCCTGGACTGATGCAAATTTCTTTAAAAGACTGCAAACATTTGCATGCATAAAGCTGACTCCTTTCAGTCTTGTAAGGTCGGATAGAGATGAGAGAGCTTTTGTGGGCCCAGGGTTGAGTTCAACATTACCTGAACACAAAAGTAGTAGGAACACAATTTTCCTTAGGGCAGGGAGGAGTAGTTTGAAAGCACAAATCTTTCTGCATCTAGTATAAGTTTGATCTACGGGGTCTGGAGCCAAAGTTTCCCCTTGTGCTGACCTAGGGACGTGTAGCCTATGGTCCATCCAGTATAGCACGAGGCGATGTAGGTTTGGGTGGGTGGGGTGAGGGCCACATATTGGTAACCAGGTAGTGGTCCCACGTGAGGAGATTCCACAAAGTGAGAAGGATGTGGAGTCATGTGGTGGTAGCATAAGTTATACATAGTATAATATAAAGACAGTCTAGCAGTGGTAGACATGACTCTATGTTGGGGTTAATTCTGCTTGAATGGTCTGTCACGTGGATTACCATACATAAGCAGGTAAGTAATTGAAACCACACGAGGACTGCCATGATTGCCCATGTGTTAACAGGGTGCGAGTTGCACCAAGATTCACTAGCTAGGTTCTATAAGTCTCAAGGATCACTGCTCCATGTTAGACTAGCTAAAGAGACAGGGATCAATGGTATGCAAAGATACATGAAAACAGCATGACAGCACAGATGTCTTAAGGATTTATCTTCAACAGGCAGGTATCCTATCAATAATGCTTCATAAAGAATATCGGGAATTGCTTAGAGGAGACAAGTGAGCTCAAGAGAGGATCACCCTTTAAGAAGTTACAGAAAGGAGAGCCCCTTTAAGCAGTTGCTGTAATTGACTAGTGTGAGGCCTCAGGGGGCATGGATCACTGGGGAAGTGTACTTAATAAAGGAGGGAGGAGGGGGGGGGGCAGGCGAAAAAAAAATTGTCCAGAGAGCAGTACATCAAGGCAGTGGCCGAGCTGTGTTTTGAAAAAGGCACCTTGTGTGCTTCCTTTCTCAGTGGGGATCTGCAGCATCCAATCGGGAAGCAGCCACAGTCCCCAGGAGCCAGTCCAATTACAGGGATTGAAGCCTTACAGCTCGACCAAACGCACCTGCTTTCCTTGGTCAGGGATAGACAGGCTGGATGCAGAAGTCCTGCCGCCAGCAGGTAGCAGCACCAGGCCACTCAGCTGAAGTGGAGAACCTTGTTGGGACTCGTGTCTAAAATAGAGCAGAAAAAAAGACGGTCCGTTAGTTAAAAGCTGGAGACAAAGGTCAAGTAAATTGGTGAGGAGGGCCCTGGGCAATTTAGTGCTCAGGGCAGGAGTAAGTGCAAATAGTGGGAGAAAGGTTCCTGCAGAGAGGTCTGGTCAAAGGTGCCAGGTGGGAATTTAGCAAAACAAAAGGCTGATTCAGGAGGTTGGGGGGGGTCCCTTCAGTGGGACCAGGGGAGCTGGGAAGGAGCGTGTGTTGGAGGGACACAGGGTAGTCTGGAATGGGTAGAGAAGATGGCCCAAAATGCCAGGCAATATTTACAGAATGTGCTGGTTCAGGGGTGTCAGGAGAGGGAATCAGGGTCCAGTAGATGGCAGAGAAACATTGTGGGGAATAAGGATGAATGACAGGAACTGTGATGGGAAAAGTGTGGGAGAGCAAACAGCAAGCAGTGGTCAGTTCTAGTTGTTCTACAATATTGGGCAATTAGCAAAAAAATCAGTAGTGCATGTAGCAAGTTAAATAAATGTCAGGCAGTCAGTTAAAGTTCGCTACAACTCTGCTAGGCAATTCTTACATATACAGTGCAATAGTTTAAAGATAAAATGTTTAAGCAATAGAAATATTCAGTAGTGCAAGACATAAGCTATACAGAAGTCAGACCTAGCTAATACAGCAGGTTAAACAGCTGAAAATTCCAGGAAGAGAGGGAATATATATATATAGATTAGAGGCAAAAAAAATCATTTTAATGCATTAGTTAGGGTTGTTCCACACCGACAAAAGTGAGGAAATTTGGTGTTAGGGTTGAGAGCCCCCTTGGCACCCCCCGCCCATACCCCCAACCGGCGTCGGGGTGCGCATTAGGGTTGTTGGCCGTAACTCTCACTCCATCACATGTGTAAGAAGCAGAGGTATGGGAGAATGGGGTGAGAGTTGGGACTGACAACCCTAGTGTCCTGATGAATAATGGCTGAGAAGACAAGAGAACTTTCCAACTAACACCGAGCCTCCTCACTAGCAGTGTGCTATTAACAACTAACTCGATAAATCAGATTTTACTCTAACCCTTATTACTGAGGAGATGATAATGAGAAATAGTGAAGATATGTCGTGGCCAGTTACGTTCCTGCCACATGATGTCTTGTCACATACTAACATTGTGCCGACAAATGCAATAGTAATGCGCATGGTGATGCAAAGAGAAACAGAAAGAGAAACAGTAGTGTAGACAGAAATGTTAAAACAAGCGCAAAAGCAAGTGCAAATGAAACACGCAAAAGGGTAACGCACATGGTGGCGTAGACGAGAACGGTAAGTGAAACGGGAACGGAACCACAAGCAAAAATGGTAACGGTAACAGTAATGTAAGCACACAGGCTGGTTTTCCCCAAAATCTGCATAAAGAAAGACAGTGAGTACAAAGAATGTATGCATAATAATGTTTCTCGGAGCAGAAAATGAGGACTTGGAATACTAAATTGCTTGTATCTCAGGAACCGTACGATGTAGAAAAAAAATTTGAAAGTCATATGAGTTATGACTTCCTGGCTAGTTTTGTACTTAGCCCCCATTAGGGGGCTAAGCATTTTTCCAACGAAAAGTCCACATCTTGCACCGTTTCCGAGATACGGACCCTGAAAGGCGCGGCGAACGCCATAATGTTATCCTATGGGAAAAAAAGAGAAGTTCAGAGTGCCATAAGTTTGGCTCACTGTAATATTTTTTCACCAAACCACAAAAAGGCACATCTGTGGGATGTTGGCTATGTTCCCTCCAAATTTCAGCCCAAAAGACTGAACCGTTATTTTGCAGCAGGGCGCCAAAGGATTCTTGTAATGCGTTGGATGCCATAATGTTATCATATGGGAAAAAGTGTCAACTTTGGAGTGCTGTAACTTTGCCGCCATGTAATATTTTTTCAACAAAATACTGAAAGACACATCTGTGAGATGTCGGCTGCATTCCCTCTAAATTTCAGACCAAAATACCAAACTGTTCTTTTGTAGCAGGGTGCCAAAGAATTGCTGTCATCTTCCCACAGCCTAGGAAAGTACTGTCGCAGTTTGCAAAAGCTTTCGGAAATTCATTCGACAGTGTCACAAGTGCGAAAGTACTTTTTCCAGAAATTTGAAAAACATGTTTCTGGGGTGTTTTACCCCAAAATAAAGCCATGGCTAGCATCCTCAGGGTCAGACTAGGTGAATACAAAAATAATTAGGTTGCTAGAGGGTCCCAAATTTAAATGCCAAGCATTTTTCTGATTGCTAACTGAAAACAAAATGGAAGATTTGTGACAGTAAAAGGGCCATTTGCGAAAGTAAAAAACTACATTTGCGACACTGTCGATCTTTTTGTTAACTTTTCCCATTGACTTATAATGGGAACTTGTTTTTTGAATAACTTTTGAACCGTTTAATATTTTTTCATGAAATCTTCAAAAGGCACATCGGGGACCACAGCCGCACGTTCCCTGAAGATTTCAGACCAGTCGCACAAACTGTGTGACCTGTAGGCACGACTGTAGAATTCCAAAAAAAGTGTAAATGTGCATGCAGATCACGCTTAATAACTCCACAGCCATATATCCAACCAGTACAAAACTTGGCAGATCCTAATGCGTATGGGTCTTGATTGTGTATTCCAAATTTCAGGCAAATCCGTCAAGTGGTTGCAAAGTTATTAAGGTGCAAATTTTGGGTTTAACATGTAAATGGCTCCTCAACCCTAACTATAGTGGCAATACCATACCACTATAATTAATAATATATATAAATATATATATATATATATATATATCCACATGAGCAATAAATTCAGCAGAAAAAATTGTCCAGAGAGCCATACAGTAAGGCAGTGGCTGAGCTGTGTTTTGAGAAAGGCGCCTTGTGTGCTTCCTTTCTCAGTGGGGATCTGCAGCATCCAATCAGGAAGCAGTCACAGTCCTCAGGAGCCAGTCCAGTTATGGGGATTGAAGCCTGACAGCTCCGAGCTAGGAGGTGATCAAATGTACCTGCTTTCCTTGGTCAGGGGGTGTCGGGCTGGATGCAGAGGTCCTGCTGCCAGCAGGTAGCAGTGCCAGGGCCACTCAGCTGAAGTGGAGAGCCTTGTTTGGGCATGTGTCTGCGTTCCTTGGTCAGGGGGTGGTGGGCTGCATGCAGAGGTCCTGCAGCCAGCAGGTAGCAGTGCCAGGGCCACTCAGCTGAAGTGGAGAGCCTTGTTTGAGCTTGTGCCTGCTTTCCTTGGTCAGGGGGTGACATACAGTAGTAAAGTGCATTCAGAACTTCATGTGATCTTAGTTATATAACATTTAACACTTGCAGGGCCGCAGACAGATATATCAATCCATAATTCCTATACGTTCTTATTCTGTCAGCATCCAAAGGGTTAACAAATTCACAATTTCACTCTTTTTAGATAATTCACCAGTTATTGAAGTACATTTATATCATTTGTATTATAAAGATCTTTCATAATCTGTACTTTGTTATGCAGTGTTTTATAAAGCTTCAGAATAGGACCAAACCAATACTTCCTCTGCCTCTCATATAATGGACAATATACTAACACATGTTCCAAGTCATCTTCTGTTTTAAAGTCACACTTACAACATGGGTTCATGATTCCACCTCTTTTTGTATTCAGTATATATCATTTGCCTTATAAATTTCTAGTTTAAATCTTGTAACCAACCTTCTGTCAGATGGTTGGGTTAACTTTAATAAATATGGTTCAACGCCATGATGTAGTTTAATAGTCTTAAACCATTTAAAATGTTTTAGATTTTTTATTCTAATCACATCTTTTCTTAAGGAGGAGTCACAGACCCTATTTCCAATCATCTCACTTATTTCTGAAAAATGGGATTGATAAATTCTGTACAGAAGGGTTCCCAACCCCAAAGGAAACATTAAACCCTTAATTTCTGTAATTATTGGGAAAGTAAAACTCCCTGTGGTTATAATCCATACCTTCTTGTAGAGCAATTCTAGGTAACTGAGAATCAAGCAACAAGAACAATTTCAGTGTATGTTTAATTCTTTGGAGACAAGCAAAGGATGCCAATGAGTATTGTCCCAATTCCCTTCTAACTAGTTCTATAGGAACAGAGTTAAGAACCCTTAAAATATATCTATATAGTTTGTTTAATATTACTTTGAGAAGTTTCAAATTATCATTTGCCCATATTTCAGCCCCATGCAAGATGCTTGTTTTTGATTTTGTGTTTATAACTTTAAGGAGACCCATAATACTTCCATTGCCATATTCTCTTGTAAATCTTTTTAAAGGTATTAACCAGTGTGTTGAGTTTTGCTTTAAGTAAAGAATATGGTTATTCCAGGTTATATTTTCCAGTACCGTAATCCAAAATAATTATAGGCTTAAACTTTTGCTATTTTGTCTTTATTATTATATAAATAAGGTCTGTTTGCTGTTTGTTCCCAGATATCACCATGTTTGTTTTTTGATTATTAATAGTTATTAATTCTTATATTAATAGTTATTTATTATTATTAAACTTATATTAATAGTCATTCATTATTAAGAGTTCTATATCTGACCACAGTATCACTCTCCCCTCTTACAATGTATTTAGAACCGATAGATACATTTTCTGTAGCAGTCATTGACTCATCCTCTGCCCCAAAGGAATTTGAAAGTCTTACTCTAAGGATGTCAATATCTTCTGAGGAGACTGTTTCAATAACCACCTGCTACCAACCACCAGCAGGGGGCCTTAGGATAATTCCATACCTACACAACATATTGCAGAAATCCAAGTCAGAATGTATCATTATGGGAGATTTCAACCTCGACTAGAACAGCGATAGCTCCAAGCTTCTGAAGGATTTTTGAGATGAACATGGACTGTCTCAAATTATACCAGACATTACCTGCCCAAATACAAAAATCCCACCATAGCCTCTCTTATTGACTTAATGCTTGTAAATAAGCTTCATAATATTGCTCATACTGGGGTGTTTCACAATGATCTAAGCAATCATAGAACAGTTGCTTGAATAAGATGCTCCCCCAAGCGCACTTTAACTTCCACCTTAAGTGTAAAAAGATATCTTAAGGCTTTCAATCTGTCAGTTAAGTCTTTCGATATTCTGTATTTTGTATCTCTGTATTTGATATGTATCATCCCGTCCCCAACAACCCCCAGGATGCATCTGGAATTGAGTAGTAGTCTGCTCAGTATGCCTTTCTTACAAAACTTTTAAATAAATAAATAAATAAATAATCAATCCACTTTCCTCTCAGACCTAAGTCAGATTAAGTGGCAGGACTTTTACTTGAACCCTTCAGTCTCTGAAGCTTTTAACATCTTCCAGAGTCTTTTTATGAGGGTAATTGACAAACAAGCCCCCCTCACAAAAACAAAGACTATAAAAAGGTCATGCCTCTGGTTCACTCCTTCCTAAAAGAGGAATTAAAAAACAGGGACAGGCTCTGGAAAAGGGCACGAATGACGAAATCTGACCTTAACTGGACAGCCTTCAGAGCAACCAGAAACCTGTTTACCAATCTTAAAATGGCTGAAAATTTTAAATACTTCCAGTCATCTCTTGAAGCATCTCAAAATAACATGGCTAGGTTTTGAAGCATACTCAAGGAAATTCACGGCCATATGCCATCATATCGGTTGCCCACCAAAATTATTTCCGGAAATGGCATTTTCACTGGTAGAGCTAGCATTTTGAATAACCTAACAACCACTTTGCTATGGCAGGACTAGCTTTGATTCTTCACCAGCAAGTAAGCTACTCACTCAGCCCTTCAGTAAGGACTCCCATACTCTTGTTTCAAATGACACATTGCATAGCACTTCCTTCAGTTTCATTCCTGTTTCATACAGGCAGGTCGAGGACCTGCTTGTCTTCTTGGACATTAAGAAAAGTGTTGGTGCAGATCTTCTAGAGCCTCTTTTTCTAAAAGTAGGCTACCATTACTTAACTGCCCCCATCACATATCTCTTTAACCTCGCCTCATCCTTAGGTGTTCTTCTAGCATGCTGGAAAATAACCTACATTGTACCGCTCTTCAAATCTGGTGATACTTGTGACCTCAATAATTACAGGCCCATTTCTTGTTACCCATACTAGCTAAGCCATTAGAAGAACTAGTTCACTACCAACTGAGGGAATACTTGGAAACTAATAACTTGTTAAATCCAATCCAGTCTGATTTTTGACCTAAGCACAGTACAATATCTGCTCTCTCCAAAGTAACTAATGATTGAAAGTCTGAGCTTGACTCCAAAATACACATCTGCATACTTTTTCTTGACCTAAGCAAGGCCTTTGATAATGTTGATCACGACTTGCTTCTGTCCATACTGCATTGCATTGCATTGGACTTGACAGCGCTACATTGCAGTGGTTTAAATCCTACCTTACTGGCAGCAAACAGCAAGTAAAGGCACAGGGGGACCTCTCACCACTCAAACTACTCCTGAGGGGGGTGCCTCAAGGGTCTATTTTGGGACCTCTTCTCTTTGCAATTTACATAAATAAGACTCTAATATAACTACTGTAAATATGTACATCTTCGCAAATGATATGGTTATTTACACAAACCAAGTGCACCCCAAGCTAGCATGTGCAGAACTAGAGAGAGAATTTAATGTCCTTCAACACAACCTTCTACAGCTAAAATGGTTCCTGAATGCAAAAAAGACCAAAGCTATGTTCATCTCTGCCTCATCATACTCTATAAAAATTGCCACAAGTAATCATATCATAAAGATCCAAACTCTTCTCAGAGAGACACTGGAAGTCACAGAAAACTTCAAATACCTTGTGTTTTGGATTGACAGTAATCTCAGCTTTACACACCACATTGATGAGCTGGCCAAAAAAATTACAGCAAAGATTGGATATGTTCTTCCACATTAAACACCTCCTCAACCACAAGGCAAAAATAAAGCTAGTGCAAACTACCTTCCTTCCATTACTTGACTATGGAGACATTCTCTACAGTCACTGCCCAAAAGTTGTACTTTCCAAACTTGACATGTCGTATCACTCTGCACTATGCTTCTTCACAAATGCTCCCTTCAACACTCACCACTGCTCATTGTATACTGTGTTAGGCTGGTCCTCCCTTTGTGCCAGGGGATTGAGGAATGCTTCTCTCTGGATATATAGAGCCATTTCAAACAAGCTGCTCTTATATATCTCCTGCCTTTTCCAATGGGTGCAAGGGACCTACTGCCTAAGGCATTAATCCCTTATCACACTAGTCGTCCCAAAGGTCAGAACATGCTATGGTGCCTCCTCAATCAGTTTTGTTCTCCCTTCTCTTTGGAACACCTTCCAGAAGCCTCTAAGACTTACCAAAATACCTGGTGTTATTGCCTTTAAATCCATGCTAAGCAGTGTGCTTCATGAAACTTGTAACTACCATACTTAAATGTCCTTCATCCTGGTCAGTATATCCCATTTAGCCTGGCTACTTCCCTACTCCCTGCCTTATTCTCCATCCTCCACTTCACCCCTATGTAGCCATTCTAGCCTCTCCTTTGTAGCCCTCCTAGTCTTCCCCTCCCTCTTCAAAACTTTCCTACCCTTAAGCCTAAGCCCATGCCTCTCTCCCTCTTCCATCCTCTCCTCCTCTTCACTCCATGTATCCATTTTATCCTTCTTCCAAGTAGCCCTCCTAGCTCTCCTTTTTTTACCCCTCCCCCTCTGCATAAGATTTCCTACCTCTAAGCCTAAACCCTTGCCTCTGACCACTTTTCATTCTCTCCCCTTCCCACTATTCCCCCTCTTTGCCCTCCTTTGCCTAACCTCTCTTTGCTAGCCACCTTGTTTGCATTAGGTACTTTGGTCAGGATGAAGTGTAATATGGAATATGTACTGTAATATGGATGTGAATGAAATATGGAATATGTATTATGGGTATGCTCCTGATGCTCTTCTGCTTGTGGAATTGTATTATTTTATTTTGTGTTCTTAAATTGTTGGAATTTGTACATGCCTTTGTAAAAAAAGAAAACTAATAATAATTTCTTGTCTGTCCCAGGGCCATCTTGCACACTGGTCAATTTTTTATCAACACAAAGTTTGGCAAAATGATTTAGTTTCCTCTGTATCCTAATAATGTACTGGACATTAAAACTATGTCGTATGCTAAGGTAGACACGTAATGTTCTGGGTCCCAAAAAAAGGAGAATGAAAGTTAGAGTCCTCTAGACCTTCAGTAACTGAATTAATGTATATATTAAATAAGAACGGTGCCAGAATGCACCCCTGCTTGCCCCATGATTAGTATATATTCTTTGCGACAGGTCCCTATTATAATTGTATTGAACTTGGATCCATGTATTATTATGGAGCCGTATTAAGACATCCAATAAATTTAGGTCAATAAAATATGATTCTAATTTCTGCCATAATAGAAGTCTATCAACAGTGTCAAATGCTGTTTTTAGATCTACAAAACAGCAGAATAATTTGTGTGTTTTAGATGAACTACTTCAATATCAGATGGTATAAAACATGGCAATGTTGGAGCGTAGACCTGTTTTTCCTAAAGCCATTTTGGAGTTCACTTATGATTTTATCAATTGCCCATGCTTGAATCCTTTCCAAAATGATTCTAGTAAACAGTTTTTGTGAGATATCTATCAAACTTATGAGTCTGTGCATCATTGGGTCACTGGTATTTCCTTTCTTAAAGATTGGACAAATGTTACTTCCTAACGATGTTTGAGGAAGTGATTCACCTTGAACATATTTATTAAACAGTGCAATAGAACTGGAGTCCACCATTTTGGAAAAAAAATAAATAATTCAGCTTTTATGCCATCAGGGCCTGGGGCTTTGTTGTTCGACATGTCCCTTACTGCTAGTAAAATGTCCTCCCTCTCTATTAATATTGGTCTTGAAGACATTAAACCTTCAGTTACTGTTCTTGTTTCCTGTCTGTTCTAATCCACATACAGTACAAATCATATTAAACTGTTCTTCCAATTAGTTGTTTTAGCATTTCTGACTGTGTTTCATAAGTGTTACTGGATCCAGCATAAAGCCCTGTATAAACTGTTTCTTAAGAGTTAAAACACAGTTATTCATTGCATTGTGACTGGACTGCAAATGCATTCCAACTGAGTTGTAAAAGCATTTTAAAAATGTTGCTCATGAACTAGTTAAGCATTTAAAAACAATGCAATATGAGTTGTCAAGGCATTGCCAACTGTAAAAAAACAGTTCTAAACCAACTCATTGGTGAAACAGTTTATTGCAACTTGTACTGTAGTATAAGGCTGAAAAATGGTCATCCCATTATTTTGGAGTAATTGCTGCTTCAATTTGTTTTGTATATTGATTAAAACCATGGCTTACTAATGTCCAGGATTCCTTAATGTTGTTTGTTAAAATGGTAGTTTTTAGTTTCATCCACATATGATAGGGATATTTTTGCTTTTCATCTCCTAATGCTTGTTTATTTTGTTTCCTTGCTTTATTTAATGCTTTCAATTTGAGTTTATATGGACTGGTTTTATAATCCCTTAATAAACAGTTTATTTCCATCTTCATTTGTTTACACTTGTCATTGAACCAGGTTTTCATTTTGTTACCTTTATTAAGCGATTTACTTGTCAAAAATGGTTTCAAATATGATAATATAAAATCCCAATTTCCATTTGCATTCTCTCCCAATAAAATGTTATCCCTTGTGTTATTAATTAATTTTGAGTTTAATATTTCTGTAATTGTGTTAATTGAATTAGTAGTCCACCTAATTTTCTTGAGATTTAAAATCTCTAAATTGCCTGGATAATATTGTTTTATGTTGAATTAGTTATATTCATTACCTATAACTGTTAATTTCAATGGAACATGTGCAGATTCAGATCTATGTATTATTTTCATATCTTCAATCAAAGGTATAGCCTTTTGATTTATCCATATTAAATCAATTGTAGATGCTCCAGTGGGCCCAAAAAATGTAACCCCCCCTAAAAGGAATCACTAACTGTCCTACCATTAAGTAAACAATACTCCTGGTTTTTCATAGCTGTTAACAACTTCCTCCCTTGTGCATTGGTGATTTTATTGTTAGCAGCTCTATTTGTCTTAATTGTATTATTCATTATATTTATTCCTTTTAAAAGATCATCCTCTAAAGGGACTATCTCCTTTTCTTTATATATTTTTGCATTGAAATTGCCTAAGACTACTATAGGGGTTGAGTCATATCTGTTGTTCAATAACTCTAAATATTGTTCAAATGCATCCCAAGGGAATGTACCTTTCTTACTGAAGTTTGTACAGTATGTGTGTATGTTTTCTTCACTGATTGACCCAACGGCTGTGACTGGCATTGCTATACCGCCAAATGGCAGAAAGGTAAAAGTTATGTACTGGATCTGTATGTGTGATGTACAGGCTTGCAATTATTATTTCTTTTTTTTCATGTGAGTGAATCTCATAAAAAAATATACTGTATATTTTTGCTTCATAGATATTCAGTGAATAACAAGAATGTAACCATTGTCATGAACTGGTGAAAAGCTGCTAAAATCACCCATTTTTGCAGGAACGCTACTGTCTTTACTAGAAACAAAATCATTGGTTTTCAAGAAAAAAGTAATCTTCATTTGAAAATCAGTATTTTTACAGGAAAACTGTGATGTTTTTTCGCTATTTATTCTCATAATTGCAGGGTTTTACAAACAAAGTCCTGGCAAAAATGCATGACTATTCTGCTCAGCACTAGTGCTCTGTGTCCATTCAAAAATATCACTGTATCATACAGTACTGTATAGAACATGACCAAAACAAGTAGTAAAAAGCAGGACATCATCCAAAGAATACAGCATAGAGAGGTTTTGTCCCTCAGTATGCGCTTTTATAATGTTTCAGGTATTGCAGTTTACTTGGGAATACATGTAACCATCCCACCCCCAAAGGTGGGCCTACCTTTTCAGCCCCTGAAGGCTTGGGGTGTGTCCATCCATGATGCATGCATCCTCCAGCTGGTACTGGTGCTGCAGGCCAGGGGAAGAGTAGTTATTTGTCTTATTGTTCTTTTGTTGTACTCTGCTGATGAAAGGGATGCCCCTGCACCCAGAGACAAACCAGAGGGATCACTGATGTCATCATTGTAAACCTGACTGTAATCTCATCTGGTATAAGTGTTTTAACACCTTAAAGTAGCAGCAAGAAGCAATGAAACTGTGTAAAAAAGCAGCCACTGTGTAGACAGAGTGTAAACAAGTGGGTGTCACCTTCTTGTTGACCTCTGACCCCCATGATCAACCAACAGAAATGCAAAGGTCCCTGTTAAAGTCTTAGGCATTTAGGAGGAACAGCAACAGAGCACTTAGTGCCCTTTTCCAGCCACTGAGGGAACCAGATCTGGTGTGACAAACTAGACAACCAATAAAATATTCTAGAGGAGGTAACTGACGTGAACCTTCCTCCAGTCTAGGGAGGTCAGTGATAAGTCCTTCCCAAGTGGTTGGAGAAGAGAGAGGTGTTGAGAAAAGAGCTAATGGCCTTGCCAGTCTTCAGAGCCAGAGATCCTAGTGGTAGCTGAATTTGATCACTGGAAGTTCCATCTAAACTGAGAGAAAGTGCTGTGGAACCTACAAAGCTGTCGAAGACTGAATCTGCTGAAGTCAACTGCAGGCCAGATGAAATCAAGGTGAGAACAAGCTGTTCTACCCTGTCTGGTGTTCTGGGGGAGGAGATAGTCAGGAGCTTGTCTCCAGAATACTTGCACCCTTGACTGAGTGAGCCCCTTCTGGAGTAGCTAATTGGTCTTGGCCCTTCTGAACCTGCCATGCTGTCACATGCTGATCTAGAGGAAAAAAGAGCCTCAACACAGTGATCAGGCCAGCCTGGGCCTACATCCACCATCTGCCCGCTTCTGCAACATTGATTGTTCAGACTTGTCTGATGCTGCTTCTACAGTGAAACTGGAGACATGACTATTGACTTGCCAGACAACTGTTGCACTTCAATATGCTTGTTTGCTCTATAGTTTGTTCTGAAATAAAAAGTGATAGTCAAAAGTCAGTCCGATGGAGTAAAATGCAAGCTTGTATATCTGTAAGTGCACCAACGCAAGATCCTGGGCATCTCCTAATAAGGCCTGCAACACTGTATAGTTCACCTGTGTACCCAGTGGTTAGCACAAAACTGCAGTGAAAAACATGTAAATGTGAACATATATTAAAACTGTGGGGATCTGCTACTGAGGGTAAGAGGAGGCCCTATAGTACAGTATGCCTCGTCTGGAAATCTTATGTGAAGGTGATGGGAGATCAACTACACCATCTCAGCAGAGGTGCCTGGACATCTGAGATTGCATAGCTTGGGGTAATGCACTTAAAATATTTGATGTGATAATCTTGTTGCTTTTGCCAAAAATCATTGCTAAACCAGTATTGCATAACCCTTATTCTTTTCATAGGAGCTATGTTACCAACAATTATACTACAGGTATCTGTTCTCAGCCAGTCACAATGCTGAATAGCCCTCAGTTATTCTCTTACAAACTACACTTATAAAGACCCAGAGTAAGTTATTCCAGTGAACCCTCCCACAGTCAGTTAATGATCCTTCTACACACCCACAGTCAGTTAATGGCCCGCTAACCACCCTACAGTCAGTTAATGCCCTCTAACCATGCCCATAGTCAGTTAATGGTCATCTGTTCACACTGCCTGTAAGCAGTCTGACTGGGGAGTCCTAGGTGGATGAGCAGCGAGAGATGATTTTTAAGTGCACCGAGCATGGGGGGAACGCAGAAAAACAGAGAGAGAATTTTCAGCTTTTTGGATAGAACAGGTCAGCAACAACAGCAGAGTTACAAGAAAATGGGTTTTCAAAAACAAGCCATGACTCTGGGCACACGTACCACCACCAGCACTAACGCGCATCCCCAAAGTCACGGCTTTACTTTTCAAAGCCTGATTTCAACATGCAACTGCGCTCACTTTTCACTAGGAGTTATATAAAAAAAAATCTATGTAATGCTGAGTGGTATAATAGTAATAACATTCATGTAGTAGGACATACTCGCAATAACTGTCTTCTGTATCTTCTGTGGATGATTAAACACCTCAGCTACGCCTCAGCATTTAATCATCTGCAGAAGCTGGTTACTGAGTACACTCCTACTACATAAATGTTATCACTTAATTAATGTCCTGATCCTAGTTTCTGAAATTTGGCATTGTGAAACTATTATTAGTGATCTTGCCTAATTATACAAAAGTGTCTGAAACTGCAATTATAGTGTGATTAATGGTATAGGTTGTTTTTGGGTGGCATCCTATAGCAACTGGGAGGTAGGTTGGTACCACATCCCAGAGGGTAGTATTCTACTTGTTATCAGGCCACAATTTCCTTCTCTGGGTGGAACCATGCTATTCCCCTTGTTCATTTTCTGAACCAAACCCACCACATGAGAAGTTTAATGAGCCAAGTCCCCTCAGCCTTGTTTGGTCCCAGTGGGAGTAAAGCAGTGGTACTAACCAAGTATAGCATTGGCAACATCTTCATGGCAACCCGGTTACGTACCACATATATATTTATTTCTCTGTTTTCCTTTCCAGGGTTTACCACACATCTTGGTAAGCTATTCAAAAAGACTATACAAAAAAATTGATTGTCCCCAACTGACTCACAATGTCTCCATGAATCTATAGTGCTTACTGTTGTGTTTTTACAGTACCTGTATTTTTTTTGCAAGGAAACACTAATATGCAGAAGAGCCTTACATGTACGGTAGTTGCAGCTTTATTCAATCTTCACTTCCTGAATTCTGATACAGAATAGCACCCTCTGCTCTACGGAAATTCTGCTGAGCCAGACAACTAAAATGCAAGCAAGAACTTCTGGAACATACATAGATACATAGATACATAGACAGTGTCGGCAGATAAGGGCCTATGGCCCACCCAATCTGCCCATTTGAGCTTGTAAGTTCAGTTTGTTTTCCTAGAAGTCTGTTGCCCCTTACCCCTGACCTCCAGAATTCCTTTCTGTCTATCCCATGCATTCTTAAATCCTGTGATTATTTCAGCCCCCACCACTTCCTCTGGCAGGGTGTTCCACTTGTCCACCACCCGTTCTGTGAAGAAATTCTTTCTCATGTTTCCTCTGAATCGTCCTCCCTCCAACTTCATCCCATGCCCTCTAGTCCTGGAACATCTTTTTCGCTTAAAAATAGTGTTTTCCTGCACCCTGTTCCTCCCTGTAAGATACTTGTAACCCTCTAGCATATCCCCTCTCTCCCTCCTCTCCTCCAGGGAGTACATGTTCAGTTCCTTCAACCTGTCTTCATAGGGCTTGTGATGTAATCCGTGCACCATCTTTGTTGCCTTCCTCTGAACCTTCTCTACCCTGTCTATATCCTTATGTAGGTATGGTCTCCAGAACTGTACACTGTACTCCAGGTGGGGCCTCACTAGTGTCTTGTATAGTGGAATTATGACCTCCCTTTTCCTGCTGGTGATGCCCCTGCCTATACATCCCAGCATCCTATTTGCTTTACCTGCTGCCTTGTCACACTGTTTCCCACCACCTTAAGGTCATCAGAGATGACAACCCCAAGATCCCTTTCCTGCTTGGTGCATGCTATATCCTCACCCCCCAACTGATATATTGTGCCAGGGTTTTTGTGCCCCTTATGCATTATCTTGCACTTCTTTGCAATGAATTTCAACTGCCAAACCCCTGACCATTCTTCAAGTTTCTGCATACGAACATACGAAATTTGCCAGCAGATAAAGGCCTAGAGGTCTATCAAGTCTGCTCGAATGTGCAGCTAGCACCCCTTATTCTGCAGCTACCCCTCCCTTCCACCCTTCCCCTTCATTAACCCTCCCCTTGTCCTGTCCCATCCTCGTTTGAAGCAGTCCACTGTTCACTGCATACCACTTCTGCAGGTAACGATTCCACCCAGCCACCACCCTCTCTGTAAAAAGTGTCTCTCATCTCCTCCTGAACCTTCCTCGCTCCAGTCTCATATCATGGCCCTGTGGCCTCCCTCCCTTACTTTGAACAGCCCTCTGTACCTGTCTTGTTTATTCCTTTCATGTATTTAAAGGTTTCAATCATGTCCCCCTCGCTCTCCTCTCCTCCAGTGAGTACATGTTCAACTCCTTCAACCTCCCCTCATATGATAAGTCCCCAGACCCTTGATCATCTTTGTCGCCCTGCACTGCACTCCTCCAGTAACTTAATGTCCCTTTTCAGATACGGACGCCAGAACTGCACGCAGTACTCAGGTGTGGTCTAACTAATGACCTATACAGTGGCAGAATCACCTCCTCCCTCCTTGAGGATATACCCTTCAATACAACCCAGCATTTTGTTGGCCTTTGCAGCTGCCTTCCTACACTGTGCCGAGTTGTTCATTGACCCTGTGATGAGCACACCCAGATCCTTCTCCTCCTCTGTCTGGGCTAGCTGCACTCCCCTAGCTGGTAAGTCCTCCTTGGGTTCTTCATCCTAAAATGCATCACCTTGCACTTTTTGGCATTAAAGCCTAGTTGCCAGGTGTCTGACCAGGTTTCAAGCTTTGCCAGATCATCCTGCAACCCCTGCCATCCCCCTAGGTCATCCACCACCGCGCCAACCTTGGTATCATCAGCAAGCAGACTGATCTTGCTCTTGATGTCCCATGATATGTCTGCAATGAATATCCCAAACAACACTGGTCCCAACACCGAGCCCTGTGGGACACCACCGTCACTGCCCTTGGGTGTGAGAGCTCCCACCCACCACCACCCTCTGTTGCCTTCCCTGCAGCCAGTTTCCTACCCATCTCACCAGCATTGCACCTGCCCCTGTGCCTACTAACTCCTTCCCAGCCTTCCATGTGGCACTGGGTCGAATGCCTTACTGAAGTCCAGATACAGGACATCCACTGCATGTCCCCGTCCAGTTGCCTAGTTACCCAGTCATAGAACCCGACCAGGTTGGTTTGGCAGGATCGGCCACGTGTGAAGCGTGCTGTCTGCTGTCCTGTAGTCCTTTGGCCTCTAAGGGCCACAGCCTCTCCTTCAGGATAGTCTCCATTAGCTTACCCACGATGGATGTGAGGCTCACTGGTCTGTAGTTTCCTGGTTCATCCTTGGGGCCACTCTTGTGGAGGGCACCACATGAGCCAACCTCCAGTCCTGAGTGCACACCCTAATGTAGTGAGGCATTAAATAGGTCTGCAAAGGTCCTGCAAGGACCTCTGCCAGCTCCTTCAGTACCCTGGGTGGATGCCATCTGGGCCTGGTGCCTTGTCCACCCTCAGTGCCTTCAAACCCTCTCGAACTCTGTCCTCCATGATTTCCCCATCTGTCACCACTTCCCCCCTCGTCTGCCATTTCACCCATCTTGGTGTCACCCCCTCTTCTCTTTAGTAAATACTGAGCAGAAGTACTCATTTAGTGCTTCCCTTATCATACCCTGCTTCCACCCAACCCCTCCTTCCTAATCCTTACTATGTGGTCCTTACAGCTCCTTTTCTCCTGATGTACTTAAGAGTCCTTCTCCCCTTCTTAATGCCTTGTGCCAGCCTGAGTTGCGTAGATGCTTTGGCTCCCCTTACTGCCCTTGTCACCTCCTTCGATTCTGTCAAGTACTCTCTGTCCTCCCCTCCCTGTTTTCTTGTATTTCCTAAAGGCAGCTCTTTTCTTCCTTACCTTTTCATGACCTCCTTGCTCAACCAGCTCAGTTTCTTAGCTCTAGCCTTCTTGCTCTGGGCTTTGCAGCAGGTTTTGGTTGCCTCCACTATCCCCAACTTTATGAGCTCCCATCTCTGGTTAGTATCTATACTAGATTGAATTCTGGCCAGGTACCCTTTTACCACTTCCCACATCCTCCCAAAGTCAGCCCTCCTGAAGTCCAGCACTCTTGTGCCAGATTCCACTCCTTCCTTGCCCATATCCAATGTGAGCCATACTGAGTGGTGGTCACTCCCTGACAGCGGTTACAATAGTCATAACACTCCCCCCTTTAAACAAAAGATATGCTTACACCCCCAAAGAAAAAAAATATTTTCCTGCATAAGGCACTTACAACTTTAAATTTTCAAAATACTTTTTTTAAGCATTTTAACTCTGAAATCGAAACAGCTTTAAATGCAATCTGTTTACTCAATAGCAATTATTTTCGTTATCATTTTCTAGCAAATAGCATAACTTCAACTTTGACAGTAAAAAATTAGGAAAACTACAGGGCCAGGTTAGACTACATGAACCCTGAGACTTAATACAGGGATTATTCAGCCTCATAATTGACTAAGCCCTATTATTTCATTTTGTTTTAAAGTCCTGCAAATATGTTGAAATATTTGTAACACATTGAGATATTTGCAGCTCTGTGTTTGCAGCTGCCAGAGGTGGTATCTCAAGAGTTTGGGTTTCTGTTGACACTTCCTGAGTGTTGGTAGGTTTGGAGGCAACTTGATCTGTTGCAGCATCAGGTTGCGCACGTTCACTTTGTTTTTAGATATGGCTGGAAGAAGAACAATTTTTTCAGGTTTAGGAATATTAACCATAGCCTCTTCAAGTTCAAAGTTTTCTGTCAGACTATGCTCACATACCTGTGAACCTGATAAATCTCTTAGTTGGCCTGTATCTTTTCTAGGTAAAATCTCCTACCTGGACTTTGTGAGAAATTGGCTCACATTTTGTAAGGACAATGCCTTAAACTATTTTTCTTTTCCACTCCTTTAATCATGAACCAGTACTGGATCTTCCACTTCTAAGTACCTGGTTTTCTTTGCAAGAGAGGATCGCTTTTGCATGGTGTTAACCAAATGCGATCTGATACCTTCCAATCTACTGGGCAACCATGGTTCCATCAGTAGTTTAGCAGGAGTACACTTGATAGAACTAGGAGGTGTTGCTTGGTATGAGAGCAGAAAATAAGCAGTCATTTGATTTAAGGATGTTTTGGCTTCTTTTACAATTTTCATTTCAGTTCTACTGGTTTGCACAAAACATTTAGATTACCCATTAAAACGTGTATGGCGGGGGCCTGATTCCACATGTCAAATGGTCTTAGCCTATAAAACCTGTCTGAAATCTTCAGCTGTAAACTGAAGTCCATTTTCAGATATTACCTCTTTAGATAACCCATGAGTGATGAAGATGAAGCATGAAACCTTAATGGTGCCATTAGTGTTGTGGGCATTCAAACAACTTTTGGCAATTTTGTGAATCTACAAGGATCTGAAAATTCTCATTAAGAAGGTCAAGAAAAATCAATATGTACTTGCTGCCATGGGATGAGGGCCATATCAGTGAACTGGGTGGAGTGACACAAGCCTTTGGTTGCATAACCTTGTAAGTTTTGCAGCTATGGAGTCTTTGTTCAATATTTCTTTCATATTAGGCCACAAAGCACATTATCTAACTAAAGTTTTCATGTGCACCATGCCTTGCTGGTCATTAGTAAGTTCTGTTAACAGCAGATGATGATAGCTTTAGAGATTATTATCCTTATTTCCCACATGATGCCCCATTCTTCCACTGTAAGTTCTTTTATGCAACAATAAGATCTTATCTTTAGAATATTAACAAAGATAGTTGGTCATCCATTTAATGTAAAATTCAGCACCTTAGATAACAAAACATCCTTTTATGTTGAATGGCTAATTTGTTTTGCAGTACCAGGATGTTGGCTGATCTGGCTAACAGTCAGGCTTGTTATGTAATAGATACAGTAGCATGTCTCTTCAGTAGCTACAGTATGTCGTATTCTTTTAGGAGAGTTATACACTTGTTTATGCATAAGCTGTTCCTTGTGCCTGCATCCCCATGTCTTGTTGAAGTTTCTCTCCTGTGTACATTGATTCTTTGTAAGTAATTAAGGGATGTCTTATTCATGTGGTTGCATTATCATACTGTAAATTTAATTATCATTGTAATTTACATGAATGCCAAATTGTTACTTGTATTTTCTCCAGTATATGTATTTAACTTTGGGCCGCAGCTGACAATGGGACGGTCTGTCTCAGTGAGCATACCCAGTCATCAAAATCCAATAAATATACATATATATATCCAAAACAATTTTGACATTTTATAAGATAGATAAACCACTCTGAGGTATGCGGTTGCACTCTGATATACCCATGCCTTGGTTACTGGCCTTACACCAAGGCTTATGCTATCAGGAGCATGGCCACACACCTCAGGAGTGGTTTTATCTATTACAATCCTCATTTTTTCTCTTTAATGCCTATGGCACAGAGCAATGTTTAAAAACCTCAGGTGCAGCACCCCCTTTACTTTCAACTTAAATTGCATGCCAGCTACAATCAGTAACTGTTGCCAGCACAAGGTGTTTAGATTGTAGTTTTTCTAAATCAATTTTCATGTACAGTACTGTACAAGGACAATCTTCTCCCAATTTAGCTTGAGTGATGGTTACCAGTTTTACCTAGCAAGGGACGTCCCTCCCATTGGACTATTTATGGTGGGCAACGTTGTCCTTTGATTGCCATAGAAACATAGACAATGTCAGCAGAAGAAAGACTGTTGGTCCATCCAGTCTACCTGTGGTTCCTTATCTACACATGGGACCTATTTTTCATGCAGGGCATTAACCCTCCCTTTCTTCCCTCAACTCTGGTCTGCCACTATTATGCTAAGTAGCCAATTGTCCCAGCTGTGCTTCAAACCATTTATGGTTTGGGCTACAGCCTCAACTGGCAGACTGTTCCATGGTTCCACCACCCTCTCAGTAAAGTAACACTTCCTCAAATCCTCTTAAACCTTCCTTTTTCAGTTCCCAGTCATGCTCCTGTGAACTCAAATTTGTGCTTATGCTAAATAACTTCTCACAGTTCACCAAATTTATTCCTTTCAGGAATTTTAAAATCTCTGTCACATCACCCCTTTCCCATTTGGTCTCAAGCAAGTACATGTTTGGTGTCTTTAGCCGCTCCTAGTAAAATCTGTGCTGTTGGCCCTATATCATCTTGGTCACCATTTATTGCACAGCCTCTAGCCTGTCCATATCCTTCTTGAGGTTAGAACTTCAGAACTGGGCACAATACTTCAGGTGCAGCATTACCATTGACCTATAAAGAGGGAATATTACCTCTTTCCTTTTACTGTCTATAACCCTCCTGATACATCCTGACAACCTATTTGCCTTACTAATTCCTCAGTCATGGTACTTAGCAAAATCCCTCCCATCCAGTACTCCATCCTGTAATTATGGCTCCCTAGATGCATCACTTTGCACTTTTTAGCATTGAATTTCAACTGCCAGACTTTAGATCACTTCTCCAATCCATGCAGATCACTCTGAATCTCTATAATCCCCTTGTCACTTTCCACCCTCCCACAGAGCTTTGTGTCATCTGCAAAGAGAAGCATCAGTTTACCTACTACTGATGTAAAACTGACAGATCTGTAGTTCTATGCCCACTCTCTGGCACCCTCTTTGTGGAGTGAAACCACGTCTGCAGCTCTCCAGCCCTTTGGAACTACTCCTGACTGAAATGAGATATTGAATAGCCCTACCAGGGCTTTAGCCAGTCCTGCTGCCAGCTTCCTGAGCACTCTCAGACACATCCTATCCTGTTCCTGGGCTTTATCTATCTTAAGGGTGCTAGCCTTTTCCAGACCCTTTCAGTGATGAATACTGGCTACGCATCTTTGGGACCATTTTATAGGTTACTTTGATGCTACTCTCTAGTAAGGGCCACTGTCTTCCCTGGTGAGGACAGAGCAAAACTAGTCATTTATGATGGCTACCTTACCCTACTTCCCTCTAATAGCCTAGCATTCCACCTCCTAGCTTCCTTTTTTCTAATATACCTGAAGAATTTCATCTCCAATCTTTAACTCCTTCAGCAATATGCAGCTCAATGCCTGCCATAGCCTCCTTAATTGCCCTCCTAACTTCCTAGTTTTAATTAGTATTCTCCACAATCTTCCTTCCCCTGCTTTTCATTTTACTTTATTATGGCCCTTTTGTTTGGCCCTCACTGCTACTCCGACTCTTTCTGTGAACCACATCAGTTACTTGTACCTGTTTCTCTTGCTTATTGTCTTCAGACATATCTCTGATGTCTCAAGAATGTCCCCCTTTATTGCATTCCATCTCTCCTCCACCCCTTCGATGTGGTCTACCCTCCCTGACTAACTTGTTCCAAACCAACATCTCACCCTGTTGAAGTCTGCCATTCTGAAATCAATGACCTCAGCTTTCAATTGTGGTTTGCCAGTCCCCATGGCTATTTTAAATCAGGTAGATTTATGGTCACTGTTCCATAGTGGTGCTCCAACCCACACAGCTCCTACCATCTCAGAGTTGGTGAGCACCACATTGAGGATGGCAGTCTGTCTAGTGTGTTGTCTAACTAGCTGCACCAGTTACAGCCCTAGACTGTATCCAGCAAGGCCTGACTTCTGGTGTTCCTGGCAACCAGAACCTCCCAGTCGATGTCTAACAGGATCAGGTCCTCCACCACCTCACCTTTTACTACTCACCTGATTAGTTCTTCCCCAAGCTTCCTGTCCCTCTCCTTTGCCTGTCCTGGTGGTCTATTTGACTGTCACCTCCAATTTTCCTTTCACAGGCACAGTGGGACCTCAGTATTTTATGGCAAACATATGTATTCATTAATGAAATTCCCATAAACTTTTCCTGATATATTTTCTAAGGTAGCAAGGACACTAATTCAACTGTGGCCAACTCTATTATCATGGATTGGTTCTCAAGTTCTAATTCAATTACACTTTCAGGATGGATTTTTCACTTCACATACTTAATACAAAAATACATTCATTGTTGTGTTCTGAATCACTGTCCTTAGCAAAACTATCCTCACTCTTACTTTTGCTCTCTACATTTTAACTTTAGGCACTTTTATTTTCCCTTTCTTAAACTTTCATATTTTTTATGTTGGCCGCTTGCGCAGCTGAGCATCTTCTTGGTAGTGCAGATTTGGAGGTGCGGTCACTGTTGGTGAATGCAAATCATGCACCAGTAGGTGCGTCCCTCATTCTCCAATCAGCCTGCATGCTGGCACTACACCATGCATACTAATGTGGTGAGCACATCTAAGGAAAGGTCCGCTGCAATGAGAGCAAAGCTTGTCACATTCAGCGGACCCTTCCTACATGCTTTGCCAGCTAGAAACATGGTGGCACAGTGGCTGCTAAACTGCCGACTTCAGGGGTACCCAATCTCCCGGTCAGCTTACCCTACCTCTCAAGTATGTGCCGACAGGGGAACCTACTCCCCGTCAGCAGAATTAATCCCCCCCACTTTCATTGTTTGACAATGGGGGAGCCCACTCCCCATCAGCATGATGTCCCCTTCTTCTATGCCATGGGTGCCCAATCCCCGTCGGCTACTGTACCCCTCCAAAAAGAAACCACCTGTAAAAAAGAAAACTGTCTGGGATGGTTTTTACTACCTGTAGACAGAAAACAGTCCTCGTAGTCTCCCTACCCACCACCTGCACCCACTCATTGCGCACCCTGCCTCCTCACACCCCCACCCCATACTTACCTCCAGAGCTTGGCACAACACTCTTCGATGGACCCGAACACGCCTTCACTTTTCAAAGCTGACCACGAACTGAAGAAATGCCGTAAGCTGTATAATGGAATAAATAGGCTTTTTCAACTTTGATGCATATCTCGGGCATTTTTGAATTTTTGCCAAATTTTCAACATGGGTTTTGGGACCCCTCCTCCTGAATTCTTCACTGTTATGATGTTAATCGGTCCTGAAAGGTGATTTGGCGGTCACTGCATGGAATCACCTTCGGGACGATAATGTAAGGACAGTGGCACTGTTCATGAGCGGGCTTCAAAAAGCCTATGTTACAAATTCAGTGGAAAAATCTAAAAATGGCTGTTTTACGAAAGTGTCGTGCGCAGTTGCTACGCACGCTATGTAACTTTGCAAATTCGCAATATTTTCATGCCATATTTTCAACATTATCATTTTTCTGCACCTCCTTGTGAGCAGTGCAGCTGTCATTTTTCACATCCTGGCCAAAATATGTTTCCGCACTTCCGGTGCACAATACTGCAGTTGCAGTGGGAAATCAGTGTTCGGGGCAGATTACGAAAATGACAGTGACACTGTTCATGAGCAGAGGTCCTAAAATGCCTATGTTGACAATTTGGTGATGATACTCCATAAAATGACTGTGTTACGAGCATGTGTTGCACAGTTTGCACGCATGCTAGTAACGTTGTGCATTTGTAATATTTTCACTCTAGATTTTCACCATTGGCATTTTTCCACAACTCTTGATGAACAGTATAGCTGTCATTTTACATATCCTGTCCGAAATATGTTTTCGCACGTCTGGCACAAAGTAGCACGGTCGCTGTGCGAAATCACTTTTTGGGGCAGTTTGAGGAAATGACAATGACACTGTACATGCGCAGAGGTGCTAAAATGTCTATGTTGAAAATTTGGTGCCAAAACTCCATAAAATGACTGTGTTACATGTGTGTGTTCCGCATTTCCCAAGCACCCTTGTAACTTCGCAAATTTGCAATATTTACAAGCCACATTTTCACCGCTGCCATTTTTTACAGCTCCTTATGAACAGTACAGCCATCATTTTCCACATCCTGCCAAAAATGTGTTTCCACTCTGCACTACCAAAGCCAATGCCAGTGCGACAACATTCGGCATTGACAAATGCTTGTTTACCTATGCATATGTGTGTCTGTGTTTTGGTGCTGTTTTTGATTTTGCACTTTTGCCTAAGCAGGGGTAGCTTCAGGAATTATCAATAACTGGGGCACAGACAGGGGACATAAGGCTTCTGTCTGGGCATGTAGATGAATTTAAATCACAATAAGTTGCCAGCTCTTTAACACTGCTAGTGCACTGTTTGGACACAGGAGACTTTTAATGGGTCAGGAGCCTGTCCTGAAACTGGGGACATTTTGTGTTTGTATGGTAGCATGCATTAGCTGAATTATTATGTTTACCACAGCAGTATCTTGTTCTGTGGACTGCAGTACTGCATGGTTTAAACTGATTGACTTGTTTATCTGCACACTTGTGGCTAACTGCCATTTCTACAACCTTGTTTAAGGTTCAGAATGCTTCTACAAGCAGTTTATTTTGTGTTGCATATGAAATTAGGCCACAGGTGAATCTATCATACAAAGCTTAATCAAACAAGCATTTGTCAATGCCAAATGTTTGCTTGCTGGCATTGGCATTGGTAGTGTAGGAGCGAGAGAAAGATGCATAATAGGAATGGCAGTGAAGTATTTAACTGAAGCAATCCCACCACCACCCTGCAGAGACTGACAGGCATTGGGGTGTGCCTTTGTGTCATCAGGCATACCGGCCCGTCATTCCACACACCCTACCCTGCAGACACCAACAAAGTGTCATGGTGTGCCTTAGGGTCTTTGGGCCTTATGCCACCCATTCCATCAGGAAATATGGTGAGATGGGTGCAGTATAGGAGAATGGGGTGAACTTGGTGCCAAGAGTCCAAGGCACACCTCGATGCCTCTCACTGGCTGCAGGTGTAGGTGGGGTGGAATGGTATGAGCATTACAGGCAACAATCCCAAATCACACCCCTGATGCCTGTCAGTTTCTACAGGGTGGGGCGTTATGGTCGGAAACCCTAACGCCTCAAGCATTCGTTGGTATTTTCACTCCAAATTTTCAACATGGGTCTTTTGTGACTCCCACCTTATGAACAGTGGTGATATCAGTTTGTTAGCCAAAAGCTGATTTTGCACAGTGACTATGCCATTTGGCACCACATGTGTGAAAACACATTTCGAACAGGATGTGGAAAATGACAGCTGTACTGTTCATGGGGAGGTGTAAAAAATGTCAATGTTGAAAATCTGCAGTGAAAATATAAAAAAACTGGTGAAGTCACAAATGTGAGTAGAAACTGTGCAACACACACCCATAATCTAATTAGTTTGGGGATTTTTTACAGCAGATTGTCAACACAGGCATTTTGGGACCTCTGCTCATGAACAGTGTCACTGTGATTTTCTTAATCTGTCCTGAACACTGATTTCCCAAAGTGACCATGCATTTCTGCGCTGGAAGTGCGAAAACACATTTTGGCCATGGTGTAAAAAATGACAGCTGTACTGTTCATAAGGAGGTGTGGCAAAATGCCAGTGTTGAAAATCTGGACTGAAAATATTACATATTGATGAACTTATGAGGGTGTGTGGAAACTGCACAATGCTCGCTCGTAACACAGTCATTTTATGGACTTTGTCAGCAAATTTTTAACATAGCCATTTTAAGACCTCTGCTCAAGCACAGTGTCATTGTGATTTTCTTAATCTGTCCCAAACATTGATTTCACACACACTGACTGCGCCATTGTGTGCTACATGCGTGAAAACACATTTTGGACAAGGTGTGAAAAATGACAGCTGTACTGCTCATAAGAAGGTGTGGTAAAATGGCAATATTTAAAATCTGGAGTGAAAATACTAAAAATTTGCGAACTTACGAGCGTGCATAGGAACTGCGCAATGCACGCTCATAACACAGTCATTTTGGGGAATTTTTTAACCAAATTTTCAATTTAGGATTTTGGGGAGCCCACCTCATGAAATGTGCCACTGTCATGTCATTACTCAGTCCCAAAAAGTGGTTCCGCACATTGACCACGAAATCACCTTTCGGGACTGATTAACAAAAGGACAGTGACTGAGTTCATGAGGCAGGACCCCAAGAACCCCATGTTGAAAATTTGGTGAAATAATTCCCCAAAATGGCTGAGATATGCACCAAAGTTGAAAAAAAAAACATTTATGCCATTATACAGCTTACCAGCATTTCTTCAGTTCACGGTCAGCTTTGAAGAGTGCAGACATGTTCCTTTTCCACTGAAGATCATCGCGCCAGACTCCAGAGGTAAGTATGGGGGAAGTGTGGGGAGGTGGGTGCACAGAGGGTGGGCATGGGTTGGGGAAGGGGCCAGACAGTCAACTAGGGACTATTTTTTTTTTTCTACTGTAGGAAGACGATGCAGGACTCTTGCCATGCTGGGGTGGGCCCCAGCATGTCAACTGAAAGGGTATTTTTGGGGGGCAACAGTGGAGCCAATAGGGGATAGGGCACCCGTCAGCCATACCGACTTTTGCCATGCTGGGGGTGGGCTCCCAGTGTAGCATATTTTACAGGAAGAGGATGCAGGACTTTTTGCCACGCTGGGGTGGACACCCAGCATGGCAGCAGTATTTTTGGGGGTGCTGGCAGTGGAGCCGACAGTTGGATTGGGCACCCCTGTCAGCCATACCAACATTTGCCATGCTGGGGTGGGCTCCCAGCGTGGCATCTAAGATCTGTTTGGAGAGGTGGAGCCAACAAGAGATTGGGCACCCCCGTCGGTCATACAGTGCACGTGGGTGGAGGGGAGTGCATAAGCATGCTGGGCTGTGCTCCAGCATGCTACTTAAGTGGGAGAGATGACGGAACTGTCTATGACAATTCAAATGCAGTGAAGATGTACGTGTAGGCAATTTGCATACTGCCATCGGCAGTATGCAAACTGTCTACACGTTACCACCACTGATTGTGGCAGTATTTCCCTCTGAACTGTACGCCACTGCATCTGAACTCTGTCATAGACAGCTCAGATAGTCATTGGCATGGTGCCGCCGTGCCTGCAAAACAGACCAGGGCATTGGAAGTGGGGCAGTCACCCCTATGAGTTCCCGTATGGTGGCACTATGTTTCTTGCACATGTGTGCAAGCAAACATAAAATGGGAGGACTGCTCTTGTGTAAAATGTCCAGCCACAAAAGCATACAGTTGACTATATCTGTAAAATTGCAACCTGTGTCCCCAGATCCCGGTAAGATATATTCGATCCTGACCTGCATCATTGATAGTGGGTCCCTTGCAGTGACGCCCCCCCTTACAACACTGGACATAAGCTGAAAAACAGCTTCTTCTAAAGTGTTGTATTATAATGGCTGTTATACAAAATACTCATATTCAGGATGAGCAGTCTTTAGTTAGTTACTTGTCAACTGGGGAAGAGGAAACACAAGCCCCACTCTGAAGAACATTCCACTAGAGACGGACAACAAAAGCTTCTATAGTTCCTGTTTCCAATACAAAGGGCTTGAACTGAAGCGAACCAACAAAAAGTGTTAATGCAAATGAGTGAGACAGAAGGAGTTGAACTTGTTAATTCAGGCTACTGTTGTGTTTGCATGTTGTCTGAGGTGATTTATTAGCCTGCATTATCTTAGTGCCCACCGAGGGTTACTATAGCGAGTAGCGATTGTAACCCCCAGGTGGCACTATCCCAAGGGCTACTACCCCTGCCTGCTGACTACTGACAGGTTGAGGGGTCTAGGTTCTATGGCGGGTGCCTCCACCCAGAGGTCAGGGTTTGTAATGGTTGATCTAGTTTGGTCACAGCCCTCTGGGACACTGAGACCCCCTTCAAATCCTTCTAATGGCCCACACGATGCACATGAGTTGCAGTACCAATACCCCACATGTACACACTGTTCAATCATAAGGTACCACTTACCCTCGAGACTGATTCATGGATTCGTCTCTGAGGACCCCCTGAAAAATAAGGTTAAACAGCATACACAAACCAATACAGTGATTGGCATGAAGGTACTGACACTTCAGACAGTTTAAAGTTTAACAACATCAAATCTGATTTATTTAGGGGACAGTAGCATAGGAGGGGGAAATCAGGTTAATTGGTGGCATTAAATCACAGTACTGTGCACACATACAGGGTCTGAAAAGTCACACTCTGGGTACCCAGGTTGGGGGGGCGCTAGCCAGGTCCGTTGCCCAGGGTTGTCTGGCAGGTGCAGATGAATAGGGCCCTGTAGAAGAAAATATATGCACAACACCCAATTGTAATCCGGAGCTGGATGGCTCAGTCCATGAAGCAGTGAAA
The DNA here is from genome assembly GCA_016271365.2 of Neoceratodus forsteri. Lineage (NCBI taxonomy): Eukaryota > Metazoa > Chordata > Ceratodontiformes > Ceratodontidae > Neoceratodus > Neoceratodus forsteri. The sequence goes on along the minus strand of JADMNL010000023.1, from coordinate 507,277,135 downwards.
CAACAAGAATTAGATGACACACTTGTGACTGAAAACAGGCTGCAGTGGAATACCCTGATTTGTACTCACAATACCCAAGCTGAGGACTGGATGGTAGATGTTCTTCTGGATTGCCAGAAGAACAGGACATGGAGACAAGGTCCTTGTGACTGGACCCAATGCAGTTGATAGCAAACAGATTTAGCCCGGGACAAGCTGGGGTTTGCTTCCAGCTTCAACACAAAGCACACAGCACAGGGGATTAGAAATAGTGATTCCCCACAAGCACTACGCACATTCATATGTAAAAGAAAAGTACTATACCAGGCAGGCTGCTCCTTGATTCCGATCGCACTTACTACAAAATACTGGGGAGCACACACAGCAGCTTCAGTTCCTGACAGACCGAGCACGATTCAGCGATTTCCCCAGTCTTCTACAGGGTGAGGCTGGTTTCCATTCTTCAGACTTCCTTCTTTCTCCTAACAAATAGAATTCAGTCCGAAATGGCACTTACAACGGCTGCAGGCTGAATCTCAGGGCCTCACACGTGTTTCCTATGCGAAACTATATACCACAGAAGCACAGAGCTCCTTCTCTCTTCACTGTCACAACTGATGTGATCTTTCCAGTCACAGAGCAGGGCATTTCCTTTAGCTCCACACCATTCTTTTTGCTGTTTCTGTTTCTGTTTCGGCTGTCACTCACAATAAGACTCCCTCTGTTGGTGAATAAAGGCACCAAGGTCAAAACTACATTTCCCAGAGTCACTGCGCATACAGTCCCCTTATGGCTGGCTCAAAATTGAGAGTCCAAGTTCCGATTCGTCCACAGGCTCCATTTTAAGGCCTCCCTATCATCCTGATTGGTCCAAGTCAGCAATTCAGGACCAAAATGAAAGAGCTACACTGAAACAGTTTATGCTGAAATAAAGACAGGTTAGACAAACTACATTTTCTCAGTCACTCTAAATGATTTCTGGCAAACAGTTACATCTTTCAACCAGGCTCCCTCTGCACATGTAGCGATGGCAGAAATGGAGCAAATTGCAGCAGCTCAAGCGGATTCGAGCATTAAATACACAGTCCCCCATACAACTAATTAAGTCTGCAAGCAGACAGCTCTTAAAGAGACAGCACGTGGCAGCTCAAATAGCACTCACTTGGAACCACATTTAAACAGCTCAGACACCGAACACTGCCCAGACTTGGAGTATTCAGACAAGCTCCTGGAAGTCTTTTGGGAACCCCCATTTGCAGCAGGGTTACACCTTTCCTGGCCTGGAAAAACTTTGCGTACGCATCAAGTAAGTACCCCAATAAATTTCAATACAACCATATACATTTACATCAATATCACACTAGGCTTATACATGTAATCATCAGTCAACATATCACCTTACCAGAAACACATTTCTGAAACTTTCAGTACATCACTTTTACACAGTATTATACACACATTGTACAGTAACTCAGGTTATTACCTGCTGTACATGAAACCTGAAGAGGGGCCTTCCCTATCAGCTACCTTGGGGCTGGATGGGGCAGGGTCACCATACCTAGAGGGCAACACAATTAACTTGGAGGTAGCACTTATGCTCAGTTTGGGCAATGAGCTCGGGGACACATACACTCCTTTATGGACAACATTGAAAGGCAAGTCCACAGGTCTCCCAGGGGAATCATAGCTTAAGTGCATTACAGTCTTTACAGCTTGGCCAGTCTTTCTAGGGGGAACTGTTACAGTCTCTGCACCTTTAGACTCACTTTCAGCACTGTCTTTACTTGCCAGGGGAGTCTCCTTGGGGGTAGAGAAGCTAGAACCTGGGGCACTTTCAGCTCCATGATTTGCAATCTCAGAGTCCACAACACTTGGCTCACATGGGGAGTTTTCTGACACTGGCAGTGAACTATCAGGGCACTCAACACACTCTTCTTGTTCTGGTATATCACCAGTTTGTCCCAGTCTTTCATTTTCCTGCTCTGAAATCTCAAACAGTTCAACCATACACAATGATTCCATATCATCTGACTTAATGCTTTGCACTTCACTTTCTGGGAGCATTGGCTCCAGGGACAAATCTGGGAGCTTAGACAGTCCAGAAGGCCCAGCTTCATCTCCAGGATTGACTAGGGATTGCCCCAAACAATTGACTCAGTTCCAAGAAGGGTAGTATTCAAACACACTCACTTTCCTCTGACATGAACTGACAGTCAAGTTCAACTGGGACTTGTGGAGGGAACACTTTCACTCATTTTCTGTGGTGCAGACTTTCTTGATTTTTGCTTAGCAGCAGCTCTAGTCACTGGTCTAGTGGGACATTTTCTGGGGCTCAGACTCAATCAAGATTTGTCCAATGGGCAGTAAATGATTTCTATGCACTGTTTTCAAATCTTTTGACTTATTTTCTGGCCTTACTTTGTACATAGGCAGATCATCTAGTTTGCCTACACAATGTGGGGAGATGGTGCCACCTATCAGCAATCTTGAGTTTGCCATGCAGTCCCAGATTTCTTAGCAACACCAATCTCCCTCCTGGAGTTCCAGGGCTTTCACTTTTTATCATACCTTTCCTTGTTAGCCAGATTTCTTTTTGCAGCCATGGTTTGAGCCAGTTGATACATGACTGAGTTGGGCCTTAAACTTTTGCACACACTGTAAATGATAGGAAATACAAAATCACACATGCCCACACAATGCAAAGCATCATGGGCTGCATATGCAAATCACCACAGAATATTATGCTGGTTCAACTTTAAGCAGAATTGCATGGTGCCGAAAGGCCTTTCACACAGTTTGCAAAGGGTGCTAACAGCTGACATAGACTCGTGTTTCGTCCTACCAGGACTCATCAATATGCCTTGTCTGTTGGACACCCCAGTGGAATGAACCAGCTACCCTAAGATGGTCTGTCTGGGTTAATGATTATCAGCTCGACCCCCATCAGGAAAACTTCAAAACATACATCTACCGCAGTCGACCTTCTCTTCCAAACATCAGGTGGGGAGAACCCAGTGGCATCACTTTTGGTGCAGTTGTAGTCATGTGCTAAAGTGCTGATTTGTTGGCTCCATCTAGGCTTGTCCTTAGGGTGGAGGTGCCCAGCATATCTAGCAGAGTGCAGTTGAAACTTTCAAGCTGTGGGTCCCCTGGGGTGGTAAGGGTGGTTCTAGAGTTTCACACTCCCCACAGAGAAAGCATCTCTTGATCAAACGACTCTCAAAATCCTCTCTTGATCAGAACGGATTATTTGTGGTGCCCCATAGTGAACAAAGAAGTTGTTTATAAGTACCTTGGCTACAGTGGATACCTTCTGTCCTTGGTGGGAAAAGCTTGAGTATATCTCGTAAATGGTCAGTGACCACCAGCACATTACTGATATTTCTTTGATCTGGCTCCCAATTCAGAAAGTCAATACAGACCAGCTCCATAGGGGCACTGGTGGTGATGTTAACAAGAGGGGCAGCCCTCTGGGGCAAAGCTTTCCACTGTAAGCAGCGATTACAAGTTCTAATGTGTTGTTCAACATCAGCCCCCATCTTAGGCCTATAGAATCTGGATCTCACCAAGTCAAGTGTTCTGTCTATGCCAAGGTGCCCCATGTGGTTGTGTAGGGACCTCAGCACCATGTCTTGAAAGGCAGTGTGCAAAACTAGCTGTTGTTTATCTATTTGTCCCCCTCTGTCTACTGTTTCTCTGTATAACAGTCTATTAATCAGTTTCAACTTAGGACCTTCCTTGTATAACAATGCAGTTCTCAAATCAGTGGAACATAACTTGATACATCTTTCCCTGCATAGAGGGCTTCTAGAGCTGATTTGATCATGGGATCTCAGGATTGAGCCTGCTGAATAGTGTCATTGTCCAGCTGAGGCAGTGCACCAATCTCTATTGCAGAAAAGTGGCAATAAGCAGCAGGTATGTAATTCTCAGAGTACAAAACAATCCACCATACAGTCCACTGCTTCCATGGACATTTGTTCCTCCCTGTCAAACTTCTGGCAGAGTGCTCAAATATCAGCTTCTGACAGTCTGACCCAGTCATTCCGAGGAACAGGCCTCAGTGAGATAGAATCGGGCAACTATGTGGTTCAGGCCTGCTCTGTATTCAACAGCATAGCCGTATGTAGATAATGCAGAAAGCCACCTATGGCTTGTAGCATCCAACTTAGCTGAAGTCTGCACATAGGTTAAAGGATTATTGTCAGTTATTATTAGTATCTTAGCCCCATACAAGTACTTGTGGAATTGGTCAATAATGGCCCACTTCAAATTCTAGTAACTCTAACTTATGTACAGTAGTTCTTTTCAGATGGGGTCAGGCTTCTACTGGCAAAGGCCACTGGTCTCAGGCCATTCTCATGCTCCTGGTACAATTCAGCCCCCAAACCTTGCAAACTAGCATCAGTGTGTAGGACATAGGGTTTTGCTGGATCATGTAGGCCAGGACAAGAGCATGGGTAAGTTGATATATAACTCATGAAAAGCAGCTTCCCAATCAGGCATCCATTGTGCCCCAAAACTTAATTAGGACAGAAATACACCTCTCAGTCTCAGGGGAGTTGACCTCTTGTATTTTTTGTGGATAGGAGGGTAACCTTGAGTAAGATTAAGTAAAGGACAGATAACTCTTGAATAGTCCTTGATGAAACGGCTATAGTAGCCACAGAATCCCAGGAATCTTTGCAGTTCTTTTAGATTGTGTGGCTGTAGCCAGGTGGTCAAGGCCTCAACTTTACTTGGGCTGGTCTCTATTCCCTCGGTGGAGACTATATGCCTCACATACTTTACAGAGGTTTGGAAGAACTGACATTTATCGATGGACAGTTTCAGGCCAAAGTCTTCCAGTCGGTCCAACATCTTGAATAATCTGCTCTCATGTTCCTCCAGTGAGCTGCAAAACACAATATCATCATCTAGGTATACCAGGCACTCTAATAAATTCATGTCCCCCACTGCACGCTCCATCAGTCATTGAAAAGTGGCTGGGCACCTGAAACTTTGAGGCATCCTCATGAACTCATAGAAACCAAGTGGGCAGATAAAGGCTGTCTTCTCATGGTCTTCCAGGGCCATCGGGATCAGGTAGCACCCACTGCAAAGATCCAGCATGGAGAACCACTTGCTACCATTTAGGCAGTCTAAAGCATCCTGGATGTGGGGGCATTGTATACTGATCAGGGATAGTCCGCCGGTTCAAGGTGTGATAATCCACGTACATCCTTACTGTCCCATTCTTTTTTCTCACTACCATAATCGGGGAAGCATATGGGCTTCTAGATTCTTGTATTACACCAGCAGAAAGCATCTCTTGCAGATGCCGTCTCACATCATCTATGTCAGCAGGTGCCAGGCGTTGAGACCTCTCATGAAATGGCCTTTCATCATGCAGCCGGATGTGGTGCTCAGCTCCTTGTACACATCCTACATCCCATTCTTTGAAAGAAAACACCTGGTCTCTGGGCAAGCTTTCTACTGATTCTCATCTTCCATTCGGCTGGCAATGGGAGTCACCAAAATCAAACAAGTTCAAGGCCACCTGTCATTCTCCCCGAACACTTGTTACTAGGCAACACTGCAGTATCCGCACAATGCACATTAGCCAGGGTGCAACCTCTATTTACTCGAATCTATCAGACACATTATGAACTTAGACCATTACCTGTCTGGCATAGGCATGGGCTCTGGCAGGCAAAATACTTGGCTTGACCAGCAGTCCTTCTGGCAACTTCCCATCGCCTGGTGCATCCAGCATAAGGATTTTGTTCTTAACATCCTTTCTGATACGGATTTCCTGTAAGGTACACTGGGCATATGGCACTAGGATCAGAGACTCAAGATCTTTCTTCCAGACAATTCCAACCGGTTCTCTAGTTCCATTTTTTCAGCATCTCTCTGTGCCTTATAGGCCTTCTTGATCAAGGCCAGGATTCTTAAAGATCTACCAGCCTGTGACCCCTGTTTCTCTTAACACAACTGCGCCAACCATCTAAACATATGCACATTCATCCCAATTAGTAGAGGAACCCCATCATACAGTCCAGTAGGGGGACACACTAAGGCCAGAGTCTCTACTTGCTCTGCCACTCCAGCCATGAAGGTAGGGAAAGATAGCCAAATTCGGATATACCCAGAGTAGCAGTAGACCTTCTCACTTAACCCCCATACATGCAGTCCTTCCAATGGTTGCAAGGGTACATCTGACAAATGCTTCTGATACTAATTCTGGAACATAATCATCACTTGGGAACCACTGTCCAACACAGCTCTGGTGGGCACACCATTCACTTTTACTGTAGCTTCCATTGAAGGGCCCACTATTCTGGACCAGTCTGGAGAGGTGGTAGCAAGGGCCTGGGTAGATGATATAGCCACAGAAGGAAATGAGTTAGCATTTTTGGGACCTCCACTGTGGTCATATCGTGCACCTCTTAACCACTGTTTTGTGCTCCAAAGTTCTTCTTGTAGCTGGCTCACCACTGTCTCCAAGTCTTTCCGAGACCAGCATTCCCTCTTCATGTGCCCATCCTTCCCACAATTATGGTAAAATATGTCTGCTGAAGTTTGGGGTGACCGAGGCATCACATCGGGGGCTGCAGCATTGGTACTATCAATAGAAAACCTTTGGTGCCACCTCAGCCAGTGGTGGGTTGGACATTTGGAGACATCTCTTCAGTTTCCTCACCTCCATAGCCAAGACATCAAGTTTTGAACTGTCATTAACATGAGGTGCCTGGGTAGGCACCCCCACTCCCATAGCAGAAGCAGTCGGGCAAGTGTCAGTACCCGTACTGGTAGAAGCGGCCTTCATGATGAGACTGTCTGTTGCTTTCCTAATCTCCCTCAACAGCTCCTCCCAGTGTGGGGTATTTACAGCCATCCCTGTTTGGCACGCACTTAATCCTCGACTTTCATCATGGGCTGTCGGTGATCCCTGACCGTCATCAGCCGACCCTGCCCTTGGAGCAGAGGTTGTAGCAGCTACAACTGCGTGGGGCTCTGAGAAATCCTCCTCCTCCTCCTCAACTTCCCGGATTTCTTTTATCAAATCACAATGATCCAGCGGGTTACCCCTCCTATCTTAAAGCTCCAACTGAAGGAGCTGCAATTTTGAGTGCTTTGCATGTTGCAGTATGTGCCCCAGCCTCACACGGTTTAAGTCACTGGCGGCCACCCCACAATTCCGGTAGGCCCTCTGCAGTGCTCTTTCCAGATGAGTAACATAAGCAGATAAACTTTCCCCTTGAAACTTCCACATCAAGCTCTCCCCTGACTCAATGCTCCCAAAATTGCCTTCAAGTGCAGTTAGGTACTTTTGGGCAGATGCCTCGGTGTTTGTGGACCTCAAAGACTTAATGGCTTCCAGAGTGGGACCTCTCAAACTCTCTAGGATTCTTTTCCATTTCTCAGCCTCTGCACACTGCCACTCAGATACCAAAGGGGCAACACAATCTATCCAGGTCTCCCACTCATGCTCCCCCGAGGGCACTGGGACTGTGCCAGAGAAACGTCTGAGCTTTCTGTAAGAGTCCAACTGGATCAGGGGAATTATGACAGGGAAGGGGGGCTACTGGAAAGCTCTTGTGGGGAACTGGGGATGTACCTGGGGAATGCAGGGGCGTGTGGTCACCTGAGAGGTCTAACACCATTACCAGTTCCTGAGCAGTGTGCCCATCAGAGGCTAGCAGTTTGAGTAATTTCTATTTGAGCCCATCTATACTAGGAGACCCACCTGGGGTGGCCGGACCACTATGTAAATGAATGACCCTCCATCCCTTCTGGGCTCCTTTGTGCATCATGACAGGGGGCAACTTCTCGGGGTCCACGGGGGAGTTACACGAGATCAGTACTATCATAGTCTGCTCAAATAAATCAGTACCTCGTCTCCTTACTTCAACTTTGCCCACGCCCTTAATTTGTTCCACAGTGGATACAATGTCAGCATCGCTGGTCCCTAAGGGGACATTCAGCAACAGAACAGCCTTTTGGGGGTCTATCCCTTAAGCTTAGCTCCACCTCATCATTTTGCACACCATCAACTTATGGGGGTCAATTTTTAATTTGGGCATGGTACTCCCTTCCATTTTTCCCCTTAAATTAAACATAGCGAGGTATTTTTCCTCACTTGGCCACTAGAGAATGCTGATCCCAGCAGTGCCTCCAAGATGTAACCCCTGGGTGATGCTATCATAAGGGCTACTACACCTGCCTGCTTGACTACTGACAGGTTGAGGGGCATGGGTTCTATGGTGGGTGCCTCCACCCAGAGGTCAGGGTTTGTAATGGTTGGTCTAGTTTGGTCACAGCCCTCTGGGACACTGAGACCCCCTTCTAATCCCTCTGATGGCCCACATGATGCACAGGAGTTGCAGTACCAATACCCCACATGTACACACTGTTCAATCATAAGGTACCACTTACCCTCGAGACTGATTTGCAGGTTCGTCTCTGAGGACCCCCTGAAAAATAAGGTTAAATAGCATACACAAACCAATACAGTGCTTGGCATGAAGGTACTGACACTTCAGACAGTTTAAAGTTTAACAACATCAAATCTGATTTATTTAGGGGACACTAACATAGGAGGGAGGAAATCAGGTTAATTGGTGGCATTAAATCACAGTACTGTGCACACATACAGGGTCTGAAAAGTCACACTCTGGGTACCCAGGTTGGGGGCTAGCCAGGTCCATTGCCCAGGGTTGGCCGGCAGGTGCAGCTGGATAGGGCCCTGTAGAAGAAAATATATGCACAACACCCAATTTTAATCCAGAGCCAGATGGCTCAGTCCATGAAGCAGTGAAATAACAAGAATTAGATGACAGACTTGTGATTGAAAACAGGCTGCAGGGGAATACCCTGATTTGTACTCAGAATACCCAAGCTGAGGACTGGATGGTGGATGTTCTTCTGGATTGCCATAAGAACAGAGCATGGAGACACGGTCCTTGTGACTGGACCCCACTGCAGTTGATAGCAAATGGATTTAGTCTGAGACAAGCTGGGGTTTGCTTCCAGCTTCAACACAAAGCACACAGCACAGGGGATTAGAAATAGTGATTCCCCACAAGCACTACTCACATTCATATATAAAAGGAAAGTACTATACCAGGCAGGCTGCTCCTCAATCCCGGTCGCACTTACTGCAAAATACCAGGGGAGCACACAAAGCAGCTTCAGTTCCTGACAGACCGAGTGTGATTCAGAAATTTCTCCAGTCTTCTACAGGGTGAGGCTGGTTTCCATTCTTCAGACTTCCTTCTTTCTCCTCAAAAATCGGATTCATTCCAAATGGCATGTACAATGGCTACGGTCAACCTTAGGGCTCACACGCACTTCCTGCATGAAACTATACACTCAGAAGCACAGAGCTCCTTTCTCTTCACTGTCACAACTGATCTAATCTTTCCAGTCAAAGAGCAGGGCATTTCCTAGCTCCACACCATTCTGTTGGCTGGTTCGGCTGTCAATCACAATAAGACTCCTCTGTTTGGTGAAAAAAGGCACCAAGGTCAAAACTACATTTTCCAGAGTCACTGCCCATACAATCCCCTTGTGGCTGGCTCAAAATTGAGAGTCCAAGTTCTGATTTGTCCACAGGCTCCATTTTAAGGCCTCCCTATCATCCTGTTTGGTCCAAGTCAGCAATTCAGGTCCAAAATAAAAGAGCTACACTGAAACAGTTTGTGCTGAAATAAAGACAGATTAGACAAACTACATTTTCTCAGTTACTCTAAATGATTTCTGGCAAACAGTTATATCTTTTCTACCAGGCTCTCTCTGCACATGTAGGTATGGCAGAAAAGGAGCGAATTGGCAGCAGCTCGGAGGGATTCAAGCATTAAATACACAGTCCCCCCATACAAACTAATTAAGTCTGCATGCAGACAGCTCTTAAAGAGACAATATGTGGAGGCTCAAATAGCACTCACTTAGAACCATATTTAAACAGCTCAGACACCGAACACCACCCAGACTTGAAGCATTCAGGCAAGCTCCTGGAAGACTTTTGGGAACCCCATTTGCAGAAGGGTTACACGATGATCTGCAGAACCATAGGGTGACTTCGGAAAGAAGGTCCAAAATAGACCCCGAACAGCAGGTCCTTGTTGGTAACGAGGGTAGCCACAGTGGATTTCTGGCATCATCAGACAGAACCACCCCCAGAACTGAGCAGCAGACACATGCAGAACACAAGTGGATGGAGGAAGGATTCTGGGTGGACAGAAAGAAACTAGAAGAGATGCTGCAGAGTAGGTGACCTGGAACACTTGTTGTGAGCCTGGTTAAATGACCAGGCCAGCGTACACTATACAGTACTAGGAGTAGGAGACCACACAGCCCAAGTAGCTCTTTCCAGTCAAAGCCCATCAGCTGGGAGCTTGTCTTTGGCCTCTTTGCATTCGGTTTCTCTGCACTATAGTCGAAATACTTTCCATACAAATATAAAGATGTTTTTTGAGCTTTCATACCCAAATAGGGAATATGAGACTTCAAAAGATCGGAGTGCACACGTACCTCAGGGAAACTGGTTTGCTGAATGGGTCCATTTCAGCATTAATACACAAAAAAAGGACATTGTTTAAAACTCTAGGGGTTGTTACTTTGGGGTAATTTATAGTGTCTGCCCACCAGTGCCAAGATTTGACACTTGGAAGAGGCACTAAAGTGCTTATTTCCTGATAGAGTTGCTTCGCTGTAAGTGGCAGGATTTGTGTTAGAGGAGCTTTCATATGGAGAAGTCCAGAATTTATTTCTGAGCCTTCTCACAACTGGCAACATGCTTCAAATCGAACTTTTTTTCAGCTGGAAAAACAAACAGGAACGTGGCCGTTTTGATCCTAGTTAACAGGCATATGAGAAGGTTGCCATATGACTCATGTAAACTTTAAGCAATAGTAATAAAAAAAATATTGAAAAGAGCGCAGAAGAACCTGATTGATGTGCTTAACAATGAAGCCTAATGTGTCTAGTTTAGGTACTGACTTTTGGCATTTTGATTACTTTGTAAATCAGTTTCAAGAAGTGTGCAGAAGAGATTATATGGATGTTTGGCTTTGAAGACATGGTTCAGCAGCAATTGTCGGGGTTAAGGATTTCTGTAATGATTGCTCCCGGGGGGTGTGACAATGGAACTGTCTATGACAGTTCAAATGCAGTGAAGACGAACGTGTAGGCAATTGGCATACTGCCGTTGGCAGTATGTAAATTGCCTACACGTAACCACCGCTGATTGTGGTGGTATTTCCCACTGAACTGTACACCACTGCACCTGAACTCTGTCATAGACAGCTCAGACAGTCATTGGCGTGGTGCAGCCGCACCTGCAAAACAGACCAGGGCATTAGAAGTGGGGCAGGCACACCTACGAATTCTCCCATGGTGGCACTATGTTTCTTGCACATGCATGCAAGGAAACATAAAAATTGTCCACATTGGCAGTGCTCTGCCAGCTGCCTTGGCTCTGTTAAAAACTGTACCAAAGATTATTTTTCTTTTTGCTTCCTCTGGTAAAGTTTCAACTGTTTCTGGAATTTTCTACAGTTCTGGTGTTGAGCGTGAATTCTGAGGCACCAGGGAGTTGAGACTCTAATGTCTTTAATCAGGCCTTATGGTTTTCCACCACACACAATGCCGTGCTCCCAGATTCATTTTACATTTTCCCCGAAACTCCAGGGTGATTTTCCTGTGTTTTCCTATAGATTAAATTATTTCCTTTGTAAGTCAAATTGATCTGTTTTCCTCTACAACAAATGCAAGTCTATGGAAAGAGTTTTCCTGTAGATGCCTCCAAATCCCTGTAAAATACAATGATCCCTGTAGATCTGGGAGACCTGCACAATGAAACAAATAGCTATTTCTTCCTTACATCTCAAAGACCAGTGCCTCAAAATTAGTTTAGCCTTTTCACATACTCTCCACAATCTGTCCTCTTATTATGTCTTCAACTTTTCCATATGCTGCCATTTCAACTAGTGGTACCTGCACTGCTTATAACATAAAATGTACTTCATCAAAGAATTACTTTCTTTGTGACAATACCATAACCACTTCTTACTCAGTAAGTCCTGCAGGTTGATCCAAATTCCTGCTCTGAGCATTTCACTTACAAAATGCTTACTCTGCTTACTCTGTTTTTGTGCAACACAGTTGCAGCCACCACAGAATCAGTCACTGATTTGACCTCCCCTTGCCTTTCACTGTGGGGGTGGCTTTGCACATGGTCCACCATACGAGATGGGGTTGGGCTGCCTATGCCTTCAGGCAAAGAAGGCTGCCCGAGATCAGGGGACTCAATCAAATGTGGAAGCACCTGAAGGGGCTGGCACAGGTCACTCCAGCAAGTAGTAGATGGGCAGATAGAAAACAGTGGGTCCAGAGAGGGACCTACCCTTGGGACCAGCTCTGCAAAAGCATTTTAACCAACCTTGCACCAGCAGCTTGCTCATGCTCCTTCAGGGATTGCAGTTGCCCAGGTAAGTCAGAAGGTTTCTCCATTCAGGTCCACTCAGTGTTACCTTTTCTTTCTATACCTTCCCCTCTGCTCTTTCACCGCTTTTCTTTTCTTTCGGCTATCCCTGCCACCTCCCGCCTTTCTGCTGGCTAGCTGAGGCACAGCCAGGGTCCATTTCCCTGCTCTCTGGCCAGGACACTGATCTGCCACACCATTTTTCCCCAGGCCCCACCTTCCTGCTCAGTCGGTCCTCTGTTTCCCTTTTTCCTCTATTTTGCTTGCTTAATCCTTGCCAGTCCTTTATCCCCCAGCACCCCTTTTCATCCAATCTGTCCCCCAGCCTGGCCTTTTACTGCATTTTTCCAGGTCCTTCCATTTCCCCCCCAAAAAAACAGATGACCAGTGGTTGCAGGAGCCCTACCAGAGTGCTTCCTCCTCCCACGGTGGTTTGGTTTGTGGAAGTCACATGCTTTTCTCTGTGCTTCTACCTGCTCACTCTACTACTGGCAGCTCCAATCTGCAGGTCCCCTTCATTTTACTTGGCATTCAGTTTCTGGGTTCAGTCTCCCTTGGCTTCACAAAAAAGTAAAGATTTCCATTTACAAAAACAAAAAAGAGCATATTTCCTTGCATGTTTCTCATTCAGCTGTGTCTCTTCGCTCTCGTTCTCCTCCTTCACTTGCGTGTGGGTGGGTTGCATCATCCTTCCCCCCAATCTTGCTCAGCAGTGTGCTGCTCTCCCCCACCCCCTTTTTTATGGCTATTACTGCTCAGCTATCTGGTCTCTCTGCATTGTGGATGCTGCTCCTCCTGAGCTCCTGGTCCTTTCCCCTGGGGTTCCCCTCTGTTCGTTTGGTGTCCCGCTCAATTTTCTGCTACTGTCCAGTCATCATAGTTGGGCCCCTTGCTTGGCATCCACCATGTGGCCTCTCCCTTTCTTCAGCCTTTATTATTATGTCAGAAGATTCCTGCCAAGCTTATCAGCAGGTCATTGTGCATCTACACCCCCTGTGATGTTTTCTCCTTGGCACCCCCGCCAGTGATTTGCCTGGATTCTATTTCTCTTATTTGATATTCCAGTGTGATTCTGGTCTCTTGGAATGTGTTTTCTGCCAGAAGTGTATGCCTGATTTTCTGTCATCGGCATGGCTTTCAGTACCTCTTCTCTCCTTATGTATATATAGATAAAAAAGCATCAGTTAAGTGTGCATGCAAAAAAAAAAAGAATTATGAGCATTTTGTTTTCTCTTTCAGATTCGCATTATGGTTTTACATTGTGATTTTATCTAGATGTGATTATGATTATCTGTTTTTGTACCTCCAGTTTTCAGTTCAGTCAAAACATTGTTGTCTCATTAGTTTAATGCATGATTCTTTTTTTCAGTATGTTAATGAGGCACCATTAACTACAACATTGCAGCTAGTTCAGGATGCAATGATCCATAGGCATGAATCTTATGTGGTACTATAGGTTGTTGCCTAGTTTAAAAAGAAATCAACCAGAATGGGGGAATATGAAAAAATGTTAGGTTGCCAGCATGAGATGGAGAGGGATGTTGAGAGAACTTCGTGGATGGGCAATTCAGGGGGTGGTAAGGTGATCTCAGCAAGATGAGGGCTGGTTCATGTGCCAATCCCTGAGACTTGGTTGTATGGGAGGCAGGAGGGTGGACATCATGGGAAGTGGGTGGGTTGTAGTGGATGATCCCTCAAATAGGCAGGGTAGAATGAAGATGGGGTTTTCATTTGCTGGGGGGAGGAGGCAGTCTATAGAATGCAAGGCAAAGGGAGATATCTGGGCAAAATAGCACCATGCAGGAGTGGAACAGAGGTAATTTCAACTTGGAGCACTAACAACTTTTCTTGTATATTAGCTTCAGTCTCACCACTGTCTGGTGTCGCTTTGTCCTGAGTCTTAGCATCAAAGAATATTGTTTCCAAGCAACTTCGACATGTGCAGGATGGTCAAGCATACCCTGTGTAACCTGCATCTCAGACTAGGGGACAGACCAAGGCCTTTATTGATGCCATTCAGTGTCTGAAAGAACATGGGGATCACAGTTGGATGCTAGCCATGTCCAAACTGGAGCTTGGTCTGCAGATTGCCAGCAGAGCTGGCCAGTAGGTCAGGTCAGGTACCACTGCAGACAGCAGTGAAACTAGGTGACTACAAAGAAGCTGAGCTAGGCAGAGACCCCTCCAGATGGCTGAAGCCTTCCAGTCACCTCATAGAGTCAGTGGCAGAGGAGAACAGCGGTAGGAAGAAGGGCCAAAGCATGCCTGCTAAGCGTAAGTCTCAGACACTGGTGGAGAAGAGAAGGCAGCAGATGGAAACCGACCAAATGGATGGCAGCAGTGCAACGACAGCAGATTGGTACCAGAGCCATGATGTCCACAAGGACAGGATTCTACAGGACCAAGCTAATGAGGTGGATCAGACATACAGGGGGTTGAATGATGAGGATCAGGCACTGGAATTCTCACCTGGGTCAGAAGGTGATGAATATGAAAACAGAGATGAACATTCAAGGGGATGGAATGAACACCCCATGAATGGGAGGTCTGAGATGGAAGGTTCTTATCTCCAGTCTTCAAAATACAAGATATGGTAGGGCATCCTGGATAGGGCAGCCAGGGAGGCGGTCAAGGCAAGGGGAAGTGAAGAGCAGGTGCAGAGTGAGACTGGCCTTGGTTTGGTCGAAGATATAGAACAAAGCATGTCAGAAATACACCAACCCATGGGCACAGGCAACACAACAGCAAAGTCTAATGGGACACCCACAACGCAACACCTCGATCACCCATGAGAGGTGCCACTAGTGTTGTCTGAAGGTTCCTGGCCCCTTTGACATTAACAGCATTCAACCCCATGGTGCCAGTATATGTGGGTACCATGAAGAACATGCCAGCACCTTAACCATACACACCATAAAATCCACAAGTGCCACAGTGGTCAGCTTTCCCATGGGGACTTATGTGGAACCAATGACGGCAGACGTGGCCACCCATGCTTGGTGGAATGGGTAGCCTTCCACTCACTATGGGTCCAGTGATGATCCACTGGGGCCCATAGTGCATGGCAACCCAAATGGTCTTGCAGGTGGCAGTGGCACCAGTAACCCAAGGATTGGCCACCTCGCAGTCTGTGACTGCAGAAGGAGTCTTACAGGTGAAAGGTAAACTACCGATGCAGGGATCAGCAACCTTGCAGTCTATGATGTCAGGGATGGCCCCATAGCAGAATGCATAGGTTGCACAATAGGCAGTGAACCAATGATCCACTGAGACCCATACTGCATGGCAACCCAAATGGTCTTGCAGGTGGCAGTGGCACCAGAAAGCCAGGGACTGGCCACCTCACAGTCTGTGACTGCAGAAGGATTCTTACAGGTGAAAGCCAGACTACCTATGCAGGAATCAGCCACCTTGCAGTCTATGATGACAGGGATGGCCCCACAGCTGAACGCACAGGTTGCACAATGCGTAGTGAACCAAGTTTGGAGGGATACCATGCCTGCATCTTACTCATAGGAGGTTCCTTCAAATTAAATTTGATGGGAGTGAGACACTGGAGGTAAAGGTCAGCACAGCACCCTCCCAGTCAATCATGAACATAGTTTTCACACAGCTCAACATGAAGAGCAGGGGCTCAGCTGAACCCAAAAAGACAGGGGGCAGTTGCAGGGGTGGACGACCCATTAGGGCACCATTTATTTAATGCTGTGTGGTAGAAGATTTGGAAAGGGAAATTTATTGACATGTTTTCCTTATTATACTGAGAGTTTTCTGAGGAGGAAGATAACAAGAAGGGGAAAAAGGATAGGTTATGAAGGCCAAAAGTCCCCTTAACATTTGAGAATTGAGCAGTGGCCTTTGACACATTCATATCCACATATGGAATGAAGTACCCAGAGAAACTGGTGCTCCTGCTTAAATAATGGGACAGCATCAGATTCACCCATTTATCATTTGACTGACATGTATGGCTTAAGTATGATCAGCAGTTCTGTTTGAGAATGGTACAGCAGCCCAACCTCAAATAAAAGAGTATGCACCTGGATCTATGGGCCCAGTACATGACTCATGGGAGATCCAACGCCTTTCAGATGAGACATTAAACCGAGGTCCCATCTGCCTGTTCTGGTGGTTGTTCAGGTGGATGGTAAAGATCCCATGGCATTTCTCAAAAAGAATAGGAGAATTTTTATTGACAAAGCATCAAGACAATCAAGCAAAATTGCATTCAACAGAATAGATCATACAAAACAAGTATTTGTCAATGTTGAATGTTGTCTTGCTGGCATTGGCATTAGTAGTGCAGAAATTAGAGATGCATAATAGGAATGGCAGTGAAGTATTGAACTGATGCCAACCCCACCCCCACCCTGCAGAGACTGACAGGCACTGGGATGCACCTTTGGATGCGTCGGCCATAGTGCTCACGCCATTTCACCTCCCCTACCCTGCAGACACCGACAAGCGCTGTGGTGTGCCTTGGGGTCTTCTGGTCTTACTGTGCAGGACCAGTGGGTGACACCAGGGTGGGGGTCACAGGATATGGCAGCCCATGCCAGTCCACCAGATGCTGCCATTCTCCCTTCAAAACAAGCCAGAAATGTGCCATAATATCAGACCAGTGCCTCGTGATACCCCCAGCCCATACCTCTTCACCCAGGACTGGGGACCAATGGAGAATGGGCTGTACTTGCCCCAGCATGAACTGGACAACCAGTCAGAGAGGGGCACATAGGTGGTACGACAGCCCCAAAGTAGATGCCCTCTGTGCCAGCTGCACTTGCTTCCCTGGCAATGTGCAGGATTATGCAGTTGTCTGTCCCCTTGCCTGCCCCCAGCCCGCTGCAGAGATGGGTCCTCTGACCATGATTTTGGCATGGAGTAAGCATACAACAATGGCTCTGGATGCTGTGGAGTGCCCCAAAGGTGCACATCCTGTGCATGGGGGGGTCTCTGCAGCTGTCCACCCCCTTTTTCAAGAGTGGAGCAGCTGCAAGCATTGTGTGGAGCATGCCCTTATTTCAAAGCATATTACATATAGAATAATGCATGGGGTGGCGTGTGTAACGAGAATTTTACACACACCTGAGGTGTGGGATGCTACATAAACCTCGAGGGCAAAGCCCGAGGGTTTAGTAAAGCATCCCACACTGATTATTGTGAATACAAGTGGTTAGGAGCGTAAGGCCATGAAAGGTTATGCACCCCGTAAAAAGTCATTTTATGGAGCATTATCACCAAATTGTCAACACAGGCATTTTAGGACCTCTGTTCATGAACAGTATCACTGTCATTTTGCAATGTGTCCAACACTGATTTTGCACAGCGACCGTGCTATTCTGCGGCAGGAAGTGCAAAACACATTTCGCCAGGATGAAAAAATTACAGCTGCACAGTTCACAAGAAGGTGTGCTAAAATGCCAATGTTGAGAATCTGGCATGCAAATAGTGCAAATGCACCAACGCACGAGCGTGCGTTGTGCTGTTGCTGTGCACGCTCGTAAAACAGTCACTTTATGGAGTATTGTCACCAAATTGTCAACACAGGCATTTTAGGATCTCTGCTCATGAACAGTGTCACTGTCATTTTCGTAATGTGTCCCAAACACTGATTTCACACCATGACCGCGCTATTCTGTGCTGGAAGTGCGAAAACACATTTTGGCCAGGATGTGAAAAATGACAGCTGCACGGTTCACAAGAAGGTGTGGTAAAATGCCAATGTTGAGAATCTGGCATGAAAATATTGTGAATTCACTAACTTACGAGCATGCGCTTGTGCAGTATGCTACTGATACCATGAAACAGTCATGTGTTGATTTTCCCACTAAATTTGAACATAGGGTTTTGAGATCCCCTCATGAACAGTGGCACTGTCATCTCCTTACTCAGTCCTGAAAGGTGATTCCAAGCAGTGACTGCAAAATCACCTTTGGGACCGAATAATGCCATGACAGTACAAGAATTCATGAGAAGGGGTCCCAAAACCCCATGTTGAAAATCTGTGCCAAAATTCACAAAATGCCTGAGATATGTACTAAAGTTGAAAACCCTATTTATCCCATTATACAGCTTACCAGCATTTCCTCAGTTCGCGGTCGGCTTTAAAGAGTGCAGACGTGTTCCTGGTCCACCGATAATCATCGAGCTGAGCTCTGGAGGTAAGTATGGGGTATGGGGGGGTGTGGAGAGGCAGGGTGCACAGTGGGTGGGTGCGGGTGGTGGCAGGGGGGCACAGAGACTATGAGGGACCATTTTCCTTTTACAGTTAGTAAAAAGAAAAGAAAACATTGCGGGACAGTTTTTTTTTCCAGGGGATTTGGCATGCTGGGGTGGGCTCCCAGCTTGCCACCTAACTGTTTTGGGGGTCTGTAGCTGACAGGGGATTGGGCACCCTGGCTGCAAAACAACATGAGGGGGGGAATTTATGCCGATGGGGATTGGGCACCCTGTTGGCACACAAAGAAGGGAGGGGACGAGAGCTGAGGGGATTGGGAACCCCTCGGCATTAAACAATTGGGGGTTATTTCTGCTGATGGGGAGTGGGATCCCCCATCACCACACAAGGAAAGGGCAGGGCTGGGTAACAGCTGAGGGGGGATTGGGCACCCCCTCGGCATTACACAATTGGGGGGGTGCTTTATGCCGATGGGGAGTGGGCTCCCCCATCTGTACTTTGAGAGGGGGCAGAGGCAGCCGACAGGGGGATTAGGCACCCCTGAAGTCAGCAGTTCTATGGCCCTGTCCCACCATGCACATAATGGTGGCTAGCACAGCAAGAAAAGGACCGCTGCGTCTGACGAGCTTTGCTCGGATTGCAGCTGACCTTTCCTTAGATGTGCTCACCACATTATGTATGCATGGTGTGGCACCGGCATGCAGGCTGATTGGGGAATGAGGGACGCGCCTACTGATGCGCGGCCCTGCATTCGCCCCAACAGCCAATGAGAGCTCCAAATCTGCACTATTGTGAAGATGTTGGCTTGTACAGGTGTAAGCCAACATAAAAGGAAACTGGGAATACATAAACTAAGAGATACATAAATCATTGAATGACTTTCAATCACAAAACCATGAGCTCACATGTAAGGCTCTAATAAATATGGTTAAATCTGTCCAATTTGTTTTCCTTCCTTTTTATGTATATTACAACATCTCTTTATCTCTCCCTTCCAACTTATCGAGGCCAAAGAGAAAATAAACTTTCTTTTAGCTAGATCCCTCAAAATATTATGCTTATTTATATTTAATGAACACCTAAACCTTTTCCACCATTTAAATACTTTACTTGAAGAATATGTAGATTTATCCTTTAAATATATGGAATTCATTGCTTGTTCTACAAGAATAGTGAAGGTTTCATACAACATTATTTTTGTTGAAGTACCCATTGGCACCTTGCCTGCCATAAATAGAATTTTATAAAACAAAGTAAGACAGTTACTGCCCCAGTGTGATATTTACTGTACAAGTGGAATAGTTTCCTAGAATCAGAGTCTTATAGTTTAAGTTTCATAACCACCTTAAACTCCATTTGATTGCTACATATTCCCATAAGGGTTTGACATATGAACAGCTAAATAAAAAATGATCCATTGTTTCTTCTATGGCCTGGCAGGAGCTGTATGGGCAGTTCCTTTCCTCCTGTACTTTATGCGTGCTATTTCCCTGAATGTTTAGTCTACCATAGACAGACAACTACAGGATTACCCGCATGTGGTTCGGGATCCTGTCATTATTTAATTGATCCAAAACTTTGGAGTTCAGGGATGGGGGACAGTTTTTGAATTCAGGTTCTGCTGGATGTATTTTTGACAGGATAATGTTATAAAGCTGAGATCCAGATTTCTGACAAATTATCGTTTTTGATAATCACCATTTATGTAATTTGTGCAAGAGGCTTGAAATACTCTGGGAACTGAAGGCATGGTGATAACTTCGGGGGGTGGGGTATCTCCCCAAAGCTGAAAAAATTAGCCAGGTTGTTTTGTATCCAGTTATATTAAAAGGTATTGGAAGATGTCAGCCTATTTTAATAGTTTGGGAGATAAAAGAGAGTAAAAGATTATGGAATTTACCATCACTAGGCCACTCTGTGCTTTAGGGAGGTATGTAAAGCAATGTTTTATGGGTTGAGCTTCTCCCCACAGCATCTGGAAGAAGCATGCATACAATCTGGTTTCAAAAATTACTGGGGTGGGGAATAAATCATTGCTATGTATAGCAGGCAAGGTATGATGATTTTTTTTATTATGAAAATTTTTAATTTTAGAGGGTTTCATCCTTTCCACCTCTGTACCTTTGTTTTTGCAGACTGTAAAGCAAAGTCCCAGTTTTCCAGAGGGACATTTTGGGCACAAATCTGATACCTAGAATTTTCCTGGGTTTTGAGGAAATTTGTATACCCTCCATTACCACTGGGACAGGGCAAGAAGAACCTATAAATAACCCTCAGCTTTTCTCTGTATTTAATTTAGAGTTAGAAGCCTCTGAATATTCCTATAATTCTTGTAGCAGAACAGGAATGTGAGTGTAATCAGAGAAAAATAAACTTATATCTTCAGCATATGTTTGTATTTTTAGGGTGTCAGGTCTGGAATTCCCCGAGTGTCATTGCCAGCTTCAAGTATCATTTAATCTTCTGATAAGGGGATCCAAAGAGAAAATATAGATGAGAGAGCTTAGGGAGCAACCTTGTCAGACACCAGTTGGAATTTTTATGCTAGCAGTAACTTGCCCTTTGATTATCAGATGGACTGTAGCAGAGGAATACAAAAATGTTATCCATGTTATAAAGTCTTCCGGGATGCCATAGTGTTTTAGGGTATAAAACAAAAAAATTTGGAAAACCCTATCAAAGGCCTTGCACTGATCAAGTAAAATGATGCAACCTTGCTCATTTTGAAGAGTAGAATTTTGTATTAAATCTCTAATGATCATTAGGACATGTTTAGTCTTCCAATCAGGGCGTCCACAGAATGGGAAGGGTGAATAAGGCTACCAGCAAATTTCCGTAACCTAGTGTTTAAAATCTGAGACAAGATTTTGAAATCGGAGTTCAAAAAAGTAATGGGTTTCCAATTAGAAATATTTTTCCTATCCTCAAATTTATTTATTTTTTTTTTATTCCCCCAGGGGCCACCGGTCTGCCTTACCTTCCATGTCTGGCACCTCCCCGGTCTATCCGGCCACCATCTCCTCGGGCTACCTCCTCTGACGTCCACATTCAGGCTCACGGCTACCCCCACAGCTTGCCCCCCGCGGTGGGGTGGTGGGAGCACTCCATCCGGAGCTCAACCCACCCCAGTCAGGATCCGTACTGCCGTGCACCCTCGGCACCGAGAGACTCCCGCTACGGGAGATGGCCATCATGCCGCCACGACTAGTGCCCCAGTTTTTCCACTTTCTTTCCCCTGAGCTGGCAGGCATGCACTGACGCCAATGGCCATGAACGTGCGCACGTCCACCCACGTTCTGGCCAGGCATCAGCCTCCGACTCTGTACATGTGCTCCCAGCAGCAGTAGTAGCTCTGGTCTCCACCGGGGGTCCCTCCTGCACCGGGATGCCCCTGGATCCCCACCCAGGGAGAGGAGAGCTGTCCTTCGGATGCTTGATCCTACTCCCTCCCTGCCAACCCCCAGCACCCGGGCTGGTTCCCGAACCCGGGTCGCTGGCATGATGTGAGGTGTGGCATCCAGTGCCTCAACCCTCAGTGCCACCGGGCCGGACCTATCCTCAGATTTAAATAAAAATACTAGTAGCCCTAGAGCAAATCATGAGGGTACTGACTTTAACTGGAAAAAATAAGAAAAAACTACTTACAAACAGGCTAAAATTTCCCTTGAAAAGTTTTGTAAAATTCATTAGGGATCCCATCAGGCCATGGGGAGGTCCCTAATTTAAGTCTTTTATTAGTATTCTCAATTTCTGATGCCAATATAGGAAGTGTCAGGTCCTGAGTTCCACCTGGAGAGGCCTGCTTATAAGCCTTCTGTAAGTATGATTTTACCCTAGAAATTTGGGGAAATCAAACCATGTCATGGGACTGCATATGTTTGGAAATTATCTGGTATAGACCATCATCAGATTCCTCCAAATTCCTAACCTCATCAATTAAGCTATGTAGAGACATTACCTCATTCTTGTTCTTAAAGGCCTTAAATGAGTCTCCAATAGAAGATTTTTGTGTGCCAAGGTCTTGGCTCTGTTGTAATGGAATTTTTCCATTTAGAGTCTGAGCTGTTCTCTCTGAGGTGAATAATCACATCTAGTGGTGGAATCTAAAGTGTAGAAATACTGTAGTTGGTTCCTAAGTTGTGAATATTTCAGAAATTTAGCTCTCTCCCTTTGCTTCCCAAAAGTTTGAAAACATTTGGTTATATCAGCTTTTTGTGTTGGCCCACCACTCCCCTATATCTTCATAGTGCTCACAAGCTGACGTTCTGGCCCATAATAATTTTAGGATTTCCTGCTGTACTGTGGGCACTGAGAGAATAGTATATTTAATGACCACCTGCTATTTTTATGTGTATTAGGGGGGTTGAATGTTAATTAGTAATAGTAAATTATTTGTAAATTCCAAGGGATAGGTTTCAAAGGGAGGAATGGGCATGTTTTTGGAGATAAAAAAATGATATATAGAGGAAGTTAACCAGCCTCTTCTATAAGTATAGTCTGACCCCAGAGACTGTTATTTGGAGCAAAGAAAAAGATCTGCCAACTTATTGCATTTTTTCAAAGCATTTGAATAGCAATAAGTTTTTTCCCCACTAGGATTCAACCAGGTTTAGGTACCCGACAGTTGGAATCACCTCCCAGAATAATATTAGTGGAGGTCATTAAATAGGATTGCAGTAAGGAAAGAAGGATTACTCTTTCCGCTTTCGATTGTGGGCCATAAACCGTTATAAACTTATAAGGAGAATGATTCCATAATCCATCTATAGTTAATAATCTACTGGGAAGTAAATCTATTAATTTAGTTAGGGTAAAAGAAAAGGAGTTATAGACAATCCCTATCCCATCTGCCTTATCATCCCCAAAGGACCAGTAGAAAGGACCCCAAACCCATTCTGCCTGAAAGAGTTGGGCCTGGTCTATGGTGAACATCCACGTTTCCTGTAGCAGACAAATGTCCATGTTGTTATCATGTATGTACTGAAACATAACTTGTCTTTTGTTACCATTCAGTAGACTACAAGCATTAACAAAGCCTATATGTAGTTTCCCCATCAGTTAGTAGTTTGTTCTGATGTTCAATAACTCTTTTTTTTCCTATTTTTCTTCTTCCTTTGATACCCTACTGCATCATTGCTGGCTGACATGTTTTCTGGGGTTTGGGAGTGGGAATCAGAATCTCCAGTTTCCATGTCAGAGTTCCCCCAAGAGGTGGCTGAAGCAGCATAGGGATTTTCCAGTTCCACTGCAGGAATGTCAGGGGGGGAGTTTAGAATTCCTAGTGACCCATCTCCTAGGCAGTGGGGCAGATTTAGGAGGGGGTAGAGATGTAGTAGCTACATCTTTCTGATGGTTTACTGGTGGATCATGGTAGCATACAGAGGGAAAGTAGTTGATGTTATCTGTACAGGGGTTCTCAGAAACAGTAGCTAGGGAAACTTCTACAGGGGGTTCTGGAGGTACTGCAGTGTTCTTCTGAGTGGAATCCTGGGTGGGAGTCCTCTAAGGAAGTCTTTCCTGGAGGATTTGCTGCATCTTGGGCTTTCTGAATTAATAGTTCAGTACTGATGGCAAAAGCTTTATTTTTCGCAGCCCAAGGACAATCTGAGAAAATGTGGCCTGTTTCCTCACATAAATCACATTTTGTATGATTTGCACATCGGTGACTCATGTAGCCCACTTCCCCACAGTTTTCCCAACAGGGTCTGTCGCATATGTTGGATAAGTGTGTCTGAGCTCCACACTTAAAGCATGAATGAGGCTGCCAAACATAGAAATATACTCCCCTATTCCTTCTGAGTAAAAATGAATTTGGGATGTGTACAATCTCAGTTTCATTCTGATGTAACTTGACTTTGTATTTCCAGCCCCCATCCAAAATAGCTCCAAATCTAGAATTGCTTCAGGGCTACTCAAGATCTCAGATTTTGAGGATTGCCAATAGGTGATATCCTCTACATGAACCCCTTTATTGCCAAACATAACAGTGACACATTTTATTAAAGGTTTGGTTAAGGGAATCACCAGAAATGGTGACCAGAAAGGGAAAATTTTACTTGAATATACCGTTGCAGAGCAATTCAAGGGCATAACAAGATCTGAAACTAACAATAAAATTGTCCTCCCAGAGATATTAATAAATGCAAAGACTTCTTTTGGAGATAAGTAGCATTCTACCAACATATTGTCTATCTGGCTTAATCTCCATCCCTCCGTTAAACCTTATGTATGGCATTTTCAGAGGAGCTGCATCTCTTTTGTTTTTGCAAATAGTTCTGGCAACAAACTTCTGTGGGAGATGATCCCTAAATTACCAAGCATCTCCTTATTTGCTGATCCTGGGTTGGTGTGCACTCTTTCACCTTCTGTTTCTGGGGAAGGGGGCCCTGGGGCAGTTTTTTTCCTCCACTGCTTGGGGCATGCCTAGACAATTGTTTAGGACATTCTTCCTTTTTTGTTCACAATTCAGTACATCAGTTTTAGCCCCTGAATTCTGTTTGTTGGTGATTTGGGTTGCAGATACCTATTGTTGGAACGTTAGTCACCATTTAGGCAAGGTTTGAGAGAGCCGAGTATTAGAATCCCAGATGGGATCTGGCAACCACTTGTCATCAGGCATCTTCCTCCAACCAGCCTCCGCCAATGCTTTTTCTGGGGACCACTCAGCATTTATTGGTTTGACCAAAAAAGCAGCTTGAATTGCAGCTGCTGAAGTTTGTAGTTGCTGAATACCACCCGGATGTGAATCGTCAATAGAATGATCACTCAGGATTTTTAAGTCTGTGGGTATATTTCTTTTGGAATACGTGAGGGCCATTCTTTTACTTTTTATGTCCTCCGTCACAGCTCATTTTGATCCTGGCCCTTTTGATGTGAAGGAAAATACTGCTGCATCCAACTGACAGAGGTTTTTTTTTTTTGATATACTGTTACACCTTCAGGAGAGGTGGACATTTCCCTGTATAGATGAAGCTGTAACTTCTTGTTTTGAGGAGTACACCACATCATGTCATTGGTATTATTATTTTGAGAAGTTGCACCCTCTACTGGAACTATACCGAGGACCATGTCAGATGTTTGTGGAGGGTTTTCAGTTTTATTCAAGAATTTCTCAGTGGGTCGCTGTAACCCAACCCACAGCCATGGAGTCTTGACCTTGTCCGGCACCATCACAGGGGCTAACTCCTGTAGCTTTGGGCACACACTGCTCACAGCATTTACACTGCCAGTCACATTATTAGGAAACATACTGTAAGTGACGGAGTAGTCTCTACCTATATGTTCTTGGTGCAATCCCTTGTCAGCGCAGTATCAGTCTTTGATGCTGGTACATCAGGTTGTTTGGCATTGGGGCTGCACCCTCTGACAGGTGAGCTCCCAGCTTGGAGTTTTGCAACTCTGACTGCCAATGCTGTTTCAAATTAGTGTGTCTTTGTTCTTCAGCAGATAGTTGTTTAAGCAGGTTTTTCTGTAGTAGAGTTATATTTTCAGAGCCAGAGTCTTTAGTTATACCATTAGCAGAATCACAGTTCTCCACATTTTGCTCACAAGCAGACATGCTTAAATCTTCTGTAGAAAGGAAAATCTCATTTCCAATCTCTTCATCTTTAAAGTCAGTGATATCAAAAACATTATCAATGACCTCTTTTAAAAGGAGGCCAGAGGAGAAGGCCTGCTCCTCCGCCTCAGACATGTCCATCCCCGTCGGTGTCTCACTCAGAGTGGTCATCCTGGAGACAGTCAGCAATTCCCCTACTGGAGAGTAGGGGGAATTTTTATTGAAAGGTGGAGTTCAATACAATTACAATACAGTATATATAATTACAAAAAATACATACAAAGAAATTCATAAGACAAAGCTATACAATAGAAGATAAACAATCAGTGTAATTTACTGTATAAGTGTGCCTTAAAATCTTTACCCCAGTAACACTCTATAAGACTTATTTGTACACCACCATACACCTACTTTCATATGAGAACATATATAATTTGCATTTTATGTTGCCCATTTATCACAATTTACCCAAAGATAGGAAACTCTTTCACTTGTAAAATATTCCATACCCATTTGCATTATACCCTGTAATGCTTTCTGAACCTTAACCAAAGTTTTTCTGGCGGACACCATTTTCTGCTACAGAACCCACATACACCTTGTCTGCCAAATGAAATATCTCAACATGGCAAACACTATATAAATCATGTCAGGGTGATATTTACCCCAGGTCCCTGGGGTTGGGGGCCATATAATAGGGTACCAAAAGAAAGAGAGAGAGAGAGAAACAAAGTCTCTTCAAATTCTTTAGCTGTTAAAGTCCAAAATGATTTCACATAAGCACAATCCAAAAAGAGATGTTGCTGTGTTTCTAACATTTGAACACAGGTATCCCTGGGGCAGTATCTATCTATTAACTGTTTGTTGCTACATACAGTGTCCTGGCCAAATTTCCCCCATTCACTAAAAATATCACCAACTGCTTAATCTGGTTCAGTGTCAGTTGGCATCCATTTGTATCACCTGAGACAAGGCTGAAAATAAAAAGAGTTGTCTAGTCCTCCATTCCTGGTTAACAAAAACCAAATAAATAAATGTAATCACATATACAGACAGCAGGCACATCGTTGCAAGGCAGAGTTCTGGGGACAGCAAACAGGACCACAGGAAGGGTGTAAAAAGGGCTTGTCACGATTACATTTTTGCAGATACAGCCATATATGCAAAACCTGTGGAGGCGACCACAAGGTCACTGACTGCAAGGGCTTTGCATTGAGACAGCAGGGGCCAGAATCAACTGGCTGAGACAAAACAAAACACAGGGCTGGAAAATCTAGCTAAATCACCAGTTAAGCCTGGTAACCTCAACCTCTGGCATTGCTGGTTCCCTGACCGCAAGACGGTGCAATTTTCCGACTGACAGCTTTAACAAAAGTTCCAAGATCCCATATAGGGGTCTTCACATGGCCACCACTGCTTTCAACCTCAAATCAGCTGTGTCTGTCCCTGAAATACTCAAGCAAAAGATTAGAAAGGAAGTTGAGGCTGGCTGGGTAGCAAGCTCATTTGAAAGACCACCACTTCCAAGTCTCAGAGTATCCCCATTAGGAACAGTCCCCAAAAAGACACCTGGTGAATATTGATTGATACACCATCTGTCTTACCCAAAACAAACATTGATCAATTACTTTATAGAAGCCAGAGAACAGCTCAGTCAGTTATACATCATTCGATGTGGCTGTAGAGTTTGTCCACAATTTAGGTTCCAGCACATTGATAGAAGAAAGCGACTTCAAGTCCCCATTCCATCTACTTCCCATAAGACCAAGAGATTACAAGCTATTGAGTATCATGTTCTAGGGATGATGGTCCATCGACAAGGCCATGCCCATGGGGTGCTCTGTAAGCTGTGCAACTTTCAAGACATTTACATCCATCTTGGAGTCACAAAGCATGAGAGCTGATCTACAAGTGTGGGAATTGTTTTTGCAAGACTTCAATGGGGTTGCTATTTGGCAGGACAAACTGAGGGAACATAGTAAGTTGGACCTGGTTACAGATGTGCAGAAGATTGGGTCTTGGAGCCATTTTTCAGGGCTCATGGTTTGATAGGCAGTGGCCATGGAATGGGATTGTCAAGGACTCATGAAGAATGTTACACCCCTGGAGTTGTTCCCCATTATGGTAGAGATAAGACTGTGGGGGTGAAGACAGGAAAACCAGTATGTATTATTCCACACAGACAACAGAGTGGTAGCAGAGATTTACATATTTACATCAGAGAGACTGGTAGATGCTATGCTGACCATTTCAGGGAACATTACAGGGCAGTCAGGAATGGAGACACTGATAAACCCATTGTATCCCACTTTATCTCCAGGGACCATAGAGTCAATGACCTTTCTGTTTGTGTCCTTCAGCAGGACTTCTGAGATTCTGACTATAGAAAAAACATGGAAACCAAGCTGATCATCCATTTTGGCTCCCAGCAGCCCTCCAGTTTAAATGATAGACTTATTTTCTACTAACTTCTTTCAGCCACCCCTTGTTTTCCCTAAAGTCTGTTTGTATCTGTACACATTTAATTTCTGTTTTCATTTTCACCATATGTCTCCATCTCTGTCTCCTTCCCCCACATTTGTCACCTGTCAGCCTTCCTACTAGGCCCTGTTAATTAGTCCTCACCTGGGGACTTTTCTAGCTCATTCACTGCTTTATGCCGTGTCATTCCCATCATCACCTTTTTGTTTCCCAGATTCTCTGTTAGTCTTGCCACTTATCACTTCTTCTCCAAGAGCCTTCCCTTCTCTCTCTCTCTCTCTCTTTCTCTCTCTCTAGATAGATATACACACACACATATATATATTTATATGTATCCCTTATTTTACCTCCCCTCTACACTGTCTTTGCTTTTTTCTCTTTTAGATATTTCTGGAAGAAGACCTAAGGTTGAAACGTAGATTTTTAACTCTTTTTTTCCATTTTTAACTTGCATTTAATATTACCATATTGTGTTGCTTTCAGACCACTTGTTGATACAGCACCTTGTTTTTGCTTTTACATTGTGAGTAGCAGACATAATCAATTCACAGACTTCTAGGTTTCAGGGTGTTATGATGGTGTTAAAGGCATTTGCCTTATGTTGTCTCCAGCAAAATATCATGTTTAGAACTCAACATTTGCTGGACAAGACATATTTATTTATTTATTGAAATTGTGTTGACCCGGTAAGACCACTGAGCATAGAAGTCCCTTTTTCAGGGGCAACGGGGGGAGGGGTGATATAGATGGTAAGCAACTGAAATTGAACCAGATTAAGCTGTTGATGGTATGTTATAGTGAATGGTTGAAATTTGGCCAGGACACCGGGGAAATTCCCCTACTCTTTTTCGATAAGTGCCATGGGATCTTTAACATCCACCTGAACTACCACCAATCCAGGCAGATGGGAACTCGGTTTAATGTCTCATCTGAAAGACGGATCATAGATACCTTGTGATCACAGACGCCTTGTCTCAATTACAGTTTGAATGATTCAGGCAATTGGTGCCAAACACAGACCAATCGCCCACACAGATATCAGAAGTTGTACGGTAGCTTGGGAAGCAAGAACACTACAACTGGTACAGCTGTCTGTTGCCTCCTCAACATGGAAAAAATACAAAGGTAATTTCTTAGCTTTTCTCGACTTCTGTGGACATGAGGTAAGTGTGGTCCTGCACAAAGTACAGAAACAGGTATAGGATTATATCTTCTATTTGATACGGTTAGGCAGGTCCCCAGTAGCAATATGCTCACTATTGGCAGAGATTGCCTTTTTGCGTAAAGCATATGGTTTTCCAGACCCAACCAACATTTTTATAACCAAAAAAACATTGGAAGGGTGGGCTTGGCTAGGTCTAGAGGGAATATACAGGACAGCAGAACACCCATAGGCCTTCAAGACCAGTCCAGTTTGTTAAATGCATCAAGTGGGATTTGCAGCTTGAGTTATGAAACTTAGCTGTTCAGAGCATTATTTTCATGTGCATTCTCCAGGGCCTTTTCGAGTAGTGGAGTTGATGCCCAAGTCTAACATGGTTGGTTTGAATGTCAGCCTCCAGTATAGTCACAACAGAGTATTGCAGGACACAGTTAGAGATGTTGCAAAATTATATTTCACTGGCAAAATTCCAGCAAAATCTGCAATTTCACCATGTGAAATATTTTGCAAAAGTCACCCATTACACGAAATATTTCGCTCGGTGAAATTTCACATTCCACAGGTGAAATTTTGCCTTCTGCAGGTGCAATTTAGTATTATGCAGGCAAAATTCTGAATTTCACAAAATATTTTGTGTAACAAAATTTGCCAGTTTCGTACATCTCTAGACACAATATGCTTCCTGTTTCATAAGCCCAAAAATGAATCAATGCAGACCACCAACCCTCATAACCCTGCCTAGGACAGAAGTGGGTGATATATGTCCATGGGTACTGATGTGCAGTTATTTGGCTGAGAAGCCCTGAGAGGAGGGACACTTTTTCATTCATGGCGATGGAAAACTGGCAATGAGGCAGCAATTTACTGCTGTTTTCAGGAAGAGCATATAGATGACTGGCAGGGGCACAAAGGTGTTCTGCATGCACTCATTCTGGAGTGGCATGGCTACAGAAGCAGCTAGACTAGGAACTATGGTGATAGAATAGCTAATAAAAGGGATGGGCAGATGGGCATCCAGTGCTTATAATGGATACATCAGGCCTCAGGTAGGGATTTCGAGCAAGCTGATGTTGATGGGCTGGTCAGTCGTGGGGCCAGCACAGGAGGTATAAAGAGGTACAAATTAACCAATGCAGTCCACTCATGCTGTTTGTTTATTTTTCAGATGCACTGCCTGTGACCCCAAATATGTGTATTATTGGTCATTCTTATGTGCAGGAAGTTCGAAGGAGGGTGGAAGTTCGACCTTATGGCATGCAGTTGGGAGTACCATAGCAGTAGGCCTTCATACATTGGGCTGGAAAAGGGGGCATGAGGTGGGCACAACTAATGGGGACAGCTTACAAATTAGGGTTCCATAAGCAACTACCCGTGGCTTTGGTGAGATCGAATTGGTCACTATTGGAGACCCCAAATTGACTGAAGAAATCAAGAAAGGCTTGGCCCATCAGAATAAACTCTTCCCACAGATGCTTTTTTTGTGATCTCAGACCATGCCTCGACAACAGTGGAGAGGAGCATGAAGTGTCCCTGCAATAGAGAAGACTCGAGGGGAGGTAAGCAAAGAGGTGTCCTGCTTCACTCTCTCATGCAGTGTGGCGGTCATCAGACACTTCCACATCACAAAGGCATGTACTGCACTTTATAGCAAAGATTGGGTACATTTGTCTGAGACTGGTAATGACATCCTTAATGCAGCATTGCAGGAGTTATGCAAAATCGTCTTATAACAAGAGTAACTAATAATTAAGAAACATGAAATTGTAAATGTAATAAGTTTAAGTAATTCCTTTTAATAGATACTTGGGTCCCTATTCAATTGTAAGTTGCATTTATTGGTTGCTGGCACTGCTTAGTGTTAGTCATGACCATGTGACATTAATGGGAGTTGTAACTCTTCTTAGCATATTTGTTAAAGTGTTTACATCTTTGTTGTGATGTGTGGGGCAGCCTCCTTGCAGTTGGCTAGCAGTAGAGCAATTCTAAAGCTACGGAAATCCTCACTTTGCCTGTCACAACCTCCTTAAGCCCTTTCCCCACTTCCAGAACATCTACAGGTAGGCAGAAAGAGAGAGGTGATTGCAATGCTGTGACAGGCCAAGAAAGACAGGAAGGAAGGAAAGTGGGTAGGGGCCTGCAGAGCCAAATTGACAATGTGCCTTAGGTTGGGGGGACTGAATACCAGTTGTAAAAGGAAAATGGGGTTTAGTAGTAGTCACTGGACTACCAAAGAAACAGCCATTGGGCCACAATAATTCAGGCATGACAGGCACTGAAGTTGCAGGAGGGGGGCAGAACATGGTGGTGGTTGGGGGGGAACTTCTTGTCAGAATGCACATTTTCTATAGTCAGAACAAGGCCAAGTGTCATGTGACTGGCTCCATGCCATACTTCAATTGCACTGGGGGCATTAACCATCATGTTACCATTAATATCGAGCATACTCATTTACTTTTAATTTTTTTGTCAGAATTTTTGACCCCAAAAGAAACACAGAGTCAAATCTCATTTCAAGATGTCACCCCAGGACCCAAGACCTTCATTTACATTGTGATTTAGTTGTAGGGGGACCCCCCCTCAAAAAAAATTAATTAGAACGTTTATGAATAGCGCAAAAGGGTGGTGGCACAGGAGGGTGGCAGTTTATGCTTTGTACCACTACTCTTTGTGAATGATAATTGGGCCCATGGTTGTTTAATGGTAAAACCGTACGCTACATACTGTACTGTATATCAATCTGTGGGTTGCATTCAATTTCAGCATATTTATCCAGATTTGCACATGTCTCTGACTGGTATTTCAAGTTCCCCTCTGTAGCTAAAAAACACTTCTCATCACACTATCTACATTGTGTTGGCACTTGTACTTAAAATTAACAAATTACTGCAGGCCTGTTTAAAACAGGTGTTGTACATTAAATAAGGTTATTTATTACTATTACCAAGAAACCTTATGACAATTATATAATAAATTATTATTATCTGTTGAAGTTCATAAGCTTCAAATGAGCTCAGCTAGAATGTTCAAGAGATGGAGCCATAGCTGCTAATATTATCCGTAATCACTTGCCTTGCCTGAAATTGACAGTGCTAGAAGGGTTATCTGAGTGCCAAAAATATAGAAGCAGAGGGCCTTTTTGAAATCACCAGTGACTTGTAGAAATTTTGTTTACTTGACATTATCCAAAGGCTAAACAAATGTAGTATATCATTGTCTATTAGCTGCCCTTAAACAGTAACCACCCTTGAATAAAAAATGAACAGCAACATTCAAATTGTAATAAAAGTCAACTTCATTTGCAGGCCATGGCTAGTAATTGAAGCTATGAAGTATTATAGTATGGTGGACTCTAAATAAGCATTGTAATTAAATACAGTATACATACTATAGAGTATATTACTCACACAAGTCTATTACTCATTTCCTTGGTCTGCAGGGTCTCTGCTAAATTCTGATCCAAGTGGCCAGGGCTGTTTAAAATGCTTGACCCCTTCTGACTCACCACAGCCATGAGAGAGGAATAATGCTGCAGAGAGTATCTTGCTGGGAATCCCAATGGAGACCTTTGTTTTATATTGGTCATGCATGCTCTTTTTTTTTGCATTTAGTAAAGTTCAAACATACATACAGTGTGAATGATTCAGATGCATGATGTCACTGATGATATCAGTGACAGGGGTTTTAGATCTTGGCATAGAGTTTCATACCTACACATGTAAGGATTTGCACCACAGTGCAGAAAATATGTTACTTTCACTTCAATTTGACAGAAAGTGTTAGATGTCATTGCTGATGTTATTGACAGACATTAAGCAAGATCTGATGTTCTATATTGCTAATACTGTAGTATATAAATTTGGAAACATTACTTTAAATTGGCAGACTGTTCATTAAAAAAATCCACTACAGCTGTGTACGGAGTGGGGGGTCTGCACTCACCACTGAATGTCCCTTGCCACATCATACATTTTCTGCTTGGAAACCTTATTGTAGTAGTAGAGCTACAGGCTACCAAGCTGTAGTGAATAGAGGGTCTGGGACTTTAGTTCAGTCCCTAGTGTGGAAATGTTATTTTTTCTCTGCAATTTATGTAATATGAGAGAAATTGTCAGATGTCATTGCTGATATTAGGGATGGACTTTCAGCAAGGTTTGAAGTTATATTTTACTGATAACTTGAAATGTTTCAGCTGAGACTTTGAGCTTTAAATGCAGGTTGGGAAACACTACTTCAAATTGACAGACTGTTTATTATGAAAATCCAGAGCAGCTGTGTGGCAGATGGGGATCTGCAGTCACTACTCTATGTCCTTTGCAACAGTATTCCTCTCTTGTCTAGGAACATTAGCACAGTGATTGAGCTACAGGCTATAAGCAATAATGGATAAAGGGCTTGGGTTCAATCCTTGGAGTGGGCCATTTTTTTTCTTTTTCACTATAATTTATATAGTATGGGAGAAATGGTTAGATGTCATTTCTTAAGTTAGTAATAGACTTCCAGCAAGGGATGAAGTTATATATTGCTGATAACATAAAATGTTCCAGCTGAGACTGAGGATTAAATGCAACTTGGGAAAAATTACTTCAAATTGACAGACTGTACATTATGAAAATCCACAACAGCTGTGTGGGTGTGTGGAGGGGGGCGCGGGTCTGCAATCACTGCTGGATGTCATTTGCCACAGCATGCATTTCCTGTCAATGAATGTTAGTACAGTGGTGGAGCTATGGGCTACTGAGTAGTAGTACTTAGGGGGCCTGGGTTTGATCCCCAGAGCAGAACATTGTTTTTTCCTTTCTCACTACAATTTATGTACTATAGTATGAGAGAAATGGTAAGATGTTATTAATGATGTTAGTGACAGACTTTCAGCAAAGTTTGAAGTTTTGTGTTGCTGATAACTTGAAAAGTTCCAGCTGAGGCTTTGAGGTTCAAGTGCAGCTTGGGAAACATTACTGCAAACTGACAGACTGTTCATAATGAAAATTCACTACAGGTGTGTAGTGTGTGTGTGGGGGGGGGCGGGTCTGCTGAATGTCCATTGCCAAAGCATGCATATCCTGTCAGAGAACCTTACAACACCAGTAGAATTACAGGCTACCAAGCAATAGGAGGCTTGAGTTCAATCCCCAGTGTCGAACAGTTTGTTCTATCTCACTACAATAAATGTGTCTCAGACACAAGCCACTTCCCTTTTTATTGCCAGGGAAGCCTGCTATCCTTCATTCTGGCCACATAATTATTTCATTCCTTACAGACTTTCTTTGTACCTTTTAGTACCACTGGAACTTTGATTTACTTTGCAGTTGGTTGAGTAACAAAAGCTGCAGTGAGAGAAACAGGGTTTCATGCCTGACCATGCTAAATACGGGCACACAGGGACATGATGTATTTGTTCTGAAAGATTGGAGGGTGGACTGCACTTCTTACTACACCACTCTGACATACAGACATTCAGGTACATATTGGTGCTCATCATCTAACCACCATGCTGATTGTGTTGAATGGGGGTTGCTGAGAATATCAAGAATGTGGTTCTAGTGGTTCTGATGGGAGAATTAAAAAAGGACCCAGCTCTCTTCTGATAAGAACACAAACTGAACAACTTTTCGAAAAATCTAGTGGCTATAGCAGTTGAGGATAGCAATTAAATAAAAGCCATACTCAGTTACTTCCTACCCTTAATAAGAAGCCACAGCAACAATTTGTCACATCAAAACTCTAGCTTTTAAGCAGAGATTTACAGTATGGTATTCAAATTCATTTGTCTAACAGACATGGGTTCATCCGAGCAAATAACTAACATTAAAAAAGTGCCAGCCAAAAGCCTTTTCATTTCCCTTTATATTACTCCAGCCTTCACTTCCCTTAGTTTGCAGAAACATGACATGACTGCCCTGTTGCTCATTCCTCATCATAGTGTTCTAGGAAAGGCCCTGATTTGCATGTACAACCACTGCTGTACATGCCCCTAAGTCCCAGGTTTTCAACAAGCCTCACTTGTTGCTGCTGCCCTCTCAAGCTTTGGAGGGCTGTCATCATCACATAACAAGAGCAGGTTGTCATATCACCGTCCCAACTGAGAGCTATTCCTCCTACTATATTTAGTGTAGCTAACAAACTCTGCTGACATCTTACCTCTGTAAACAGCTGTGACTGCCAATCACCCCTAACAAGACCCCTCTTAGTCGAGCGGTGCCCACGTTTCATCACCAACTGCCTGTTACAATATAGAAAAATGACTTGAAAGGTACCCCCCATAGACTAAAACGGAGCTTGTCTCCGCGCTTTCCCTGGCATCATGTCATAACTTTGCTGAGCACGGGGGCAGAGCATGGGCAGCTAAACAAACTGAAAAGTATGAGAAACCCAGTGGGGATAATTTTACGAGTGATATTATTTCAAAATGGCTGAAGTACTTTTAGACATTGCAGCAGCATGATAGTTTCCAAGGAGTAAGGCACTGAACAGGCAGGTGCAAATGCTGAGACTGGTAAGTCTCTTTAAATATATTTTCAAAAGTTTAAACTAAAAGCAACAATCCCAGTTGCCTTTACCCCTTGTTGCTTCACCTTGCTGCCCTTGCTTTTGCTGTTCCTATCTTGACTAACCTTAATCCTGCTTTCTGTTGTGGCTCTGTACCTTCTACCTGCAAGAGACTAAGGTCATCCCTCTTCACAAGAGCAAAAAGGTGACTTGTCTTTCCCAGGCAATCAGCCTGTCTTCCTCCTTCCAGCCCTTACTAAAGTTTAACAATCCCAAGTACTACCTAGCTCTCCTTCCTCACTGCCTACTCCACCTCCTCATCTTTCTTTACCTCTTTGCTGTCTGGATTCAAGGGGTAATCACTCCACTGTTGTCTTATGCCTTTTTCCTCTCTGACGCCATCCTCACTGCAATACCAAAACATTCAATTTTCACCCACTTCATTCACCTGAACAAGGATTCTGAAACAGGACCACGTGGCCTGGGAATCAGGTTTGATTTGCCTCACATTCTATCTTTGATCTCATTCTATTTCCCACATAAATAAATAATCTCTTCATGACTTGAATTTGCACACACAACCCATGTAAAACAGATAAAATGTTGCTTTATGCCATTGGCTACTCTATCACTAAGCTGGACATCTTTGTCAGATGGAATTTACACAGTAGTCATCACTGGTTCTTTACTAAACAATTCTTACTCAACTGCAAGAAGAGGGTTTCTATGAATTTCAGGTTCATACCAAGGCCAACCACAATCTGATTTCATTGCATTGTCTCTATCCTTGAAGGCTTTCGGCTGTAAGAGGTGCTGTCATTCAGATATGTATGTGGGTGGCTGGACCAACATCTTGATGTTGCTGGCAACAATGCTGCCATTCACTCCAAACTCCTCCCCAATCTTGGCACTTTCCAAAAGACCAAACACTTTATTCCCAGTCCAGTAAGATGAAACCTACAGAGTAACACAGTAACAGTAACTTAGATTTGGAAGGAAGTCTAGGTCCTTCACATCACCTCACATGCAGGGATGAAATAAGTATGCTGTGCAAATCTGTGCACATTTATAGTAATTCACTACCTGGTCTGTTACTTAGAAACATAGAATTTGATGGCAGATAAGGACCGCTTGGCCCACCTAATCTGCCCATTTCCCTACCTAATGGATAAGCTGCAGATCCTAGTTAACCAACAGCCTACTTCCTCCTACCTCCCACTAGAATTGCCTTATGTCTGTCCCATGCATTCTTGAATTCCCCCACTGTTTTTGACTCTACGACTTCCTCAGAAAGGCTGTTCCATGAATCCACAACCCTCTCTGTGAAGAAATACTTCCTCACATTACCTCTGAGCCGTTCCCCCATCTTCAAATTGTGCCCCCTTGTTTTTGCACATCTCTTTTTTCTGAAAGATGCTACCCTCTTGGACTTTGTTGATTCCCTTGAGGTATTTGAAAGTTTCTATCATGTCCCTCCTCTCCTTCCTTTCCTCGAGGCTATACATCTTTTGTTCCTTTAGTCTTTCTTCATATGTCTTCTGATGCAGACCCTGCATCATTTCGGTTGCCCTCCTCTGGACAGCTTCCATCCTGTCTATGTCTTTGCAGAGATGGGGTCTCCAAAACTGTACACAGTACTCCAGATGTGGTCTTACCAACTGTCTGTACAGAGGGTCAACAACTTCCTGTTTTCTACTTGTGATATCTCTCCCTATGCATCCCAGTATCCCCCTCAGCCCTCCTTACTGACTTCTCACATTGCTTGCCCACCTTTAGGTTGTCTGATATGACTACCCCCAGGTCCCTTTCCATTTTTGTTGTTGTCAGTATCTCATCCCTCATTGTGTACTCTTCCACTGGGTTTTTGTTTCCCAGGTGAATTACTTTGCACTTCTTTGCATTGAATCTAAACTGCCATACATTTGACCATTCCTACCAACCTTGCCAAGTCCCTTTTCATCCTTTCTACCCCACCTTGTTTATCAACCCTGTTGCAGATCTTTGTGTCATCTGCAAAGAGACATACTTTCCCTTCTAGTCCCTCTGCAATGTCACTTATAAAAACATTAAAAAGGACTAGCCCCGGTACTGAGCCCTGTGGTACCCCACTAGTAACCCTCCTTTCTTCACTGTGGACTCCATTTACTATTGCCCACTGTGTCCTGGTGTCCAACCAGTGTTTTACCCAGGCTACCACCCTAGGACCCACTCCCAAGCTGGCTAATTGGTTTATTAATCTTTTGTACGGGACTGAGTCAAATGCCTTGTTTAAGTCTAGGTAGGCCGTGTCCACAGCCCCTCCCTGGTCTGCTGCTTTGGTCACCCAGTCAAAGAAATCAATTAGATTTGCTTGACATGACCTTCCCACTGTGAATCCATGCTGCCTTGGGCCCTGTGCCCCACTGGCCTCTAGGTACTCAACAATTATTTCCTTCAGAAGTGATTCCATCATGTTCCTTACCACTGAGGTCAAACTGGCAGGTCTGGAGTTTTTCTACCTCTGTCTTGCTCCCACTTTTGTGAAGGGGAATCACATCCACCCTCCTCCAGTCCTCAGGTACTACCCCATCCTCCAATGATTTATTAAAAAGGGTAGTCAGTGGTGTTACTAGTTCTTCCCTTAGTTCTTTTAAAATCCTGGGGTGAATCCCACCAGGCCCCATTGCTTTATCCACCTTCAGTTTTAAAAGTTCTTTTAGAACCCTTTCTTCTGTGAAAGGACTAATACCAAACCCCCCCCATCCAGAGTGCTTCTATTGACCTGATTAGGTATTCCCCCTGCTTTTCCATTGTGAATACTGAGCAGAAGTATTCATTCAGTATTCCTGCTTTTTCACTGTCACTCTCTGCCCAACCACCTTCCTCTTTGTTCAGCCTTTGTTCAGCCTCAGTATCCCTGCCTTAGTCTTTCTTTGCTCCCTAATGTACCTATAAAAGGTTTTATCCCCCTTCTTAACTGAGTCAGTTATCTTTTCCTTGGTTTGGGCCTTTTCTCTATTCTGACTGCCTTACCGGCTTCCTTCTGCTTTAGCTGTTACAGTTCTCTGTCCTGCTTCTTCTGTGTTTCCTTATACTTTCTGAATGCTATCTTTTTTCCCTTACCTTCCCTGCCACTTCTTTTGAGAACCATAGTGTTTTTTCTTTCATTTTGATTTGTTTATTTGCTTCACACAAAGACTGTTTGCCTCTGTGATGACAGTTTTGATGTTTCCCCATTGTTGCTCCACCCCACCTTCTTGCCTGTTTGCTAGTGCTTTTCTGAGGCACTCTCCCATTTTGACAAAATCAGCCCTCCTGAAGTCCATTACCTTCACTTTTGTGTGGCTTGATTCTACAGCTAAGTTTATCATGAACCACATTGTTTGGTGGTCGCTTGTTCCTAGACGGCTACCCACTTCAAGATCAGAGATCCTCTCTCCATCCCCATTTGAGAGTACCAGGTCTAAGATTGCTGTCTCTCGAGTGGGTTCCAAAACTAGTTGTCTGAGGCATGCCCCCTGTAGGGCATCGAGAATGGCCCTGCTCTTGGATGTGGCTGCAGCAAATGTGCTCCAGTCAACATCTGGCATATTCAGGTTACCCATCAGCAATATCTCCCCTTTCTCTGCCATCCCAATGATGCCTTCTATCATTTCCTTGTCCATTTCTTCCCCGTTAGACGGGGGTCTGTATACAACCCCTGTGCAGATTGTGGAACCATTTCCAGTCTCCAGGGTGACCCACAGTGACTCCTCTCCTCCCTGTTTATTCTTTAGTTCTGTTGCTTTGATCCCTTCCCTTACATAGAGAGCTACTCCTCCTCCTCTTCTTCCCTCCCTCCCTGTCCCTCCTGTAGATTGTGTACCCTGGTATGTTGACATCCCAGTCATGGTTCTCCGTGTACCATGTTTCTGTGACTGCCACAATATCCAGGCATCCCTCTTCCATCAAGGCCACCATTTCAGGGAGCTTTTTACCTAGACTATGGGCATTGGTACTCATTACCCTCCATTTTTTTATGGCTTTATTTCTTTTTGCCCCATCCCTGTCCCTACTGCCTTTGTCTTTTTCTCCATTTACCCTGCCCTTCTCTATCAACTGCTCTATTTGGTGTTTACCTCACTAATTACCCTGATTTTTGGAGGGGGAGCTAGGATTTCCCTTCTCCTCTTCAGTGCCTCCCCCTTGGCTACTTTAAATGCTTGCCACTGAAGCATTAAAACCTATCACCTAGGATCCTGGTTCCCCTCCAGGATAGATGCAGACTTTCATGCCTCTATAGGCCTGCATCCCTCCAGGTGGAGCCCCAGTCCCCAATGAAGCCAAATCCCTGAGCTCTGCACCAGCTTTTCAACCAGTCATTGAATCCCATGGTGCAGATTCCCAGTTCTCAGAGATTCCCTTAGTAAGCAGAAACATATCCAGATTTGCCTTAATGGCCTATACTGCTAGAAGCAGAGACATCTTGGACTCCCTGCAGGGGGCATTCCTCTGGAAGCTGGTCAGTGAACCCACTTGAGGTGGGGCAGTACTGGACCTGCTACTTGTGAATGGGGACAGTGTGGAGGATGTCAGAGTGGGATGTCATCTGGTGATTAGTGACCATCGCACAGTATGATTTAATATAAGAATAATAGCAGAATTCAGCTGCACAAGGACAAGGTTCCTGGATTTCAAAAGGGCTGACATTACATATCAAGATGGGGGAATGTCTCCAAGAGGACCAGGCAGTGGGAGATGTCAAGGGGAGTGAAGGGCATATGAGCCAGATTAAAAGAGAACTTTGTAAAGGCAACAAATCTGTACATCAGGTAAATAAGCAAAGTAAAAGGAGGAGGAGGAGACCATTATGGTTCTCAAGGGTAGTAGTAGAAAGGTTAAAGACAAAAACACTGTCATTCACAAGGTATAATGAGTACCCTGAGAGAGAAGGACAGAAAAGTGTATCTGGGGAAATGGAGGGAGGCAGGCAAGGCAGTAAGGAGTGCAAAAGTACAAGCTGAGGAAAGAATAGCACTCACAGTATTGAAGGGAACAAGACATTTTTCACGTATATCAGCAAGAAAAGGAAGACTAAGAGAGGAATTGCACGGTTAATAAAGGAGGGAGGGAGCTGTACTGAGGAGGATGTTCACAGTTGAGGGGGAAGAGGAGGGGCCACAATTAAGTAACAAGAGTTTGAAGAGGAGGGAAGAGGACAC
The DNA here is from genome assembly GCA_016271365.2 of Neoceratodus forsteri. Taxonomy (NCBI): domain Eukaryota; kingdom Metazoa; phylum Chordata; order Ceratodontiformes; family Ceratodontidae; genus Neoceratodus; species Neoceratodus forsteri. Next base: position 507,235,642 of record JADMNL010000023.1, on the reverse strand, counting down.
CAGATCCTTTTCTGAGGAGAGGGCCAGAAGAGCCCTCGCTAATCTGAGTGTGGACAAAGCCATGGGGCCAGGTTGGGTGCATCCAAGAATGTTAAAGGAACTCAGAGAGGTGCTAGCTGCACCCCTGACAGACTCATTTAACAATTCACTGGAGACTGGCCTGGTCCCGGATGACTGGAAAAGGGTGGACGTAATCTTGCTTCACAAAAGTGGCAGCAAGGTGGAAGCAGGAAATTACAGGCCAGTCAGCCTGACATCTGTAGTAGGGAAATTGATGGAAACACTGTTAAAGGAAAGAATTGTGGAACACCTAGAATCCAACGGACTGCAAGAACTGAGACAGCATGTCTTTATGGAGGGAAGGTAATGCTTAACAAATCTGATAGATTTTTTTGGTTCTATGTCATAACAGTGACTGCCGAAAAGCGATCACCATTAGGGCAACGTCACATCGCTGAAAAGCAAAGTTGGTGATGTGCCCCCACCCCCGTGTACAGCAAAAGGGTGACAGAGACTTACAATTTTAACTGTTATGCAGGGGGCCTCACCCCCCACCCACCCCCTACTATAGGATTCTTAACTCCAGGGAGTTGCATGTCGGGGGAGGGTGCAATTCCCTGGAAAAAAAAATTCAGACCAGGAGCAACAAAATGTACCTGCACCCAGACCCAAACCCATTAACCTGTGAATCCTAGTCCTGAACCCACCCACCATGCCACAGGGCCAAATCGGCAACTCACTGAGGCACCACTCCTCAAAACCCTCCCTCCTCTCCCTCCTCCCATGCCCCTCGCTGAGCAAGCTGCTCGGCTCTTCCCCACACGTGTGTACATATAATGACATCCTGTCACTATATGTGTAAACGTCCCACATCCAGTCACCTTCCCTTGCCCATAGCCCCCATGACATGTCGCCATTTTTGTATGCACTCAGTCGCAGTTGCCCATGTCATGAGCTACCAATTTTTTTGACTGGGTAACCAAGGTGTTGGATAAGGGAGGGGTGGCAGATATGATCTACCTGGACTTCAGCAAGGCCATTGACACCATAATGCTACCAGTCAGGCTTGTAAAGGGGCTTTAACGCTGTGTGTTTTTGAACTAAATTATAGGTGGCATTTAAAAAAGTGTGTTAACCGGAGGCCCTGGCTGCTACATAGGGCAGAGTTACTCAGAGATTCTCAGAAATGTGGAACAGTCAGCATAGCATGAGGATAAGGGGTGAATGGGGGAAAATGGGACATAGATGAGTCCAGCAGTGGAGTGGAAATTGGCATGGTGGCCAGAAAAGTGGGGAGGAAAGGAGGTGCTCCACTGGAAGAAGAGTGAATGAGGGACTTAGCAGGGTAGTGAGATGTAGTGGATGTGGTGCAGCTGTACACATGGCAACTCTATGGAGTCTAGGAACATGCCCCATATGTGTGAGGGTATGCTGCCTAGTAGGTGAGATGTGGGCATTAAGGAGGATAGTTGACTGCTTAATCATGGAAGTCAGACAAGGGAAAAATCCTGTAAGAACTGGAGGAATCTGGGAGGTCGGCAGGAATAGGGATGAAAGCAGGCAGAGAGGTGTGACAGGTAGGAATGTAGAAATGCAGAAGGGGAAAGAACAGAGGACTATAATCAAAGAAAGAGGAAGGGGGAGTGGCAAGACCATGTTGCACAGGAGGTGGTCAGAAGGAAGGAAAAGACTGGAGGGGAAGTGTAAAATGGGCTGGGGTGACCGACCATGGTAAGGATTTGGGAATAAAGAATAGAGCCATGGCACAGTCATGTTACAGGTACAGGAGAAATGCTGGGGTGCCCAGCCAAGGAAAGGATTAAAGTGCAAGCAGAAATGACTCTGCAAGGGGGACTGGGCTAATGAGTAGGGACTCACCCCCACTGAAAGGAAATCGGAAGAGTGCAGTAGGGGGTGTCACACTGTACAACAGGTACATACCACTTCTACAAGGGGAGGGCAGTGGCGAGGAGGGAAATGTATCACAGACTGATGTTGTTGCTGCTAGTGAAGGGCAGGGGTGAGGGAAAACATGGGTTTTGTGGAGTACTTGTAAGGGTGGTAGAGATAGAAAAGGAAGGGATTCGGAGGATGGCGAGGATGGGGGCAGAACTAGACCTCAACCAAGGAGGATGGATGGGTGGGATAAAACAACTAGGAGAGAGGGGGACTCAGACCACCCACCAGTGGTTGAAATAGCACAGTCGGTGACAGGAAAAAAGGTGGACAGTGAAGCAAGCCAAACAGACAGGCAAGAAAGGGGAGTAGCAGACAGCTGGTGAGGGCAGGGAGGAATGAACCCAACACAGGAGGAGAGAGGATCCTGCTGCTGGGGGACTCCATCATAAGGGGAATTGGATGGAGGGAAGAAATGGGGAGTAAGGGGAGCTCTATATGGGTGAAACACATGCCAGTGGTGATACTATTTAGGTTGGGATTCCTTATACATTCTCTGGTACAGAAGCACAGAGGGGAGGCCCACATCACAGTGCACATTGTCACAAATGATGTCAAGGAAAACAGTGTGAAGGAAGTGCAGGCAAGATTTTGGGAAGTGGCAAGACAATGTATAGCTGAAAAATGCTATCTCTTTCTCAGAAAGCTTGCCTGTACCAAGGGGGAAGACAGAAAGGAAGCAGAAGATCAATGAAATTAACAGCTGGTTAAGGGAGTGGTGCCAGGAAATGGGGTATGGGCTGGTGGGGAAATGAGCGACTGTTTGGGACAACAAGGACCTCTATACCAGGGATAGGCTTCATCTAAAAAAGGAGGGGAAGACGATTCTAAAACACAAGCTTGGGGGATTCATTTCTGAGAGGTGGGATTTAAACTGAATGAGGGGGAGGGTCAGAGGACACGGGACACATGAACAGGTCTGAAGGGCATAGGCCCCCAACCCCCGATAGATGAAGGTCATAAATTGGAGATTAAGCAAGGGGGGCGGTGTGGGGGGAGTAGTAGGAGCTGAGTAAAACCTAGGAAGGGTTGGAAAATAGCACTGATGAATGCACATAGCTTGGGAAACAAGATGGCAGAGTTACAGGCATGCCTGATAGAAGGGGAAGTGGATGTGGCTGCAGTAACAGAGACGTGGGCAGCTGCACATCATGATTGGGATATAGTAATCCCTGGGTACTCGACGCACAGGAAGGACAGGGTGGGGGAGTGGGAGAGGGGCGGCAATGTTTATTAGGGATGGGATAGAGTACAGTAGAGGGGAGGAGGAGGAGGGGGAGGATAACGTGGAGGTAGTATGGGCCATGTTGCAAGATTGGAAGGGGAAGGAGGGTTAACCTAGGAGCATACTACAGGCCATCAACACCCTCAGAACAGTTGGATATGACACTAATCGCAAACATGAGGAGAAATTGCAGAAGGAGTGGGGGGGATGTAATAGTGTGGGATTTTAATTTACCAAAGACAAACTGGGGTTATATAGTATCATCATCATCTGCGAGTGAGCAAAAATCCTTGATGCATTCAAAGACGTATACCTGAATCAGCTTGTCAACGAACCGACTAGGGAGGGGAACATCCTGGAACTGGTCCTGATGGATGAGGGGCTGGTCAGGGACCTAGTAGTGGAAGCCTCACTTGCCAGTAGTGAACACTCCATGATATGTTTTACCTTCAACTTAGAGAGGGATATAAGATAAGCGAAAACTAGGTTGTGGACTTCAGGGTGGCATACTTTGGGAAAATAGCTACCATCCTTAAGAAGCAACTAGGAAAAATCAGAGAAGGGATGGATGTGGAAGGGCAGTGGGGCATCTTGAAGCAGGGTATCCTGGAATTGATGAAAACTTCACCAGGGCTTGTAACAAACAGACCAGAACCAGGAAGCTGTGCTGGTGGATGAAGGAAGTGCAAGAAATAATGAGGAAAAAGAGGTAGGCCTTTAGGATATATAAATGCACTTGTAGTGTGGAGGACTATGAGGACTATCAGGAGATAGCCAGGGAAGCTAGTAGAAGAGTTCACAGAGCAAAAGTGGATAAGGAACTCAGGCTAGCAAGAGGGATTAAGAAGGGGGGAAATAAATTATTTAAATATACTGTATTAGGGAGAGAAAGAGAAGTGATGGGCAGATAAAAAACTTGATAAAGGGAGTGGAATAGATAGAGGGCACGCTGGGAAAAGCAGAACCGTTAAATGACTACTTCAGCTCAGTCTTCACCAGGAAAAAGGATCTGCCAGAGCCACAGGGTGGGGAAAAACAGTGGACTTGGGGAAGGACGATCTCACCGATGGAAAGATCCAGGCCAGGAGGATGTGGAGGGCTCTTGGAGCCATTAGAACGGACAAGGCTCCAGGGCCAGATGGCATCCACACAAGAGTTCTGAAAGAACTGGTGGATGTCCTGGCACCTCCATTAATGGAATTCTACAACTCCTCCCTCCAAACAGGCAGTGTCCCTCTGGATCAGAGAGGGGCACACTTGGTTCCCATATATAAGAGTGGACCCCGGGATGATTCATTGAACTACACACTGGTCAGTCTGACTTCCATCATAGGTAAAATTCTGGAGGCCATCTTAAAGGAAAGGATAGTGGAGTTCCTGGAGGTAAATGGTTTTCAGGATGAAAATAAGCATGGGTTTGTCCAGGTAAATCGTGTTGAACCAACCTGGTGGAATTCTTCGACTGGGTGACATGGTCCCTAGATGTGGGTAAGCTGGTTGATACCATATACCTGGATTTCAGCAAGGTGTTTGATTCTGTTCCACATGAGAAATTGATCTGGAAGCTGAGTGAACTGAGGTTGGGGGAGAAATTGGTCAGGTGGGTGGCAAATTGGCTCAGGGTTAGGAAACAGAAGGTTGTGGTGGGGAGAGAGATATCAACACCCAAAGGAGTCATCAGTGGAGTCCAACAGGGCTCAGTCCTGGGCCCAGTCCTCTTTAATGTGTTCATCATGGACATCGGGGTGGGGGTGGCTAACAAGATTAGTTTGTTCACTGATGACAGGGGCAGTGGTTGAAAATGAGGAGGGAAGAAGGGCACTCAAGAACAACTTAGAGATACTTGACAGTTGGGCCCAAAAGTAACAGCTGGGGTTCAGTGCACACAAGTGCTGTGTGCTGTACCTGAGAGAGAGGAACCTAAGGTTCACACACCATTTTGGGGGGTTGAGCTGCCTGTCACACAGGTGGTAAATGACCTAGGGTTGCTGGTGGATGATAAGGGGAACAGCTCGGGGCAGTGTAGAAAAGCAGCAGCGAAAGCTAATAAGATGCCTCGTTGCATAACTAGGGGTATTACATCCAGAAGAGGGGAGGTTATTCTGCCACTGTACAATGCACTGTTGAGGCCACACCTGGAGTATTGTGTCCAATTCTGGAGCCCCCTGCTTAAGAAGGACATGGCACTGCTGGAGAGAGTCCAGAGAAGGGCAACCAAAATGGTTCAGGGAATGGAGGGGGTGACGTATGAGGACAAGCTCAGAAAACTGAACATGTACACGTTGGAGGACAGAAGAGACAGGAGGGACATGATAGAGACTTTCAAAAATGTGAAGGAGTTCAATAAGGGGAACGTTGATTAGCTTTTCCAACAAAAGGAAGGGGGGCTCACAAGAGGCCATAGTTTAAAGCTCTCGGGGGGAACTTCAGAAGGGAAGCAAGAAGGCATTTTTTCACTGAGAGGGTTGTGGCACCCTGGAATGCATTGCCTACAGAGTTAGTGACACTGGAAGCAGTAAAAGGGTTCAAGAAGGGTTGGGACAGGCATAGGGGCATGGTAAAGGTAAGGGGTAGGGCAAACATCACTATGGACTATGGGGGGTAGGGGAGAAAACTATGGGGAAGGGGTAGCTCAGTCACTGTGCACAAACAGTGAACTGTATCGGGTAGATGTGAGAGACCAATGGATCTAATCTGCCAGCAACAATGTATGTATGTATGTATGTATGTTTCACATAGAAAGCTGGTAAACAAGTCAGGTAGCATGGGGATGGGTAATAAGGTGGTAACCTAGGTAAGAAACTGGTTAGGGTAGGAGACAGAGGGTAATGTTAAATGGAGTTCACCATGAGAAGGGAAGAATGACCAGCAGGATAATGCAGGGGTCCATACTGAGTCTTACCTCTTTGTGGATGACAGCAAGATCTACAACAGTGTGGACACCCAGGAGGGAGTGCAAAAGATGGAAAGGGATTTGAAACAACTGGAGTAGTTTTCAAAAGATTTGCAGCCAAGGTTTATTGCAAAAAAATGCAAAATAATGTATTTGGGTCACATAAACCTGGAGGTGCTATTGGAAATCAATGTTCTGGACAGATTAGGAAAATCACAGTGACAGTGTTCATAAGGAGAGGTCCCAACAAGCCCATGTTGCGAATTTGGTGAAAAAATTCCCAAAAATGACTGCATTACCAGTGTGCATTGCACAGTTTCTATGCACACTCCTACCTTTGCCAATTTTTTATATTTTCACTCCAGATTTTCAACATCGCCAGTTTTGCACACTACCTTATGAATAGTACAGCTGTCATTTTTCACATACTGCCTGAAACATGTTTTTGTACCTGTGGCACACAACGGGTGCAGTTGCTGTGTGAAATCAGATTTCGGACAGAGTAACAAAATCACATTGCCACTGTTCATGAAAAGAGGTCACAAAAAGCCCATGTTGAAAACTTGGAGTGAAAATACCAAGAAACACCCAGGGCATTAGGGTTTATGACCATAACACCCTACCCTGTAGGGACTGACAGGTGTCAGGGGTGTGACTAGGGATTGTTGACAGTAATACTCATGCCATTCCACCCCCATACCCACCCTGCAGCCAGTGACAGGCATTGAGGTGTGCCTTGGACTTTTCAGCCCCAAAGTTCATCCCATTTTCCTATACTGCACCCATTTCAGCATATTTCCTTATGGAATGGGATGAGTGTAAAGCCTGAAGACCCCAAGGCACACCTTGACACTTGTCGGTGTCTGCAGGGTAGGATGAGGTGAAATGGCATGAGTGCTATGGGCGACGACCCAAAGGCACACCCCAATGCCTGTCCATCTCTGCAGGGTGATGGTGGTGTTGGTGTCAGTTCAATACTTCACTGCCATTCCTATTATACATCTGTCTAACTTCTGCACTTCCAATACTAATGCCAGCAAGCAAACATTCAGCATTGACAAATGCTTGTTATGAATTGGCACCACATGTGTGGTTTTCTAATCCTTTGGTATAACATCCTTGTTAATGGAGTTTTCAAACTGATTTTTTAATGGATGTGACAAATGATTAGACAAAATATATAACATTTGACCAGAAACGTGATTCCATCCTGATGTAGTTTTACCTCTTTTAGTATTTAATTTTAATGTTTGTGTTCTGTTTGCTTAACTGTGTCTACATTAACCTGCCATCACACATATAGCCACCTACTGTGTCTGCTGTATTACAATATGCTAGTTCAGCCTATAGTATGTTTACTGTTGTAACCCCCTATTTATTGCTGTCTTACCCTAGCAAGTTTTAGCCCATGTATATTGCACTCCCTCTCAATTTACTTCAGTTGTATCCAAGTTTAATTAGCCTGGGTATACTGTATTGCTATAGCCCCATTTAATTTGTATTGCTCCTGATCCTACTTATTTATTTGTATCCAGTTTATCAAGCCTTAATTATTGTAGTCACCTCCAGTGTACTGCTATTTTGCCCCTGCTAGCCCTCACCCTTGCAAGTGTTCATCCTTGATCATTTACAGCTTTACCGTACCTTCCTGGGCCAGCTTAACTCTCACTGCCACTGTTCTCCTTTCATCCATTTCCACCTGTACTTCTCTTCTCTGTTTTCCTAATTTCCCATATCTCATGCTTTCATCTCCTCAGTGTTTCTCCTTCTTCTTTCATTTCTATGCTATCTTTCCTCCTTATCCTCTCCTTGCCTCCTTTCCCTCTTCCTCTTCCCCACTCCCTTTCCAACCCCACCAAGTAAGTGTACCATTCCCTGTCCTGCTAGTTGTAGCCTCCTCCCTATGTCTGCTCTTAATTCTGTGACTCTCTGTAGGTCTATTTACCACCCTGCCCCCCTCACTCCATTCTGCCCAGCTGCCTCCACATCACAGAAGCCCCACAAACACTAGTTGATTATCACCGTGCTGTCACTGCTGTCCAGGGATGTTGATATCAAGCCCCACTCACCCTGCTTACCTGTCTCCCTAACACATAAATGCTCAAAGCCTAGTTCCTCAGTTAGATCTACTTAGGCTCTGAGTCCTGCAGTTCCCACTCTATATATTAAATTAGTCATCACCAAAAGAAATGCTGCAATTACTGTATATTATCTTGTAAATCACGTGTATCTTGAATTTTGTATCCAGTTCCCTGCCTTGGGTTGCACCTGGAATCGAGCCTAGGCTCAGTGTGTCTTTCCCAGTTATCAACTTTTAAATAAATAAATAAACCTGGCTCTCTGCCAAGGCCAATCATGAGGATCTTGTAGTTCCTGGATATGCAGTCCATAGGCAGGATTGTGGAAAGTGTGATGGCGGGTGTTGCTGTTTATGTCAATTGGAGTATTAACTGTGATGTTTTACTCTGGTGTACTACCCCCATCTCTCATACACATCTTCAGTGCAAGCCATCCTCTCTATCTTTCCTCCCTCTTAGGTGAATCAGTAAATCATCAATATTTCTTTTTGAAGGTCAGTCATGACTGATTATCATTAATCATCAAATGTTACCATAAGATTATCAAAGGAGACCATGATCTAAGATCATCATCTAGATCATGATTTAATCATCAAACATGAACTTTCAAATCACCAACTGATGATTACTGATTATTTTTGCAAACTTAAATCAGCACGATGGTTGTTGATGATCTGTAGATTATCAAGTGATGATCATTGATGGCTATATTAGTTCGGTACTATAAGATTGCAGGTCACAGAAGTAATACTTCAAAATTGTTTTTGTTAAAATTATGAAAATATGAAGGTCACATATGAGCAAAGGTAAATTAATTATCAATTATAATGTAAATCATGATAAGTCAAGTTTTAATCCCATTAGGAAAAGTACATGCCATGTCTGGTGTAGTATAAACATTTGCATACCTAATTGGCATATTTCAAAAGCACAGTTTATAGATCAAAACAATTGTAATTTCTATTTTTAAATTAATTTTGCATTGACAGTACTGGTTTGCAGACTATTAGGAAATGTTCTGAGCACAAACCAGATACTGTTAGAAACTCACCACAACCATAAAAGGAATCACTTAGTGGGATTATAAACCAATATGAGCCTTTTTAATTCCAGTAAGATGTGAGGTATCAGAGTAAGCTTCACTGAAGGCAGTGGACTTCTAAAGAAGAGGTATCATAACTGATCATTCCAATAAAGATGCCTAAATACAGGATAAATTACTAAAGTATAGTCAATCAATCAGTCTTTATTTAACCAGGGGAGACACCTTTGAACAAACTCATTTACAAGGAGGCCCTGGCAGGGCAAACAACTAGTACAAGAAAAACATATAATGAAAAAAGTCTTAACAGTAGTGCAACATCTGTATAACAGGCAACATATACAACAAAGGGATAATTTAGAGGCTTTGGATGAGGTAATTATAAAAACACAGTATGCAATATGATAATTATATATAAAAAAACAGTATGCAAAGTAAAGATCTTGACATAGATTACTTCATCTCATACAGAATAGGATATGCAGGGGGCAGGGGAGAAGAAGCAGAAGGGAGCAGGGCTGAAAGAGGGAATGAGATTGGGAGGAGAGAGGGATTAGGGTAGGTAGTAGGTGGGAGAAAGATAGAAATAAAAAGTCATAATTGTGCATATCCTAGGAGAGTGCAAGAACAACTAGTGTAAGTGCAACAATAAGGTAAGTCCATCTAGGGAAGAGCAGGCCAGGCAGAGATTCAGAAATAACAACTACACAACTCCTTCAGGGAATGTCTCAGGAGCCTCTTGAAAAAGAACAGACCAGCTAGTTTAGGGAGCTGTACACGTCTTTGGGTAGCATTCCAGATGGTGGGGAGAGCACAACTGACAGCAGAAGTACCGAAGCGGTTCCTAGTTCTAGGTATGTCAAGCAGAATGTAAGAATATTTCCTAAGGGAGTAAACTCCCTTGGAAAGGGAGAAAAAACAATGATGTATTTAGGGAGTCTGTTAGTAAGGGACCTGAAGGTCCAGAGAACTGCGTGTTTTACTCTCCCAGCTTTTAGAGACTGCCAGAGAAAAAATATAGAGAAAAAATAGATTGATTTTTTAATTTTTATTTCTGTAATCTTGACCATGGGCAATCAGCAAAAATCATGATGATACGAGATAATCATTAATCACAATCACTATTTCAATAATTTCATGTTTTTTGATTGGAGACCATCTAACATTGATGTTTTATTACATAGACTTTGACAGCAGATAAAGACCACTTTGCCCACCCAGTCTGCCCATTTTCTTACCTGTCAGATAAGCTGCAGATCCTAATTTTATTAACAGCCTACTTCCTCCAACCTCCCACTAGAATTGCCTTATGTCTGTCCCATGCATCCTTAAATTCCTCTACTGTTTTTGGCCCCAAGATCTTCTCAGGAAGGCCGCTCCATGTGTCCACCACCCTGTTCATGAAAAAATACTTCCTCATGTTGCCCCCGAGTTGTACTCCCTCTATCTTCAATATGTTTCCCTTTCTTCTTGCACGTTTTTTTTCTCAAAGATGCTACCCTCTTGGACTTTGTTGATTCCCTTGAAGTACTTGAAAGTTTCTATCATGCCCCCCCCCTTTCTTCAAGGGTATACATATTAGGCTCTTTTGGTCTGTCTTCATATGGCTTCTGCAGCAGACCCTGCACCATTTTAGTTGCCCTCCTCTCGACTGCCTCCATCCTGTCTATGTCCTTGCAGAGATGGGGTCTCCAGAACTGCATACAGTAGTACTCCAGATGGGGTCTCACTAATTGACTGTACAGAGGGATAACAACTTCCTGTTTTCTACTGATGATTACTCTCCCTATGTATCCTAGTATCCCCCAACCCTCCTTAGTGCCTTCTCACATTGCTTATTGTTGTTATTGTTAATAATAACTGTTAATTATGTTCACAATTATGTTTTTTGAAGCTTGAACAAGATCTTTGAACATAACTGATAATGATCACACATGATGCAGTACAAGTCACATTAAACTGTTCCTCCAATTCATGGGTTTAGCATTTTGCAATGAGTTGCTTAATGAGTGCAATTTTCACTGCAATTAACTAATAAAAGTTTCCTAATGGTTTGCCTTTAGCTGATATTCAGTTTTAGCTTACTTTGCACCTCTCAGGAAACTTTTATAAATGCAGTACAACACATTAACTCATTATTACCTGAGGGGCCATTTTGTGTCAGGTAAATCATGAATAGCTCGTACTTCATATGAAGCTATTGGAAGTAATGAGTTTTAAGCAACACATAAAAAATACTAAATCACTTAGTTGGAACCCAATTTCACTACTGCAGTGTGCAGTACAACTTGATTGACATGTCATTCCACCCAATCCCAGAAAGAAGCTCACACCCAATTCCAGCCAATAGCAATCCTGCATTTGTATTGAAAACCCCACCCCTCCAGCATGTTGTTTTCCCTGCTTATGAAGACTCAACTCTTGCCATGTTATTTCTGCCCTTTTATTCTTTTATTCCCCCAAATACCACAGCTTCTGGCTCCAACTGTATTGTAGCAGCTGAAGAAAACTGCTGCTGTTTGCTGAATCCAGGATCAGTCGAATTTCGCACACAAAAGGCTGAATTTTGCCAGCAACAGCAGAACTTCGCCCACAAACAGTGGAATTTCACCTGTGAATGGCAAAATTTCACAGAGTGAAATTTCACCATTCCTGAATTCAGCAAACAGCAGCAGTTCCCTTCTGCTCTTGCAGTACAGTTGTAGTCACAAACTGTGGCATTTGGGGGTTAAAAGAATGAAAGGGAAGAAATAATATGGCATCAGTAGAGTCCTCATAAGCAGGGAAAATAAGATGGTGGTGGGGGTGGGATTTTCAATCCAAATTCAGGATTACTATTGGCTAGAATTGGGTGTGAGCTTCTTCCTGGGTTTGGGTGGAATGACATGTCAGTCAGGTTGTACTTGGGTGAATGGACTGAATGCCAGTAACAACTGCACTGCAAATGCATTGCATGAACATTGGATGGGAACTAAAAGGAGTTTGCAGTGACTGAAAGTGCATTTCATGTGGATTGCATATGAGTTGATGATTAGTTGAAAAAGAGTTTGTATTTTAAGCATTTAGAATTGTCACTGTATTGTCAGCACAGAAAATAATGAAATAGCAGTGAGTTGCAGGACATCATTATAAAATCATCTTTTCAGTGGGGCAGTCTTCATCTGCTGAATCTACTCATGCCCTGGCCAAGTCTTGCATCCTCCCTGACTTATTGTTTGTTTGTTTGTTTGTTTATTGTTCTAGGAATTACTACCTTTGAGCCAGAGGCTCTTTTACAAAGGTTCCACATCAATTAGGTACAGTACAAAAAAGGTTACATAGATAACACAACAATTTCTGCTGTGTCAAGAGCGAGAAAACATATACAAATACATATCAAATCATTTGTGCAAAAGGGCATGAGATATCAATAACCACATTATTATTACAAGAAAGAGGTCATGCCAGATTAGGAGAAACAAATAGGGAAAAAGTCCAGAACAAAGAAGGTAAGTGAAAGGTGTGGGAGCAAACAATAGCAGGAGAAAAGGTTTCCCAAACATGTCTTTGTCAAATAACGGAACAGGGTGGGTAGTGAGAAATAGGAGAGTTTAATCAGGGCAGTCACAGGAGCTGGAGGTGGCAAGGTGAGAGAACAGCCTTGATTTGAAAATACCTAGAGAGGTGGAGGCAGTAATATGAGTGCTGAGGGCATTTAGCCAGCTGGGGCATGATAGGCAAATGATCTTTGTCCCTGAGAAGTCCAGCATTGGGGGACTTGGAGAGGCTGGTGTTCTGATCTTCTGGTAAAACGGGTGCTAGTGCTCGGGCATAACAGGTCTTGGATACAAGGTGGAGTGAGGCCCAGAGTGGATTTTTTTGCCATTAGGCAGGTAAGGTACTTTATCCGGTTTGACAGTTGCAACCAACCTGAGTCAGCATAGAGTTCTATGTTGGGTACGTCGATGTGCACCAGTGGGCAGCCGACAGGCCTATATTTAGGATGTTGTAATGCGACTAAGTGCTGTAGTGTGCAGATCCGTATATAACTAGCCATAGTCAACGACTGAGATGATAGAAGATTGATGGCAATCCTCAGTGCAGAATGGGTAAGGAGCTGTCGGTTCTGATACAGAATCCCAATTCGCTGATTAATAGTTTTTGCTGTACTATCAATGTGAGTTGCAAAGGTTAGGCCTTGATCAAAGTTGATTCCAAGATATCTGAAAATTGGCACTTGTTCAAAGGTATTTCCCAGGTATGTATTAATGGTGAGTTGGACTTGCCGTTTCTTGTTTTGCTGGTTAGAGAAGAGCATGGATTTAGTTTTTTTGTGGTTTAGAACCAGCTTATGTTCAAGGAACCACATCTCAACTTTGGAAAAAGCATGCTGAAGGTTGAGGCGTAAGAGGTCCGGATCTTTATGAGTGGCAAGAATCATGGCATCGTCGGCATAGAGGATTATTTGTTCAGGGCAGGACTTGGGGAGGGAGTTTAGGAAAAGGTTGAAAGGAGGGGCCCAGGATGGATCCCTGGGAACTCCTGAGCGAACGGTTTTGAGTCTGAGAGAACTCCAACTACTTTTACAGATTGAGAGCACTGAGCTAAGGTAATTTTTACCCAGTCACCAGGACCCTCATCAGAGCCCTTAGGGATAGTAGTTGTTTCGATAAGTGGCCTATGGTGTATCTGTATCAAATGCCTTGGTTTCAATGTAGACTGCTCCAGTTAGGTTTCCTTTGTCCATGGCATTGTGGATTGCTCCTGAGAATTCAAGTAGGGCAGTCGATGTGCTGTGCCTTTCCTAAATCCATGCTGCTGGGTCATAGGATGTTGTGCTTTTCCAGGTAGTCTGAAAGTTGGTCTGCCACAGCGCTCAAGGGCCTTAGAGAGAGGTGGTAGTATTGATATCAGGGGATAGTTACCAGGCAGTGACTTATCACCACTTTTGTGCACTGGAGTGACAACTGTAGCCTTCCATTTCCTAGGGAATTTGCTGTAGCAGAGGGAGAGATTGAAAATGTTTGTGAGGGGGAGCAGTACTTCCTCCAGAGTGAGGGACAGAAGTTTAAGGTCAATAGTGTCGCTGCTTGCTCTGGACTTAGAAATGGCCTTCTTTACATATTTATCGACTTCATGTGCCTTTACTAGTTTGAAATGGAAGGGTGGTTTGGTTGGAGAGGCAGTAGAAGTAGAAATTGAGGTCAGCATCAGTGAAGAAATCAGATGAGAAGACACCACTAAGGTCAGTGAAGGTATCATTTAGGGTGTTTGCAATGATCTCTGGGTCTAATGTAGTGGTTCCATCCACATTCATTATTGTAGGAGAGGATTTGGACTGCTGACCCATGATATTTCTTATGTTGTCCCAGAAGGATTTCCCTTCACCCCAGGAGTTGGAGAGGGCATTCTTGAAGTAGGAGCTCTTCATCAAGTGGATCTGTTTAGTACAGTGGTTGCGAGCCTGTTTATATTTTTGGATGTCCGACAGGTGCCAGTAGCTCTTGCAGTGGCCAGAGGTGATCCCTACTTTTGAGTTGTGCCAATAGCTCGCCGTGAGCCAGGATTTGTGAGTGCTTTGATTTTGCGCTTTTATTGGTGCATAGGTGTCATAGGCAGTGTTGAAAGTAGTAATAAAGTAATCAAGGGCTAGGTCAACATCTTGAATTTTGTAAATCAAGGACCAGTCTATCTGCCTAAGACAGGTCTTGAGATGAGTAAGGTTGCCATAAGGTAGGACTCTGCTGTAGATGGTTTTTGGAGGTGGCTTACGAAACTTATTTGTCCAGGTACATATTATTGGAGAGTGATCACTGAGCGAGTCAGGGAGAACACTTACATTGGTTATACGGGTAGGGTGGCTGGTAAGGATCCAGTCAATGAGGGTGCTGGTCCCTGATTTGTAGTTTTTCCTGGTAGAGGAGTTTACCACTTGTGTTAAATTTGCTGCTAGGATAGCATCTTTGTTTGACCCTGCATCAGGAGCAAGCCAATTTATATTAAAGTCCCCAAGGAGAAGGAGTTCGATGTCAGAAGATTGTGTACTTACGAACTGGAGGACAGCCTGTAGGCTGGAATCAGGATCTTTTGGTGGGATATAGACAGCAGCAATTGTGAGGACTTTGTTTTGGGCACCAAGTAGTATCTTGATAGGGAGGAGTTGCACTGAGGTTTCTGTGGTGGGGTAAGAACCAGGGAGACAGGTGAGGTAGTCCTTTATGTAGATTGCACACCCACCACCCCTTTTCGAGGTCCTATCCAGCCTGAATATCTTGTAGCCTTGTATAGAGACGGCATGATCTGGAGTATTAGGTGTCAGCCAAGTTTTGTCGATGGCAAGGATATCCGGGTTGTGTTGGCTGGCAAATATTTGAAGGGAGGCCAGTTTTGGGAGGAGACTGCAGATGTTTAAGGTAGCAATTTTGAGCCCCCCCCCTCCTTTTTGGCAGGCTTTGTTGTACTGCAGGAGACAGGGCCAGGATTTGAGTGGACACTTCCTGATATCAAGAGGAGGAGGAGTAGGAGTTTAAGAGACAGTTGCTGTACTTCGTAGTCAGTAGAATTACACTTCTGAGGCTTATGCGGTTTGGACCAGTGCAGGTTTATTATTCTCTCTTCCATCTCCAATCCTTCTACCCCGGTGAGCTTTAAGTTCTAGGTGACCTTCATATAAACTGGATCTACCCATCTGCTAAAACCCATATGCAGACAATTAAATTCCTGGACCATATGGATAAATAAAGACTTGACTGATTGATTGAAATGCAATTAATCTTTGAGTCCATTAGACCTGACTATGACTCTTCCAACCACTCCCTTATTAAATGGGTCATCTCCTCTCACCTCTACTGTATTATTAAAGCTGGTACTCTCCCTGATGCCATTAGTAAGCACAAAATGGTCTACAATATCCACAAAATCCACCCCAAAATACATCTGAAGAAGGTCACTCACATCTCTAGAAGCTCACTCAAGTCACTTGATTTGCCTGCCCTCCTGGATGTTTTTGGTAGTATTGACCAGTTCATACTCTCTGCATCCTCTAATGCTGATGAAGATGTCTCCCTCTTCAAATAAATAATTTTGTTAGTCCAATAAAAGGTATCACTTGTAACATATTTGTTTTTTTTTTCTCTACATTGTTGACTGGACTAACACGGTTACCACATTTCTTTTTTTCCCTCTTCAATCCAAATGTACATCTACAAGCATGCCCCCTTGAGGAGGTTGCTCATTCATGGTTCCTACCTTTTATGAATTACTACAGATCATATTGTCCTCTTCAGAGACTATAACTCCGCTTGGCACCTCCATGAGGTCTCTAGCCCCCATGAGGGAATTAATAGTTCTATAACACAAGCAAACAGGCTTCCAGAGATGTCAAATCTAATTGCTTCTCCTCTAACTTACAGAACAATCTCAATTTCCCTTATATGCTTTGGCAGGCTATCCACTCTGTCTTTGACACTCCCTTCCTAGTTAGCAGCCTGTGTCCTTAAGTCTGGGAGCATGCTATCTCTAACCGCTGCCATGTTGCTATCATCTTCAATTAATTTTTAACCTCTTGCAGTACCTTTCTTCTCTCTTCATCCTCCCCTCCCTTACTTGACCCCTTCCACAAGCTCATCTTTCACCCTGCCTCTTTTTCTTCCTCCTCCTTCCTTTTATTCCTTCTCATCTTCTCCGATACCAAGCTCTCTGCCCTATTCACTCTCACTCCCTCTTAGGGGCACAGACCTGATGGGTCAGAATCTGAACTCCAGCATCTCTCTGCCCATGCTAAAACTGCTCCTGTAACTAACCTCTTTAAGCTTTCCTTCTGTCTTGGGATAATATTCCAGGTCTGGAAGCAGGCTAAAGTTCTACTTCTCAACAGCAGGGATGGCTTCTCTTCCCTGACGACTACTGTCCCAGCTCCCCTCCTCCATGATAGCCAAAATGTAAGAGAAATTGGTCCTTTCACAGCTCTCCTTTTTTTAAGTTCTCCTCTTAACTTTCTCATTTCGGTCTTTTTTTTTAACAAGTCCCATTCCACAGTTTCCTCCTTCTTTTGGATCACTGATTCTATTCTCAAGGTCATGGACTAAGGCCATATCAGTGCTACCATATTCATAGACTGTGCCAAGCCATTTGCCACTGTGGCCCACATCCTTCTCTTAGATAAGTTGATGGGGTGGAATTGCTACCCTAATGATCAAATGTTTCCACTCCTACAGCACCTCATGGACTGGTTCAGTCAATCTAGGTTGGAAACACTTTATCCCTTCCACATCAGATCTGGAATTTCTCAGGACATCATTTTGGGCCCTATAGTTTTCTGTCTTTCTGAATTACCTCCCTTCCATCTGTGCCTTCTCATGTATTCTTATGTACTGTACCTGAATAAAAGTGTACTTTTTGCTACATAGGCCTTAGTTATTGAGCTGGAACAGTCACTAAATTGTGGCCTTTTTATAACTTGAATTTTATTTTGTTTTCAAATAAACAGCATCAAAAAGAACAATCACTGCAGGCACAAATAATAAAACATGAATAAGAACTACTGTATTCATCTAACTGTGCAACATTCCATAAATAGGGCACAGTGCTTATATGGCAAACTTATATAAGCAAGCACTGTTGCTATAGTAAATCATCCAGAGAATGGTGTTAAGAATAAGTAAAAACAGAGTTATGGGACAAATTGGTTATCATCTTCCATGACATTACAGTACAAGTCACATTAAACTGTTCCCTCAAATCACTGGTGTAGCATTGTTCAATGAATTTCCTAATCTGTGCAGTGTTTAATTCAATGAATTAGTAAAAGTTTAGTATTGGTTTCCATCTAGCTGATATGTACTATACGCTTTATTTTCAGCTGAGTGCTTATGAGTGTCATTTCCAAAGGCTGACTAAACAACTCTTAAGGAATGCTGTGATATTTATAAACAATGCTCTTGAGGAATGCTGTGATATTTGCAAACAATACTCTTAAGGAATGCTGTGATATTTACAAACAATGCCATGAAAATGCAGCTACTGCTAGTTCATGGAACACTTACAAGTGAGTTGAATAGGCAGTGAAGGATAGTTGGAAAAGAGTTGAAAGCTTCAACAGTTTGAGCTGCCATTGCAGTAGCATCACACACACAAAAAAAAATGCTACATCAGTGAGTTGATGGAACAGCTTAATATGACTTGTACTGTAGTGTTGTACGAAATTGGAACATTTCACCCAGAAAAATATTTTGCTTAATTCTGGCATTTCGTGAAATATTTTGCCAGGCGAAAAGTGAAATTTCACCCGTGGAGCAAGCAAAATTGTGCCTTGAGCCAGTGAAATTTTGCCATGCCCGGGCGTGATTTCACCACCTGTGGGCAACATTTCCCTGGCTGCTCACCATCCCAAATTTCAAAATAATAATTAATTCTCCTATGTGTCTACTGGTGTCCCCTGACCGATCATCGACACAAAGTGAATAAATCGAGTCCCCCCCAATTAACTCATTATTATCCAAGGACCCCCAATCCTAAAAAAGAAAATTCAATCCCCACTCCCTGGTGTCTAGTAGACCCCCCAACCCTGTCATCAGATAGTGCCCAGCCCGCTCCCCCAGTACCCCAATCAGGCCATTGCCATAGCCCTCCACTCACCTCCATGGCTGGCAGCCTGACTGAGTGCTTCAATGAATGAGTAAGTGCTTGCTTGTACAAACACACGCTCATTCATTGGAAGTGCTCAATCGGGCTGCCAGCTATGGAGGTGAGTGGAAGGCTATGCAGGTCACCCGATCTGGGTACTGGGGGGCAATGGGGTGGGCATGTGCACTATCTGATGACAGGCTGAGGGGTCTACTAGATTCCAAGGAGTTAGGATAAATTTTTTTCTTTAGGATTGGGGTCTGGGGAAAACAATGACTTAACTGGGGGGGGGCTTGATTTATTCACTTTGGCCCAGTGATCAGCTGGGGGGAACCACAAGACACCAGGGAGAATGAATTTTTATTTTGAAATTTGGGCCACTGAGCAGCTGGGGGGAGGGGGGACCAATAGAAACCAGCATTTGCAGTGGATGAAATTTTGTGAACTTGCCAATTTCGCTGCAATTTTGCCAGCGAAATTTTATTTCACTGCATCTGTACATGACGTACAAAACTCAGTGTTGCCACATTTGCTGGAACTGCTGATGAAGCCTTCTCATTCCACAGGTTAATTTTTCCAGTTTATAAACAGAGCTATAAAAAAAAATAGAAAAAAATCACACAAGGGAGATGGTGCTCATGATAGTTAACAGTCAGTTACATAAAAATTCACACATTCACAAACTCCTGAATAAAGATATGCCACTCAAATAGTATTTCAAAACTGGTCAGTGCATATTTTATTAATGTGCTGTTTAGGACAGCCAGTCAAGTGGCTAAGAGGGCTGAGGCACCTTGGGCATCTTATCTTTTCCCATGCTAGTGACCCATGTTCAGGAATGGACTCGAGTCATGGTGGGTCAGCCATGAAAAGGAGGACTGAGCATTCAGAGGACTGCTTCCCCTCTCTGGGGAGGGAGGGTTGCTGATCCCAGTGCTAGTCTGCCCTCTCGCGGAGACATGGAGACAGAGAGCTCGGGACAATACTCTAGGAATGGAGGGACAACAGATTTTAATGTCTCATGCTCAGTAGCATGCGTGGGCATGTCCAGACAGCATTGTGCATCTGTTCCTCCAGGGGAGGAAAATTGGAAAATTGCCAGTTGCAGTGCAAGATGACACCTACCCCGTGTAGGCCCCACACCGATTATAGTGTCCTCTCCCAGGACCGGATCTATTTTTTTGGTGGTAAGATGCCTACTGTCAACCTCCACCATGGGGGATAAGCCATGGGAGAAGCATTGGGATGAAGGTAAGTCCCTGGAACATTGTGTGATGGGGCTGGGGGGTCAGTGAAAGGAGGTGCCAGCACTGCGGCAGGGTAGAAAAATAGACTTACTGCAAAGTGTTATTTAGGACAAAAAACTCTGCTGCTAGACAATCACCTGATGCAGTTCAGATTCTACATAATCCTCTTTGAAAGGTGCATATACAATGTGTCTAATTGCTGAAGTAGTAGTGCTTAGTGATGACACCACAGAAACACCAGCACATTTAAAATTACCACATTACTTGGCACAGTGCCAGCTACTGACAACATTAAACTAGAGCAAAAGTTCAAAAGGATAAAAGAATTGATGTAAAATATTCACAGATACTATGGTTTAAAAACATTGTTTATATAAATACACACTAAATTATTAAAGCTTGCTCCCCCCGGATGTGAGCATACCTTGTCAATTGCCCTAAACTTGAATACATGATTTTCTGTAGAAGCAAATTTAGAAAAAACTCAAAACTTCAATCAATGGGAAGGACACACCAGAACTAAACACACAAATCAAAACACTTTGCACAACATATGTTTTTGCAAATTCTGACTGTAGTAGGACTCAGTGGAGGAAACCTCTGCTGGCTGCTGCTAGTGCAGAACGCAGTGACCAGTTTGCTGGTGGGTCTTTGGAGATCAAGTCATGTGACTTCATTCCTGCGTGACCTGAAATGGCTGACTGTGAGAGGGAGGATTCTCTTCAATGTGGGCTTGCTGCATATAAGGCCCAATATGGATCGGGCCCTGGCTACCTAAATTATCTCCTTACCCTTGCCACTCCGGTGCACTCACTCTGCTCCTCCACTGAGGGCCTCCTAGTGGTTCCAAGGGCCAGGCATGTGGCCAGCCCAGCCCTCTGGAGCTCACTCCCTAAACCACTGAGGGAGGCCACTTCAGTGGAGGTTTTGAAAATGGGTCTAAAGACGTACCTTTTTAATCAAGCATTTTATAGTTAATTTTTTTTACTGATTTTATTGTAATTTATTTATTGGTGGTAATTTCTGACTGATTGACCATGTTAATTATTTATTTGTTTGTATTGTTTTGTATGTCATTGAAGTATCTGTAAAATGCCTAGAGCCTCCATGATTGAGCGCCATATATAAATACATTTTGACTTACTTATTTACTAAAGCTCATTCATGATGACTTTTACAGAACTTTAACTGCCAGCATCATTCATTAAATATTGTTATACAAACAGTGTCTGCCTGGTGTTTTAAATGAAAATCTACCATTTCATATGATTCTTAGCCATTTGCTGTGTGCTCTGTTTCAGTCACACTGCTGATACTTGCTGGTTCCTGCGGTAATCAGCATGTCACTACCCTGGTGATGTCATTTGGGGTGCTATTCTCTTTCATCTATGAAGTAGCCAGGGAGATTGTCACATTGTTGAGGCCTGTAAAGATTCTTTTTAATGTTTTTCCCTTGTGCTTGCATGAAATGAACATATTGTTATGATAGCCGGTTTTGAGAGATGTGTCACTGTTGATCCAATGCAAGGGATTCACCAATGTTAGATCTATAATTAGCCAGGCTGATCATGACACTCATTTGGTCTTGATGGGTGGAAACTTTGTGTAGTTCAAAGGAAAGAACTACCTGAATCATAGGGTAGCTCTTTCCTTTCATCTTCTTAATCCACCCAGCAAATTTAGTTGATCGGTGTCATGAGCAGTCTGCTGTGGTCCTCTCCCCAATGTAAAAACAATCCCTCCCACCCTCTGTCAGGTATCCCTCCCACCTTCCACAGCTTCCCCCTTCTTAATTTACTGACACTAGGGTGCCCAGTCCCCAGTGCTGGGTGGCTAGAACCCCCCACCCTGCCCATGTTCACTGTGTGAGACCAGAGAGCCCACCTCCAGTGCTGCCAAACATAACACCGACACTGGCATGCCCAGTCCCCAGTGTTGGTACCTGAAATAAAGAAAACTGATGGTTGTAGTGTTTTTTCTTAATTTAATATACTCCATAAAAAAGAAAACTGTCCATCGATATATTTTGCCATCACCAACACACCACTGCTGTTATCCTCCTCCACCCAACCTTCCCACTTAGCACCCATCACCACACTTCCCACACCCCCAACCCCTTACTTTTAATTTTCTGACACCATAGTGCCCAATCCCCATTGCTGGCTAGTACCCCCCACCTTGCCTGTTTTCAATGTGCAACTCCAGGGAGCCCACTTCCAGTGCTGCCAAACATAACACTGACACTGGGGTGCCCAGTCCTCAGTGTCAGTATCCGAAATAAAGAAAACTGTCACTAGTAGTCTATTTTTATTTTTACATACCCTGTAAAAAGGAAAAAAGTCAATCAATGTCTGTTGCTGCTGCTGGCACACTGCTGCTGTTACCTTCCCCTCACATAATCCTCCCATCAGCACTCAGCACCCAACATCCCTCCACCCCTTACTTACCTACTGAAGGTCCAATGCCCTAATTGTCTCTGGAATGGAGGCACATCATCACTCTTCTATGCTGGACCAGGAACTGAGGAAATCAGATATGTTGGCCAATGTCTTTCAATAGGTTTTGAACTTGTCCTCATGACTTGACCATTTTTTTATATTTTTTCCAAAAATTTCCAACTTTGCCTCTGTGGAAACCAACTCATGAACAAGGCTGGTGAAATTATGCAAA
Organism: Neoceratodus forsteri; assembly: GCA_016271365.2. Classification (NCBI taxonomy): domain Eukaryota; kingdom Metazoa; phylum Chordata; order Ceratodontiformes; family Ceratodontidae; genus Neoceratodus; species Neoceratodus forsteri. The sequence goes on along the minus strand of JADMNL010000023.1, from coordinate 507,212,928 downwards.
ACCATCCCAAAAAGTAATTTTGTGTTTTCTGTGCAAAATCACCATTCAGGCAGGATTTGAACATTCTTCCTGCCCTTGTTCAGGAGGTGGGATCATAAGAAGGCTATGTTGAAAATTCTGGGTAAAAATATTTAAAAACAACAAAGTTACGATCATACATTGACATTTTTCAATGCACGCTTGTAACTTTGGTAATTTTCAATATTTTGGTCCAACATTTTAAACATAGCCATTTTTCACACTACTCCATGAATGTGACAGCTGTCATTTTTCAAATCCTGACCAAAATGTGTTTTCACACTTGTGGTGTAAAAAGGATGTTTCAGACAATATTTTATAAATTACACCTGTCATGTTCAGAAGGAGCAGTCATAAAAAAAGACAATATTGAAAATGTGGGGTGAAAATGTGAAAAACAAAACAACGACTAAGAAACATTGAATTGTTCTATTTACTCTTTATTTTTGCCGATTCTTGCCTCCTAATGTTCAACATAACCCTTGTGTTACCCACTTCCTGAACAAAACAGGTGTCATTTTTCAAATCCCCTCTGAAAATTGTTTTCATGGTTGCACTAAAAAATCATCCTTCAGATGTGATTAAAAAAAATTCCACCAGTCTTGATCATCACATTAGGTCATTAAAAGACTGGTGGAGATGTGGGGTCAAAATGCGGGCACACACTGAAAATTAGTTATTGGTCTGGCCTGTCCTGGGTAAACACAATCTAAATATGTGTAAAAGCAGGACACCACTGAAAATGAGATATTGCATCTCATCTGGTCAGTACTGGGTAAATATATAGCAAATAAATATGCACAAGCAAGTCATGGCACAACAACAATGCAAGCAGCAAACATTTGAAATTGGCAAATGCTTGTTTTTTCTTGCTCTGTGCTTGTTTTTTATTTTTATTTTTTATTTATTAAAATTTCGGAAAAAGATCTTTGAGACCAAGCTCATTTAATAGGTTCCATATCAGACGAACGACACTTATTGAAAAGTATGAGATGGAGAACAAACAAAACAAGGAATAATACAAAACACTACAACAGTATATAACTAGGGATGTTCCAATACATGTGGCATTGTACAACGTATTCCAAGGTGCATATTTGATTAAAACATGGAATTCAAAGGGTCATATTAGAGGGGGTGGGGTCTTATGAAATGGCCCTTTATAGGAACATGAGAACAGACTCAGCCTAATATCTAATAATCAACTAGGTAAGGGATGGCATCAGCCCAGGGGCCACATCAGAGGTGAGAAGGTATGGGACAAAGCATTTTAAAGTGAGCAAGGGAGCTCAGGAGATATAACGTGGGGAGGGGGATGGGGGAAAGCCATAGAGGGGTGAGGGGAAATAGGGAAGGAATCAAGAGGAAATGTGAAAGGAGAATGATTAGCAACTTAGAACAGTTATTTACATGCTGAGAACAGTTATGCATAAGGTCAGGATAGCATAAGTTTAGAATAAAGTGCTGGTCACAAGAAGAAAGGTTATTGGAAGCAGTCACAACTGGCATCAGCAACTAGCTGTTGCTTAAGTTTAACCTTGAAGGAGCCTAAGGTGGATGCTGAGGTGATGTCATGGTGCATTGAGTTCATCCATAGTGGGGCATGGCAGGCAAAGGACCTTTGTCCCAGAGAAATCCTACAGTGGGGTATATTAAAAATCTAGCTAGTAGAGCTTCTGGTGCAACAACAGTTAATAGTGGAGGTAATTAGCTTTTGCACTCCTGGGGGCATTTTGCCTAAGCTTACTTTTTTGGACAGTAAACATGTTTGGTACATGAGTTTACCTTTGAATTGGAGCCAGTTAGCCTGAGCGTACATGTCACAGGCATGGGACAGAGGGGCTGAGCTGGTAAGGAGCCGGCATGCTTTACTGAGTGCAACTATGATGCGGTGAAGAGTTGTTTCAGTAGCTGATCCATAGATTGGTAAGCCACAATCAATAAGTGAGACAAGAGAGCTTTGAATGGACAGGTTAAGAGCCTTTGGGGTCAAACATTGCTTATGCCTATAAAGTAGCCCAATGCGGGTGTTAACAGCCTTAGCAACGTTGTCAATGTGATAGGCATAGGTCATCGTACTGTCAGTAGTAATCCCCAGATATTTAAAGTGCTGAACTAGCTCCAAGGGAAAGCCCTCTTCGTTAGTGATAGAAAGAGAGTAAGTTCTGTGCCTATTTTGGGAGCTGGAGAATGCATAGTTTTAGTCTTGTTGTAATTCATAACTAACTTGTGCTTATGGAACAATCTTTCTATGACTATGAAATTACTCTTTAACCTGGATTCAAGAACCTTAGGGCCTGGATCACTGGTAAACAGGACAGCATCATCAGCATATAAAAGGTGACCCTGACAGGAGTAAGGAAGGTTGCTGAGGAAAATGCTAAACAAAAAAGGGCCCAAGATGGACCCTTGAGGAACTCCAGAGAGGACAGGCCTGCTATCCAAGCGGGTGTTACCAATCTTCACCTGCTGTGTATGGTTGTGCAGGTAACTTTCAAACCAGGCTACACTGTCATGAGCTAGGCCAATGATGATAAGCTGTTCGACCAGGAGGGCATGTCGAAAGCTTTAGTTAAATCAATGAAAGTAGCACCAACCAGGTGTCCTTGATCTAAGGAGTGGTGAATAAACCTGTGAACTCCAGAAGGGCAATAGTGGTACTATGACCATTTCTGAACCTGTGTTGTTGCGGGCATTGTAGCTGATATTTTTCTAAGTATTTAATCAGTTGGTCAGCCACTATATGCTCAAGAGCTTTCAAGAGTGGGGACAGGATAGAGATAGGCCTGTAGTTCCCAGTAATTGTGCGATTCCCAAACTTATGAACTGGTGTTACAGTGGCAGATTTCCGTTTCTGAGGGAAATGAGAGTAACTAAGTAACATATTAATAATACATATTCGAGGTGACAGAATTTCTTCCAGTGTAAGGGCTGCAAACTTAAGATCCAGGGTGTCATCACTAAATCTTGATTTCCCTAATACCTTGAGTAGGTAATTACTGGCTTCATGTGCTGAAAGGGTTTAAAGTAGAAAGGAGGATGAGAAGGGTGCTCAGTCTCTTTCCCAGAGTAGTCACTTGTGAGGGGGTGTAAGAAGTAGCCAGGTGGCAGGACACCACTCAAGTCAGTGAAGGCATTATTAAAAGTGTTAACAATAAGTCTGGGGTTGAGTGAGAGTACACCATCAATGTTAAGCATGGTAGGGGCAGATCTGAGGTTTCTCCCAGTGCCCTCTTTAAGGTTAGTCCAAATATTTCTGCCATCATTCCAGGTCTGAGAGAGAACTTCCTTATAATATTGATTTCTAGCTGCACGAATAGCCCTTGTGCAGTTGTTTCTAGCCACTTTGTACCTCTGGATGTTGGCTTGGTTACACAGGGACCTAGACCTGTACCATAGATGGTCCCTGGCATTCAGAAGCTCAAGGAGAGCTGGAGAGAACCAGGGATTACAGCGGCCTTTGATTTTATGTTTTTTGTGGGGGGCATGCCTATCACATATAGAGTTGAACTGAAGAATGAATTGGTCAAAGGCAATGTCAACATTGTTAGTTGTGTAAACCATTGACTAGTCCTGATTATGCAGGTCAGCTTTTAGTGATTTAAGATGCCCATGGATGAGTACCCTGGTGGTAATTGTTCTAGCGGATGGTTTAGAGAATTGGTTCACCCAATGAAACAAGACTGGGGGAGTGGTCACTGAAGGCATCTGGGAGTATGGTTGAGTCCGATATATGATCAGGGTGGTTAGTGAGCACCCAGTCCAGTAAGGTACCTGCCCCAGTTTTATAATTGATTCTAGTGGGGGACACAAATAGCTGGGTGCTGTGAACTGCTGAAACTGCATCTTACATAGAAACATAGAAGTTGACGGCAGAGAAGGACCGCAAGGCCCATCCAGTGTGTCCATTTCTTCTTTTTCTACCGTATAAATGTGCCATTAGCCTTTGCTCTGTCAATGGCCTATCTATTCATACTCATCTGTATTGCTCCCTTATGCCTATCCCATGCCTGTTTGAAGCCCTGCACTGTATTCATATCCACCACTTCCTGAGGTAGGCCGTTCCATGCATCCACCACCCTTTCTGTGAAAAAAGAACTTCCTCATATTACCCCTTAATCGTCCTCCCTCTAATCTCATGCTGTGTCCTCTTGTCATGCTATTATTCTTATATTGAAACATGTTAGACTCTTCCACCTTTTAGTGCCCTTAAGGTGTTTGAATGTTTCGATCATATCACCTCTCTCCCTCCTTTGCTCTAGGGTCTACTGTTTTGAGAACCAAAGTGGTTTCCTTCTTTTGCACTTCCTTTTCTCTCTAACACAGTGGGATGTTGCTTCAAGTATTGCATCCTTAATGCTTGCCCACTTTGCTGTACCCCCTCACCTGTATTTCTTTTTGCCTGGGCTAGCTTAACTCTGGTGGCCATCTTATCAAAATCAGCTCCTCTGAAGTCCCATATTTCTGCCTTGGAATGGGATGATTTAGTTCTAGTGGCCAAATTGAACTATACCACGTGATGGTCACTGGCCCCGAAGTGACCTTCTACCTTGAGATCTGCAATCCTTTCCCTGTTAGTCAGTACTAGATCTAGGATAGCCCTGTCTCTTGTGGGTTGTTGTATCAGTTGTTTGAGGCCCTCCCCCTGCAGGGAATCCACTATGTGTCTAGTTCTGGCAGATGTTGCTGCTTTTATTGACCAATCTGTATCCGGCATGTTGAAATCTCCCATTATCAGAACCTCCCCTTTAGCTGTCATGTTTTGTATATCTTCTAACAGTAATGTGTCTATGTCCTCCCCCTGGTCTGGGGGCCTATAGACAACCCCAGTTCGTATGGCTGTCCCATTTCCTGTTTCCAGGGTGACCCACAGTTCTTCTGGCTCCTTATGTGTATTCTGAATTTCTGTAGCTTTGATATTTTCATTGTCATACAGGGCCACTCCACCCCCTCTTTTTGCACCTCAGTTTCTTCTGAACAGTACATAGCCAGATACTGAGGTCTCCCAAGTGTAGTTACTGGTAAATCACGTCTCGCTAATTGCTTCTATGTCCACTTTAACCTCTGTCATTATTGTCTGCAGGTCTGGGATCTTGTTTCCCAGACTGCGAGCATTTGTGTACATAATTTTCCATTGGCCAGATTGTGGTGTATTAGTTGTTGGGTGAGGTCTGGTGTTTCCCCAGTGTGTCACATGGGGAGCCGGACCTTTTTTCTTACCTGGTGATGCAAATGAACTACAAACATGTTGAACTCCTGTTTGACCACTAGCTGAGGGGCCGGGGTGTTCTTCCCATTGGATGTACGGGGTGCTGCACCCCTCTCCCCATTTGCTAGTTTAAATATTCTACAAAGACATCAAACTTCTGCCCCAATACACTGACTCCCTCCTTAGTCAGATGCAGTTCATCAAATTTAAAGAACTTTCACTCCCAAAACTGTTGCCAGTTCCCTACAAATGTGTGTCCTTTTTCCTGACACCAACCCTTGAGCCATATGTTTAGATCCCCTATCTTCCCTTCTTGGACCTTCCATCCATTTTCCCCCTCTCCCAGACTGGCAGGATCTCAGAGAAGGAGATGCCGGATGAAATGGATGATAGTTTTCACCCAGCATGGTCAGGTGTTCCTTGGTCTCCACAGCTGACCGACTGCCGAGATCGTTAGTCCCTATGAGTACCAGGATGTCAATGTTTTCTCCTGCTTCCTGTACAATTTTAGCAATGCGGTCAGTGTCTCTCCATGCTGATGTACCTGGGAGACATTTGACCATTACCCCTGGCTGGAGATAGTTATCAGCTCCCCAAATCATGGAGTCTCCTATGATCAGAAGTTTTTTGGATTTCCCTTTTGTTTTTTTGGTTTGGCTCCTGTTTTGGGTGAGTTTTATTGTGCTAGCTCCTGTGCTGCAGTGTCCTGCTCTGCAGTGTCCTCTGCCTCTTTGTTTGATTTCGGAGAATGAGGCAGATACCTATTTGTAGTTTTTATATGGTTCGTGGAGGTAATATGTTGGAGAGCACTGAGTGATGGGGCATCCGATTTGCCCCTCCTAACCACCTACCAACCTCCCGGACCAGCTACCCTCCGTGGTCGAGGTGCTTCTGTTGGATGTTGGGGAAATGGCGGCTGGTTCTTATAATATATTTCCTCTTGAATATGCAATTTGAGGTGCACAATCTCTGCCCATGCTGCCTGTAGCTGAGCCTTTAACTCTCCAATGGCCCAGCATGTAGGACAGTGTCCTAAATCCTGTAAAACTGCCCTTCTGAAAAGTGTTCCACAGTACCTGCAGTTAATGATATCCATTCCAGATAAGTTGCTGGGTTTATAACCTGGTTAGAGTAATTAGAAGGAAGAAAATGAAAGCAAAAGTTTGATTTTGTGTTCTGTTTGTTTGTTTGTTTATTTTTGTGTAACTTGTTATAACAAGTCAAATTACTAGTGTCCCTGTAAATGAGTTTGTCATGTGGATACCCCACTGATCCACCCCTTCCTGCTTTGCCACAGGAAATGTCACGACTGTGCTACCTATAAAAGGAGTGTAGTGTGGGGGTGGTTGGGGATGGGGGTGGGTGGCTGGGACCTTCCCCTGCTGAAAATGAAGAACCATGGATGAAAGGGCTTGAGTCAGGAGAGAACCTATTGATATTGAAATCTCCTAACATGATAATTTCCGAATTATGACTTAGAGAGCCAAAACACTCCAGGGATGAATTAAAGCAGGAGGCCATCTGTCTGGGAGGAATATAAATTGAAAACACAGTAAAGGTTTTATTGTGTGCACCTAGAAGCACTTTTATGGCAAGGGCTGGCATATGGTCATCAGTTTAGGGCAGAGTTAGGACGGAACCTTGAAGGTTGTTTCAGAGGTAGATCGCACAACCACCCCATGCTTGGAGAGACAATCCTGTCTAAAGACTGTGTAGCCTGGGGTGGAAATTGAATCATCCTCTATTTTTGGAGAAAGCCATGTTTCTACAACTGAAACAATGCCTCGGTTATGTTGTAAGAGCCGTGCATTCAGTACATCCATTTTGGAGAAGAGGCTGCATATATTAAGTGAGGCAATTGTAAGTAACCCAGTAGATGACTGTGGGTTTGCCGTAAGTTGTGGAGGGCCAGGGTTGGGGTGAATATTGCTAGACAGCAGAAGCAACAGTAAGGCCAGTCCACATAGATATTCCTTTAACTGCTTGTTACTGAGTTTGTGAAGCTTCCTCCGAGTTGAGCACACTTTACAGTTGGCTTGTAAGTTGAAGATCCTTGGGAGGAGTGCCAAAGGGGGTAGCCAGCTAGGGCAATGAAATGGCAACCCCCAGTCACCTGAGGAATGCAGGTTCCGTGGCACAGTATGAGAGTCACAGCAGTAGGATAAGGTGATAGTACTATAAACATATAAATGATTACTATCCAATGCTGCAAGAAACTGAAAGGCAGTCAGCTGTTTGATTGTGGTTTTGTTATGTTCAATGCCAGTGATGCACAAAGATAGTGCAAACTGATAATTTTAGCCTATGCAGAGGTTAGGGAGAGTAGCACATTGATGCAGAGTTTGCAGTATCTATAACTTTCTGATGTAGTGAAAGGTATGAGACCTATTGACATGTTAGCGACTGCTGTACTCATTCACATCTAACATTTAATAGGAGTGATTTCCCAGGATGGCACTAAAACAATTATCTCATCACCCTGTAAATGGGAGTGGTATAAGTAATTCTGTTTTGCAACCTTAGTAAGAGTTTTTATGCACTAGCCAGCCCAGTTTTTTTTCCTCCCTGGCAGGTTTTTACCTGACCTAAATTCAGGCTCAACTGTTCTTTACTCCACATTAAAATTATCTTTTTACCATGGCTAACACATCCATCCCTAGTAGGAATTAGTAAAGATAAGACCCCTATTAATGCTTATTGTAAAGCAGATGCTAATCAATAGCAAGGAGTTACCAACATTACAGTACTAGTAGCAATACAACTTGTTAACAGGCACTGTAGAGTAGCACTCCAAATGACATCAGCAGCCTGGAGTCATGCTGACTCAGCATCCAGCAAGCTTGGAGAAATGGACCAGATCACAAAAGCACTAAAAAGTATGAATTGGTTAACTTTTATTACAAAACCAGGAACACACATAGTTTTTATCACAGTGTTTATTGAGTGGTGCTTCCTGTTTTAGTTTTGAAAACCATTGCACATGATCTTTAATAAAACCACGCATAGTGATGGAGAAACTGGAGGAGCAGGAGGTCTAAGAAAGACACTGCAGTATTGACCACATAAATGATCTGGTGGCAGGGTCATCATTTAGAGGTAGCCAGGGGTAATGGTTTAGACCCCTATGATTTCTTTGCAATGCCTATGATGCCCACCACAACCCTTGAGAACCCCTTAAACATGGTTTCCCTAGCAATCATTTACTGTATATAAACTTGGTGGTTGAAGGAGTTTTGCAGCCCCTATGATTCTACTGTAATGTGACATTGCAACTCCTGTAATTATTGTGAAATGATGCTACTGTCTGGTGATGAAGATGATGATGGCTTGCTTGCTGGAGGAGGAGGAGGAGGCATTAATAACAGAATTGAAAGAGCTCTGTGAATACAAGAGAGAAATTATTAGGAGTCTAGTACACACCCTGTTGCATTGTACCTGTGAAACGAAACAAACAATAAAAAAAAAGAAAAGAAAAAAAAAAGAACTTCTGAAATGCATATTTCCTGTCACATTGATGATGGCCATGCAATGAAATGTCATGAAGGTGCACCAGACAGAGGAGGCAGAGGAGGAGAAGTCTTTCTTGCAGGATGAGGAAGCAGTAGGACCGGAGACCTGTGAAGACAAGAAAAACTTGCTTAGACTCTACACAGTTTGCCAGTGTAGGTGAACACACTGTATATCTGCTGTCCACTTCCAGTACTAGGTTTACTATACCTATCACCTGTGAAGAAAACAGAGAAATTATTTAGCCTCACTTGTCCACTGTGTCAGTGTGTACCTTTTAAAGGAAAACATAAATTTAAAAAAAATCACGTAATGATACTTATCATAAAATTAGTGATGGCTAAGCTGTGTACTGGCACAACAGTGCCATAGAGATGGATGGTGGAAGAAGGGGGAACATAAATTTGTGCCTTGTAGGTTGCCTGGGTTTGCAACTGGCTTGGCAGTCATCCTAGTGAATGGTCAAACCTCCAGTAAGAGGGAGGAGGGAGATAAAAGGAAAGAAAGAAACACATTTTAATGCCTTGCAATCAAGAAGGTGGAAGCTGCTCCTGCGTGAGTGAGGATGAATAGTGTGAACAACAGAGAAAGTAACCTACCATCATAGCAGAGAAAGGTTGGCCTTGCTGGCCTTCAGGTCTTGCTGCCATGATGGGCTGTTTGGGTGGAGTCTTGGCCTCAGGGCTGGCTGGCTGGCTGGCAGTAGGTCTGCCTGGCAATGGCATATATGCTGGATTAACAGTCTGAGTTTTCAGTCAGGATGTATGATGTGAAAGTGGTGGTGGCCTGGGTGGCAGTCGATGGCAGGGCCAACGCAACCTCCCAAGGGAAAGGAGCACAGTCCAATGGACACTTGATCATCCCCCCCTCCCCAGCTGGCCCAAGTTCGCTCCTAAACTTGGGTCACTGGAGTGATGGGTGGTAGCACTACAGTCACACCATTGGGCCAGTATATTGCTGCTTATTTATCTTTTTTCTTAAACAGTTTTAACCAGTGTCTATGTATGTTCATCCCTTTGAGTGCCCTCATTTTGCAGTCACCAAATGTGTACTCATTGTTTTCTTATTTATTATTATTTGTAGGTTGCCTGTTTTTCTGACCTGTTCCTCCCCCTATGTAACCCCATCCCCAGGTCACACCTTGAAACAAGTTTTAGCTTTGTGTGCCTCTCCTAGTCACCACTTTTTAAATAAATTACTAAATAATTTGATATATGGCTGATTAATAGTAACATCAGTGCCCCTAGTGGTGAGAAGCTTTGTAAAAGAAACACTTAAGGGGGAATCAAAGTTGGTAGAGCCCCTTATAGTGTGAAACATACTGTACCTCTCAACTGCTATGAATTTCACATGGCATTATGATTTTTACACTCAAATTTATCCTTGCTCTATGAAGGTTTACTGATGTTCCTCATAATTTAAGAGCTTTTTCTGGACACACAAACTCTTACAGCATTGAACTAACTTGAATGAAACATTACTTAACACCAAACATAATGGGTCCACTTTTCTGAAACATATTATTCCTTAAAATAAGAAAGTGCTACACATTCTGGCCATTTGCTCTGAATTTTGAACATCAGTGCTATGCATTTTAATGCTGAGGGGTATGGTCTAAAATCCAATGAAATGCTCTTTCAAAATAAATGCTGGGCTTTTCTGTATGTGCTAGGAGTCTGGAGATAGTCATATCTAAATCATTTAAAAAAACAGTGCAGATGCTAGCTCATTGAAAACTGAGACAGACGGTGAGAGTTTGTTGGACAAGCAATGCTTAAGCAGCAGAGGCTGGATTTTAAAAGGCTGACACAAGGCCTGCATCAAGCCTTGCATCACCCCCATGTGTCTTTGCAGCTGCCTGCAGTCCAAATTCCACAACTGCACCCAATTTTATAACCTCGGACACAGCTGTAAGACTTGGACATTCTTTCTGACAGCTTGCAGCAAAGTTTGGCCATATGCTGCTTGTGAGAGGCCCCAGCATTGATGGATATTAGACCACAGAAAAGTGGTCTAACAGGTGTCAATATGATGCATGGAATGGAGAAACCTGCTTGTTTGCCATACTTCCGGCACACTTTTTATTTGATGCATCTGGGGCTTGTGGCAAAAATCAATGGGCTCAATTTTCAAAGTGAAAACTATGATGCAATGTGCCTGCACTGATCAGGGATGATGCAAGTGGCACCTTGTGTCACAGTTTGTGGGAATCCTAATTTCAAATGCCTGCTGTGGCAAAATCAAGATACCGTGCAACAAAGCCCCCCATGCCACCCTTGTGGCAAAAGTGCCCATGTGCCAGATCGCAAGGGGGCTTGCGCCACAGTGGGGCTGCACCACCCCATTATTTGGGATTCCATAAGCCCTGCCGTGGGTGAGGCAAGGGGCTCACTCAGACCAGCCATGAGGTGGTCTAAGTACCTTGTGTCAGTGCCACACAATATGGTGAATTGGGGGACTCTGAAAGTGGGGTCTGGGAGCAGAAGGGGCTGCCATAAGGGGAGTTGGGGAGATGGTGGGCATGCAAGGGAGGGATATGGCACCTGGCGGGGGTGCCATTTGCATATCTATAAAGTCAATAGGATGGCACTGTGGGGGGTTCCAGGGACAAACAGTGCCATGGCCCCAAGTGGGCATAGACAAGGCAGTGGCCGCAGCCTTGCAACTGCTGCCAGGGCTGTGCCCACCTGGGACCATGGCACTGTTTGTCCCTGGAACCTCTCCCTGTGGTACCATCCCATTGGCTTTATAGTTATTTAAATGGCACCCCCACTGGATGCCACATCACTCTTTCACATGCCCACTGCCTCCTCAACTCCACCTATGGCACCTCCATGACCCTTCTGCCTCCTGAGCTCTCCTGGAAAGCGCATTTCACACCCACAACCATCCCTGCCCATCTAGTGTTGTGCCAGGTGAGGGGACTGGATCCCTGCAGCAATTCCTACAGATGCACCAATTATTTGGTGCTAGCCTGTGGGTACAGCAACTCCTTGGTTTTTGGAGCAGGGACCCCTGATTTTACAGAATTGGGTACAGGGTCCATGATGCACCCAGAGTTTGCTGTAGCCTTAGATTGTCGCAAATCACAGTGATCTGAAGGCTCTTTGAAAATTGAGCCCAGTGTTTGAAAATCCAAGCTTCAGGTGTTTACTTTACTTATATTGGCAATTCTCTATGTTACTAATTAGGTTTTAATGTGTTATTGAGAGATTGTCTTCTCTTATAATAATTGCTTTGTTTGTACAATGAAACTGGTGAGTTTTCACCTTTACTGTTCAAATGTCTAGTAAATAAAATCAATAGAATTAAAGAACTGTAAAGTCAGCATTTCTATTAGTCCTTGGGGACACAGGGCCAGCAAGCCATTAGACTCATTAACATACCAGCAGCCACATAAACATAGATGCTACTGCTCCTTTTCCTCTGCAGCTACAATGCCTTGAGTGACTGTGCAGGAAAAGGCTCATGACCATTGGGCAGAGTTGAAATGTAGTGAAAAGTGGTAATTGTGTCCTCTTTGTGCCACAGAATTGTGGCTGCATATGGGACCCATGCCCTTTAAACCAGTTCATCTAATTTTGACATGACATCCTATCACAAGTATCTATGATATGGCTGCTTCCTCACTTTTATTTTTGGCTCATTTTGATATGAATTTCTCTGAACTGCTAAGACCTACAGGTAAGTTATATACCTCATTTTAAAAAGATTTTATGGGTTTTCAGACTCTAAGAGGTCTTGCAAAATGTACTTCCACATTCAGTAGCATAACCTAACCTCTCAGTCAGGGGCTATTTTACTTCTGAGTGGTTAGAGCTGCTGTCTTTGGGGACTCACAATCTCAGCTTTAATTCCCAACATGAATTCACAGTGAAGCCTTTCCAAGAGAGAGGCTTAGGTAAATATATGAATAAGGATGGGCTGCTTCTACCATTAACAAACTCTGGTCAGAGCCACAATGGCTGCTAGTACAACAGTATCAATATCATCTGTATGCATATGCTCATACGCAAAGTGTGACCTGATTTATAAGCATGCATCTGTGTGTTTCAGGGTAGGAATTGGGACAGAAAACAGGGAATTAGATGCCTCTTCCTATAATATGATGTCGCCACATCGACACAGTTGGTAATAGGCAGCTACATGAATTAAAGATGACTGGGGTAGAAACATAGAGCAGAGTGCTTGTGTCTGGGCACATTTCTGAATTTAAATCCAGTCTATATTGCCTGTTATGTATGACTGCAGGAGCACAGTAGAGTTTTAGTGTGGCATGTGCCTTGTCTGACCCCAGCCTGAAGACATCCATGTACGAAGCGTCAGAGTGACAGAGTAGAATACACGGGAGAAATTAGGCAGTGTACCACTGAAAGAAAGAAAAGTGCCATGAAGTTTATAAGAAGAATAAAACTCAGTGACTGCTAAACAGAGAACATCTACATTTGTGTTTTGTCATAGCTCCTTACATGTTTACCCTGTAGAACAGCAGGGGACATGATGTCAGTGTTCCGCATTCTCAAAGGTATCGACAGTATTGAATGTATGGATATTTTCTCCAACAAGACACAGAGACATGGCCTGAAGGTCACAGATGATAACTGAGGAGGTAACATTATGAGGCAGTTATACTCCTAGAGGATGGAGAACTTGAGGAGCACCCTGCCAAACAATGACTGTGAACATGAAGACAGTACAGCAGTAATGATGTGCGAAGTTGGAAAACTTTGCTCTGTGGATTATTTCATGAATTTGCCTCATTTTGTGAATTAATCCACCAATGTAAAGTTAAAATTTGTGGAAAACTGTAAGTCTATGACTTGTGAAGTTACAATTTCACCAGCAGAGGCTGGCACAGAAATGAAATCTTACAAGAACGTAAATTTGCATCTTCTCAGGTGAAGTTTGATATGGAGACGCAGTTTGCAATGTACTATGGGACTGAAGGTCACATGTCACTGAAACAGCCTGTATTCCACACAGAGGCTGTCTTCAGTGCAGTGTTGTGAAAAGAGTAGGAGAGAAGTCTGTGTGTTCTTGCCTGAGAAAAAGCTTCTAAAATACATTTCAAAACCAAGCTTTTTACTAACATACTAACATACTAAAATGCCAGCAGAATAGGCCTAATGGTCTTTCGTGTCTGCTCGTTTGATCAGCCCCCACCCTGGGTGCTGACCTTGCTGTCCCCCTCGCCTTCTCTGGCTTCTCCCTTCCCAGTTCCGGATATTCTTGCTGCATTGGATTTTGCTTCCTGAACCCTCCCCCTGTACCTGTCCCACCCCCTCTTGAACCCCTCCACTGTCTCTGCCTCCACCAGCCCCCTAGGTAGTGCATTCCATGGCTCTACCACCCTCTCAGTGAGTAGCACCTCCTCCTTTCTCCCTGAATCTTCCCAGCTTCCACCCATGCCTCTAGTGGCCCCCTCCTCCTTCCTTCGAAGCACCCTCACTGTTCCTCCCCTATTTACCCTCTTCATGTACCTGAAGACCTCTATCATGTCCCCCCGGTCCCTTCTCTCTTCCAAAGTGTACATATTTAGCTCTTCGAGCCTCTCCTCATAGGTCCTGTCCCCCAAGCCCCAAATCATTTTGGTTGCCCTCCTCTGGACCCTCTCCAGGAGGTTAATGTCCCTCTTTAAGTGCGGCCTCCAAAACTGCATGCAGTACTCCAGGTGCGGCCTCACCAAGCAGTTATACAGAGGGAGTATCACTTCCCTCCTTCTGGAGGTGATCCCCCTAGCGATGCATCCCAGCATCCTGTTGGCCTTGGCTGCTGCCCTCCTACAAGTCTCAGAGTTGTTCATCTTGACATCCATCACCACCCCCAGGTCCCTCTCAGCCATTGAGACTTGTAGTATTTCCCCCCCAGGGTGTACACTTGGCCTGGGTTTCTGGCCCCAGGTGGAGTACCTTGCATTTCCCTGCATTAAACCTCAGCTTCCACTTTCTAGACCATCTTTTCAGAGCCTCCAGGTCCCTGCAGGGCCACCCCCTCCTCCCCATCCACCACCGCCCCCAGTTTCAGTCATCTGCAAGAGACTCATCTCCTCCCTGATTCCTGTCCTTATGTCAGATACATAGGCGTTGAACAGAAGGGGCCCAAGGACTGATCCTGTGGGACCCCACTAATGACCCTCCTTGGGAAGAGACTATCCCACCAACTACGACCCTCTGGGTCCGGTCCTGGAGCCAATTGCCTATCCATCAGATCATCTGGTTTCCCACCCCCATTTCTCCTAGTTTATCCAACAGGCCCACGTGAGGAACAGAGTCAAATGCCTTGCTGAAGTCTAGAAAGAGGACATCCACTGGTCTACCCAGGTCCAAGGCACTTGTCACCCAGTCATAGAACTCCACCAGGTTTGTCTGACACAATTTCCTGGGATGAATCCATGCTGTCTATCGTCCAGGCACCCTGACTTATCCAGGTCCCCCTAGCCTCTCCTTGACAATGCCCTCCATCACCTTGCCCACCACTGATGTCAGGCTGACAGGCCTGTAGTTCCCTGCCACCTCCCTTGATCCCCCCTTGTGGATAGGCACTACATGCGCCACCTTCCAGTCTTGGGGCACCCACCCTGTCCTCAGAGAGATGGTGAAAAGCTCTGCCAGGGGTTTCGCCAGGACATCTGCAAGTTCCTTCAGCACTCTAGGATGTAATTTATCCGGCCCGGTGCTTTCTCCGTCTTAAGGGGCTGAGGGCTTCCCTCACTCTCTCTGCTGTGATTTCACTTCCAGTACCTCTTCTCCTGCTTAGCCCTCCCCACCTGCCAGTGATGCCCCCTCTCCCCAGACCTGCCAATTGGTAAGGGCCCCTCCTCATTATCTCTGTCTCCTCCCATGTATGATGCAGCATCCCCATTTTCCCTGGTGAAAACTGAGGTGAAGTACTCATTTAGCACCTCAGCCTGCTCCTCTGGGTCTTGTGCCCATCTCTTCCCTGATTTAATCCTGCTAATCTGCCCCTTCACCCTTCGTCTTTCCCCAATGTATCTAAAGAACCCCTTTTTCTCTCTCCTAATTTCCCTGGCCAGGTTCTGCTCCTTCCTTGCCTTAGCCACCCTCACCACTCTAGTGGCCCTTCTAGCCATCAGCTCATACTCCCCTCGATCCCTTTCACTCCTTGAGCACTTGAATTTCTTATAGGCTGCTTTCTTTCCCGGCACCACCTCCTGGACCTCCCTGGTCCACCAACAGGGTTTTTAGGCCCTACCGCATTTTCATCTTACTCTTGCACAAGTGCTGGTAGCATCAAGCACCCCTCTCCTGATGATTTCCCACCTACTATCAGCGTCCACGTCTGACCCAATCCCATCCAAATGCTCCTTAAGGATCCTTCCCATTTCCTTAAAATCCACCCCCCTGAAGTCGGTTACTTCCGTCTTTGTGCAGCCTTCTACCCCTCCTAGGTCCAGGCAGAACCAGACCGTGGCATGGTCACTCCCGCCAATGGGTCCCTTACCTCCAGGCCCCAATCTAGTCACTGTCTGCCAGGACCACATCCAGTACCATTGCCTCCCTGGTGGTTCCCTCACCTGCTGAGTTAAGGCAGCGTCTTGAAAGACATCCAACAACCTCTGTTCCCTGGTCACAGAGGATGTCATAGTCTCCGAGTCTGTTCCTGGCATGTTTAAGTCCCTAACACCACCACCTTTCCTCTGCCCAGTCTGCAGTGTCTCCTAACATCTGCCACCAGACTGTCCTCCAGCTCCTCCGCCAGGGCAGGGGGTCTATACACCACTCCTATTTTTACTCTCTTGCCCCCCCTTGTTATCAAGGTGACCCAAATCGCCTCCACGGTTCCCTCCGCCTCCACTCCCCTATGCCAATGCAGTTTTTTACTATCATTGCTACCCCTCCTCCCCTTCCTTCCCCCCTGTCCTTCCTGAACATAGTGTAACCCTCCAGGTTCAGGTCCCAGTCATGTCTTGCAGTGGCCCAAGTCTCAGTGACCGCTGCCACATCCACTGCTCCCTCAGTTAACATCGCCTGGAGCTCAGGCATTTTATTGCCCAGGTTCCTGGCATTTAGCAGGACTACCTTCCACCATTTCCCTATAGTTCCATTTCCCCTGCTTGTGTTCCCTTGGGGATTCTGTTTTCTCCTGTTCTGCACTTTGCCAGTTGGTCTTTTCCTGCAATCCTCCTGGTCCCCAGGGGGGTGGAGACAGAGTCCCTCTTTTATCGGCATCCCCTTGACTGCCTTTTCTCCCATCCCACCCCTTCACAAGTTTAAACCCCACTTTTCACCAATGAACTCCTCTATTTTCAACTGGATTCCTCCCTCCAAATTGAGATGTAGTCTATCTCTAGCATACAGCTCCTTATCCTCCCAGGTCTCCCCCAATCCTCATCAACCCATACCCTCTGGCCTCACACCACTCCCTGAGCCACTGGTTTATCTCCTAATTTTCTTTTGTGTTCCCCACTAGCCCTTGGTACTGGCAGGATTTCTGAGAGGAAACTGTGCATCCTATGTCATGACAGACCCTGCGAGCTCCTGAATCTTGCCTGTATCTCTAGCTCGCTATTTCCCTCAATGTCATTTGTGCCCAGGTGGACCAGTATGTCTGGGGAACCCTCACAGTCCTTTGCCAGCTGATATACCTCGTGCTTAGCCCTGTGCACCGTTAGTCCAGGGAAGCATCTTGTTCTAACTGGCCAGGCTTCTCCCTCCCTATCCCATTTGATACCCCTGATCATAGAATCCCCCAGAAGGAGCACTCTGACCACTCCTTTTCCTCCATTCCCCCCCTTCCATGTCCCTCATCCTTTCTACCGGCCCTTCCACCCAGCTGGCTCCTTGTTCCTCCCCTATCTGTGTGCCACATGCCACCCGCTCCTTATTTACCATGGCCACTCCTCCCTCCCTCCAATCCTATGCCTCCTCCTCCTGAGTATCCTTCTGTACCTTGTTAATTCCCCCTCACTGCTCACAACTGGTCCTTCTCCCCATCTGCTAAACTAGCCTGGCTCATCCTCCCTTCCTTCCTGTCTCCATTTAGTTCCTCCTTGCTCGTCCATGCTCCCTGGCCTACCCCCTCAGCTCTCTTTACTGAATCCTCCTTGTACTTCGTCCTTCTTTACCTTTCCTCCCAACTGGTCCTTCTCCTTGCTTTCCTCCCTCTTCCCCTGCCCTCCTGCTCCGATTCACTGCTCCCCATTCTCCTGCATTCCAGGTCCCCCTATTCTTCCTGCTATCTGGCCCTGCCTCCCCCCCCACTCCCACGCCCTTTCTGTCTCTAACCACCTCTGTCGTGGCTACATCCCCCCTCATCCTTGAGCAGAAGAGAGATTGAAGCCGTTACTAAGTATAAGGTCTGATCCACCTCCTGCCTTGCTTCCTTCTGTCCAGCACTGGCTATCCACCTACTTCCCTGAGAATGTTGTCCCTCCGTCCCCTTTGTAAGGGTCCCAGTTACCTGCCTGCTTCCTTGGTAGTGTCCTTTTGGCCCTCTGCCCAGGGTCCCTATGTGACCCCTGAGTATTCTCCTGCACTCCTTTCCCTATACCCCACCCCAGTGCTTGTGCAACCCTGTGGAGATTTCCAGCCCCTTCCCAACCATACCACCCCTTCCCCAGCTTCTCCTCATCCCTGCAACCTCCTCCCTAAGCTGTGCTAGCTGGTAGCACACTGGGCAACCACCAAACTTCCAAGCCCAGTCCAGTATCATGGCTGCTCCACACCCTGTGCACCCCACCACCCTCCCAAAGATGCCAGCCCTAATGATGTGTGGTTCCATCCCCTTTCAAATAGGTTTCCTTGGGTGAGCCACCAGGTTCCCCCTATTCCAAGATACCCCTACTGCCTAATCAGGTCACCCACTAATCCTAGAGACAGTCCCACTGTACACCAGTAACTCTGTTACTAGGTGCAGTACAACACATTAAACATGTAAGGAAAATGAACAACTCCCTAAGCTCCTCTCTCCCGGCCTTTAAATTCAACCCCCAGTGGCTAGAACTACATGAGCTGCACCAGCAGCCTTTTCCTCCAATTGCAGGGCAGGTCTTCCCCTATAAATTTGCAGACTTCTGGTGGGAGAGGGTGGGTCTTGGGCAGACACCTGACAAGAGACAGTGTATCAGCCCTGTGTCTCCCCTCCAAGCCCTGCAGCTAAAGAACCAGGCCCAAGCAAATCCCACCAAACAGATTTTAAATCAGAAGAAATAGGCCTCTACCAGCGCAGCCTGTTACAAAGTGAAACATCCACAAAAAGAGCCCCACTTACAGCCACTAAATCAGTTTACAAACATCCAGGATCCCCCAGAACAATACCCTGCTAGCCCCTTAGAAGCAAGAAAGAAAAGAACTAACCTACCAAGTAAAATCCACAAGAACCCTGTGAAAACAGCAGCAGCTACTGTCCTGGAACACAACTGATCCTGCCCCCTTCCAGTTCTTTGAATCTGAATTCCTCACAAATTCTTCTAGAGGGCTTTGTGCTACTAAATTTGTGTTTTATTGTTTATTTTTTCAGTGATTATTTAATTTTTACATAGATACATAGATGTTAATGGCAGATAACAGCCTACAGCCCACCTAGTCTACCCATTTGTGCATGTACTGTGCTTCTTCAAGCTTCCCTAGAACTAGCTTGTCCCATTACCCCGACTGTTAAGATCCCCTTATGCTTATCCCATGAATTCTTAAATCCTGTAATTGTTTCTGCCCCCATTGCCTCCTGCTCCAGCAGAGCATTCCATTTGTCCACCACCCTCTCTATGAAGAAGTATGCTCTCACATTCCCCCTGAACCTCACTTCCCCTAGTTTCATCCAATGTCCCCTAGTCCTGGAACATATTTTTCTATGACAAATTGTGTTTTCCTGCACCTTGTTCCTCCCCATGAGGTACTTATATGTCTGAATCATATCCCCCCTCTCCCTCCTCTCTTCCAGGGAGTGCATATTTAAGTCCCTTAGCTTGTCCTCATAGGTGTTGTGGTGCAATTTCTGCAACATTTTGGTTGCCCTCCTCTGAACTGCCTCCACCCTGTCAATGTCCTTTTGTGGGTACAGCCTCCAGAACTGGACACTGTACTTGAGGTGTGGCCTCACCAATGCCTTGTATAGTGGAACTATGACCTAACTTTTCCTGCTGGTGATACCCCTGCCTGTGCATCCAAACATACTGTTTGCTTTTCCTGCCACCTTGTCGCACTGACTCCCCACCTTGAGATCAGTAGAGATGATAACCCCTACATCCCATTCCTGCTTAGAGCATTCTATATCCTCTCCTCCCCCGCCCCCAAGCTGATATGCTGTTCCTGGGTTCTTTGCCCCATGTACATTATTTTGCATTAAATCTCAGTTGTCACCCCAGTGACCAGTCCTCAAGCTTCTGCAGATCTCTCCTCATTCTATCCACACCCTCCAGCATGTCCACCATATTGCAGAGCTTTGTGTCATCAGCAAACAGGCAAATTCTCCCCTCTAGGTCATCTGAAATGTCTCTGATAAAGATGTTGAAGAGGACTGGATCCAGCACTGATCCCTGTGGCACCCCACTGGTCACCTTTCCCTCTGTGGAGTGACAGCCATTTACCACCACCCTCTGTGTCCTGCTATCCAGTCAGTTCCCCCCCCACCACACCACCATCCTATCCACTCCCATATTTCCCAACTTGTTTAACAGCCTTCTATGTGGCACAGTGTCAAAGGCCTTGCTGAAGTCCAGGTAGGTCACATCCACTGCCCCCCCATCCACCTCTCTTGTCACCCAGTCAAAGAATTCAATGAGGTTAGTCTGGCACAGCCTCTCTCCTGTAAAACCATGCTGCCTTGGGTCCTGTAGACTATTAGCAACCTGATGTTCCACTATTCTTTCCTTCAGTAGTGTTTCCATGATCTTCCCCACTACTTGGGTCAGGCTGACTAGTCTGTAGTTTCTCACTTCCTCTCTGTTCCCACTTTTATATAGGGGGACTACATCAGCTGTTCTCCAGTCATTGGGTATCCCTCCTGTTTCCAGTGACTGGCTAAACAAGGTTGCCAGAGGTTCATCCATTGCCTCTCTTAGCTCCCTCATCACACTGGGATGTATCCCATCTGGCCCCCCATAGCTTTATCCACTCTCATTCCTTCCAGTTCCTTTAGGGTACTTTCCCAAGGAAAGGGACTTGTATCCATTTCCATGCATTTCCTTCCCTTTCTACTCCCTTCTGGCCCATTACCTTCCCCCTCATCTGTAAAGACTGAGCAGAAGTATATGTTCAGTGTGTCTGCTTTGTGGTTGTCATCCTCCACTCTACTCCCATCCTTCACTTTCAGCCTCATTATCCCTCCCTCCCTTTGCCTTCCTTTTTTCACTGACGTACATGTAAAATGTTTTGTCCCCTCTAACCACTGATTTTGCAATGTGTTCCTCTGTTTCTGCTCTGGCTTCCCTTACTGACCTCCCTGCCTTATTTTGTTTCTCCTGGTACCTCTTCCTGTCCCCTTCTGCCTTTGTATTTTTGTACTGTTTGAAGGTGATTTTTTTTTGCTTTCACTTTCTTAGCTACCTCCTTGGAATACCATAATGGTCTCCTCTTCCTTTTCCCCCTTGCTGTTTCCCTTGTTATCCCTGATTTGAATACTGCCACTGTTCCTCCACCCCTAATTTCCTCCCTATACCAGCTAGTTCCTCTTCCAAGCATTTCCCATTTTTCCAAAATCTGCCCTCTTAAAGTCAAGGATTTGTGTTTTTGTGTGACTGGGTTCTGTCCCTTCAGTTATGTCAGATCACACTAACTGGGGATCGCTGTTCCCTAGGTACTCCCATACTGTGTTCCCTGTCACTCTGTCCCTGTTTGTAAATACCAAGTCCAGTATTGCTATCTGCCATGTGGGTTCCATGACCAGTTGTTTAAAGAAGGCTCCCTGTTTGTAGTCTAGGATAAACCTGCTCTTGGTTGCTGCTGCTGCTGGGAAGCTCCAGTCTACATCTGGAATATTGAAGTCTCCAACCAGCACTACATCCCCCTTGTGTACCATCCTTTGAAAAGCCAGCAACATCTCCCTGTCCATCTCCTTCCCCTGGGCTGATGGTCTATAAATTAACCCTGTGCAAATAGCTGACCCTGTTCTTCTTTCTAACTTAACCTACAGTATCTCCCACTTCCTTATTCCCCTTGAATCTATGGGGCCTTTATGTTATCTTTCACTTAAAGTGACACTCCTCCCCTCTCCTAACTGCCCTGTCCCTCCTGAATAGACTGCAGCCTGGTATGGCCATCTTCCAGTCATGGTTATCATTACACCAGGTCTCCATGATGGCCACAATGTCCAGATCTGACTGTGTCATGGCTGCTTCAAGGTCTTCCATCTTGCTACTAAGGCTCTGGAAATTGGAACACATGGCTCTCCAGGATGTGCTTTCCTTCCCCTGTTTTGTTGCCATAAGCTCCCCTCCTTCCTGGGTGTTTTTTTCCCATGGTTCTCCCTGTCTTCCTCACTTATGTTGAATTCTGCCCTCTGTAGTAGTAGTAGTAGCAGTAGTAAAAGTTTTCATTTTTATTCAGGAAAGGTAGTACAATAACACCATTAGGATTATCAGTCTCATTTTCAAGGTGCTCCTGTTCACTTTGCATTTGCAATAAAACATACAGATATATAAAGACATACAGTACACACATTATACACATACAACTTAATCATTATAATTACATAATATTGCTAGTTCTTGTCTTAAAGCAGCATTCAACATGTTTAAGTTTTTTGTAGCTTGGCCAACAGTCTATCTACTCCCTTTTAAGTAGTTGTTTCTGTTTTGTCAGTCTTTGAAGCAGTGCTGTGGGGGTGGGTAGGTTTACTGCAAGTTAGCAAAGCATCCCAGAAAGATCCAAAGCATTTTTGTCTAAGCAGGATATTTGTGTTGTATTTTGGTTTTCTCTTTCTTAACTTTATTTTTATTAAAATGTTTCAGAATAAAACGTAAAATAAGAACATGCATTTCATACAATTACAACAACAATGGAGGCTGCAGAGTATGAAATTACATCCATATGTATCAGATTTTATGACATACAAATACATTTATGAAGTCATCTTTAAATATTTAGAGGTAGCAGGAAGGGACAGATAACTTAATAAAAAGAATAAGGTTTGACAGCTCCAAAATTCCATACTTATCTATACTGGCATCTGTCAGTATAAAAAGTGCTGGTTCTTCATGCTTCCTACCATAAAGTCAGTTGTACAAGTGTTGAAGGGTATTAAAAAAATATGTTTTCCCATACACTTGAGAATTACACATGCTCTCTTATGGTACAAAATCTTTTCTTTGCAGCATAATATAGAAAACCCACCACCTCCATAGTATTTCAAACTGGTCTACACAATGGTTGTCTCTTGCTGTTAATATTTCCTTTTTATAGATTTCAATGGCCAGGTCCTGCCACTGAATCAAGGTGGGGACTCTGGGAGACAGCCAATTTTTAGTAATAGCTTTCTTTGCCACTAATATAAATATATAATATATCTAGAAGCCTCCAAATTGAAGAGGAGTGACAGGGAGCCCCATAACAGGAAAAGAGGAAGGAACGAACTGTAAAGTGGAACTGAGTTCCAAATATATCTGAAATGGATTTTTACAATAAGGTCAGGAAGGGCGCCAGCACTGGGAACTCCCAGAATGTATGGCCATGAGAAGGTGGTGAAAATACATAGCCTCTCCAGCAGGAGGATACTCTGCTGAGTAAATATTTGTGCAGGACAGCTGGCACTATAACAAATCTGACCATCACTTTCCAGGCAAACTCCTTCCAGATATGCAATCATGTGGGGGAATGTAAATATTTAAGATATCTGCTCCAGTCTGTATCATCAATGGTAACATGAACATCCCTTTCCCATCTCTCCTTGAGGGTCTGGGTGGATACCATGTTCAATTAATGGAGCAGTCCATACAAATAGGATAGCATGTGTGGTAAGGGTGCAGAATTCTCTACAGGCTGCTGTATTATTTTAACCAGCAAGGGGAGTGGAGTGTCTGACCAATCGGGAGATACACTTTTTTTATAAAGGCTATAGCCTGGAAAAAATGAAACCTGTCTCCCTCCCTCAGTGGGTAATGCTGTTGAAGTTCTTCATAGATCATAAGTTTGTTATTCCATATGAAATGAGACACTAGGTGAAGGCCTATATGCTCCCAGTTTCTGAAGCCGTTGTCCATATGGGCTGGGAGAAAGGATGCTAGATATGGAAGAGAAAACAACAGCATGTGATTTTGCTTCAAGGGTGAAGAGTCCAAGAGGGACTACCAGTGTTTCAAAATATTGATTGTGAAAGGATTATTTGTTATCTATTTCAATGGTATATGAGGATTGGAGAACAGTATCTTGGTTAAATGTTGTAGATCCTCCTCCCCAAACTCCACATCCTTCCAATGTGCATGGTATCCTTTGTTTAGCCGTAAAAAAATTAAATGTAATTGTGCGGCCTTGTGGTATTGTTTGAAATCTTGTAGGGCCAGTTTCCCTTGGGCTTTTGTAAGTGTAATACTGAGAGGTGGAGCCGGGGTGGCGTGTCTACCAAATAAATCGAGAGAATCATCCATTAAGTTGTCTGAAGAAAGTCTGTAATGGGGTGATTGGCAACATCTGGGCTAGGTATAAAAAGCGAGTGAGCAGGTTCATTTGGATAGCATCTATATTTTGAATTGGGGTAGAAGAATATTCAACCACAATTGTAGGTCTTTGGTGAACTGTTGTAATAATGGGTCATAATTATAAGTGAGCAATAAGTCCACCTTCTCCATCAAATGCACTCCCAGGTATTTTAAGGAAGTGAGACCCCACTTAAAGGAGTATGTTTTTTGAGTATGTTGGGAGGGAGAGTAGTGTACCTGAAGAACTTCCATCTTAGAGATATTTAATTTATAGCCTGCTAGGCATCCAAATGTATTTAATGTCTCCCAAAGAGGGGTAAGGAGGCATCCGGTGGGGTAAGATGAAGCAAAAGATCTTCAGCATGAAGGGCTAGTTTATGTGGAGTATTCTCTAAAGTAATTCCTTTAATTTGGTCATCCTGCCTAATAGCCTGTACCAAAGGCTCTAAGTATAAGGTGAATAATAATGGAGGGAGCAGGCATCCCTGCCTGGTTCCTCTGAAAAGTGAAAATGAATTCAAAATTTGACCATTAATTTTTACATAAGCTTTAGGGTTGTCATAAAGATGTTTGATCAGAGTTATAAAAGGGGGGCATTCTCCACAGGGTGTCCATTAGAAAGGGTCATGCCACCTGGTCAAATGTGTTCTCTGCATCAAGGCTTACTAAAAGAAAGGGAATGTTCAACTGGGTGGCATGGTGTATCATGTGAAGGGTATGTTTTATATTATCTTGGGTCTGTCAGGTGGTTATAAATCCTGTTTGATCTCCATCTATTAAAGATGGCAGGAGATTTTCTAGTAGTTTGGCTATAATACTGGTAAACAATTTGTAATTGATGTTTAAAACTGAAATTGGGTGGTAGGATGAGCAGTATGTGCCATCCTTACCCGAGTATCAATGACATGGTAGCTAGTTTCCAGGTCAGTGGGGTCTGTCCACCCCAAACACCTCCCCACATGCCTCCAACAGGGTATTAATAATAGTTCCTTAAAATGTTTACAAAATTTGCCCTTATACCCATCAGGACCTGGGCTTTCAGTTATTTGTAACCCTGCTATTACTTTGTTAAGCTCAGATGCAGTAATGGGGATGGTTAGAGAGCTAGTTTGTATTGGGGAGACCTTGGGTAGGTGTAGGCCTGCTAAATATGTGTGAGTATGCTGGGGGGCAGACGTATCCCCCGCTGAGTATAGATTCTGATAATAGGCCTGAAATACTCTGAAGATGTTTTACCATTCCCTCTGCTAGAGGGTCTCTTATTTGGCAAATGGTCACTTGTATAATTTTTTGCCAAGATACAGGCTGCATGGGAGCCTCTGTTATAGTACTTTTGTTTTAATAGCTGCAACGCAAGTTCCATCTTAGTATCTAGTATTTCTTGTACCTTCTTTCTAGTAGCTGTGAGGAGGGGAGCTGCACTCCAATTTCCCCCAGCATGTATACCCTGAAGGTCTTTCATTTGTTTCTGCAGGGCCTCTAACAGTTCCATTTGAGTGTTCTCATAGTGAGAGAAGAATTTGAGATGCTCACCCCTCAAAACAGCTTTAATTGTATCTCAGAGTGTCCCCCTGAAGACCTCATCTGTGTCATTGTCTGCTATAATCTGAGGGAGTCTTTATTCTATCATTTTCTTAAAGGTAGTTAAGTAAATAATTATTAAATCTCCAGAGGGATTTCCCCAGTTGTGGGCCCTGATCGAAAGATAATAGCACCGGGGCATGGTCAGACTGAAGTATCAGAAGAAGGCTACAGTCCTGTAATAAGTACTGAAATTATTTAGAAATATGACAGAGGTCTATTCTGGAATAGAGGTGGTGCAGAGCGAAATAGTGTGTGTATGCCCTATCTAGTGGGAGTAAAGTTCATAACGCACCCACCCATCTCATTTCTTTGAAAAAGGAGTGGACTACTTTCTGAGCTCCAGATCTCCTCAGAGATTAGGGTTAGTGGTATCCTTATGATCAAAGATAATAGTATAGTCCCCTCCCAGTAATAAAATACCTTGTTGAAATTCTGTTATTTTCCTAAATATGGAGCAAGCTAATCCCATTGTGATGCCTTGGGGGAGATAGATGCTGGCCAGGGTGACAGTTCTGCCTAGGTATGTACCTCTCAAGAGGGCTAAGCATCCTTCTGGGTCTGTGTAGCTGTCAGTTTTCTCTTTCTTGTTCAACAGTTTTGATCTGTAGTAATTTCTCATTTTTTGGTTCGCTATAAGTGTGTGCCTGCAGCAAACATCTTGCAAAGATAGTGCCTTTTAAGGGGTGTGACACTGTCTGTCCAATGCAGAGCGGTGTTTAAGGAGTGAGTCAGTTCCACAGCAATCATCTTTCAGACTGATAATGATGGAGTTTTGACTTGCTGGGCTGAGACAGCATGAACTTGAAAAGAAATAGCCGACCTGATCCTGGATCAGCTCTTTCCTTTGAGCTATGCAGCAGAGCAGATCTGTCTGATCTGCCTGGAGTTTCAAACATCCAGGGGCTCAGGCCAGCTGTGACAGAAAAAAAACGTATGTGTGTGTGTGTGTGTGTCTCAATGCATAGCTCTGCAGATGTATCCTAGCTGTACTAACCATCTTCAAATGCAAATAACTTTAAAATGAAACATGATAGCATGGTAATGTGAGCATGAAAGTTGTTCAGCACAAACATATCTACAAAATGAGTGGTGTTTCATTTATAGATACATTTTATTTTATTTATAATTAGCAAACAAAATGCAGAAAATTCATTTTTGTTTTCACTTTTTCAACACACAAAAGCGGATAACTTTAAAACAAAAAATTATAGCATGGTACTGTCTGCAGGACATTTGTTCAGCACAAAAATATCTACAAAATGATCGGTGCATCATGTACATATACCTTTTATTTTTTTTATAAGTAACAAAAAACAGCAGCAAATTCAATGTTTTTTCTCTTTTTGCAACAAACAAATGCAAATAGCTTTAAAATGAAAAATTATAGCATGGTATGTTGAGCACCAAAGTTGTTCAGCACAAACATATCTACCAAATGAGTGGTGTTTCATTTATAGATACCATTTAGATTTTTTTTAAATCAGCACAAAATGGCAGGGAATTCCATTTTTTTTTTCACTTTTTTGAGATATGGCATATCCCTTATATATTATTTGTTGAAAACTCCATTAATGCTTCACTTTGTGTTGCTATTAAAGTGATAAAAGTATGGAAATGCGATGTTAGGGTTTTCAACAGTAACTCCACATTCCCCACAAGCAGCCAAAGGCAGCAAGCCAAAATAATCAACCACAGACATTTGTCATCAGCTAAGACAAAGAACATACAATTCTTTCCACATGACACAAGAGACATCTATCATCATGGTCCAGCACTTCTCTAGCCATGAATACACATGCACACTTGCACACCACCTGGAAAGTGCAGCAAAAAAATTCCCACGGGATCACATTGTAAATTGTATGTAAGCAAAAACACAAGGCAAGATGTGTGTCAATGCACAATTGCTGCATGCACCAGCTGGGTTGTGTGGCATAAGGTGCAGCTAGGTGACTTGAACCACATGGGAAGTGCAGAATATAATTTGCATAAGAGTACATAAAAATGTTTTTTTTATATATGTATAGATTTTTTGCCTGGATTTTTTCCCCATTTTTCACCCATCCTTGTACCTCAGCCACATGTGCACATGTGGAGGCATGCACATGCCATATCTTGAGGTACCCTCCTGCTAGCTGCCACCGCTCATGCCTATGCTGACCATGGGACCTCCACTCAATGGCAGCAGAACTAGGGGGGATGACAACCACCTGCTAGAGGAGAGCTGCCTTTCAGCTGCTCAATCCTGCTCTCACCCTCCCTTCCCCTCCATGCTAGCTCCTTGATGGCCTGAGTCCATTCCTAAACCCAGGTCACAAGTATGGTGCACGGTAAGGTGCCTGGCACCTCAGACCTCTGTACCACTGCACCAGCCATACATTAAAAGTTTTAAGTGATCAATACCACATGGCAGGGTGTGTGGCAAGGCTAAATTGCTGCATGCTCCAGGTGGGTTGTGAGGTATGAGGTAAAGCTGAGTGTCTTCAAGCACCTGGGAAGTGCAAAATAAAATTCCTATAGGATCACACTGTAAATTGTAAGTAAGCAATGATACACAACAGGGTGTGTGATAATGCTAAATTACTGTACCTCTCAGGTGAGTTGTGAGATGAGTTGTGAGGCGCGAGGTGCAGCTGAGTGCCATCAACCATGTGAAAAGTGTGAATGTCTTCATTCAGGTGCCAAAGGCACCTATGCTGCCATGGAAGTGCATGTTAAGGATGTGGGAGAGTCAGCAGGTGGCTGCTCTGAGGAGCACCAGACCCCTGTATTCTTGACCCAGAAACAGAGATAAATTTCCAACTTAAATGGAACTTAGATGAATGACACAAAATGAAACCAAAGAAAAGTAAATGGCAGCAAACTGAGATGTAGTTCTAGGTAGTATGGAGAAGGCACTTTTCATGTGCGCTGACTAAATGCACGGAAGAAAAGGAAGTGTTGGTGGGTGACTGCATGAGAAATGCAGTGTGCCCTAGATCACTTTGCCTGACAACATAAAGTGGGAATACGAGAATCTGTGGCTCACACTGTCGTTGCGAGTCAGCAATGACAAAGTAGGGGAAAATAGAAATGGAAACATTAAGCATACATCAGTTTTGCATCCCCCCCCCCATTCAGAAGGCAGGAGGTGGGGTCTATTTGAAAAGTAAATTGAGGTTTGGTTAATTGGAGGAGAGGGATCCTCAGATTGTTTCTGACACCCGTGCCCCTGTACACATCACACCTGCCACGGACGGAACTGACAAGCAGTTTCTGATGCACCAGCTTCCCCCCAAGCCCCATTTAATCTGCCCAAGCCTGTTTAGTTATGGGGCAGTGCCCCATCACAGCATTAGCCATTTCCCAAGAGTTCCATGACCATGTCCAAACCCTGTTTACAGGCTGTCTCAGTCTGACTAATATTTCCATGTGGCCTCCTGCTGAGATGCATTATAACCCAGCCTCATCTCAGTAATTCCTATTTCATAAGTGTAATTCTGCTACAGCACTTGTTTGCGTGCATTTACTCTCCACTCCCTGTTCCTTGTCTGTCATGCACGGGTATCAGAAACAATCTTGGGATCCCTCTCCTCTAATTAACCAAACTGTCCCATTTGTTATGCAAAGAGGGTTAAAAATGAGGATCTATTTTATCCTCTCCTATTTTACCACTTGCCTGTCTGACTGTGCAATCACATTTTTCTTGTGGCACCTAGAAAATGGCCACTTCAGTGGTTCCGCATTTTCAGTTCCCTTTGTTAGCTCCCTTCTTTCTTTCTTTCTTTCTTTCTTTCTTTCTTTCTTTCTTTCTTTCTTTCTTTCTTTCTTTCTTTCTTTCTTTCTTTCTTTCTTTCTTCTCTTCAATTTAAAAAAGTATATACACCTTAATGTGAAATTGGGAATCCCTTGGTTTGCAAATACTGTATATATAATTATATTGTTTAATGACTGCAGAAAGCTGTTAGAGGAGAAGGTACTCTGGAGCACAGAGGGTTGACCTTAAGAGGTAGTTGACCTCTTCAAGCTTGTTTACAGAATTTTTAACAAGAAACCAACTCTGAGACAAAAAGTGTTATTTTTTTTTGCACCTGTTGGGACTGGATGTGCTCTTCAGGTGGATCTAAAGAAGGCGATTGACAAAGTTTTTATACATTTTGTGAAAAACTGGAAATGAAACTTACAAGAACAGGATGCACAGTTTAAACTGCCAGGAAAAGACATCTTATAAAAGAAAGCAATGTTTTGTTGATAGAGAAACTGAGATTTAAATTGAGAGAGACTCTCAGATGTAGGATTTTTTGTTTATACTGCCTTTAGGAATAGTAGGTAACATGTACAATTTTATTTTTCTATTTTGTTGTTATTAATGATAATGATAATAATAATAATAATAATAAAAAGATGCTAGTTGTGAATTGTATATTCTCTTGGTCTGCCAGTGTTTCCTGACCTATGCCTCCATGATAGCTGGTGTCAGAAAAAGTAGGATTTATGCCATACATACTCTATGCCAGGAGTTTTGTGCATGGGTATTAGACCTGGTCCATGGAAGCACAGAAGAAAGGCATGGATCCTGCAACAGCAAACCCAGGAGTGGTTACCAGAAGAATGACAGACAAACTAGAAGCAGAAACAGAAGTCCAAACTGAAACTGTATACCCAGAACTGGTGTTGAAAGAAGAAAAACATGCAGGGACAGAACATGAAAGTATATCTGCCTTTTTCAAATGCTTGGCTATACCACAGGGAGACTGAGAAACAGAGAAGAGATGAGATACAGTGACAGGAGCAGCAGTGGCTGGATGCCTTGCAAGTGATCAAAGCTGGAGGATCTGGCACAGGTCCAGCAGTGTAACAAAACACAAACAACTTAAAAGACATTAAACTTACAAAGCTGTGTGCCTCAGATGATATTGAAGCATACCTGTCAACTTTTGAAAGGGTTGCCAGAGCCTGCCAATGGCAAAACTGCAATGGGCAATCAGGCTGATACCTTACTTATAGGTAAAGACCAATTTTCCTAGAGCAATATGAGCATTGCACAGTCAGAAAACTACAACCTTGTGAAAAGAGAAATCCTTAAAAGATATGACATCTCAGAAGAGACATACAGGCAGAGATTCTGGTCCCTGAAGTACCACTCAGTCAACAACCTTCAAGAAGCCTTCAGCCAGCTGAGAGAATATCCCATTAAATGGCTCCAACTAGGAGTCAAATAGTCCCACAGATCATCAGCATATCTGCAGTGGAGCAATTCAACATCCTTCCTACAGACGTACAGCTTTGGGTAAAAGATCACTGATCAGAAAGTGAGGAAAAGGCTGTTTCTTTGGCAGAGGACTATCAGATGGCCACACAGAAACTGAAGCAGTGAAGTAATAGCGAAGGAACATTAAGACCATATTTTTCCTAATTTAACTTTGGATCATATAAGAACCGATAGGTGTAAGAAATCTGCACCCAAATACTTTATTTTCTATAACTGTAGTAAGACAGGCCATATTGCAAGAAACAATCATAAAAATAAAAAAGTAGTAGTAAAAAAGATTTATTTTTATACAGGTTAATACTTTAGGTCCAAGGACCTATTTTCAGAGTAGTCCTATTTCACATTCATACAGTTACAAAGCACGTATAGTTTTACAAAAAAACACAGACAAAAATAATAACATTTTCCTAAAACTTTCCATTTTAGCCATAACGAGGCATCAACAATACAATGCATTAATCACAACCATCATACAAAC
Organism: Neoceratodus forsteri; assembly: GCA_016271365.2. Lineage (NCBI taxonomy): Eukaryota > Metazoa > Chordata > Ceratodontiformes > Ceratodontidae > Neoceratodus > Neoceratodus forsteri. Next base: position 507,181,292 of record JADMNL010000023.1, on the reverse strand, counting down.
ATAAAGAAGGTTAAGATATTAATAGATTTACCTAAAAGGGGAAAAAACAAAAAATTATATTTCTTCCGCAACATACAGATATTATTTGCAGGTACATTGTACAATATAGTTTTCATTCAATCTAGATTTAAATAGAGGTAATTTTTCAAAATTTTTTATATGTGGTGGAATCTCATTCCATGTTTTGGCAGCCTAGACTTATCATTTCATACTTCCATATCTAGTTTTCATTTTCGGAAAGTTTATTCCCCTAAATTTGACTTCCCTTAGTATATGTTGATTTAACTCACAACCAAATTTGATATCCATATTTCCCCTAATTAGTCTATTTTTAACTTTAAATAAAAAGATAGAATATTGTTTTTTATATCAGATATTCAAGCTACCCCATTTCAACTTTCCATACATGGAACAATGATGGGTGTTATAAATACAATTAAGGGTAAACCTTGCCATCCTGTTACATGATTTAACCAGTTTGTCCAGGTGAATTTGTTCAGCAAGGTTATAAACCAAATTGCCATATTCCAGCATGGGCAATATAAGTTGGATAGTGTTTTTTTTTTTTTCTCACAACTGAATGTTTAATATCTGGGAAGACCTACGCAATGCTGCAATCCTGTTGTTTACCTTTTTAGACACACTATTTATGTGGTCAGAGAAGGTCAAGGAGCTGTCTATTAATACTCCCAAGTATTTACTGTATATGATTTTATGGTAACTAATTGTTTACCACTTCTTGTTATTATTCCTTTTTCAGTTTTTATTTTCTTTCTAACCCCTTTTTGCCTTTTACTAAAGTACATTACTTGTGTTTTCTTTTCACTCAATACCAATTTGGAAATCAAAAACCATTCTTGAAGGACATCAAAATCGGCTTGCAGCTTCATCAGCATTTCTTCTTGGGTTTTTGCTGATGCCAATAATACAGTATCATCTGCATAGAGACAGATATGAGTATTTTTTTATATGAAGTGGCAGGTCATTCACATATATCAAGAACATTAGTTGCCCCAGGATTGATCCCTGGGGTACACCTCTCATAATATTACCTTTTTCCGAATAATGATTACCTATTTTGACTAATTGCTTCCTATTTCCTAAATAAGATGCAAACCATTTCAGGGTCTTTGGAGCGATCCCAATCCTCCCTATCCTCTCAAACAGCAACTGGTGGTCCACGAAGTCAAAGGCTTTGGACAGGTCAATGGACACCACACCCATGGACTCTCACCCCCCATCTAAGGCCATAGCCAATTTATCTACAAAGTCCATGAGCATGGTGCTCATTGAATAACCAGCCCTAAAGCCATGTTGGAATTCAGCGAGTTTGGAATATTTTTCCAGATACTCATACAATTGGATATATACCATTCGTGCCATTACTTTTGAGAGGATAGGGAGGACCACTATCGGCCTATAGTTAGAGGGGTCATTTGCATTTTCACCTTTAAAAATGGGTACGATTTTAGCTAAATCTGACTTTCGCAAATTGGGCAAGTATTTAACAGATGTCAAGGAGAGACTTATAGATTCAGGAAGCAAACAGACCCTGGTGCATGTTGAAGTGCTGGGAAAGGACTGTGCAACATAAACTTCTAAATTAAATTGTGTATGCCCGCAGTGATTGGCATCAGAGGAGCATCTTTTTCAAGTAAAATTCAGTCAAGAGTCTCAGATATGGATTGAAACTGCAGCAGGACCTAATAAAGCAAAATGATCCAGCCTCCAGAGAAGGCTCCCGGTGGCCACTCTGTTTTGTGTGTTAACCAGTGGACACACACTGATGTCTCTGTCTTCTGTAGAACCAGGGACTTTGCATCACTACTCTGCAGGGCAGCTCTCCAGTCCTTCACCACCTCCTGCAGGCTGGTATTCTCATCTTACAGTTTCTCAACCCTGTCTTCGCCTCCTTCAGGGCAAAGACTGCCTCATAGCATTCCTGGGAGCAGTCAGGCAATTGATTGAAGGGGAAGCTGCCAGCTTATTGACTCTGCTGCATCACCAAACAGGGAACTCCTCAGGCAGATCTGTGCCTCGGTGTGCTTGCTCTCCTTTAGCACAGGCAAGCAGCCCCCTCACAGTTGCAGCCAGCCTTGGTGCTGAAATATCCACAGAGATTTGCATGGAACTGCAAGAATGTCAGCTCTGCAGGCAGCTAATCCAGGACACTGGTGCACTCCTCTGCCTCCTGCAACAGTCCCAGCACCTCACAGAGTATCCTGAAGTCCTCCCTGGGCACCTTGTCCTCCTCTCACTGTTCAGGTGATGGATGATCTCCCGTAGGTATTAATCCAGACCAGTGGCCAGCATGATGATCTTATTCCCCACCCTACAATCCAGTCTGTAATGATATGCCACTGTTCTAATTATCCACTGAGTTCTGTCGGTTGGCTTACTGTAGACAAGGAACCTGGGGGCTGCTTTGTTGTGCTAATTTTACCTGTCTGAATTGAAATGTATCTGCATTTGGTGGGTGCATGGGAAGCCAAGGTGGAAAATAAAAGTATTCTGGGGAAGGGGGGAGAGAGAGAGAAAGAAAGGGGGAGGTAGTAGACTGATTCATGCATACTGCATGTGCTTCAACTCCACTAGGTGGATATGGTACAAACATTTGTGATTTGTTCGGTATCTGGTCATACCCCCAGATCCCCTTTTTTCTCTCCCCTCCTCCTCCTCCTTCTCCCATTTGCAATATGTCAGCATAGCTCTTGCTATGTAGCTATATATGTGGGAAATGGTGTTTCCTATATGAAAAAGCAGTCTGTAAATAGTAACACCATCTAGATGTAATGTCAGATATTGACACTGCAGTGTCAGATCCCTCTAATGTTGAAAAATAGTAACATCAGCACCCTAAGGTGAAAATCTGTTTAACCTCAGAACTAACAAACATGTCTCTTTAGCTGAATGGTTAGAGCTGCTGCCTCCAAGAGTCTGTGCCCCAAATTCAGTTTCCATCAAAGTGTTCTAGGTGAGTTTCATCAGCTGTAGCAACAAACATAATGAGATAATTACCATTTGTTATCAGAGGATGGTGGGTACAGCTGTATTGTCTTCTATGTGGCAAACATACTGCATGCAGTAATCAGATTGCTTAATGTTTTCAGACTCCTATGTTTATATTTTCTCTTCTTTTAAATAAATGGGGATTTAAAGGCCAATGTTTTACAAACTACACAGAGAACTAAAAAAAAACACTTGAAGACTATATTAAATCTACATTAATGTGCCAAAGGTCTACAACATAAAATTCAATGAAGTGGTGGCAGGTATTTAATTTAACATCATTAACAAATGTGAAGGCTTACTGCGGTGCTCTGCATTAATTTGCATAACTAATTAGCATATTTCAGCAGCATACAATTCCTTACTTTTTATGTCAAAATGAATCATAATGGTTAGACTTTCTTTTCAGTTGCTGCAACATTATGATGTTCCTTTACCACCAGGAAGGCAAATGTACAGTATTTACCAGAATAAAAACAAAGCATATTTATTTACAACAGATTTAGCCCAGAATAGCTTAGCTGAGATGCAGCATCTCATTTCCATTGTGGTCCTGTTTCTACCATTTCCTTAGCTGGGTGCACTAGAAAAATGAGAGGTTAAGTGACCTACTGAAGGTTACACAATGAGTATTTAGCTTTAGTGGGCTTCACCTGTAATCTAACAAAGGTAATCTATTCAGGGATGAAAACTATAAATCTGAAAATCTCATAATAGTAGAATGTGCAGACTAAAAATAACAGATGGACATGATAAGAAATGCTTTTCAGCGCCTTGTACTCTATGGTAAAACATTAATGGTGCAGTAAATGTAGATTTAAAAACACAATGATAGGATGAATTACAAGCTATCTGGGTATTTGTTGGCAGGAAATAATGGGAAGCCATTGACCTTGATCTGTCATTATTTTCGTCATGGCCTACCATTATCTGGCATGTACAAGAATAAGGCATGAGCAGCCATACACAAGGCCATGTTTCCATTGAGGGGTTGAGATGACATCATATGGACCTTAACAGCAAAGCTCAAGAGGTCCATGTTGTCATCTTGACCTTGAGATGGAAAAACAGCCCAAGCTGGGTATGGTTGCCCATGTTTTATTTTTTAGAGTATAGTGATGAACATTTTTGTTTATATACAGTAGTAAGTAAATCCATCTGTGACCCTACCTGCTACATTTCATCCCGCATAGGCAGTAACCATCTTACAGATAAATTATGTCAATAGGAAGGGGCTTTAGAGAAGATAGCCACACACAGTACCTTTTTGTGACCTTTGAACTGTGAACAACTTTGTATGACCTTTGACCTGTGCACGTTTTATCATCTTTGAGCTGTGCACAACAACTTTTGAAAAAGCACAACAAGGATGTTGAGTGTATTGAAAACATGCACAACACTTAACCATTTACTATTGAAACATAGAACTTGTCAGCAGAAAAAAAAATTGGTTGATCCAGTCTGCCCTGTTATAGCTTTGCCTGGGACCTATGGTCTAGTGAGGTTTATTGCCCTCATCACCCCTGCCCCCCTCACCTTACTCTATTCCATCTGTGTAACTGTTAAGCCTTTTGCTTGGTTCCAGCCATGCTTGAAACCATAATGGTTTTTGCTCCCACCACCTCTGCTGGTAGACTGTTCCATGGGTCAACCACTCTCTCTGTAAAATAAAACTTTCTTGCATCCCTCTTGTCTCTTTCCCTGATAATCTGACTGACATTTAGTGATCATTGTCATGGCCAACCATGCTAAAGCATGACTCCAGAGCATGGTAAAGCAGCATGTATTGTAATTATGAATACTGATTTCAAAATAAAGTTATTCAAACTACAGCTAGTCTCTTCTTAAGCTGAAAACAGAAAATATTAATAATTGCGCTAAAAAATCTTGAGTTGTCACTTTTTGTTTCTCATGTACTTTGCCTCTATGTTTCTCTCACTAGAGAATTTTCTGTATAACAATACAAGTGATCTGTGCACTTGTCTCAAATGGTACAGAGAAAATTGTACAAAAACCTTGTGCCATCCTGCCGCTTAAATAAATGGATTTCTTCTACTGTATAAGGTTAAACACAGACAAACTACAAGTGCATGGTTAGATAGTCAGTGTGTGCCAAAGATCGGTGAAGAGAAATGTGGAGCACAAACAGGCAGCATTCATTTGAAAAGAATTAAAAAAAACTTAAGTAGATACAAATAAACACATGTTTTAGCTGGATCAGGACTTTGAAACAGGGCAACTTAAAAAACCCAGGTACTTGGCATCTAAGAGTGATCTACTCCCTACTGCTGATTAGTATACCCTGATCTATTCTTGTTCCCCCGATCCATACAATATGCCCACCCTTCCTTTACTGCTTCCCCTCCTTCTCATTCTTCTATCAATTTTATCTACCTCAGCTCTGCATTCTCCTCCATCTAATAAACCTTTCTCACCTTTCCCTTCCTCTCTCCCAGCCCCTACCTTTATCCTTACCATAACTTCTACATCCCCTCAAATACTCTGGTCTCACTTCCCTCACCTCCCCCCTGCTACTCTATTCTCAGCACCTAGCCACCTAGCTTTCCTTTGCCTCTTTATCTTCATCTAAGCTGCCCCAACTCCAATACTTCCCAGATCCTTGGCTCATCACAAATGCCCTAAACTCCCACTCCCTCATAATAGCACTCCTCTTACTCGCACCAGGAAATGTTCATCCCCATCCTGTCCCCACTACACCCACCTCTGCCAGTTGCAATCTTCTGTTCTCCCCAAGGGCCAGAAAATCCTCCACTTAAACATCTGCAGTCTCATCTCAAAAATTGACCTTTTACATCCTATGGTAATCTCCCTCACACCTGATATTCTAATTTTAATGGAAACTTGGTTAAACACTAAAATACCTGATCTCGCCTTAATATCCCAGGTTATTCCACAATCAGGCAGGATAGAATTGGTAGGGGTGGTGGAGTAGCCATGTATATCCTGTCCCCAAGTCAGTTCACAACCATTCTATCATCCTCATTACCCTCCGCCTATGAAACACTTTATTAAACATTACCTTGCCTTTTTTCCTCCCATTTTATAGCTGGCATCTGCTGTTGACCTGGTTTCAATGCATCCGACACTTCAGATCACATTACCTTCATAACCTCCCTCTCACATAAAGGCGAGCTATACATCCTGGATGATGCAAACCTAAACTGGCTATCACCAACAACTACCAAGATAAATAATGACATCACAGCTCTCAATCTTTCCCAACTCATCATGGAACCTACCCACCTAAATCATAAAACCCTTAACCACTCCCTGATAGACTGGGATCTCACCTCTCATCTCCACTAAGTCATTGAATCAAGCATCCTCCCAAATGCTCTCAGTGATCATCACCCAATCTTCGTTGTCAGGAAAGTTAATAGATCAGAACCAGCACACAAAATTCTGCAACTCCACTCATTCAGCTCCTTAAACCTTAATCCCCTTTTTAATGAACTGGCCAACTCCAATTGGTCCCCTATTGCCTTTGACCCTTCCATTGACCAAGCCGTTACTTATTTTAAAGATAAATTTCTAACTACATGGAACTTCTACACTCCATTCAAATGCACTATAGTTCCTGGAAACCATCATCCCTGGTTCTCTACCAAGTTACTGACCTGTCTCAGGGAGTGAGACAAAGCTTGGAGGAAACATAAGGCCTCCCAGCTACCCCCAAACTATGCTAGATATCGCATGTAAAAGAGCAACTGACACCACTCTGGCCAAAAGTGCTACATTGCATAATTAGAATAAGCATACCCCCAGTAAATCTCATACCAAAAACTAGATGCCTACTTTACTTCATTTTAAAATTATGAGCGATTTTGTAACCCTGATTTCACTACCTGTTCAAAAAAACCTGTTTCATGCATGTGCCTTGGGAGGAGGTTTTTTTGTATGTGTTGGGAGGATTGGTGTTTGAGTGGGGGGTTGGGGTATTGTTGTCGTTTTATTGGGTTTTATAATTAGTAGGGATTAGGTTGGGGGGTTATTGCAGGGTAAGTTTTAATTGTATATGATGGGACATTTATTCCTTTGTTGTGAACATTTATATTGTATGTCCTGGTTGACATTTGCTCTGCTGAAAATTAATAAAGTTTAAATGGGAAAAAAAAAAAACCTGTTTCAGTGAAGAGCTGCTGAAAATGTCATCTTAAGAACTCACAGTCTAGTACTCCCTGTCAGCAAGCTTATATGACATGCTTCTCCACAGTTGTAAAGATCATGTGCAGTGGTTTTCACAAGGAAAACAGGCAGCACCATTGGGTCTATGGGATAACGGCGAACACCTAAAAGCGATCACTGTTATCGCACAGTCAGAGTGCCGAAAACATTTTGGGCACTCTGACAACCCCAGTGCACAGGACAGCAGCACCAGGAGAGTTTTATTAATGCTTTCTGTGGGGGGCTGTGTTCCCCCCCCACACACACACCCTCGTGGGGCTTTTGCCCCCCGCACTCCCTAATTACTGATTCTCAACTCCGGGGGTTGTGCATGTCGAGGGTGAAAGCATTAAAAAATAAAGGTTCGGGCCGGGAGCAATAAAATCACACCAGCACCCAGACCCAAACTCCGTACCTCACCCACCCCAACTACTTGCCAACCCCTGACACCATGACGCAGCTTGGTCATCCACCACAGCGCCACCCCCTGCACCATCCCCTATAGCCCCTCCTCCCCCTCCCAGCCCACTCTCACCATGCTCACTCCCCCCGGTGTGTGCGTACACATGCCCACATCCTGTTGCCCAGTTTGCCCACCCCCCTCATCCTGTCACCCTACCCTCCCATTGCCATGAGGAACTGCACCAGGAAGGAGTTGCCGTTGCGGATGGCACCCATTCTCATGCACCTACCTCACAGGATACCAGCACCATTCAATAAACTTTGCTTTAAAAACTAAGTGTGTTTCAGGTTTTGTAACAAAGCTGAAATTTTTTTGTAGAGTGCCTTTTTGTTTTGAACCTTTTTTCCAGAGTTGTTTTGACCTACATTCAGTGGCTCCAGGGTTGCTGGCTGCTGAGTCAGCATGCCTCCAGGCTGCTGATGCCATTTGGAGTGCTACTGTACTGTGCCTGTTAGGAAGTTGTATTACTGCTAGTTTTGTAATGTCGGTAACTTCACTGCTGTTTGTCAGTGTCTGCTGTACAAATGTTTTAATAAGGACCTTATATGTGTTAATTCCTGTTATGAGTGGAAATGTTAGCTCTGGTAAAATGATAATTTTAATTTAGAGTAGAACATAGATGAGCCTGAATGTAGGTCAAAAACAGCCTGACAGAGAGAACACATCGGGCTGGCTAAATTAGACACTCCTAGTAAGGTTTCAAAATAGCATTACATCTCCCACCCCCATTGACAAGAAGATGGAATGATTGTTTTAAAGTGTTATCCTTAGAAATTGCATCAACTGAATGATAGGTGTGAATGATCTCAGCCTTTCACCACATCAGAAACACATTCAGTCTGCAAACCTCACAACAGTGTGCTATGACCCAGCATCCAGCAACTCTGGAAAAAAGGACCTCAACAAAAAGGCACCCCAAAGAAGTTGTCAGCTTTGTTAGTAAACCTGAAATGCACATAGTTTTTAAATCAATGTTTATTGAATGGTGCTGCCTGTTTTACTTGCAAAAACAATTTCACATACTCTTTAGAACTTTGGAAACACAGGTCCTATAAGCCTGCTGACAGGGAGTACTAGACTGTGAGTTCCTGAGATGACATCATCAGCAGCTCTTCACTGACACATACTTTTTTGAACAGGTAGTGAAATCAGGGTTACAAAATAGCTCATACCTTTAAAATGAAGTAACTTAGAAATCTAGTTTTTGGTATGAGATTTACTGGGGTTATGCTTTTTCTAATTCTGCAATGTAGCAGAAGTGGTGTCAGTTGCTCTTTAAGAAATGCCTGCACAAAAGCTACCAGATTTACCAAGTCTGAATATTTTAAATCATCTTTTCTCAAAAACATCAACTACCCTTCCAAATTCTGAAAAGTGGTTCATGCTCTATTCTGCCCCTTCACATCCACCCCCCCCATGCTTAACATAAATAACTCATTGGTCTCTGAACCATGAACAGTGGCTTAGGAGTTTAGTGCCTATTATAATTCCTGTGCCACAGCACTTTGAAAATCCTTCCCCTCTAACCTCCCCATCCTCTCACACCCAGCACCCAACCCCTCCATGCCCACCCTTCCTTCTCCTTTTCTGCTGTCTCCCCAAAGGAAACACTAATGACCCTTTTCACTCTTAATCCTTCTAATGGCTCATCTGGATGACCTTGACCCTAAACTCCTCTACGTTTCAGCTTCTGCTATAGCCTACCCTCTCTCCTTAATCCTAAATCTCTCTTTCTCGTCCTCATCTGCCCCTTCATCCTAGAAACATGCAATGGTCTTCCCTCTCCCAAAGGGTGGTGACCCCTCCTCCCATGCAGATTTTCACCCTATCTCCCTCCTCCCTGCCCTTGCTAAGCTCTAAGAACACCTGGTCCTCTCTCAACTAACCTACTTCCTCGATTGCTCTTCCTTTTTGCACCCCATTCCAATATGGCTTTCAGAAGAACCACTCCACTACCACCTCCCTACTCAGGCTTGCTGACTTCATCCTCACCGGGTTGGATAATTGCCTCATTACCTCTGCCAACTTTGTTGACCTAGCCAAGGCTTTCAACACAGTATCCCATGCCCTACTTCTTGACTCCCTTATGGCTGCTGGGTTGTCTGCTTCTGCCCAAAACTGGTTTAGAGTTTGCCTCTCAGGCAGAACACAATCAGTCAAGATCCAGCATACAATTCCCCCCCATCCTATTTCCACAGGAGTCACACAAGACTCAGTGCTTGGACCCATTCTCCTCTCCATCTTCCTAAATGACTTGTTCACAGTTTGCTCCCCCTCCTCTTCTATTCATATGTATACCTATGACACTGTCCTGTACCAATTACCTTTCACCATGACTTCCACCAGGTTCAGTTATGGTTTGCCTCACATCAACTATTTCTAAATGCCAAAAAGACTGTCTCCATGACCTTTGGCAGTAGGCAGAGACTCTCTGGGCTCCTCTCTTTACCTTCTTTCTATACCCTTGATGGGACAATCCTAGAGGACACCTCCTTATTCAGATACCTTGGGGTTTGATTGGACTAACATCTCAACTTCTTTGGCCACATTGACGCCATCCTGAAAAAACTGTACTGCAAGATTGGTGCCTTATTCAGGAAACGTAGTTGCATCCCACCTGTGGCTCTGTGTGAACTAGTCCAGAAGATGATCCTCCCCATTTTTGACTACTGTGATGTAGCCTATGGTGCAGCTCCCAAATCCTCCCTAACCAGATTGGACACTCTCTTTAACTCCTTCTGTCATTTTGCTCTTAATGCTCCATCATGTAATTATCACTGAGACCTCTACCATGCCCTGTGCCTTCCCCGCTTGCCAACAGGTGCCACACTCATTATGCCAAACTCACTTCTAAATTTTGGTTAAAAGAACTTCCCTCCTACCTTTCATGCTCACTCTTTTCCCCCATCCCCCTCCCAATCCTTCAGATCCTCTGACACTAGCACTTTGTTGCCCCCCCGTTGAACCACTCTCATCAGTCAGTCAGGCTTCACCCATCATTTCCCACAAATCTGGAACTCCCCCCAAATATGGCACTCCTTCTCCTCCTACTCCCTTGCCTCTGCCTTACATAACTTTCTCTCATCTAACTGCTAAGCTTTAACTCTCTTTAACTGTCCTCCTATACCTCTGCTCCTCTCCATGACTCACATCCCCTATTAAACCTTCCTCCCCAAGCCTGCTTCTTGGTATGCTCTCCTTTCCCTTCACTACTTACCCCCTCACTCCTACCCTTAACTTTCTTCCATTACCAACTTGCCCCTGCTTAGTTTTGACCTCTGGCAGAGTTCTCAGTATCCTGGAGGGGTATAGCACTGGGTAAGCCCCCTCATTCCCTTCCCCTCCCAGCCCCCTCTCTCCTTTCTACCCAACTTTGTTGCCCTTAAGCAAGATGGCGGCCATGCTGGGCTAGTCCACAAGAGCTATTGTACCAGTTTTCATTTTTATTTAGTTTGTTTGTTTTGAAATAAGTCATTTGTTTTAGTTTTCTTTTGTTTTTAGTTAGTATAATCAATTTTGGCAGTCAGTTAGGGAAAATTGAGTGAATTAGTAAGGATTGAGTGGCGTGTCGGGCTTAGAGAGGGTTTTTTCTTTGAGAGCTTAAACGGAGCTTAAACAGAGTTACGAAATCCTTTTTTTAGTATGTTCTTCCTGCTTCATCCAGTGCTTAAGATATTGCACTGGATGTTTATCGTAAAATCTGGAGGTTTGATTAATTTGTCGGTTCTCTTACCTGCCTGGAATACTGTGAATGACTAGGAGGAGATTCGGGGAGCAAAGGAAGAGATTCAGAGAGGAGATTTGACATTCTGAAGGAAGGCACTACAGCGGTGTTTTTACAGAGAATTGGACTGTGCACAAGTTGTTTGGTGGTCTGACTGAAACAGAGTGGTACCGACCACTGTTATGGAAGAGCTGTGGGTGGGGAAGTCCCTTAGTCCCTAACTCAAAGAAGCTGACTTTTTGAACCTGAGGACTCTGCGGAGAATCAGAGTCTCCTTGTGGCTGAATCAAAGTTGAATCAGTATTGCTGCTGTGGAAAACCATGAGTAGCGAGGATTGTGAGCAGGGATTCCCTTGCCCTACCTGTGGGGGGGTGGCCTTTGAATTTCAGCTGAGTCAGGCAGGAAGCTTGGGATCATGGCCTGCTGGAAGGTGGAGTGGCTGTCTTGTCTCCTAAGTGGCCCAGGGGGTCAACTATTTGGTTGGCTTAGCCTGGGGGCTGTAGTTGCGGGCTCGGCGGGTGAGGAGACGACTTCCCCTCGGGTTTGTGTTGGGGGGTCTTTTGCCTGAAACAATCTTATTTGGCACTCCGATTATTATTTGTACCTGCCTTGATAGCTGTGGAGACAGCTGTGGGGGGTTAGGTACATATTGGTGTGGTGTGGAATCAGTTTTTAAATTGGAAGTTCTTGAAGAGATCTGCGTACTGGACTTTGATCTGTGTAGGATCCTCTGTGGAGTCAGGACTGGTTTGGGTGAGTTGAAATTGTTTTGACTTTATGTTGTGCATCATGGGATGGGACTCTTGCATTGAAAAACTGAGAACTGGAAGTGACTGTCCATGCGTTCTACTGGATATATGTTGGCAGTGAGAGTGCCTTATCAAAAATGTTTTTCTACTCCATCAAGCTCTGGTTGGTTGGTCAGATTAAAGTGAGAGTTTAGTCTGGCCTTCCTCTCTGGTCATGTCTGAAGAGGTGGGAGCTCTTCAGACCAAAATAATTAAAAAATCTGAGACTTGTTTGACTGTGATTTTTTCCTAACTCAGACTTTTATATTTTGCTGCTAAATTTTTATATAGGGAGTTTTATTTGTTTAGTTTTTTGTAGACGTTTGTTAGAGTGTTTGTTTATTTTATGTTTTGGGTGTGGGTTAATTTGTATTTTTGGATTGTTTATTTGCTGGTATTTGCTTAGTGTGGTAAATATGTGTTGGGAAGGCACAAGGACGGTCGGGTACTATTCCCCCTCCAGACTCAGGGACCTTTGTCCTTTTCTCTGTCCTCCCCCATTGCCAGTGGTGTATAGATAGTGTTGGGCTCTGGGTATTGTTAGAAAAAGGAGGAGGACGAGAGTTGGGCCTGAAGAGGGAATGAAAAGGAGTGGGCAGATAGGGATACTGGATAGGAGATGCCCTGGGGTGAAATGGGTCCAGAAAAGGGGTCCTCCCTGTCTGGTTCCCATACCCAAAGGTTCTGCTTATAGTCAGCAGGTAGCACGGTCATCCTTGGATTCTCATCCTACTCGGGTGGTGTTATGCAACGCCAGGTCTATTAAAAACAAAACCGCTATTATTACGGATTTTGTTGGAACATCTGATCTGGCACACATCACTGAGACCTGGCTGGACGAGAATGCTGGCCCTGTTTTGGCATCAGCAATTCCAGCCGGGTACTCGGTGATACACGGCCCTAGGATGGATCATAGGGCCGGGGATGTTGCTATCTGTTTTAGAATGGAACTGGGCCTAGTGGAGGTACCAGTGGGAACTACCAACTCCTTTGAATGTATCATGGGCGAGGGTGTGGGGTGCAGGATACTTCTTGTTTACCATCCACCAGGTGACGGGAATGTTCTCCTGCAGGAAGTCGCAGACTTCATTGTCGACCTGACATTGGGATCCCCCAGATGGTTGGTTCTGGGAGAGTTAAATGCCTGGGTCAACGACGAACTCTCACAGTTTGGTCAGGACTTCCACCAGTTAATTATTTCACTGGGCTTCACACAGGTTATTTCCTCCTTGACCCATATTGGTGGTCAATCATTGGACTTGGTGTTCCTACTGGGGATGGAGATATCTGATTTGGTGGTGGAACCAGTCAGATGGTCTGACCATCACACCATTGGGTTCAGTTTCAAGGCCACCCCTAAAAGGCCAGCCCCTATGGAGATGATCCAGTACCACCCTTTGAGGGGTGTTTCCCCAGATGACCTGATGGCGGTGCTGGACCTATTGGGTTTACCGAGTGATTGCATGGATCCAGGGGACTTGGTACTTGCCTATAATAAGGTGGTAGTAGGGGCCCTGGATTCCATTGCTCTTGTTCATGTTCATCCCCTCACTCTTCGCCCAAGGTCTCCTTGGTTTGATGAGACTCTGAGGGAGTTGAGGAGAGTCGGATGAAGGTTAGAGAGGTGTTGGAAGAAATCGGGCCTGGTTTAGTTAGTTTTTTAAGAAACTTAGTTTGATGGACCATTACGTGGTCTATAAATCAGCAATCTCTCATAAGAAGGCAGAATTCCTGTCCAGAGAGATTGCTGCTGCACAGAATAGACCAGCTCAGCTTTTCTGGACTGTGGACAGATTGTGCAATCCAATCTGTCTTCAGCCCAGAAGAGTCTTTTCTCAAGAATGGTGTGAGGAGTTTGCTCAATTCTTTTCAGATAAGGTTGCCACAATCAGGTCTGATATCTGCTTGACTCTCCCTAATGGGAGTTGTGATGGTCAGCAGGAGATGTCAGACACCCAGTTTGTGTGGTCTGACTTCAGCCTTCCCACAATCAGTGACATTGTGATGGTCATCCAGTTATTGCATCCGACCAACTGTGGTTTGGACCCCGGCCCCACACGTCTCCTAGTGGGCTGTTTGGATAAAATCAGTCCAGTCCTTGCTGAGATAGTCTGGAGGTCTTTGGAGAGGGGGATTTTTCCAAATCCTCTGAAAGAGACTGTGGTTCAGCCCCTTCTTAAGAAGTCCTCCTTGGACCCGGACTGTCTGGCTAACTACAGGCCTGTCTCTAACTTGCCCTTTGTGGGTAAGGTTATTGAGAAGCTGGTCACATCGCAGATGGATGATCATTTGCCCAGCCACAATGTCTATGATTCTCTCCACTCCGGATTTAGGAAGAGACATAGTACCGAGATAGCTCTTGTCTGGGTCCTAAATGACCTCCTAATAGCGAGAGATCGAGGGACTCGTTCCATCTTGGTCCTTCTTGATCTCTCTGCAGCATTTGACACCATGGACCATAGTGTGCTGTTGGAGCGCTTGCAGTTTATCTGTGGACTGTCTGGTACAGTTCTCAGTTGGTTTTGATCTTTCCTCGAGAGTAGGACTCAGAGGGTGGTGTCTGGGATTTTTTCCTTGGCATCATTCCCCCTATCCTGTGGGGTGCCGCAGGGCTCTATTTTGGCACCCATGTTGTTTGCGGTGTACATGCTGCCATTGGGAGCAATTATTAGGTGGTACAGTTTGAGTTTTCACTGCTATGCAGATGATACTCAACTGTACATGTCCTTTGTGCCCGGCCAAGATGCTGCCATATTGGTCTTTAACAACTGTCTAGCAGAAATCCAGGACTGGATGAATGTGAGTTGGCTGTGGTTGAATCCAGGGAAAACTGACGTGTTGGTTGTGGACCCAGGTCACCTTATCCCTTATCCCCACCTCTCTCCTGCCCCCCTCTCTACCCCCCTGCACTTAAACAAAGGAATTAGTTCACTTGAGCCAATAACTTGAACTTTTTTGTTCTGTCTGAGGTTCTCACAGATTTTTATTTATTTATTTAGTTTTTGTTGACTGGGTAAGTACACTGGACAAATTCTGCCTATTTTCAGGCATGACCCGGGGGAGGGGGGATACAGTTGAATGCCAACTGACCTTGAACCAGATTAAGCTGTTGGTGGTGTTTTTGTGAATGGGGGGAAATTTGGCCAGGGCACTGTGGAAATTCCCCTACTCTTTTCGAGAAGTGCCATGGGATCTTTAACATCCACCTGAACTACCACCAGAACAGGCAGATGGGAACTCGGTTTAACGTCTCATCCAAAAGACGGCACCTCAGGAGTGCAGCACCCCCCTTATGCTACACTACAGTTCAGTAATGGGATATTAGCCCAAGTGCCTGGTGTGGGAATAGAACCCACAGCCTTCTGATCTCCCAGCCTCAGAAGCA
This sequence comes from Neoceratodus forsteri, assembly GCA_016271365.2. Lineage (NCBI taxonomy): Eukaryota > Metazoa > Chordata > Ceratodontiformes > Ceratodontidae > Neoceratodus > Neoceratodus forsteri. The sequence goes on along the minus strand of JADMNL010000023.1, from coordinate 507,165,737 downwards.
AGTGTGCTACCTGCTGAGCCACTGACATTTACTGCACTAGCTCTGTGTCAACTTGCCCCTCACAACTGATTTTTTCCTCACTTTGGTCCAGTAAAGTTCTCTCCATTTTTATCCTCTCCTTCCCCCAGCTGGTTTCCTCTGTCTACCCCTCTACCCTTCTTAATGTCCCTTCACTGCACCTCATTCATTCAATAATTGCTAAATATTCTGCCTTTTAACTGTGATCCTTTCCTGCAAGGAGTTGCCTTCAAGGCTACATTACATTTCTGTACTATGTTCCTCAGATATGCCATTTGTAATTAAATGCATATTCCACAGATATGATATATTTAACTGTATGTTATGTCACAAACGTGATTGTATAATTATTTATGATATTTTTTAACTGTATGCCTTGTTACAAATGTAATTGGATGTTTAATTTCTCAGATAAGTTAAATGTTAAACTGTATGTCTAATTCTTCATCCAGTTGTAGCCCCCCCTCCCCCCCAGGTTGCACCGGGAGACGAGCAACTTGTTCAGTTTGCCTTTCTGGTGAAACATTTCAGTAAATAAATAAATGAAAAAAAACATTTCCACATGTGGCTGCAGCATCACCCTTAGATTCTGACCCGGCTAATATAGGTAAATGTGTTTATTGAATTGTTTCATAAGAGTGCTTCATGTTTGTGCACAATGTTTCTGTAAGGCTGATTTTGGAAACGAGGGATCTGCCTGGAATTAACGTGACCTATTTGAATGCAGCTTAATGTGACTGTGATGTGAACTAGGTTAGAGTAGCCTTAGATCAGAGATAATGTTATAGTATATGGTTAGGGCTTATTGTGCATGCAATTCATTGGCTCTCAAAAAGTTGTTTTGCACAGTTGAAACATTGCCGTGCATTTTCTAAAGATGCTGTTGTGCACATTCTATTATTAAGTGCACCTGTGTTCCTGCTTGCGCTGACTCCTACCTGGCAGCCAGCTTTCATTTTCACTGAGTACTCACTGCTTGCACTGACTCCCGTCTAGCAGCCCACTTTCATTTTCACTGAGCTCTCTCTCTCTGTCTCTCTTTCTCTCTGTACCAATGCTTGCTCTCTAGTTCCCTCTATAAAACCATTTACTATAAAAAATAAAATATGGGTGACCCCACACAACTTGCCTTGTGTTTCCATCTCTGGGTTGAGATAACAACAGGGACCTCTTCAGCTTCACTCTTAAGGTCCATATGCTGTTATCAAAGGGCTGTTGTGTATGGTCACAACTATTTTGTATACTGTATGGTGAGGAACCAGATGGAGAGGTTGCCAAGTTTCTTTACAAAGAAATGGAGTCAGAAGGGGCCACCCATTGACTTATAGGTGCTATGCTGGTGACTGGGGGTTGGGGATGAACTCAGGCACTGGGGCGGCCACAGCTGGAAAATGGTGTTGTCTTTGGAGGTCCTTCACAGACCAGGGAGGGAGAGGTTGCCATTCTGGCATGACATGGGTTCCTGTGGTGGGTCAAGGAGCTTCCTCCCCTCATGGATATTTGCTGTGGCATCCAAGGCCAATAGGAAGGCTGCTGGGACCTCTAATGGGTGGAAAGTTGGGCAATTCATAAATAAACATTTGTCAATGCCGAATGTTTGCTTGCTGATATTAGCATTGGACATGCAAGAGTTACAGTTGCAGAACAGGAATGGCAGTGAAGTATTTAACTCACGCCAACCCCACCTCCACTCTACAGAGATGAACAAGCACTGGAGGTGCCATTGGGTCATTGTCCATAATGCTCACAGAATTTCATCTCACCCTATCCTGCCGACACCAACAGGTGTGGAGGTGTGCCTTGGGGTGTTTGGCTTTACAGTCACCCCATTTCATAAGGACATATGGTGAAATGGGTGCAGTATAGGAGAATGGGGTGAACTCTGAGGTTGAAGAGTCCAAGGCACACCTTGATGCCTGTCACTGGCTTCAGTGTGGAGGCTTGGGGTGGAATGGTGTGAGCAATACAGCCAGCAATCCAAAGGCACACCCCCGATGCCTGTCAGTCTGTACAGCGTGGGATGTCATGGTTCGAAACCCTAACGCCCTGGGCATTTGTTGGTATTTGCACTACACATTTTCAACATGGCCTTTTTGTGACCCCCCCACCTCATGAAAGCATTTGGGACCTCTGATAATGAACTGTGGCACTGTGATTTTGTTAATCTGTCCCAAAAGTTGATTTCCCATAGCGACCGTGCCATTCTGCGCCAAATGTGTGAGAACACAGATCAGGCATGATGTGAAAAATGACAGCTGTGCCATTCATAGGGAGGTGTGAAGAGATGGCAATGTTGAAAATCTGGAGTGAAAATATTAAAAATGCTTCAACTTATGAGCATACGTTGAAACTGTGCAATGCACGCCCATAACATAGTCATTTAGTGGAATTATTTCACCAAGTTTTCAACATAGGCATTTTGTGACCTCTTATCATGAACACTGTCACTATGATTTTCTTAATCTGTCCGGAAAGTTGATTTCCCACAGCGACCACGCCATTGTGCGCCGATGCGCAAAAACACATTTTGGGCAGGATGTGAAAAATGACAGCTGTACTGTTCATAAGGAGGAGTGCAAAATTGACAATGTTGAACATTTTGAGTGAAAATATTACAAATTCTCAAAGCTATGACTGCGTGTGGAAACTGCACAATGCACGCTTATAACATAGTCATTTTATGGATGTTTGTCACCAAATTTTTAACATAGGTATTCTAGGACCTCTGCTCATGAACAGTGTCACTGTGATTTTCTTAATCTGTCCCAAACACTAATTTCCCAAAGTGACTGCCCTATTCTGTGCCGGAAGTGCGAAAACATATTTTGGTCAGGATGTAAAAAATGACAGCTATACTGTTCATAACAAAGTGTGAAAAAATGTCAATGTTGAAAATCTGGAGTGAAAATATTGCAAATTCGCAAAGTTATGAGTGTCCATGTAAACTGCGCAACGCATGCTCGTAACACAGTCATTTTTTGGAATTTTTTCACCAAATTTGCAACATAGGCTTTTTGGGAGACTACCTCATGAACAGTGACACTTTCATTTCATTAATCTGTCCTGAAAGGTGATTCCATGCAGTGACTGCAAAATCACCTTTCGGGATCGAATAACCAGATGACAGTCACTGAATTCATGAGATGGGGCCCCAAGAACCCCATGTTGAAAATATGGTGCCAAAATTTGTGAAAATGGCTGAGATAGCCAAATAAGTTGAAAAAAACAATGTATGCCATTATACAGCTTAATAATAATAATAACTTTATTTTTAAAGCGCCTTTCAGAAATATCAAGGCGCTTTACATCAAAACACAATATACAATATCAATTTTAAACATATAAAAATAAATACATTAAAACATCACTTAGTTAAAACAAACCATGTGATCATCCATACAATCAGCAGATATTTACAAATAATTTCCATTAATCATCCAGATAAGCCAAATCCCACAAGCAGGTTTTTAAATCTTTCTTAAATACCTCCACGGAGGTGCACTCCCTTAACCGGCATGGTAGAGAATTCCAAAGAGTGGGTGCGGCATAAGAAAATTCTCTACTACCAGAAGATTTTAAATTCACTCTAGGAATCTCTAACAACCCCTCGTCGGCCGCGCGGAGTGATCGGCTGGGTCAGTAAGGCACCAGAAGTTCTTTCATATAGGTTGGACCCTGATCATGAAGGGTTTTGAAAGTCAATAAAATGACTTTAAAGGTGATCCGCCACCGTATAAGAAGCCAGTGCAGTTCACGCAGCACCTGGGTAATATGACTGGATCTCCTTGTCCCAGTCAAAACCTGGACTGCAGCATTCTGCACCAGCTGAAGGGGATGGATTTCAACGCAAGAAAGTCCAAAGTAAAGGGCGTTGCATTAGTCCAAGCGCGAGGACACAAAAGCGTGGACCAACATTGGTAGGGAGTCAGACGGAACAAGGTGACGCAACCTGGCAATATTCCTAAGATGGTAAAAGGAAGTCCTGATAATGGCCGACACTTGAGATTGAAGGGTCAGCCTATCATCTAGGACAATCCCAAGGTTGCGCACCTGTTCAGAGGTCAAAAGTGACACACCGCCAGGAAAAATTCCAGAGGGTGTGCCATCATGTGACCTCGCTATCTGACCACCCGGGTCCACCACTAACACCTCTGTCTTCTCTGAGTTCAACTTTAACCAACTAGAATCCATCCACCCTTGGATTTCTTCCAGACAGTTATTAAACACTGAGAGTGCTCCATCCTGGTCAGGTGCAAAAGACAAGTATAGCTGGGTATCATCTGCATAGTAGTGAAACCTCAGCCCATACTGTCTTATAATGTCTCCGAGGGGCAGCATGTACACTGCGAATAACATGGGTGACAGCACTGAACCCTGAGGCACCCCACACAACAAAGGAGTTAAGCCGGAGGAATGAACCCCCGACACAACTCTTTGTGATCTCCCAGTGAGGAATGAAGTGAACCATTTTAAAACAGTTCCCAACATTCCACAGATTGATCTCAGGCGTGCTAACAACACCAAGTGATCAACAGTGTCAAAAGCTGAAGAGAAATCAAGAAGAACTAGAATGGAATGTCTCTTCTGATCTCTCACCCTCAGAAGATCATTAAGCACCCGAACCAGCGCAGTCTCAGTTCTGTGTTTTTCACGAAAACCGGATTGGAAGGATTCATAGACATTATGGATGGTTAAATGGTCTTTCAATTGGGCTGCCACTACCTTCTCAATAACCTTCCCAATAAAGGGAAGGTTAGAGATAGGTCTGTAGTTTGAAAAACAGTCTGGGTCCAGAGTAGCTTTTTTCAAGAGGGGTGTCACCACTGCCTCTTTCTGGGAGTTAGGAAACTCACCAGACTCTAAGGAGAAACATAGAAACATACACTTTGACGGCAGATAAGGACCGCTAGGCCCATCTAGTCTGCCCATTTTCCTACCTTCAGGATAGGCCGCAGATCCTAGTTAACCAACAGCCTATATCTTCCTGCCCCCCACAAGAATTGCCTTATGTCTGTCCCATGCATTCTTGAATTCTCCCACAGTTTTAGACCCCACAACTTCCTCAGGAAGGCTGTTCCATGCATCCACTACCCTCTCTGTGAAATAATACTTCCTCACATTGCCCTGAACCGCCTCCTTCTATTTTTAAATTGTGTCCTCTTGTTCTTGCAAGTCTCTTTTCTGAAAGATGCTACCCTCTTGGACTTTGTTGATTCCTTGAGGTACTTGAAAGTTTCTATCATGTCCCCTCTCCCTTCTTTCCTCAAGGGTATACATATTAAGCTCCTTTAGTCTCTCCTCATACGGCTTCTCTTGCAGACCCTGCACCATTTAGTTGCCCTCCTCTGGACTGCCTCTATCCTGTCTATGTCCTTGCGGAGATGGGGTCTCCAGAACTGGACACAGTATTCCAGATGGGGTCTCACCAACTGGCTGTACAGAGGGATAACAACTTCCTGTTTTCTGCTGCTGATGCCTCTCCCTATACATCCCAGTATACCCCCGGCCCTCCCTACTGCCTTCTCACATTGCTTGCTAACCTTAAGGTCATCTGATATGATTACCCCCAGGTCCTTTTCTTGTTTTGTTTTTACTACCTCCCCACCCATTGCGTATTCTTCCCCTGGGTTCTTGTTTCCCAGGTGCATTATTTTGCACCTGACTATTTGCACCATAACTGGACCGATGGTCTCAAAACAACCCAAAATTAGGGGAGTTGGTCCAGGGTCCAAACTACAGCTCGTAGGCTGCACACTATGGATGATCCTCATAATATCCACGACTTCCAGTCGGCAAAAGGAACTCCAAGAGAATTGAGGTATTGTGAACTCGCACTGTTCCAAAACATCACCCTTAAAGATTGCCGGACGAAAGCCTGCCCTGATGTCAGCCACCTTAGTTGCAAAGAACCGAGCGAGCTCCTCGCACTCTACTTGTGAAAAGGCTTTTCGGACTTGCAGACAGGCTGGGTTGCACAGTCTGTCTACAGTCCGAAACAACTGAGTCGGTCGATTCTGTGCAACTGCAATCTCCCTGTACAGGAATTCTGCCTTCTTATGAGTGATTGCAGATTGATAGATAGAATAATGTTCCATCAATCTAAGATGGTCGGCATCAAGGGCGGATTTGCGCCAACAACGCTCTAACCTTCGCCCCTGTCTCCGCAATTCCCTCAATGTCCCATCAAACCAAGGGGACCTGGGGTGAAGGGATAGGGGGTGCTCACAAACAGGATCAATAAGATCCAGGGCCCTCATAACGGCCATATTATAGGCCGTCACCAGTGCCTCTGGGTTACTGCTAGTCAACACTAGGGATGAGAGGTCAAGGACCGCTACAAGGCCCTGGGAAGTAATATTCTGTAATGGGCAGTACCTGACCATCTCCACAGGGGAAGGCCTTCTCAGGGGGGTGTAGAAATTGAACCTCACGGTGTGGTGGTCATACCAGGTGACTGGCTCCACCCCCATGTTGGATGAATCAATCCCTTACCGGCATTTCTTCAGTTCACGGTCAGATTTGAAGAGTGCAGATGTGTTCCCAGTCCACCGAAGACTGTCGCTCCGGGCTCCGGAGGTAAGTATGGGTTGAGGGGAGTGTAGGGAGTAGGGGGTGCACAGAGGGTGGGTGTAGGTTGGGGGAGGGAGCACCAGACTGAATGAGGGACTTTTTTTATTTTACAGGTTAAAAAAAAAAAACAATGCGGGAAGGTTTTCTTTATTTACAAGTAGTTTGGTACACTGCGGTGGTCTCCCAGCATGCCACCTGAGTGTTTCTTGGGGGGAGGCTGTAGCTGACAGGGATTGGGCACCTCCTCAGCACACAACAAATGGGGGGCATTATGCTGATGGGGATTGGGCTCCTCCGCCGGCAAATGAATTTATGAGGGGCATGCCGACAGGGGGATTGGGCACCCCTGTTGACTTTTATGGGGACTGTGAGAGGTGGATGGTGATAGCCGCCAACAAGTGAAATTAAAGACAAATGCAGGGAAATTATGCTGACGGGGATTGGGCTACCCCGTCGGCAAATGAACTGGGGAGGGGGCATGCCGACAGGGGGATTGGGCACCCCCATCGGCTTTCATGGGGACTGTGAGAGGTGGCAGCTGTCTGACAGCTTCTGCGGGGGCTGTGATAGGTGACCAGCTATGCCACCACCATGTTTATTGAAATGGGACACCAGACAAGGCAAGCTGAAATTCGCTGCTGCAATCAGGGACTGCTCCAGCAGCAAAAACAGCTGATTGCTAATGACGGGACGCTCCCTGATTGCAGGAGCAAGTTTCTTTCAAGTTGGTGCACACTACGCTACTGCTGTCATGGACAGCCTGCTCCTCTATTGGCATCACAGAGACCAGCCCCACAATGGACTGCTGGCACTGGCTACAACACTGCTGCACCTCCACAACACATTACTGCAGTCAAGCTGATTCAATATATTTCTTACACATGCACACAAGCAAACATAAAAAGGAATCAGAATAAAACAATTGGCTGTATCAGCACATTCTACAGAATGTGAACAACCATAAAATGTGTTTTTAAACTAGGGCTTGTTTGAGGCCTAAGGTTGTCTGACAGTGTCCCGTAAATGCTTAGCTTGGTTTCTGGGCTGTGAACATCAATTTGCATCTGTTCTGAGAAAGGTGCGGGGATGTTGTAGTACAATAGTAGTAAAATAAATATCCCAACAAAAACTCTGAAAGGGAAAATCCCAATTGAATCCAGGCTCATTTCCATGGAGTCCCACATGCTTTCACACTGCTGCAAGATACATTCACATATGACTGTGATATAAACTTCAACTAGTGCAACAATCACTATTTCAGTCACTGTATAATAACATTTTTGTCTACTTAACTTATTCCAAAGTCTGCAACTCTGCATAAGCACCTGATTGACCAGCCATTTACTTATTTACTTATTTCAAATGTTTTACCAGGAAAGATGCACTGAACCATCTTTATCTTCCTAGAGAGGGGGCAGGCCCTGGCTAGGAGGGCTAGGAACTTCTTAATCTTTCTATATGCATTATTAGGAGAGATGTATGTGGAGCAATCTGCATTACTGAGCTACATTTGGTATATAGGGGTTCTGAGGATGTTGTCCAACAGCTCAAGGATTTACAGGTGTTAGCAGAACCACACAATTTATTTATTTATTTATTTAGTTTTTGTTGACCGGGTAAGTGCACTAGCCATCATGTGACTATTTTCAGGCACGACCCGGGAGGTACAGTTACAGAACACAGTGATACATAAAAATTACACAAAAGCAAGATACATTGGGAAAGGACAAAGTCATACAGTGTAGTCAAAGCATAACAATTGAGAATCATCATACATGTATTCATTGTTGATAACTAGGGGGTGAGGTGGTAGTGGACAGGTGGATGGGTAAAGCGGGAGAGAGAGAGAGAAAAGGGGGGAGTAGAGCAAACAGTGAGAAAAAGGGTAGGGCATGAGGGAAGGTTAAAGCAGAAGGGAGGCGGTGAGTGCGGCATTAGCGGAAGAAGGTTACCACCTGCAGCCGGGTTGGTGGAACCGGGAGTCAGCAGGAGAGAAGGAGAGGTCGGGGAGCAGGGGAGAGTTACAATGGGTGCAAAAGATAGGGGAAGGTAATGTGCAGGAGAGGGACGGTGGTAGGGACCGTGTGCAAGGGTATAGAGGGATTTCAACTAGGGGGATGGGGGAGGACAGGAAGGTAGAGGGCAGTGCAGGGTGGGAAGTGCAGGGTATATAAGGGATTGGGGATGATGGGGCATGGAATAAATAGGGAAATGAGTAAGGGGAGGTTAAATGGAGTGCTCTAGTAAGAGCGAGCACAAAAGGAGGGAGAAGAACACAGAAGTAAGGTATGAACACGCTTTAGCGGCACAGGGTAACAACTCGCGCCGAACCGTGGAACTAAGAGACGGCAGGAGAAAAGGGGAGATCGGGAAGTCACGGCAGGATGCAGACAGGTGGAAGAGATGATAAGTAGGAGAGGGAGGGTGAGGACAGTAAAAGGGAGATGAAGGAAAGAATGAAAGAAGGAGGGAAAGATGGCAGT